>CM028377.1:77602527-77750114 GCA_013146195.2 Codonopsis lanceolata
GATTCGAATTAAGTGTGTCGGTGATTGATTAAGCGTGACAAGATTAGGATTGTCGGTGGTGAAAGTTGTCGACTGGAAGCTCATTCGAAATATCTAAGGTTACTGATAGGAGGAGTTGAAGATGAGGGATTATTTTGAGTTGAACCAACATTGTTTCTGTCTCAAAAATCTCAAAATGGTTAGTAACATCAGAGCCTTAGAAGACTCAAATAAATTGGATTCATCAAAAGTGATATGCATAGATTCAACAATTACTTGAGTTTCTCTGCATAAACTCTATAAGCTCTACTATGTTTAGCATAACCAACAAAAATACCTTCATCGACTTTTTCATCAAATTTTCCTATGTAATCACCACCATTGTAGTGAATGAAGCATTTGCATCCAAAGATTTTAAAGAAAGCAATGTTAGGTGTTCTACCTCTCCATATTTCATAAAGAGTCTTACCATGAAACTTGTTTATGAGAGATCTGTTTTGAGTGAAACATGTTGTGTTGACAGCTTCTACCCAAAAATATTTTGGCAATTTTGCTTCAGCTATCATTGTTTTACCTTTTTCAATCAAGATAATGTCATTTCTTCTTTCGGCTATACCATTTTTTGCCGTGGTGTTCTAGCTGGCGAAAAATTATGATCAATTCCATGATCATCACGGTATGTATCCATGCCAAGGTTCTTGAATTTGTACCATTATCGGATCTAACACTTATAATCTCACATTCCTTTTGAGTTTGAAGATTTACGAATAGGGAAGTGAGAATCTTTGAAGTTTCATCCTTGGATTGCATCATTTCAACCCATGTGTATGCGAGTAATCATCCCTGACAACAACCGCCAGTATACATGTTTCCTCCCAAACTTGCGGTTGTAATGGGACCAAATAAATCCATATGAAGAAGTTCAAGAATTCTTTTGGTTGAAAGACATGGTTTGGGTTTGAAAGAAGCTTTTGTTATTTTTCCTAAAATGCAAACATCACATTTTTTGTCAGTAGGAAAATTTATGGATGGCAGACCTTTCACCAAATCTCTTTTTGAAAGTTTTGAAAGATATTTAAAGTTCAAATGTGAAAGTCTTTTGTGCCAAAGCCATGAAGTTTTTGAAGTATTATTTGCTACTAAACAAATTTGTGTCTTGTCGTTTAAAGAAGAGTAAATCAATAGCAAAAACATTTCTTTCTAGAACAGTGAGTAAAACTTCATTTGTGATGCTATTTTTGATAAAGCGATTATGTGGAAGAGAAAGAAACAGCGGCTCATACCTTTATCACGTAATTGAGAGATACTTAGAAGATTGTGTTTCAAACCTTGTACCAATAAGACATTTTCAATTATTACGAGATCCTCTAATAATGGATCCATAACCTATAGTCTTTCCTTTTGAGTTGTCTCCAAAAAATGACGAAGGTCCTTTGGTGCAATAATGTCGGTAAGGAGTTCGGTGACCCGATCATGTGTTTGGAGCATCCTTGTCTAATATCCATATGTCGGTTGATTGATCATACGCCATTAAGCATACGAAATATGAATATTTAAAATCATGGTACCCTTTATACTTTTGGGTCCAAAGGGTTAGTTTTCTTAGGTAGCCAAATGCACTTTGAAATTAGGCATCTTGACTCGTCGAGGTTTAAATCTAAACAGAGGCATTCATGAGGCCGATGACCAAAAGTAGAACAAATATTACACTTGTGATAACGATTTATCGGTCTTTTGAGGTGAATTCTTTGATTCCTTTTGACTCGGCTTAGAGGTCTTAGCAACAACAAAATTTATTGGTTTGAACTTGTCGGTTGTCTTTCTTACGAATCCTCCTCTTTTGTCACCGGTGGATGACATTTGTCAGTTGTTATTTTAGCTGACTGACTTTGAGGCTTGTGACCAGAAAACTGACAACTGTCATTGTTCAGCTTATCCTTTTTGTTAATGGACTTCTTAAGCTGATTCATGTTTTTGGGATATATGAATGATGACAACATTATAGACTAATCCCTTGTCCTTTTTTGAGCGAATCTTAGGTCCACCATTTGACTGCTGATCTCTGGCGGTCTTCATCATCCTTTGAGTATCCAAGACCATGTTGGTCTTCATGACTTTTCTGTTGATCGATGATGGTTTCTGCGACTTTTGACTTTGAGTAAGTATCAACAACATTGGTCGAGTCGAAGATTTCTTTCTACAAGGTCAAATTCGGGCATCAGAGATTTTTACTTGAATCTCATGTTTTTCATTGATGCTTTTAAGTTGCGGTGGATTGCGGCAGTTCTTTTCTTGAACTTTGTAAAGCTCATTGGTCTTTGAAGCTCACGGTTCTTGAAATTCTTTAAAATCACCAGATAAAGAAACATGGATTCTTTTGAGTGTTTCAAACTTGGAATACATTTCTTGCATCTATTCCAGTAAATCATCAACACTTAAGTCAATAACCTTCTCCTCCTGCCTTTTTGACATATTGCTTATTTTGATGTCAGTAGTCCTTGGAGAAGTTGACTTGACTTTTCTTTCTGGCTGACTTATGATTCTTTGTCCATAAAAACCATTTCCTATTTTCTTAACCACAAATTGATCAAATTTCATGACCTTTGTCAGCTTGGGATTTTTAATAGGTGAGCTTGGTAGCTCATTATCAGAATTGTTTGTATATTTTGGACTAGGAAACTCATTTTGAATCATATATAGGCGATTACAACAAGACACGATTTGCTTTTGCTCAAAATTAATGATTCATCTTGAGAATCTGTCTCAATCCATGTTGCAAGATTTTGATCTTGACAACCAAACCCTTTGTTTTTCAAAATTTACAGGAGCTCTTTTATAATACTCCTTTTTTGTAAAAGGGCAGGTTTGAAACAAAATGACGGATTTTCTACAATTGAAGCACAACAGTTTTTCTTTCAACCTTGTCTTCATTTGTTTTGAAGTAAGGCTTTTGAAAGTTTGAAGTAGAAGGTCTTTGGAAGCTTGAGGAAGGTTTTTGAGGATTTGAGGAAGACTTTTGAAAGTTTGCTGAAGGTTTTTGAAGATTCTTTTTAAAAAATTTATACTTTACGAATTGTCTAGCAAAAGCGACAAATTCATCTTCATCAAAGTCATCATTTGACGAGATGTAGAAGTTTTGGGTGTCTCTTCTTGACTTGAAGACATACACCTTTAAAGTTTTCTCAATTTCTTGAGTTTTGAGAACTTCCTTTTCATAGATTTTTTAGACTTGCAACAAGACTACGTATATGAGTTTTGTTCAAGTCTCATGCTTCCTTTATGACAGTGACCTTAACATGCCATCTATTTCCTAAGCTGCTAAGAAAACGCATATTCAAATCTTTCATACTATAGACTTTACCAAGAGAGGAACATCTATTACTTACCTCGAGATATCTGTCGTAGGCATTCTTTAATGATTCTTTTGGGTCCTTCTTGAAGGCATCAAACTCTTGTATGCAGTCATAGAGTTTGTTGTCCTTGGTGTCCTTAGCGATTACGATCATATATATGTTTGTAGTTTTCATCAGGAACAGCACTTGATAGAATGTGCGGCATCGATCCATCGATAATTTTATCTTCCTCGAGACCATTCGATTGAGGTTTGAGGACATATTCATCATCCACAGGAGCAAGAGGATTTATGGTGTCATCATCTGCAGTAGAAGATTTACCAACTTGAGTATTAATTTTCATGGGCTGTATAGGACCACCTCTTACACATTCCATTAATCATTTATCTATATTGTTCATATATCTTGTAATTCTTTCCTTCCAAATATCGAAGTGATTTTCATCAAAAATGGGTACTTGAGTAACAGTGTTTGATTGAAAAGCTTTTAGAATTATCATGATCGTACTTTCAAGCTGTTAGGCTTGGAAAAATAAATTTTCAAAAAAGCAGGCTCTGATACCAATTTTAAGTCCAGATGGCAACAAACAAGGCTAGAGGGGGGGGGGGTGAATAGCCTTTTTAAAACTGGAGGGTTGAATTATAGAACTTTTAAAATTGGCAGCGGAAATTGAATCTTGTCAGTCAGCTGATGTTGGTCAGCTGGCTGAAGCTTTTAATTTATACACTTGCTTCTAGGATAAGATAAATAGAAAAATAATGTAAAAATTAAAATAGTCCCTCATTCCAATTTTATTGATGGAAATAAAGAAGTGTTATATTTCTCATTTAATGTTTTTCAATGGGGGTGGGTTTTTTTATTTATCATTTAGTTTTTATTTCTCATTTAAAGAGAAATTATTAACAGATTTAGAAAAGATAACTTTTAAAACAGTAATATTTTACAGAAAGTAGCTTTAGCCTTAAGCCCAAAAGGCAACTTTTAATTCTTTTTCCACAATACAGTGCAAGCCCATATCACCGGTGAGTTTTGATTTGTTTGTTGTATATCAACTCGGTGAGGAATTATATATAATGATTCTTTGAATCTTTTTCCCGCATTACTCCCAATTTTCTTCTTTTTTAAATTTTAAAAGCTTTCATAAAGTGAAAATAAAACGTTAAAATGAAAGGTAAAATCTCATGCTCAAGTGATATTCGCTTTCGGTCCCCCTTTGGCATTATAGTTTATCAACTACTACAATACTTTATATTTTTTTAATCAAAAAAAGCACTTTTTTGGGGTGAAAATACTATGATACCATTAATAAATAAAAAACAAGACTCATTGTTTAGACAATCTAAACTTTATATCTATACATATAATTTTATACACTTGCTTCCAAGATAAAATAAATAAAAAATAATGTAAAAATAAAAATAGCCACTTATTCCAATTTTATTGATGGAAAGAAAGAAGTGTTATATTTCTCATTTAGTGTTTTTCAATAGAGTGAATTTTTTTTATTTATCATTTAGTTTTTAGTTCTCATTTAAAGAGAAATTATTAATTGTTTAGAGAGTTGACATCATTCAAGTCTATAAGCAGGATTAATGGATGTATACATCATTTATATGCATAATTTTATACACTTGTTTCCAAGATACGATAAATAGAACAATAATGTAGAAATGAAATCATGTTTTAGAAGGTAAAGTTCTTTCAAAAGGACATTCTGGTGGTGCTGTTTTAATTCCAAGAATGTCACTGACACATATCATAGAATTTCATTTAAATTCCAAAAAAGACAATTTCCGTTGATGGTGTCTTACGTAATGTTTATAAATAAAAGTTAGTGTCATTCATTGTCTAACGTTGGATTGCTTTTGAAAAAAACATGTTTTTAGTCATGGCTAGTTGTATGTTGTTTTGTCTAAAGTTACTAATCCTAAGGGTTTTCGAATTTTGATAAGCGATACTCATAGTGGTAGTTGTAATAGTCGTACATGTTCAATGACAAATGTTATGTATAAATAAGTATATTCCAAAATTTATAATAATTTTTTCAAATTTATGTGATTTTTCTATCTTTAATTTTATTGTTTATTAAAAAAATTACGTATTAAAGCTTTTTATGATATATTATCCAACTTAAATTGTTTATATAATTTTACACACGTGTACAAACCGTGCAACGCACGAGTGCATCACTAGTTAATTACTAAAAATGTCCAAAACAATCAGATTAACTCAAAACAATTATAGTATTTATTAAATAGGTCCAAAATAATTATAATTTTAATTAATACGAATTAATATTTTGTTAATTTAAAATTATCAGAGTATTACAAGTAGAGATATCAGCTTGCTATTTTCTATAGAGATGGAGGATATCTCATAGTCACCACTTTCTTTCTTTTTTTTCGAAATTAAAAGCTCCAAAAACAAGCCAGGGGTTGCATAAAGTGGATTCGCAGTGCTCCATCCCAGAACGAAGAGGTCTATTTAAGGGATAAACACATTTGTTTACAGCAAAGACCACACTAAAATGATGCCTTTTGTGTTATATTTAGCAATTCCATTTCTTCTCTTCTTCCTTCTTTTTAAACACCAAAACACTAGAAAAAATCTTCTTCCACCGGGACCTCCCGGACTTCCTATTATTGGGAACTTGCACCAGCTTGATACCTCAGCCCCTCATCTCTATTTATGGCAACTGTCCAAGAAGTACGGTCCTATCATGTCCCTGCGTCTTGGATGCTTGCCAACAGTGGTGTTTTCCTCGGCAAGAATGGCAGAACAGGTACTGAAAACCCATGATCTCGTATTTTCAAATAGGCCATTAATGGTTGGGCAAAAGAGACTATCATACAACGCCATAGAATTGGTTTTTCAACCACTTAATGATTACCGGAGGGAATTGGGGAAGATATGTGCAGTTCAACTCTTTAGCACGAAAAGAGTTCAATCCTTTAGTTCGATTCGTGAAGACGAGGTTTGTTTAATGATCAAAAAAATTTCAAAGCTTTCTAGAGATTGTCAAGTGATAAACATAAGTGAGATACTTATGTCTCTCACGAGTACTATCATCTGTAGAATTGCTTTTGGTAAGAGATACGAGGATGAAGGTCTTGAAAGAAGTAGATTTCATAGTCTACTAAACGGCGCTCAAACGATGTTGACAAACTTCTTTATCGCAGACTATCTTCCTCTAATGGGGTGGGTGGATAAAATCAATGGAAGTCGTGGCCGGCTAGAGAGTATTTTCAAAGATTTGGATTCCTTCTACCAGGAAATAATCGAAGAGCACCTTGATCCCAACAGACAAAAACCCGAGCAAGAAGACTTTGTTGATGTCTTACTTAGGTTGAGAAAGGAGCGTTCATTTAGCATCGACTTCACGCTGGATCACATCAAAGCTGTGATGATGGTAAGAATTACTCTCTCCATCTTCAAATACTACATTTTCATTAATCTTTTTCTGTTTTGTTTTAAAACCAGTTCTATTATTTTAAGATGCTTTCATTTCGTGCCAATATAATTTACACTTAATATATAATTTACACTCTGTACATTGGTGTCTACTACATCGTTACAGTGTAGACACTAATTAAATAAGGATATTCATGATTGGCCATTGATGCCTTTGCAATTTGCATACATGGTATACTGATCCATTACTTAATTAATACTTTAATGGTGGCTTATTTTCATACTTTATTTGTTCTGAGTAAATAGTCCACTATTTTATTTTAAAATTTTAATTTAAAGAGTCCATTTTTAAAATTAAGATATAAAAGTGTCATTTTATTAATAATAAACTACTAAAAGTGTCATTTTATTAAAGAGTTTTGACTTTTAAACGAGAACTCTTTGTTCGAACAGATGGAGTATTAATTTGAAATTTTTGTAAAATGTTTTTAGCTTTAGTGTGTGGATACACTAAAGCTAAAACGCATTAATTTATGTATACAAGATTTTAATATTTAAGCAAAGTAAATAGCCAAATAGGATTGACTAATAAAAATTCATATTCACTAGTTAATTAATGAACCGTTTTGGAAGTGAAAGTTTTATGCTGTAATTAAAACATATACTTTTGTTAAAGTAAATGTGTTATTAATAGATCGAATGCGTATCCTTAGTAATTAGTGAACAACGACTTTTACTTGTTCAGTATGAATATGAATATTGAGGAAATGAAGAAAATAGAGAATATTAGAGAGGTTACAGGTTCAAGTATTTATGTGTGTGATTAGGCTGGGCAATTACAGCCCAAAACCCGCCAATTTATCTAATCCAACTTAAAAATTATCCGAATCAAATCGACCCGTTATTTTTTTGGGTTGAAATGAGTTACTCATTTGGATAAAAAAAATTAACAGGTCGATTTGAGTCGGGTTAAAGTGGATTGAACCCATTACCCATTTCGACCCTTTTCTTTTATATGAATGTAAGTTTTTTGATAAAAAATTATGGGTCAAAGCAGATCGACCCGTTCTGACTCATTGCCTATTTCGTCCCGAACCGTTTAATTTTTGGTTATAATGGATCACGATCCGTTTCGACCCAACCTATACTCGACCTAACCCACTCAATCACGAGCCTTATGTGTAATTATAAGAGTATTAGGTTGCAAGAAGAAAATAATTAGCTCTCTCACCGTTTACCATACCGGCTGCCTCAGGATGTATTCGGTGCAGGATCTGATACAAGTGCATCTGTAACAGTTTGGGCCATGACAGCTTTAATAAAGAAACCAGAAGTGATGAAGAAAGTGCAACAAGAAGTGAGAGAATTTGTTGGAAAGAAAGGGTTTGTAAATGAAGATGATCTCCAAAAACTTGCTTATTTAAAGGATGTTGTGAAAGAGAGCATGAGATTATACCCTCCAGTTCCATTGTTAGTGCCACGTGAAACTAGGGAAAGTTGTATTATAGAGGGATATGAAATTCCGGCAAAAACACAAGCTTTTGTTAACGCCTGGGCTATTGGAAGGGATCCTGAAGTTTGGGTAAATCCAGAGGAATTCTCACCTGAGAGGTTTCTTGGTAATTCGGTTGGTTTCAGAGGTGAAGACTACAAGCTAGTGCCATTTGGTGCGGGCCGAAGAGCTTGTCCTGGGCTTTACATGGGGATTGTTACGGTAGAACTTGCACTTGCCAACCTTCTCTACTCATTTGAATGGAATGTACCTAATGGGATGAACAAGAAAGATATAGACACTAACGCCGTACCTGGCCTAACCATGCACAAGAAAACTCCTCTTTCCCTACTCGCTACAACTTATTGTCATATTAATGGATGAAATTAGACATGTTGTTAAATTGAATAAGAATAAGCTCCCTTCTCTCCTATTTTCATTTTGACTCATGCAATAAGAATAAGCTCCCTTATGTCCTAATTAATTAGTTTTTGTTTGTTGGATTAAGTTAACAAAGGTTGTGTCTAGTTTTCTAAAACATGTACAATCCATCTTTTATGATTTTTTTACTATTTTATTTTTTGCTCTAATACAATTATGTCAGCAGATGAAACCTATTAATAATCACATCACTAAAAAACTATTTCCTCCTTGTCCAAATAATCGTCCTTTTTTATCTAGTTTGTCGATTAAAATATAATTAATTATATTATAAATATTGATATAATATTTGAATTTTTTAATGTCTTAAATCATGTGACTATAATTAATGTAAAATAAATAAGAGTAAAGTGGTAAAAATATTTCAAATAAAAAATTGAAAAAAGATTGTACTCCCTATGTTTTCAATTTATTGTCCTCATTTCATTTTTTGTCTGTTCTTAAATAATTGTTATTTTTAAAAAAAATTCTTTAAAAATATTTTTATCATTTAATTTTACTTTTTCTATCTACTTTAATTATGATCGTATACTCAAGAATATTAAAAGAAACTATACGTTTCATCAATATTTATAATACAATCAATTATTTTTTTTCAACGATATATTGATTAAAGACGATAATATTTTGGAAACGAAAAGAGTAATTATTTTGAAAGGAAAAAGGGATGAAAAAAACATCATTAATCCGAGTACATAAAAGGATCGAATAATCAACTTTGTCTATGTGTGCGCCGTACAATGTCAAGTTTAGCAGCTCTCACGGACTTTCCAATCCATGAAGAGATTTGGTCTCAGACAAATTATTCACCGGATGTGGGACCAATCTTTCATTTTCTTCATTTCTTGGCACACAAACGTAAGCAGGGATGTCGTTCGCATTTTGTATTCTGTTTATTTTATTGACGATGTACGGATTACGGAGTATATTTCTATATTTCATCTATTAACTTGATTATAGTATTTGACATTTTAAAATAAGTTTGAGAAAAATAAAACTATAGTTTTTATATATAATTTTTTTAAAAAATAAAATAAAAATTAACAACTAATAGAAAGAGTTTTAGAAAAAAAAATATTGAGAATGATGTATTATACCCTCAAGTAGAATGTGAAAAAATTGAAATTGTTATCCACGATGTGAAAAAAAAATTGGTTAGCATATCACATCCACACCCTTTATCCACATATACATTGTAAGAGTGTTTTCTTTCAAAAATGTATAAATCCTAAGTACTTCTTCCGTTTCGGCTAGATAGTCCACTATTCCATTTTGAATTAATTCACTTAAAAAAATTTACTTTAAAAAAATAAGGTATAAAAGTATCATTTTATTACTAATTGATTACTAAAAATGTCATTTTCTTTTAAAAAAAATTAACTTTCAAACGGGGACTCTTAAAGAGTAGCATCTAACTTATTTCACATTCAAATTAACTTTGATGATGCTCGCTCTGACTTATAAATAATTGCTTGTTTGGTGGAGTATTTTTACCAAAACATTTGCAAAAACGCAACGTTTTCTCTTTAAAAGTGTTTTACTGTGCATTTTAAAACGCAACGTTTTAAAAATATGTTACGTTTACAACTACTTTATTTATGAAAATAACATTTTGAAATAGTTTATCAATCGTGTTTATAAAAAAAACTGTATTTATAAAAAATTATATTTTCAAAATGCTGCACTAAACGAGGCCTAAATGACAATGAACACTTTAACGAAGAAGATAAAATCCACGAAAAATATGATGTATTTGTCATCAATCAATCATAAATTCAAAAGCAACAAACATAAGGGGGCAAAACAAACCATTTATAATATTCCTTGTCCCTATTAAATGTTTCTTTTAAAAAAAATTCTTAAAATTAATATTCTTAGCTTTTTTATGTATTTATGAGAAAATGAAAAAAAGATTGTAATAATCAGAAGTTTATGAATGTGCAATTGTTTTTGTGTTTTCAAGAAACTAAAAAAACATAAAATTATAGTTTTTTAGCTTTGACTTTTTAATGCATAAATGATATTATATCTAATTTATTGGTTTTTAACTTATAAATTGAAACAAATACTTTAAATATAACTTATTTTAAGCTAAAAATCAAAATTTATTCTAAAAAAAAACTGTAACAAATGATTACTTATTACCTTAAAGATTTGTGCTCGTACGTGTCCATTAATTAAGTTATTGTGCATGTAAGTGGCTGCAAGGAAAATATTATCAATCAAACGTAACAAATAAAAGTGAGCTTGACATATCTTCTCTTCGTTTCAGTCAAATAATTCATCATGCTTCTTCTATTCCCAATAAATGTTTATAATTTTTATTTTGAGATATCTCAATTTATGTTTTTAAAGACTTTTGGTGTACAATTTTTTTAAGCATTCTTTCTAAAATATCTTTTTATTTAATAATAGTTACACATCATAAAGAGAGCAAGACCGAGTGTGATTGATACATAGTTAATGAAAAAGAGAATGCGTGTAATAAGTATTATTGTCGCAACATATTTTACAACTCATCATTAATTACACTAGTGCATCAGTTTAAAAAAGGACAACTAATATCCTTAAACTTCGCTTCAGACTTCATATGCATTGCGATGCCTAATTTTGGTGGGACTTCAATCCAGAACGATGCACAATTTTTTCATTGCGATGCCCAATTTTGGTTGTACTTCAATTGTCCATTGTGATGCACAACTTTTGTTTTGCGATGCCCAATTTTGGGCGTGGGTTTAATCCGCGCGTTTATTGTTGATTAATGGTATTTTCGTCATTTTATTCCCAAAGTATACCTTAGCGGTTGGAAAAAAAAAAATCATGGACTTTTCCGGTTATAATTCACCACAGGGGAGCAACCTGAATTTCTCGATCTTATTTCGTATCACACATTCACTATTCACTTCGGCTTTTGGGTGTAACTTGAAAGTTTTCTCAACCATCGGCTCTAAGAACATCTTCAATGGTGTAAACTCTTAACCCAATTTTTAGATGAGTTTCATTGTCACTTACATATTTTAAGAAGACAAAAACTTAGGTAAGACGGTCATTCATATATTTGTTGTAAGACGGATCTTCCTTACCCGACCTACCGTGTGTTGGTGGATTGAGATGTGAGAGAGTGAGACTCCGTCTTACGAATTAAAATCTGTAAGTCCATAGTTGAGTGTGTGTGTGTGTGCACGCGCGCACGTGCATCATTTTCCAAATAAAAATGACTTTACCAATTATTGTATAAACAATTACTATATAATTATAACTTTCAAAAAGGAAACGAAAAGAGTAGTATGATGATTACCGGTCAAATAACACGATAACTATCATGTAAAAAGATTTATGATTTATTTTTAATAATAAATATTATTGGACGAAATAAAAGCAAAATACAAGAACCATCGTAGTAAAAACAAAAACATTAAAGACCTACCATGTTAAAATATGTTAAGCAACAAATATTTTAGATTATGGTATTATAGATAACTAGTTATAGAGCTGGTGTTCCGCACATGTTCTTTTGGTAATAATAATATTATAATTTTTAAATATGACATAAATTTCTTCTTTTGGTAATAGTAATAGTAGTATAATTTTTGAACTTTTAGGCATTATGATTTAAATATTGAAATATAAAACCAACATCATTTTCTAATAAATATGGAAATATATTATATTGGTAATAATAGTGGAACTCTTATAACCAAAATGAGATACATAATAATAAGTCTTTTATTTTAATACTTTTGCAAGATACATCTGATGTGCATATTTTGGATCTGCTACAAATGACGTTTGGGCCTTGTTTAATGGCCCACTATATTTGACAAGATGTCCGAAGGATTGGGCCAGGTCTATGCACAACGAGTTGAACCCATTCCCTCAGGTATAAATAATCCCCTCTAGCTCATAGAGGAGACGAACTCTCTTTTTCTCTCTCTTTTTCTGATTGAGAATCACGCACACGCTTGGGGGCTATGCACCCTCTTTTTCATTCGTGTACTGATAAACACGCCGGAGGGTTTTTGGCGGGGGCCCTCCCCGTCGACTCACGGTGTTTTATTTTACAGATATACAGCCAGATATCCACCACCGACGACAAGAAGGCCGCCGGACGGCAACTCCGACGACCCACGTCCACCGCTACTTTCGGCACCCCCGGTATGATGTTTTTTTGGACGCATCAGTTGGTTCCGTTGCCGGAAAAGAAAAAATTAAAAATTTGGGTAGCTGAAAGGGAACGAAAATCAAGACAAAGGCATTTTCACTTATTAAGGAAATGAATTATGATGATGCTGCCGAACCATGTGAAGGATGATTCATTGATTCTTGGAGTAATAAATCTTCAAATGGTGGCAGCAACCAACAACGCAGCATCCTTCCCCCACCAAGATGACGTGGGCGGAAAAAATCACCGCCAAAAAGAAGCCGGACAGACCCGAATCGCTGCCTGAAGCGGTTGGACTGTCAACCGGCGGACACGCATTAAACTTCCATTGGACAATTATTAGGCAGTTATGGACGTGCCCCTCACTAAGAGGCTATGGTGGCAGTTACAACTTACAAAACGCGTGGATGACGTCATCCATGCTCTCGAATAGTAACTGTCAAGTTCCTTCAGATTTTGTGCTCGATCAAGCTTCTTCAGATTCTGTGAACGAGCTCGGTAACCAGTACTAAACCAGTTCAGACGGTTCAAAGCGGTTATCACCATTTACAGGTGTCCTCTTTCCGACTTTGTCTAGTTTTTCTGCACGATTTGCTCACATGATCTCATTTTTCCGTATGGTAATGTTAGTCCCATGAAACGGAAGTTAGATTAAAGTTGATAAACAAGTTACAAGTGATAAAGAATCAACAACATTGAATATTACTACAAACTTGGTGCACTAAAATTTTGAAATTAAGACGAGGAGACACGTCTAGAACCTCAAGCCCACTATGCATGCTTTAAACAAATCCTTTCTGATCAGCCTGAAAATCATCAGTAATTAAAACAACTAATTTGATTGGGTTGTTGGATAATGATGCCAAATAAATGGGTTTGTATTATCTAGTGATCCATTGAGCTACATGAGATTTAGATCTCAACAGGAACAAATAAGGAGATTAAACGAAAAACTGGTCGGTCTCCTCGTCGATCAAATCCTTGAGCTCGGTACCATGGAAGCGACTTTTTTATAATTAGAACTTTGAATCCAACGGCCTACTGAGTTAGAGCCGAGGAATGGCATAATCCTTTATTACTTGTTATATTGCATTTTCCTGCATTTTTCAGGTGTTTTCCTTCTTTGATTTTACCCATTTCTTCTGCAAATCCTTTTTTGCATAACTCTTTTCTCATATTGCAACTATGCCTGAGAAGTTGAAATTGGATTGAAGTGCACTCTTGTATGCATATATGTTGATTTGATTGGTCCAAATTAGTGCAATTTACATACCTGTGACCACAAAGAAGGAGATTAATGTTAAGTTTATATAAAAATTGCACACTTGTATGCGTATATGCTCATTTGCCCAACATCAATGCTTCCCAAAAGTCTGATCTTGAGCTTTTGAGCAAGTTAGTTAGAGAGTTTAAAGTGCCCCCTAATTTATGATTCTCTCTCTTCACAAGACTGCGGTTTGCAAGGGCTTTCAGCTCTTTAGCTACCCAACAACAGTACACATGCATTTGTCAGTATGCGTTTGTAGTTCTTGTTCAAGCTTGTGGTGATACTGATGATTTAGTCTCTTTCTTTAACACTGAGCCTGAGTTCATTAATGAATTGGTTACACTTTTGAGCTATGAAGATGCAGTTCCCGAGAAAATCCGGATTTTGTACTTGCTTTCCTTAGTTGCTCTTTGTCAAGATCTGTCACGACAGCCAACAGTGTTGACAGGTGTAACATCCGGTGGGCACCGTGGCATCCTATCTAGTCTCATGCAGAAGGCCATTGATTCTGTTGTTACTAATTCAACCAAATGGTTTTATACCAACCGTAGAAGATCTGAAACTGGAGCATTAAGTGCTTCTTCAAAGAGCATTGGAACTGCCTTGGCCAAGGTTTTTCTTGAGGCTTTTAGTTTTCAAGGGTACTCTACCTCTGCTGGGCTCGATATGTCGCTGTCAGTTAAGTGTCGATATCTTGGAAAGGTTGTGGATGACATGGTTGCGCTCACATTTGATAGTAGGCGGCGTACCTGTTATACGGTGATGATTAGCAACTTCTATGTAAATGGAACGTTTAAGGAGCTGCTTACTACTTTTGAAGCTACAAGTCAGTTGTTGTGGGCATTGCCTTTCTCTATCCCAACAGCTGGGAATGATAATGAAAAGAGTGCTGAAGGAAGCAAATTGTCTCACAGCTCATGGCTACTTGACACATTGCAGAGCTATTGTCGTGCACTTGAATTTTTTGTTTATTCTTCATATCTTCTATCTCCGACCTCTGCATCTCAGACCGAGTTGCTTGTTCAGCCTGTTGCAGTTGGTTTGTCAATTGGGTTGTTTCCTGTTCTTAGGGACCCTGAAGTTTTTGTTCGTATGCTTCAGTCTCGGGTTTTGGATGTGATACTTCCTGTCTGGAATCACCAGATGTTTCCCAGTTGTAACCCGGGCTTTATCACAACAATTGTCTCACTTGTTACCCATGTATATTGCGTATATTGCGGTGTTGGAGATGGAAAGCGAAGTCGCAATGGTGTATCGGGAAGCACGAACCAACGGTTTATGCCGCCGCCTCCTGATGAAACTACTATTGCTACCATCGTAGAGATGAGTTTTACAAGGGCAAGAGCAGAGGAAGCATTGAGAAGGGTGGAAACTAATAGTGTTGAGATGGCTATGGAATGGTTGTTTAGTCATGCTGAAGATCCTGTTCAGGAGGATGATGAACTGGCTTGAGCACTTGCTTTGTCATTGGGAAGTTCATCAGAGACATCTAAAGTTGATAGCACTGAAAAGTTAGGTGATGTCCCAACAGAAGAAGGACAAACAAAAGTGCCTCCTATTGATGATATCCTCGCCGCGACGATGAAGGTGTTTCAGAGTAGTGACTCAATGGTTTTCCCTTTAACAGATTTGCTTGTCACCCTCTGCAGTTGAAACACTGATCGTACGATCACTGTCCCGTCGTTGGCTGATTATGTAGCCGGAAGCGATCGACTACACACTCTGGTATTCCTTCCAGGCAATGCTCTCATCAGGTTGATTCAAACATGAAGTTAAAGAGAAGGAGGGCTTTAGAAGTGCCTCCCAAAATTCAATCCTTCATCAATGATGTAACTGCTACACCACTTGAAAATATTGAAGAACCTCTCAGAAGTTTTGCTTGGGACTTTGACAAGGGTTGAGGATACCTTTTTGGAGTCTGATCCTCCATTTCCAAGAGAGGCTGTTCTACAGATTCTCCGAGTTGTGCGAATAATATTGGACAACTGCACAAATAAGCACTTCTAATGTGATCTGGGCGTTGCCGAGGCTTTACTATCTCTTGTCACTATTTTGGTTTCATCCTCATCAGGTTGTTCAGCCATGCGTGAAGCAGAAGCTTTTATGGATTACAGCAATCCAGCTGCTGCTTTGTTCAGAGATTTGGGGGGATTAGATGATACCATTTTCCGACTAAAGACAGAAGTGTCTCATGTTGAAAGTAATTCAAAGCAGCAAAGCATTTCAATTGAGGAAGAGTAATGAAGTCAGCTCTGTGCAATGGTTGTTAAAGATGAGAAGTGCCTTCTTTAGTTCATTGTCTTCCTACGTTTTATTGTCCTGTAAACGTGAGAATCTTTCTATCCACCAATCTAAGATTTGGGCGCAAAGTGCGAGCACTTCTTCCGGCCAGTTTTCCCGAGCCCACAAACACAGTTCTGGAGAAGTTCGTAATCTTCCTCCCAAAACAACATGGACGCCATCTCAGGGTTCTCCAATAACATCTTTGATGTCAGGAATCCAGCAACTGTCCATGTCTGATGAAGTCGAGATTGCTTCCTTATAAATCTTCCAGATCGTGTGTCATAATATTCAGGCCAGTGATCCATTGAAAGCTTGTTCTCAGCCAAAGCGATTGCTTTTCTAGCTAATTCTGGCCTCCCCATCTTCATGCAAGCCAGTGTGAACTGAAATAGCAAGTAACAAGATAAGACTACAGGCAAGCAACTTAGAACACCATAGTACAACGGAACTCAGTGGTCATTCAACTGTTGATGGTGAAAGCACAAGGAGGGAAGCATGTAAAATGGGGATGCATTAGTTTTCCATCCAGGTTTTACTGCGTGCTATATCTCTTGGATCCGCTGCCAGGTTACTGCTTGTGTTTATGAAAGAGTACTAAAAGATTGAAGCCATATAAACGCCACAGCGGATTCGAACCCCCGACCACATTGTTGAAAGCCATGCGCCCCACCAGCTGAGCTAGAACGACTTTTTGTTGTTAACTGCAGTTGATTGCCATATAATGTGATTTGGGCGTCAATAGTGCAATTGGTAAGAGCTTGCGATCTTCCCAGATCTTTATCGTTCCATCTGACTTGATCTTGGTGGCCTAATTAAGAATCACTTGTGATGTTCGAGCCCGCTACCTCGATTATTCTCTTTTTCACGAGTAGGAGGTATCTCTGCTCGTGATCCTACTAAATGAAAAGGGGTTGGTGTTCGAGCCCGCTACTCGATATTCTTTTTTCACGAGCAGAGGTATCTCCGCCGTGAAAAAGGGTTGGTGTTCGAGTATGTTTCGATTATTCTCTTTTTCACGTAGAGGTATCTCGCCGTGAAAGGGTTGGTGTTCGAGCCCGTTATCTCGATTATTCTCTTTTTCACGAGTAGGAGGTATCTCTGCTCGTGAAAAAGGGTTGGTGTTCGAGTATGTTTTCTCGATTATTCTCTTTTTCACGAGTAAGAGGTATCTCTGCTCGTGAAAAAGGGTTGGTGTTCGAGTGGTTCTTAGAAAATACCTAAGACCAAGTGTTCACATTTCTTACGAGCATGATATATCTCTGCTCGCCAAGAGGCTCCCGCTCGAGTTTACTCGTGGTTAAGTGGCGTTCTGCTCTCTAGCTTTTCAAAGGTAGTCCTGCTCGCAAAGTCGAGTACTGGGACTTGACCTTGGCCCAAGTGGCGTTTTGCTCGCTAGCTTTTCAAAGTTAATCCTGCTCGCAAAGTCGAATACTAGGACTTGACCATGGCCCAAGTGGCGTTCTGCACTCCATAGAAGAGACTTATACAATCAATGAAGCGTACTGGTTAATTAACATATACAATGACGGTCAAAAATGACTAAATTCCTGACTCATCCCGGCATTTCTGTTATCTCGTTTATCAAGATGAAAGTGATCAAGCCTCGGCCATCCCGAGAAATTAAAGAAGATTACGAGCAAATAGTACTCCTTACCCTCGAGATGAATCTCGAGGATTAATGAGTAGGGGGCTACTGATGTGCATATTTTGGATCTGCTACAAATGACGTTTGGGCCTTGTTTAATGGCCCACTATATTTGACAAGATGTCCGAAGGATTAGGCCAGGTCTATGCACAACGGGTTGAACCCATTCCCTCAAGTATAAATAATCCCCTCTAGCTCATAGAGGAGACGAACTCTCTTTTTCTCTCTCTTTTTCTGATTGAGAATCACGCACACGCTTGGGGGCTATGCACCCTCTTTTTCATTCGTGTACTGATAAACACGCCGGAGGGTTTTTGGCGGGGGCCCTCCCCGCCGACTCACGGTGTTTTATTTTACAGATATACAGCCAGATATCCACCACCGACGACAAGAAGGCCGCCGGACGGCAACTCCGACGACCCACGTCCACCGCTACTTTCGGCACCCCCGGTATGATGCTTTTTTGCGCTACTTTCGGCACCCCCGGTATGATGCTTTTTTGGACGCATCAACATCTATTATATTAAGTAAAAGTCTTTTATCTTAAAACTTTTAAAATCAACATTATTTTCTATCTAATATGAGATACATCTTTTCATTTGTTAATAAAATAATTTTATCTACCAACTTTTAAATTAAAATAATTATTTATAACCAATGATGAATAAATTATTTTTATTGGTAAGATTTTACTTAAGGACTTTTAAAGCCAACATCAACTTCTAACAAATGTGAACATAAATATTCTTTTGTCAGTTTAGTAAAAGTCATTTATCTAAATACTTTTTAAACCAACATCATTTTTTAACCAATGTTTGTTACATCACTTTTATTGGTAATTATAGTAGAGATTCATCTTACATTGATTATAAATTAATGTTGATTTTATAAATCATTAAAGTACTCACCTAATACTTATTGAAAAATTAATGTTTTTAGTAAATAAATTATGCAACTTGAGGCACGAGTTTCTATGCGTGTCATTTGTTTGTTGGCAAAGGTAATTCTGCAAATGTGCTCTACTCGGTGAGAGCATCAAAATGATATATTCATTTGTACAAATCGAGTTTTGGATGAATAAGATATCAAAGTTTTAAGTATGATGTTAGCAATAAGTCATTAGAGTAAAGTACTCACTCAATACCAATTTAATAATATTATCCCATATTGGTTAAAAATGATGTTGGTAGTAAAAGTATTTCTATATAAGATTTCTACTATTATTAATAATAGAAGAGATTAATAGTAAATGATTTATATCACATTATTATATTAACTATTATTTTTAGTTAATGATTAGAAAATGAAAAGTTTCAAGTCAAGTGATGTGGAGGCTTGAAGATTCAACAATATCAAAGTTGAGTGAGGTGGCACAACAATAGTGCTCCTCACCAATTTCAAATATATATATATATATATATATATATATATATATATATATATATAGATTTATTAACTTTTGTATTTTCTCCACTAGGAACTGATATGCCCGGCTCAAACCCGGTCACGAGGGCAAAGAACGAGCGATCACCACGTGTTATTCATGAGCTTGATTAGCAAGGAACTTATCAATCTGGCGAGCAGAGTTAGTAAGGTACCCGAGCAGAGAACCAGATATATCATATCCCGTCCAAGCGTAGCCGGGCACAGACCCTGCCCGACTAGGGGCCATGCCCGGGAATTGAACTTATCATCATCAGTTTTCTTATCATGCAGCCGGGCAGAGCCATGCTCGCCGGGGCAAGCATCGAACAAGGGATCTAAAAAACTTGCTCTCCAAGACAGGTCTCAGGTTTCCTTATCCGAGAAGAGCACTTGCCTTATCTTCTCCGACTTACTTGCGGTCAACCGACTATCATACCTATGATTTAGGAGTTTCATCCTAAACATACGAGGTAACTATGAAAGTGAATCCTAGACGAATTCTATGACTTTTGGAGTTTATAAATACCACTTCATAAATCCTAAACAAGGTACATACACTTTTTTGAGCTCCAAACCTCTATCAAATTCTCTTTTGACTCACATGATACTTACTCTCATGCCGGAGTGTTTTTGTCACATCAGGAACATTTATCCCAAACGGAAGGAGTATTATTTTGAGATGTGTCGCATAAAAAGTCTACTTTAAAAATTATGTCTAACAATATTTATAACATTTTGATCAATATTACTCTTTTTAAACCTTTTTTTTTTTCCTCCTAAGGGGCATGAAGGATCGAACCGAGGCCTCACTTCTCATGTCATATTTACCATTAGGCGATCAATATTACTCTTTATTGATATTAACATATTAATTATGTTCAAATAGTTTTGTAATTATGAGCAACTTTAACATGAGTTATTTATCTCTTAATTATGAAATTTTTCAAAGATAACATATTTTAGTGAGGGACTAATCGACTATCAACATATTCTCTTGTTTTTCCCGAAACCAATTCGTTTTTTTCTGAACAGCTAGCAGGTAAATATTGTTCCTATCAAGTCTTAGCTAGACAGACGGTCTCTACGTACACTGGCTAGTAAAAGTGCTTCATGTTCACTTTGTTTTGATTACTCTGAAATCATCCATACATAAGAAAGTGAGCTTTTAGATCTCGCGGCCATAGAAATATCAAAGATGGCGGATTGAAGAACATGGAGCTTCATCTTGATGATACGAAGATGATTCAGAGTGGGGAAGCGGAAAATAGTGATACTAATGGAGACAAGAAAAAGAAGAAGAAGACTCAGACGACTCTTGGAGGGATCAAAACTATGCCATTTATCCTCGGTCAGTCTCCCCATTTCTATAGTTTTCATTAATCATTAATTTCTATCGGCACTAGAGTAACATATTTTCTTTAATCTTCTTACGTCATCTTGGTTAGCCAATCTAACTAAGAAATATCGACAAGTCTCATGACAACCGTAAGATAAAGCATTATGGCAAACTAACTAAAGTAATATCTTCATGAGGTGATTGAAATTATGACATGCTTGTAACCGATGGTGAAACCTTTTATTTTTATTTTTTAATAGGATTTAATTTTTAAATGAGACTCATGTACATTTTTCTCGGTCTATCGGCTCGGACGCTTACCAACAAACTATGGGTGGATCATCAATTTTTGTCTTTTTTAGGTTATAATAATATAATGATCACCTTCTGTGTATCCGGTGCACAAAATTGTGTGGAATGTCGCCCGTGGATATGAATATCTTATCTAATCCAAATAATTATTTGCCACATTCCACCCGGTGCATGCATCTATCCAACGAATCTAATCTAAATGACTACTGAAGTGATGTATGATACTATGATTCCATTGACTACGGTGGACTTGCATGCACTAACTGACTAACATAATCTTATATAGTTCACCCCATATTACAGTCCACATGTTCCGTGGAAATAAATAAAAATGCAACTCGTTTTTATACCAACACGAGACAATTTTTCAACTGGATTTGATCATTATAAGCTAAAAATGGTAATTTTTAGCAACTCGTTTCCCCATATAATTAAGGGCTCCTTATTAATTTGATCAAAAACATAAAATACAAATTGAATTCCCTTGATAGTGTGTTAACTACGGCTCCTTAATTTGATCAATTCCATAAAAACTTGTTATGAATAAAGTCAAAACCGATTGCAAAGTTAGCTGTGATAGTATTCAAGTGCGTCAACCATCAACTCATGTTTGAAAATGCCATTTATTCATTTATTTTATTTTATTTTTCTCTTAAGGGGGTGTGCGAAAAGATTGAACCCGATACCTCATAATTTGTGAAGTTTCATTTCTACCACTAAACCACCCCTTAGGGGCCTAAAAATGCGATTTAGATTTGGATCATATTCAAGTAAAACAGAACAACCCTTTCCAGATGTAAGGTAAATTAGGAGAAATATTACGTAGGTGCAAGTTTAACAATTATTTATGTAGATAGATCAAGGGTGCTCTTGGAATAAACGAATGAGTTTGGGGGATATCTTTGCCAATTGATGTCACCGTTAACCGACCTCTCACACGACCATCTCTCTCACTCTCACACACAACCCATCTCTCTCTCTATATATACACTATCTCTCACACACAACCATTTCTCTCTACGTACGTACACTCTCTCACACACACAATCGTATGATAATGAGGTTGGGCTTTGCCCCTATCAAAGGAAGAAGTCAAAGGCGGGTCAATTTCATCTTAGGACGAGACCCCAAAACCTTCACTACTGAGGATGCCGACCATCTCTTGTCCAGTAGCCAACTAGAGCTTAGGATATAAAAAAACAATTACAAACCTACTAAAAGCAGTCATTGATGGATGCTAGCGGGACCATCGAAGCCTTTTTAGTTCGATTATTCAACATCGAGTGAAAGAAATGTCCTTAGACTTCTCCGTCATAATGTCTGGCGCCTCGATTTCCAACGTTGACGGTTTCGACAACTGGGTAATTGCAAAGGGCGCTGAGAGAGAGAGAGCCGGTCTGAATTTCCAAGGCTCTTTCTGATAGAGAATCTTGCCCCTTTCTGATCCATTCGTTTCTGCAAGCTGGAAGGATCTAGACCGAATCCCATCCCCCCTTTCTATTGTTGTCCGAAGAGCTCCTTCTTTCCGCCTCTGCCCTGAACGGCGTGTAATGACAAACAGTGAAATATCTTCTTCTTTTTTGCGTATCAGGATAATTCTTAGTTTAATTTCCAAATTTAGGTCCTTGACCTTCACCCTTTGGGAATTTCACTTCATTGCTCGTCGGGAACCAAAGTCTCCATAGAAACTATGAGAAAGTATGACGGTTTCTCTCTTCTCTACGCTGTCTACAGTTTCAGTCTCGTCGGGTTGTTGTACGTTTAAGTACATGTGAGTAGTTTTGGGATAAAGAAAATTGAACTATAAGTCTAAAACTCGTTATAAGAGCATAACTCTACTCTAACCCAATAAAATTAAGGGTAATGTTAGGGTCACTCTAATAATATTCAATTTTTAGTACAAAATGATGTGACATCTTATGTATCATATTGTTAACATAACTTTTTAACTTATAATGGAGCCTATAAAATATCAAATAAGATGACACATTGAAAACAACATCATTTAATACATAAATTTGAGTACTCATTAAATGACTCTAGCATTACTCTAAAATTAATTACATTAATTATTACATTCCGACCCATTGGCAAGGTCCTAAATTTATTACTCTATGTAACTTTGAAGGCTCCTTCAATCACTGAAAACCGACAAAAGGACAAAGCAAAATCCTTGGAGCATCCCCAAATCACCTCTTCTTACCTATACATTTTTCTCTTTTTATTTTATTTAAAAATATATCTTTTTAATGTTAATCTTCTTATGTATCTTCATAGATGAGTCTTACTGTCACCTTATTAATTTTACATTTCAATCTTATTTTTATACTTCTCAAACAAATAAATTTATTTAATTTTATTTAATATATTTCATATTGAAATATTTAGTATAAATTAATTAATTTATAAATAAAAACATTAATTAATTTATAAATAATAAATTCATAAACTAAATAGTTTATAGTTTAATTAATAAATTATCAATAAAATACGTATTATACATAACTTATAAAATACACATCAAACTAATATTAAGATAAGTATGTAAAAAAAGTGATTTTTTAAAAAGATTTTGAAGAAATAGAAGAGATAATGAAGAAGTTGTGCAGAAAATGAAAAAGATTGAGGTGGTATAGTTATAGGGAAGAAGGAAAAAAACTTGAATTTTTTTTTTAAAAAAAAACACCAACAATGACTATTTTGTTAAAAAAGAAAAAAAAAATCATTAGAAACCCAACCCCCAACAAGCGGTAATCTCCCCCCTCCCCCTTCAAACACAACTGTAACATTAAAATAAAAAAAACAATTTGCTTACTTTTTCAAACGCTGGGATCCACCCGGGAGTCTTCTCACTTGCCTCCTTTCCGCGTGTGGTACACGCGCTACACAAACAAGCCGTTCACTACATGGCCCAAACCTTGCTCCCTTCTTCCTCCATTTGTTTTCTCTTCCTATTTAGGAAGTTCTCTTACTCTTTCTCCTATATGATACATTAGGAAGAACAAATAAGAAAATGTATCATTGTAAAACATTCACTTCTTATTAGGAGGAAGAGATAAGAAGTATGCAATGGAGGTGCTCTTATGGGCTTCATAGAATTGTAACTTTTGTTAATGAAACCGACAAAATTATAGTGGGACAGCAATTCTTTTTAAGTTGTAAAATCTTGCTACACATTTAACACTCCCGTCCATATTTAACATTTACCGGGTTGGTGTGGGAGAGAGTGAAAAATGATTTTGAATATTTAACTATATATTTTTTGGATTAATTACAAAATTTTACAACCAATAAAATATGTTTTTTTTTGGGGATGTCTTCTTTTCTTTGTTTAGTGTATATTGATCCGACCTCTACAAAATTTCAAACATATATTAATTTATTTGCATCATACTCACTCTATATATTGATCACGTCTCATATTGACACCTTGTCATAGGCACGGGCACATAATCTAGTTCTTAAATAATTCATCTTGTTTTCTTTTTTTATTTGTTCTATAATTTTTTTTTTTGTCTTTATTTCTAAACTAGTATAATACCCGTGCGATGCACAAGGGAAAAATAAGTTTGAAAAATAAATAATTTTAATGCTAACAAATCACCTAAATTTTTGAATTTCATATAAAATATAATTTTCAGTGAAATAAAGAAGTAAATAAATACATAAAAATATCAAGCAAAATAAAACTACTGATCAACAGTTATTTAAATAAGATTGCTCATCATACATTTTGGAAAACTTCTTTAAATACAACATTCGTCGTAGTACAGCTGTATGATTTATCATTTTCAGATAACAAAATTCGAAACCCTTTCGGATTAGTAACTCTAGATAAATCGATATACAACTATCCATGACTGAAAATAGGTTTTTTCAAAAGTAGGTCAACATTGGATAAAGATTGACCCTGACTTTTATTAATTGATATCGCATAAGACACCATCAGCGGAAAATGTATTCTTTGAAATTTGAAAGGCAATCTAGGATCAGAAGACGTCAATGACGTTCGTAGAATAAGAACAGTTCCACCAGAGTTGCCCTGAAAGAAGTTTTTCTTTTAAAACGTGATTTCTAAGTCTTGTAATTATCAGTCTCGTCACATTGCATAAACCAAGGGAATGATATATGTTACGTAGCAGCATTGCTGGAGTTCATGATTTGGAGTTCCTAAACATTTAATTTCATTTAAAAATTCAGGAGTATAAATATCATTCATTAAACCACCAGTTTTATCCGAATGGCACGTAGAATCAAAGCTCAAATACAAACAACAAAAATAATAAGCAAAAGGAAAGATATTAATTAAAAGATTTTTACATAAATGAAGAGAACTATACATTAAGAATTATCTCTTTGAGTCCAACATTTTTTGTTGTACGATTATCAAAAGCATCATATAATAACATAACAAAATTCGAAGGCCTTTAGGATGCGAAACTATAGACAAAACAACATACAATTGATCATGACTGAAAAACATGTTTTATCAAAAATAGCTCAACACTGGACAAAGATTGACCCCGACTTTTCTTAATTGACATTGCATACGAAACCATATGTGGAAATTGTTTGTGTTGAAATTTGAAAACAGTCTTGGATCAGAAGGAGTCAATGTCATACATGGAATAAAAACTTTCGCACCAGACTCACCATTCGGAAGCAATTTGACTTTTAAAACATGATTTCTCAACCGTGTAATAATCAATTGAGTACCATTACATAAACCAAACAAATGGTCAATGTTACGTAACAACTTTACGGGAATTCCAACCTTCAAATTCAACTAATGATTTGGGATTCCATAACTTTTAATTCCATTAAAATAAATTGGAGTATGAATATCATTCAAAAGGACAACGTTATCAGAATGGCACGTCGAATCTGCACTCAAATACAATTTTCCATCTATTTTATTACTTGATAGTTGATACCATGTAATCATTTATCGAGTTAACAACATCAAGTGTCGGCGCCAAAATAGCTCTATCATTAAAAAACTATGACTCACCATAATTATATCTAGGGGTGTGCATCGATCGGTTCAGCTCAGTTTTGAGCAAAAAAATGTGCCTAAATCGATAAGGATCGGTTCGTAGCAAGTAAACCCGAAATTCTCGGTTTTGATTTTGCTTTCACTTTACGGTTTTTGATTTTTTTTCAATTCGGGGTCAAGTGCATTGGGTTTTTTGGCCATATAATCGGTCCAGCTAATTAGCTATTTGGGCTTGTGGAAAACAAAAAGTCCAATTTTTATTTTGTGCTTTTGGCTAATTGGGCTTGTTTTATAATAATGTGAAGCTACTATTAAAGCAACAAACAATTGAACAATCCAATGGACTTTCAAAATAAACTACTCCTATGATAACAATTAAATTAATCATTTTTCAATACATAATTTTAAGAATTTCAACATCTCATTAGGTTTTTAAAAAGATAAAAAAAAATAATCAAATAATATTCAATACACAAACCATTCTTTTTTATCCTTGACTAGCTTACTCTTTTGGGCAACACATAATATTCAATACACAAAGACCACTTGAGAAGCTTCCTTAACCCAAGAAGATTAAAATCCAGTTTCCAATTTTCCATAAGCCAGCCAATTGAACCTAACCTCTCCATTATTCAAGCATCACTCCTTTGGTGACACACTTGAGTATGCTAATTTGAGTAGTTCAATTTTAGGCAGCAGTTCAAAATCAGTTGAATAAGTCAATCTCTTTTGCATGATCATGGGTGGCCTCCCTACTCTAACTCTCATTCTTGACTACGGGAGTAAGCATTTGAGCTTGGCCCTTCAGGTTGGCCATTTGCTACGCCAATGTCGTCACTTCTAGATCGTTGAGTGGGATGGATAAAACAATGAACTTCTTTGGCCTTTGTTCAATAACAGCACTTCTTTGGCTTTTGTTCGATAACAATACTTATTTGGCTTTTGTTTTCCGATCAGCTTTAGCTTTCGCTTTAGTACCTTCTTCTTTGTCATCTCCATTGGCATCCTCACTTGTCACACCATCTATCGTTATAGCAATATCTTAAGCATAAAAATTTCCATCCGCTTGTAACTTTACTTTTCTCACTCCTGTCACACAATACTCCAACCCTTGCATTACATTGGGTAACCTTGCCACACCTCTATATTTTGAGACTCCCCAAGATTACTCTTTTATGCAATAACATTTTAAGTAGAGCATAAATTAATCAAACCATAAATTTCAAATTCATTGAAACAACTAATTAGTATGCACTAATCGAAGATATATCTTTCTAGAAATATTAGCAAATATAACCGACTTTGTGGCTAAAAAAATTGTACCAAGATATAAAATTGAATTGAAAGGAAAGTAGAACATCAAACTCATTCTAAGAAATCACCAAAGCTCATCTTAGGGCTTGAGATCTAGGCAAGACTAATGCATTTATGTTCGTATTCCAATGAAATTGTGACAAAAGACTTGTGCCTACATTCACTTGGGTACACTAATGCAACTTTCACGTTATTAGAGAATTAAGTTATCAACTTAATGAAAAGATCAATTACATGAGCACTTTCGATTGTAAAAGAAATTCAAAGGTCAAAAATATGTCATCTCTGCTACAACTTCATTTCCAGTCAAGGGATTCACAGAATGAATATATGATGACTTTATCAATCTTTCTTCACTCAATATAAGTGTCCCACAAGCATCATCCTTGTTCAAGCTAATGCCCAAACCATACTTGGTGAAAGAAGAAGGGCTGGTATCGAATCCAAGTTTATTGCCAAGCGCTAGATCCTTGCCGCATATCGTAGCATCCAAATATTAAAAAAGGAGACAATACAATCCAACGTTAGAATAATCTAAGTTCACACGCATATACACATGCCCTACTTTGGAAATAAAAAATCCCATTGTTTGGTACCCATTTTATAGCTACTTGTGCAAATAGCACCAAAAAAAAAACATATATAAAGCATTATCAGAAAAAAGAGTGATTCAATTCTATTTGTTAAGTTATATGTATTTTATGTATTTTTTCCTAAGTATTTTTTCTGTGAGCGCCTTTTTAGCGCCTCGCCTCTCGCCTCAAATTTGGACCTATCGCCTTTTTGATGCCTCTCGACTCTGACAACTATGGAAGGGACAAATGGAAGGGACATATGGAAGGGACATACATAAACGGGAAAGGTAGCACCAGAGTAAGGGAAGGAGCAACCAAGCAAGCGAGATATAGACAAAATAAAAATATAACTAAATTGATTCTAGAAATTTTACACGATGAATAGATCATAAATGTAACACATATTAAGTCACCAAGATAGAAGCAAATCATGCACAAAAAATTGTTCTTCTTTTATAGAACTAAATTCTTCTTTTATCAAAGAAGAAGTCTTTTAAACTATAGGATTTTGACATCAGAAAATCCACCTTTAAATATGGAGAATCATTGACTTAAGAGATAACTTGTATTAGGTTTACGGTAAGGAGAGTAAATAAAGCCAAATTACGTGAACAATCAATGTTAAATAAAGCCAAATTACATGAACAATCAATGTGTTCCCACCGGCAAAGATAATGGCTAGTTCAGCATTTTGTCAAGATAAAAAAACTCATAAGATAAAGAAGTGATGAAGATGCTAAAAAAATGCTTGTTTTAATTATATGAACTTATGCATCAATAATTACACCAATAAATATTCAAGATACCTTGTATCTCATCATCATCACTACTTCCGTTTGGTTTTCTTTCTTCACTTGAAAGCGAAGCACTACAGAATCCACACAACACGCACTCGGCCACTACAAATTGGAACCAAGCTAGTTCCACAATAATGTTGGGTTTTTCTTTTTCTGGTTCTTGTTTTAGGTGGTTTCTCTAGCAAGAGAAATCAAGATTGTTGTCCATCCTCGAGGGAGAACCTGTACAGGAAAAAGGAACAAAAGCTCACTGGTATTCACTAAAATAGATAATAATTTTTTTAGATATTTGAAGACTAATTGAGAAAATTTATATGCAACAGATGAAATTCACAAATAGAGAAACAAACTAATGCAATGTATGAGTTCTTTATTAGGAGAGAAATTAAATAACAATAACAATGAAATTAATAAATCTTGGAAAATTAGAATTTTAAATATTTAGATGAAAATGAGTTCAACAATCAAGAAATATAGGTGAAATCGAATAAAGCGGATTAGAAGATTTACACATCTCAGAAACTTCTACAGTGAACGCATTGAAAATTCTTGAATTAGGGAGAAATTAGTGGTGCCTCTTCTGCTACTTCTCTGAATGTTGATTTAACATATTTTGGTTTAACTGATACTCTTGTGCAAAATGAGAGTGACCCTAACATTGCCCATATTGGAAACTACATCATTTGGTGCACAAATTTAAATACACATTGAGTGACTCTAATGATATATTGGAAACAACATCATTAGGTGCACAAATTTTAGTACCCATTGAGTGGCTCTAGCATTACTCTACTCCCTTATGGGTAATGCTAGTGAAAGAACGTGACAACACGAATTCTCAAAAGAGATCAATGTGATTACCAATGTAGCTGTGATTGTAGCTACAATGGCAAACACAATGAATTAAGAAATAATAGCAGCAGTGGAAGATTTATGTTAACACAGCACAAAACAGAAAAACTGAACACAAGTTTTTTTACCAAAAACAATCTACAAGTTAATACTTGTAGACCTAGCCTCAAGGCCACACAAAATTCACTAAAGATAATGATGTTTAACAAGGAGAAACTTAGTGAAATCACTAGCAAAAATTCTCACAAGACAATGTATCTTGGAGAATAAAAATCCCACACAAAATAGTTAAACAAAACGTGGGAAATAAACAAACACAACTTCCTTAAAAGGAAGAGCAAAAGTTTTTGACGTCAATGTTGCAACATTGACATTAATCTTACATTCGGCGAGATGTTGTGCTATTAACCCTCAGACTTCTTGCCTTGATTCTCTCTTTTTAAGCTCTGCGAATCACCCGTAATTCAGACCTCAATATATATACGACAATCCCTGCAATCACACGACAAAAGATACCACATTCTACAAGGAAAAGGATTAGCAATTTCAATGGTAAAATCAAAAACTTTCTAAACTTGCAAGATTATCTTACCAATTATGAGGAAAGGCAAGAGTCTTGGTTTGACTAGGATATTTGCCAAGATTTAGTTACTAAAAATAATGTAGCCGAAATCTACAAAAAAATCTTGCTACCAAAAAATTAACTAAACTAAATATAACACAATATACAAAGTCCTAAATTAACAATTACTTATTAAAAAACCTACTTTAACCAAGAAATGTGAAAACAAGTAAAAATAGGTCTTGCCTATTTTACCCTTACAGCTAGAAAAACTTTATGAGTAGTCAAATTTTTACACTCAATTACATGACATATAGGGCTGGCAAAAGTCCCGATTTTCCAAACGACCGATCCGACTTTGTCGGGATTTTTCCCGTCCCGACTTATTTCGGGACGGGATTCGGAAAAATTATCAATCCCGTTGGGATTCCCAACCCATCCCAACTAATTTTTTTTATATATTTTTTAATATTGTGAGTGTGTAATGTTGCCAAGCCAAGAGACTATCTTTCAAACAATGTCTATTTTGTGTTTGCTAAAATTACTTAATGATATTTATTAAATTTATTTTCACAATCTTGTGGATTTTTTGTCTATCACGTTTCTGCACTTAGTATAGTTCTTCTCTTACGAGTGAGAGATGCATTTTGTTCATAATAACATATTCATCAATACCATCAATTAAGTAAATATTCAGATATACTTCTAAATATACAGTCTGAGCTTTTAGTCATAATGGAGACATTTTAAAAATATTTTAGTATCAGAAGATATTGTTCATGAATATTATAGTTGGGATTACGAGATTTTTATCTCCAGAACTGTTGGAATCTCGATTCTTCGGGTTCCGACACTTATCGAGAACGAGATCGAAAAGAAAATTGAAATCCCAAATTCTATCGGGATGGGATCGGGATGAGGAGTATCGGGACGGATCCCGTCCCGATTCCACCCCTAATGACATATGATGTGGCATTAGTGGGTCCCACTTTTCACTTAATTTGTAACGTAACTTTATTTCATTTTAACTCAAATGGTAATATCAAAAAGAGTAATTAGATCAAAAAATAAAATCAAAATAAATCATTAACCTAAAAATTTGAAGATCTGATTTCATTGATCGAAGACGACGACTGTTTCAAGTACCCAGCCTCTTGGAGAAGAAGACAACTGTTTCTCGTATAGGGTGATCATTGGGGAAAATTTTAGGTTAATGATTTATTTTGATTTTTTAAAATCTAATTACTCTTTTTGATATTACTATTTGAGTCAAAATTAAATAAAACTAGGTTATTTTACTTTATGAGCACACATTAAATGACTCTAGTATTACTCTTACTTTATATAGCACAAGAAAGAGTTCCTCTGTTTAATAATTAAAAATAAGAGTCACATTTATGTTTTTAAAAGTCAACTTGAATTTTTTACCAATTGCAAATTTGACGAGAATTTAGTTGTTTTTCAAATATCTCAAAGCTCAGAGAGTCATAGTATATATCTTAGAGCATTTCGAATGAAGATGTTCTCAAATGGTGCTTTTTGTGGGTCTTTATATCACATGTCACATTTTAATAACACAACTCTAATAATAAAATGTCCCCATAAATAAAAATTTAAATTAAACTCATTTTTTGTGGGCTGCCAAATTATTCAATTTAGGAAAAATTATTCAAATGACCATCGTACCATTAGTAGGTATACCGATTTGACCAATAATATTACTCCCTCCGTCCCTAAATAATTGTCTGGGTTGACCCGGCGCACAGTTTAAGAAAAAGTAATTGACTTGATTATTTATATTGGTTTAATATGTAGTTTCTTTTAATGTCCATATATATGTGGCTCATAATTAAAGTAGAGTGAAAAAGTAAGGGTAAAGTGGTAAAAGTGATGTTTTAAAAATGTAAGTTTCAAAGTGGACAATTATTTTGGGACGGACGAAAAAGGAAAGGATGACGATAATTTAGGGACGGAGGGAGTACAATATTCCAAATGTAACTAAAATAATTGAGTGCGATGTGGTGGTTACTCGTGAATGCCCCCATCCAATTTTGTAACGAATTGAAAATGGCGCAATTGAAGGAAATATGTTTGATGAAGAAAGAGGTGTAATTGAAAGAGAAAAATACCCAAAGGCTAGGACTATGCAGCGTCATTGAGTTTCCAAAAACTATTTATCAGTAATTTATTTCTTTGAATGTTTGTCAAAGAAAATTGCTCTAACGAAATGCGAACAATAAACAATGTGCATGATTAACTTTTGCATAGACATGATCTGAGAGAAACAATATTGAAGGAGAAGTTGATTTTAATTTGTTACTAATGAAATCGAGTTATTGACAGCAAATGAGGTATGCGATAGATTTGCAGGGACGGGGTTTCATGCCAACATGATCACGTACCTAACTCAACAATTAAACATGCCGATGGTAAAGGCTTCCAACACCCTCACTAACTTCAGCGGCATCTCCAATATCATGCCCCTCGTCGGTGCTCTCATTGCTGACTCCTTTGCTGGTCGCTTCAAAACCATCGTTGGTGGTTTGTTCATTTACGAGCTGGTCTCTCTCTCTCTCTCTCTCACACACACACACACACACAACAAGATTGAACCTTAATTAAAAAAATAACGCGTAGCAGAATGAAAATATCAAGCGAGAAAACATATATTCTTTTCGCGTGCCCTCTATGATATTTCATATCGGATGAAATTAATCTATGCCCTATGGTTCTCACAGGGTTTGATGTGCATTTCCATATCATCAATACTGCCACATCTCCGACCTCCACCATGTCCGTCTCGGGTTAACTGCAAAGAAGCCTCTTCCTTTCAACTATTGATGCTCTACGTCTCACTCCTCCTCACATCACTTGGTTCAGCAGGCATTAAGCCCAATGTTGTTACCTTTGCAGCTGATCAGTTCGACATGACCAAATTTAAGTCTGAGTCCGGAGGTTGGAACTTCTTCAACTGGTACTATTTCTGTATGGGAATTGCAACACTAACTGCTCTCACCGTCGTGGTTTATATCCAAGACAGAGTCGGTTGGGGTTGGGGGCTCGGAATCCCAACCATTGCCATGGCTTTGTCTATTATTGTGTTTCTAATCGGCTCTCATCTCTATAAGAAAGTAAAACCCGGTGGAAGCCCGCTGGTCAGAGTGGCTCAGATCATTGTTGCTGCTGCAAAGAAGAGGAAAGCCATTGTACCAACAAATCATGCTCTCCTCTACGAGAATAGAGAGTTGGATGCTGCAATATCGTCTGACGGGAGGCTTTTGCATACAGATAGTCTCCGGTATGGTTTGTTACACAACTACTTATTACCAATGAATTCCTTAAGTTATAGTGGAAATTTTTACCCTATGAAAATAAAACCAAAAGAAAAAAATCTCTTGATTCCTAAATTATTGTTTTGTTTGATATTTTTTTAGTCAAACTAAGTCTTTTTCAAATAAAACTTTAATTTAAATATTTTTATTTTTTTAAATATCAGAAAACACGTAAGAAGTGGAGTACTTTTTATGATATTGAATAATATATATATACACTCAAATGTCAAATCCACTCCCTCTCCATCCCAGAAAAAGAGTGCAAGATCACTTTCTGTTTTGTTTATCTATTCAGGTGGTTTGACCGAGCTGCAACAGTGACACAAGATGACATGAAGGATTCAATGGAGCCAAATCTATGGAGGCTAGCCACGGTTCACCGAGTTGAGGAGCTAAAATCCATGGTTCGGATATTGCCCATTTGGTCCGCGGCCATATTATATGTCACCTCAAACTCCCATCAACATAGTTTTACCATCATACAAGCACGGACCATGAATCGTGACCTCTCCCACTCCTTTAAAATACCCCCGGCTAGCTTGTCCATCTTCAGTGTACTCACCATGCTCGTTGCTCTCTCTATGTATGAACGCGTGTTTGTACCATTGGTTCGTCGGTTCACAAAGAATCCTGTAGGCATCACATGCTTACAGAGAATGGGGGTAGGTTTCACGGTCAACATTATTGCGACTATTGTTGCTGCACTTGTTGAGATTAAACGAAAATCAACAGCAGAAGACCATAACCTTGTAGATAAACCGGCTGTCACAATACCTATAAGTGTTTTTTGGTTGGTTCCTCAGTTTTGTCTGCATGGGATAGCTGAAGCTTTCATGGCGGTTGGTCACTTACAATTTCTATATGATCAATCCCCGGAAAGTATGAGAAGCACCGCTATGGCACTGAATTGGATAGGAATTGCGATTGGGAGTTTTATAGGTACCCTGATGGTATCGTTAATTCATAAATATACGGGAAAGGAAAGGAATTGGTTGCCAGATGGGAATCTCAATAGAGGGAGACTAGAATGTTATTATTGGCTCGTGAGTGCGATACAAGTGATAAATCTCGTATATTATGTGACTTGTGCTTGGTTTTATACTAGTAAGTCACTAGAAGTCGATATTGAACGTAGCAAAGAAGGAGACGTGGAATTAATTAGCAACAGCTAGCTAAAACTCCACTCTAGATACGAAGATGCTAACTAAGAGTGCAGCTGATCAGAGTGATCGATGACAGCAACGTATAAGCTGCTAATTAAGTTTGGGAAAAATGAACAGTTGGAACTCAATCTAAGCTAGTAGTATAACTGTACCAGTGGCCTACCTTCTGCTATATATATGTACTCGATTTGGTGTTTCCTTTGTTCTGTTTTAGTTAAACAGAATGTCTCTGGCTGATAAAGAAAGAAAAACAGATTCCAAAATACTTGAAAGTTTATAAAATTGAATGACTCAGGCTAAGAAAGAAGGATTTTTTTTTTTTTTTTTTGAAGCAGGCGGCACTGCTAGATTTTATTTATTGAGAATAAAAATTAGCTTGAGGGACAATGGCTTATAAATGGGAGGACAAAGGAGCGCTTACCCGAAAATAGGAAATACAAACCCCAAAATTAAAGGCTTAGCAGAAAAATACAAAACTTAAGAACGAATCCTAGCCACACTCACGAGCATCGAGGAGAATATTACTTTTGATGAGCCTAGGCAAATCATTAAAGCGAGTCAAAAGTGAAATCACGACCAGAATCAACTGCAAGATTAGCCAAACCATCTGCCACTGAATTAGCCTCCCTATAGATATGGCTTAGAGTGAAAGAAGAATTTCTCTGCAAGGAGCTAATAGCTCTAACAAAGTAGGCGAGAGCCCAAGAGTGCTTATGACGCCCATGGAGTAAATCACATATTATCTTGGAATCAACTTCAACTAAAAAATTTTGGTGACCCGAGCTATGAAGCCAGCAGAGACCTTGAAGCAAAGCTCTAATTTCAGCCATGTTGTTGGTGGACTCTCCATAAAAGGAGGAATAGGCATAAACTATCAAACCGTTAGAATCACGAACCACACCACCCCCTCCCACTACGACGGGGTTACCTCGACAAGCTCCATCAATTAAGCTTTAGGGTACCGGGAGGCTTAACAACGACCGAGCTGTAATGGTTTTCAGAAGCAAATGAAGGAGCAAAACCATTACTTTTATGGAAAGCAATATAATTGGAGGCACAAAGAATAGAGTTAAGATCATGATCAACTGAGTGTATAATCTGAGAAAAGGACTTGGACTTGCCATCAAAAATAATCCCATTGCGGAACTTCCAAATATTCCAAAGAATAATGGATGGGAGAAGAAGGGATACCACACCCTTGCCTGTACACCAAGAAGCCATGCAGCGGGTTTGAATAGACTCGCCACGGAGAGATAGACCACACTTTGAAAAATGCTGCCAAGTGAACCGAGCAGCATCACCATGCAAAAACAGATGAGAGAAAGATTCTGACTGAGATCTTGCACAGCATATGCACTTGGAAGCCAATTGAAATCCTTTTTTAATAATCCCCTCATCTATAGGAAGACGGCCCTTGAACAACTTCCAAAGGAATATACTAATATGCTTGGGGAGGATCTTGTTCCATACAAATTTTGAGGAGAGACTAGAGGCTGTAGCAGGAGCAATCAAATCCATAGCCGAACTTAAAGAGAATCCGCCCGAAGTGGTGCAATTCCAATAGGGAGTGTCAGGATTGGCAGAAAGAGTGATATTGTAATCTGAAATAGCATCTAAGGCAGCTGTAGGAAGGAATACCCGAGCAACTGGGAGTAACTGACCATGCAAATCAAATAAATCCCTTACAGATTCAATGGAGCAATCTGGCGGACGATTGAGAAACTGCCCAGGAATCCAATTGTCCAACCAAGCCGAAATATTGCCCATCCCTACAGTCCATCCAATGCAAGGCTCAGCCACAGCCTTAATGCGCTGAAGCCGCTGCCAAGTGTGAGTACCTCGACACGAAGAAACTGAAACGTGCGAGGAGTGGCAATATCGGGCTTTAAGAAAATCAGTCCACAGATTTTTTTGAGAGCGAAATCTCCACCACAGCTTAACTGAATAAGCTTTAACAAGGGAAAACAAAGAAGTAACACCTATGCCGCCCGAGCGAATAGGGAGACAACAGTTCGACCAGGAGACCCAATGAGATTTTGACCTACCTTCTATACTGCCCCAGAAGAAATTTGCAAAGAACCGATCAAGCATTCTGATAACAGAAACTGGAGGCTCAAGAGAAGCAAAGAGATGGCCTGTCATAGAATTGAGGACATGGTTGATCAATGTGACACGCCCAGCCTGATGGCTAAGAAAGAAGGAATGACGTACATTTCCCAAATAATTGCAATTGTACATACGATCTTGAAGATCACCCACCAGGACGAAACATTGCATAGCTAAGAAATTGAACAGTGGCTTAACTGTTTTGTCAGTTTAGTTCCACAAGGACTTAGGACCACAACAACAAGAAGAGAATCATCACCATCATATCCTGGTTAAGCTAATTTATTCTGAAGATTTTGTCCAAACGCTCCCGGCCCTAACATGGCTGTGGATGCTAAGAAAAGGATAATTGATCGACTGCACTGCTCTCATTCAACATTAATAGATTGCAGTATTCAATAATATCATTCTTAAGGGCATCATGGAATGGTAGACTGCATTACAATGTCATTTTATTGGAATATAAATGTGTCCACGAGGACCACGACTACTATTCTTGCATCTATATGCTTACCAGATGATATTATTATGAACCCAGACATAAGTAAATAACCAAGGGATCTTTTATATGAAATGGTCCAACCATAATTAGTGCTCGTTTGTTGCAGCTTATTTAGAGTGATTGTTTCAGTTTATAAGCCAAAAGCCAATAAGTAAGATACAACACCCTTTATGCATTGAAAACCAAAGCCAAAAAATCAAAATTTTAAGCTTTTTTGGTTTTTTTTTTTAAACATGAAGACAACTATTCATTAATAAATATTTGATTATCCTCATTTCATCCTTTTATGAAATATACATAAAAATATAAATACTAATTTTCAAGTTTTTTTTAACAAATAATTATAACAACTCATAAGCAGTTTTTCAACAGCCGTAACAAACAGTATATCATACAATCAGGCACAAGTCATTCAGCCACCAGCTTAAGCTATCAGCTATAAGTCATAAGCCATCAGCCACAACAAACGAGCCCTTAGTACTATGTCTTCTTTGTCTCCTTTACTACAGCCTTTAGATATGCGAGTTTCTTGGGGCTTGTTTGGTAACAATTTCGTTTCTAATATTTTTGTTTATATTTCTCATTTTTTTGTGAAAAATAGAAATAGAAATATATTTGACAATCATTTCTATTTCTGATAAACTTGAAACGTTTCTCTTTTTTTTCCCCAAAATTTAGAAATGAAAAAAAAATAGTTTCTTTTTTAAGAGAAATAATACTTTTTCGAAACTTGGAAAAGTCAAGGTGGGCCAACTTAAATCACGTCGAGCCTTCGAACTTTGACATGAAAATTTTCAATCATATTTTTTCCTCTATATATGTGTGTGTGTGTATTAGACCCGACAATTACAACCCTAAACTCGTTAATCCACCTGACCCGACCTGAAAAATCACATAACCCAACCAAACCCGTTAATTTTTTTGGGTTGCACGTGTAACCCGTTTTGACCCAAAAATATCAACGGGTCAGTTTAAAGTGGGTCGAGTCCAATACTCATTTTGACCTGATAGCTTTTACTCTATAAAATCATGAATTTTTGGGAGAAAATCTGGATTAAGACGAGCCGTCCCGTTTTAACCCATCACTCGTTTAACACGACCCATCTCAACCCATTTGATATTCGGGTTCTAATAGGTTTCGACTCATCTCCCGTTCCAACCCGACCCAACGGATGAGGAGATGCTTATCCACATGTTTTTAATAGCAGATGAAATCATGTGAATTATTACTCTACCTCCGTTTCAATTGGATATAATATACTATTATGGAAGTTGTAATATGTTAATTTTTTTGAAAAAGAATATAATTTTGTGAAAGAAAATAAAAATGTTTGTAAAAAATTATTAACTTTTGTTTCTTTTTCATAATAGAAATATAAATGACTATCAAATGTGTTTTTGTTTCTTGTCCAAAATAAAAAAGAAATATAAATAAAGTGAAACAGAAACATGTGAAACAAAAAAAGAAATAGAAATGTTACCAAACACTACCTTAAGATCTTCCGCTTGTACAAACCCACCCAGGATCGGTTTTGGGGTGTTCAAAGTGACCGATCGAACATGCCTCAAAATTAGGGGTCCAATTCTATGGAAAATTGTTATGTAGAGTCCAACTTTATTTGTTTATTTATTTTATTTTTCTCTTAATAGCATAGCTTCCATGGATTGGCTTAGTTGCAAAGTTAATTGTTCACCAAATGTGAGGTCTCAAATTTAATCCCTTCACAAGTTCTTTTTGGCAAAAAAAATTTAAAAAACTCTCGAAAACTTGGTTACATTTTGACTAACCATCTTCCTTAGGCATATTATTTATTTTTTCTCAAAATAATTTTAAATCTAAATATTATACATAGAAAATTCATTTGAACTTGATCCAATCAGTATTACACAAATAAAATATGGTCATCGTACGAGAGTATCGACATCCATAATCTCAAAGATTTAGTCTATTCGCAGATTTAATCGCTTAACTTGGGCAGTGATGCACCAATTCCTCTAGATTAGGGGTACATATGACAAGTCTTCTCAACAGTTTGAATCCATAATTAGTTTGGTTTTAATGAGAATATATTCTCCCTAAAACTTTGTTTGACTAACCCTTCAAATTAAGCCTATTGTGACTAGATTTTGCTATGCTAACGTTACTTGGTGCTTTTGATTCTCTACGACTCTTATTTTTGAATAGTTTTGGACTTTTTGTTGGTAACTTGGTAATTGTATTCCTTTCATCCCAAAAAAAATATTCATTCAAAATAAAAATAAACAATTATTTTGATGTACATTCATTACGATTTTGATATTTTGGGTGACAATGTGACATTTGAATACGTGGGTTTGTCATTGTATTGAGATTTTGATTTGATTACTTCAGTAATAAGTAATTTGGTAGCCTTTATAATATATATATATATATATATATATATATGTGTGTGTGTGTGTGTGTGTGTGTATGATAAATTTAAGGCATAATTTTATAATTTGCGACAAGGCCCTCAAAATGTCATTATCGGCCTGCACAAACCCTTTTCTCCAACCGTTTTTCAAACTTCTTCTTGAACTTTTTTCATTACTTAAGGTTCTTCATTAGTTCCGTCATGCCCCAGATTGACACGGCTGCACTTGTATCTGTTCCAGCCCCAAAAACATTCGGGAGAGAAATAGAACGAAAAATTTCAGAAAAAAATACAAATAAATAAAAATAAATATTAAGTCCACGTTACAATTAATAATGGACTCTAGACAATATTAATTGAGGTGGTTTCCTGTAAGACGGTCTTATGGATCCTTATCCGTAAGACGGATCTATCCAGGTTAAACGATGCAAAATTCAGAAATCTCAATGCAACCCCTTAGTTTTTGAAAATTACAGCACCATCCCTCATGTTTATATATACAGTGTGTCACTTTTTACTATTAACAGTGTCACTTTATAATATAAAATGCGTCACTTTTGGTCTTAGAAGTGACACTTTACATTTTTAATAAAAATTATAAATTTTCCCTAAAAAAATTGTTACTTTTTTGGCTTAAATGTCACTTTTAGTCTTAAATGTGTTATTTTCACTTTGAAAAGTGTCTCATTTTTTTATAAATAAAAATCATTACGTTTGATATTATAGTATTACTTTATAACACTAAAAATGTCACTTTTTAGAATTAAATGTGTTACTTTTGATCGTACAAGTGTTATTTTGTCTTATAAATAAAAATCGTCGTTATTGACCTAGAAAGTCTCACTTTCTAGCATTGAAAATGTCTTGTTTTAATATTAAATGTGTCACTTTTGGCAGTCAACGTTAGTTTTAAAGTGACACTTTTTAGTATTAAAAGTGTCACTTTTTAGTATTAAATGCGTCACTTTTTAGTATTAAGAGTGTCACTTTTTAATATTAAGAGTCACATTTTAGTATTAAATGTGTCACTTTTTAGTATTAAGAGTGTTACTTTTTAATATTAATAATGTCGCTTTGTACTTTAATGATAATTATAATAAATTTTCATTTATAGTGCCACTTTTAACATTAAAATGTGTCACTTTTGTGTTTTCAATGTGTCACATTTGGCTTTAAATGTGTCATTTAACATTTCGTTAAAGTTCGTTAGAATTTGTTAAGTATCCCAAGGTAATTAAACTGCAAGGCATGAAAAACATAAGAGTTTCGGCGCAAACATTAAAAGTACAGGAGCACCAGAACAAATAGAAGAACTTCTCATTAATGAGCATTAAAACAAAATAGTGTAGCTAGACGTTTCAAACCGACCACCTCCTTGGGTTAAACCTTTAAGCGTCGCCTTTAACCAACTCGACTAATCTATTATCGTAATTTTTATTAACATATTCAGTTATTAACCTCGCGAATTTCTAAAGGAGAAGTTCTATTAATTACGTACCATAAGCACGCCTTTGATGTGATCCCACGTTAGGTCTAGTGTGAACACACGTTCATTTCTCAGTCTAAAAAAGACATCAATGAAGTCCTCTTGCTCTGGATTTGGCCAGTTAGGATCAAGGTGGTCATCAATGACTTCCTGATAGAACGAATCCATTTCTTTGAAAAAAAATTCGAGCCTTCCTCGAAGGCCATTGACTCTATCTACCCATCCCATCAAAGGAAAATAATATGTGACAAAGAAGGCTGCTAACATGGACTAAGCTTCATTTAGGAGACTATGGAACGATTGGAACCTACTTAGTTCCTGCCCTTCATCGTTGCATCTTTTATTAGAAATATATCATGCATTGTTAGATATATCACGGGAAAATAGAATACAAATTACACAATAATTGAAATCATTACTGTTTAGTGATTTCCAAATCCATCTGCATCTCCGACTCTCCCTCCACCTAATTGTTATGATTCTTATTCTATAGAGGAATTTGTAAGCACTCAATTCATGTTTAGATAAGTGTTAACTGTTAATAAATACATATAATATAAATTTTACAATTACATAATTTTTATCTTACACATTGCTTCAAAATAAGTCCCAGCAACACCACCTACAACTCTTACACCCCCTTCTCCTCCATCTCAAATACTATTGTATGATGATATGTGGGAGGATTCAAGTTTTGTAAATGAGACGGTATGTTTTTTTAATATTTTAATTAATTAATCACTTTTATGCATAAAATATAGTTAAATTAATTAGTTTGAATCTTCTTCGTCTCACGTGTAGATGGAAATACTGGACAAAGTTTTTGTGTCTCGCGTTTCAAAATCAGAAATTGTTGTGAAACAAGAGCCTCCAGAAGAAGATTAAGTTGTGATATAATTATGGATTCTCAATGTTTACCTCCAATTCAAATTTCTTAATTTTTATTTGTTGTTAGTATTTCATTTTCGAGGTCAGGTTCCTCCGTCCTCCCTCCTATAAGGGCAAGGCTGGTTGTCCCCCTCAAGTTTGCTATATTATTTCTATTAATAAAATATAACATGGTACCGCCCCTGTTTCCCTAAAAAAAAAATACAAAAATAACTTTAGATTTTTATTCTACCGTGGATGATCATATTTTTTTAATTGTTTGCCAAGACATGCTAATTTTAAATTATTTATTATATTGATTTATTTTAATATCAGTACTTTTCTATATTGAGTACTAATATCATCACATACGGGTACCGTGTCATAAGCACGAGCATAGAATCTAGTTATACAGTAATTGAAATCATTACTGTTAGTGATTTCCAAATCTGCCGGTGGTTTTGAGGCTATGGGTAGAATTGTTAAAATGGACCCACGGACAGACCAACCAGCACAACGACTGACTCTGCCAATTGGCAGGGCGCGCGGGGCGGATCAACCCGTTCAAAAACAAGCACAATCAACGCAAACAAGAGCATCTAAACTGACATGTCTGACATCAACGGTAACCTTTAACACCCTCCCCTCTTCTATTCCCGCCCCCTAAATCTCCCAGCACCATCTAAAATACAAGTTTGTCATCCACAGTTCATAGTAGATCTGACTTATATTTACAGATCTAACAAACACCAATTGCACACAAACCCTAAATAATTGAATTTGATGAAGAATAATAAATCAAATTGAAATAAAAATGTCAAGAAATAGAGATGACTAATGAGAATCTAGAAATGAAGATTGAGAACCAAAAATCTCTTGCTCGAAGAAAGGCTTGCACTGCAGAAGGTGAGAAAATTTGTTCATCGACACTACCCACTTTCTCGCCCTTTTAACGAATTGTATGTAACTAACTCGGAAAGAAATTAAAAGATTTTGAGGAAGAAAGATGAGAGAGATTGAAGTCTTAGCGAGAGTGAGAGACAATATGTACGTCTGTGTGAGAGTTGGGAGGGGAACGGGTGTTTTGGACGGGAAAAGTTTAGGGAACTGGGTAGCAGGGGTGGGGAATTGGGATTGAAGTCAAAAAGTATAGTTATTAATTATGGTGAAGTAAAATTATCAGCTCCTTTGAGATTACATTATACTCCCTCCGTCCCTAATTTATTGTCCTGCTTGACCCGGCGCACCGTTTAAGAAAACCTATTTGACTAGATTATTAATATTGGTATTTGTGTGAATTTCCACTTTTGCCCCCAATTAATGAAAGAGAGTTGACAGTACTCTTTCTCCAACCCCCAGAGATAGTCCGGCGACTGTGAGGTGATAGGAGCGGAGAATCCCGGGGTGCGACGTCCACTGGTCGGCGGCGGTGGTGTGGCTTGGTCTTCGTACTTACGCTTCGCGCCTGCAAAGTCCCCGCCAGTTGCGTACTGCACCTCTTCAGCCATCAAGAGAGAAAGGCGGAGAAGAGGGAGAGAGAGGGGTGAGCTGCAAAGATTGGGAAAACCCTAGAACGGAGAGAGAGAGAGAGAGTGTGTGACCACATTAAACACTCCGGCCTCCTCCTCAAAACCCCCACCAATTCCTTCTCCGAAACCCCCACTTCCATCACTACCCACCTCACCCCATCACTCTTCCTCCCCATCTACAACCACCGCGGCTCCGACATGAGCGTCATGGAAATGTCCCACCGAGGTAAAGAATTCACTTCCATCATCCAAATTGCCGAAGAGAGAAGAGAGAGGAAGATGGTTTGGGGGAAAAGAGGGAGATCGCAGAACGGATGGCCTTTTAGGCTACTGGCGAGCATAGAGGACTGATCGAAGAACTTCCGTTGAGCTTAAGAAAAGAGATCGGTCTCTCTCCTCTCCAACTTAGTCGAGCGGCTTTCCCTCTCCTCTTCTGCAGGTCGATGAAATCTCCTAAAAGACGTCGACTTCGCCTTAGAGGACGATGGACTGCTTTGGGGAAAGCAGGGAGTGATTTGGGGGAGAGACAATTTAATTTTGTTTTGTTTAGGGTGGGTCCCATCTAGCACATGATTTAAAAAGGGTAAAATGGTAAAAAAACACTTCCAAAAAAGGAAAGTTTCAAACTGGACAATTATTTTGGGACGGACGAAAAAGGAAAGGAAGACGATAATTTAGGGACGGGGGGAGTATGTTATAGAGACCCTTTAATTGGGGCTAATATTTTTTACTTTCTCTAAAATTGGCGGACCAACTAGCCCCATCCTTATCCCGCTTCAGTCCGTGATCCGGACGGGTCAAACTCGTTTGGTCCGCTTCTTGGCAGACTCAAGTTTTATCAACCCAACTCACTTTTTTTATGTGGCGGAATGGACCAACCCAACAGGTTTTGTCTATTTTGACATCTCTAACTGTAGGTAGACTTCAAGTCTGCTGGTGTTTAGTGGTCTTAAGCCTGTAGGTAGACTTCAAGTCTGCTTGTGCATGTAGAGATCTGAAGTGTACCTATGAAGCAAAATATGTTTGTCCGAGATATATGTCAAATACAGTTTTATTAAAATAGATCCATCCCTTCCTTGTAAGTGCTTGGAAGTTTCTTAGGACGCCTGTCTCCCAAGATACAAAGGAGACACGGGCAAATCTTTGCACTTAAGATTTTGGCGAACTGAATATGCATTTTAAAAGTATCACCAACAAAGATAGGAGGTTAAGGAATGCGCTCAACGAAAAATACAGAATGCAAGAGAGAAATGAAGATTGTCTAAAAATGTGTCTTTCAATTGTGGATGTCGTCTCCTTTGTAGGAGAAGAAACTAGACTGATTAAATGGCCACGTTGATGATGAAATTATTCCATCAAATAATATCTCCCATAGAAACGAGACTGATTAAATGGCCACATTGATGATGAAATAAAACAAATAATATCTCTCATTAAAGCTGGTAATAACAATACATAAAGACAATACATAAAGATTAAAAATAAAAAAAAACAATACATGAAGACATATTAAATGGCCACATTGATGATGAAATAAGGCAAATAATATCTTTCATTAAAGTTGGTAATAACAGCACATAAAGGCTGAACGTGAGTTTATCTGAGTAGACAAATTTGGTTCGACATTCGTGTCCACTCTCGCACATAAGTATGGTATCCCGATGGCTAAATTAGACCATAATTTGCACCCCTCACGTGCTCGCACGAGAAAAAACTTTTACTTTACACAAGCTTACCCTTACCACATAAGACACTTGTATATAAACCACACAAGTTTTTGTTAATTTTCGATATGGGAAAAACTCACTTCCAACACCAAAATTTAATCAATTATAACTTATTCATCCAAACACCAAATTGGATAAATAAATGTATGATTTTGATTTTCTCACTGAGTAGAACATGTTTTCACAATTATCCTTGTCATTACATAAATGACTCGTAAAGAAATTTGTACCACAAGAATACACAATTTCATTGTATTGCACTCAAGTTGACCTCTTTAGATTCAGAAGCAAAGTTAGAGATCTTATTTGTCATTAACGAAACCTCTTCTTCACGGACAGAGTGAAAGGATTCGACTCGTTTGGAGTTAAAGAGGTGAATTACACACACCTTTCTCATTTCCCTCCAATAGTCATTATAGGGTGCAAAAGCCAAATCTAAGCCATTGTAGGATAGTTTTTGCTAGCCTAACAATGATGGTCTACTTGCAAATTCGAGATCATGAGTTTTCATAACCTCTTTCACCATTTTTGCGGAAGAAACTACAAGGGTTGGCACAAAACCAAGTCGTTGTTAGATACGTTTGAAAATAAATCTCTTAATTTTAGGAGTTTATGGTTTGATATGTTTCTAGTCCAAGTAAGCCAATAACCCCTAGTCTTTAGGAGCTTAAATTATTTTTGTTAGCATTTAGATTGTTTCCTTAGCTAATTTCCATGATCTTAGGATGTGATAAAGATGTGGGCTGCATTTTTGCTATTTTTTTATGTAAGGATTTATAAGCCAATTATCTCTCAGTTAATAAACATAGAATTGACTCCAAAAATCTTGTGAGACACTTTTTTTCTTTAGAGTCTAATTATTCCAACAATTTGGTATCAGAGCCACTAATCGAGCATGATTCTGAGAGTTATGGCTGCAGAAGGAAGTTATGTTCATCCATCCATTCCAAAGTTTGATGGTCATTACAATAATTGGTCAATGTTGATGGATAATTTCCTTCGCTCAAAGGAATATTGGAGTCTCGTGGAAGACAGAATTACAGTACCTGTAAGAATCAACAGTAGCTAGGATTCACAAAAGGTCAATGCAGTTCGCAATGTAGCTTGTTAGAGAAGTTACACTGGGAAGTGCATTGGACAAAAATCTTAAAAACAGCAGAAGACTTAACAATTTAAAACCATAATAAACACACACGTTTACCAAACAATTTACAAGTCTTATGTTTGTAGATCCAACCTTATGGCCAAAAAGATTTCACTAAAAGAAGAATTGTTTTACAAAATAGAATGTGAAATCACAAAACCAAAAACTCTCACAAAACAACAAGTCTTGGAGAGCAAAACCCACAGAAACTAAGGGTACAAAAAACGTGGGATTAAAAAATCAACTTCCTAGAAAATCTAGGAAGACAAACAACCAGCAGGTCAATGTAGTTCCGGATGTAGCTACATCCGGAACTGTATTCAAATTCCAGAAAACAGCTTTTGGAATTTCGTATGATCCGAGATCTCGCCTCGGATGTCCGAATATGCCGCTTTCTCTCATGCTCGCACTCTTTTGCTTCTATATCTTCTGCCTCTGCTCGTGCCCTTATATATATATATAAGGAAGGAGACCTACATATTAATAAGAAAACAAACTCCAACATGCTAAATGATTGTGAGTTAGAATTGGTAATCAAATAAACTTCCTTAATTCACCAGATTTTATTACCAAACAAATAAGGACTCTTAGACACGTTTTTTAGAAATGGAATATTGCCAAGATTTTGTGTCCAAAAATACTCCTAAACTTTAGGTTCAAAAAAACCAAAATACTATGAATATTTTGTTTCCAAAAATACACCTAAACTTTAGGACCAAGAAATGAGTAAATATGGTAAATACTTCCCATATCTTTTGGACCAAGAAATGGCACAATAATAAATTCAATTGAGGAAAATAGGACGACCCTATTTTACCCTTACAATCTCCCCCTTTGTTGAACCTTTCTGGTCAAATCAAATGATAAGTGTTTATTCAACACCAATCAAACCATCTAACCTGCATTGGTTAGAAAATCTCATCTCCCCTTGAATTTGTGTAATGTATAAAATCAAAAATCATTTACTAAGCACAAATCAGAATATACTAATGATGCAATCACATGCACACAAAACAAACATGAAACAGTTTATGGGAGAAACAATTACAATGATGAATCTACAAAGGATCCGATACATCATCATCATTATCAGAAACACTTGATCTCTCTCCCCCTATTTGAACGGAGAAGAAAGAAGGAGAAACAATCTTTTAGGAATTCTTAAAAATCCAAAATTTTGAAAAACACAATTAAGTGTTCACCACGACACACCTCTAGCACTAACTGAGCACCTTATATACATATTCAATACCTCTTAGTTCCACACAAAAATTAGGCATCCACTAAATATTTTTCAAAATGGAAATTTTTGGAAATTGATTTGCATAGTTTATTTTAGGAAAAAATTTCACCAAGCTGATATCCTTACCAACAATGCATGTCCTAAAATTTTATGCCTAAAAATATGATTGCAAAAAGCTAGGCAAAAAAATAATGCAATCACACACAAGTGATAAAGACCCGATCAAAGCAATGTAGTTCTTGATGCAGCTGTATTGGGAGATGCATTCATCAATAATAAAATTTTGTACAATTTTTACATCTTTTCTTTTCTGAAACATACTTCTCTCCCACAAATTTTCTCATAAATAAAATCCGTAGGTACTTTATTTGCCTAGGAATATTGCTTTACTTTATTTTAAGCTATAAAAAAATATCACTTGGAACCTTTCACACTATTTACCAAGGGAAGCCATTTTGCACATGATCAACCCATGAAATTCAAAGATTCATAGTCCCAAGAGAGAATGGCAACAAACCTTGTTCATAGGTAGCTCTTTTCCTTTAGGTAGCTTTCACACTTTTCCAATTGTATCCATTGTTCTCAAGATCAACCTATGAGAACCAAAGTTCCATAGTACCAAGATAAAACCCTTGTTTTTTAAAGTTAGCTTCTTCCTTTGTGGACTTCAAACTTGCAAAACAAACAATTGGGAGAGGGCAGAGAATCAAAACAAATAAGTCACAATTGATTTTGAATGCAAATCCCTGGCAACAAAAGGCACAAACATGTGAGATTGATCCAGAGTGCCATCTAAAGACAAAATGCAATCATGCATATTTTTTTCTTTTCTTATAATTAACTAAGTGTAAAATCATATGACATACATACCAAGAGATTTCCTTAGATTGGAAAATCTCTTCAAAATCAAGACTCTTAGTAAATATATCAGCCAATCGATTTTTTGTCCCAACATGTTCAGTGCAAATAATCTCTTGTTCAATCATGTCTCTAATAAAGTGGTGTTTTATATCAATGTGTTTTGTTCTAGAGTGTTGAACTGGATTTTTTGCTATACTGATTGCACTGGTGTTATCACAATACAAGGTTAACACATCACTGTGTAGTCCATAATGTTTTATCATTTGGTTCATAAAAGTTGTCTCAACACAGTTCTGTTTTTTACTAAACCAAGAACCCAAATTATTTTTTGAAAATTGATCAAGCTCTTCTTGCATAGCATTGATCCAACAATCATCTTTTAAGGCTTCATTCACATTCTTTGGTTCAATAGTAGACACATAGCATGATGCATGAAAATCTTCACATTCAAGAGAGGATAAGCAAGCTAATTTCCTATAGTCAACCTTGTCTTTCTTCCTAGTAGACATACCATCACGTACATTACCTATCCTTTGAGAAGAAGGATGAACTTTCTGAATATGTCAGGGAATATCTTGGTTGCGATCAGTCACATTGGAATGTATTTCAGGTTGTTCAGTTTTTGTTTTAGCATCCTCAAAATTTCTGACCAATGTAGCTTCCGGAGCAGCTTGTGATGCATCTGCATCCGGAACTGCATCCTGAACCACATCCACTGAATTTTCAGAATTTGCAAAATCTGTATTTTCTGGAATTGGCACATTGTCTGAATGTCCATCAGCTGCAAAATCTGATTTTTTTTGAAATTGACCCAAGATCACCAAAAACAAACAAACCCTTTTTACGCAAAGTATTAGTACATTGAATAGCAAAATGACCAAACCCTTTACAAGCCCTACATCGAATAGAATCAATATTTTTATCACTTGTTGTAGACTGTTTAGCAAAAGGGTTGGTAAAATATTTTTCAAGGGTTTGGAAAGAATTTTCTTTAGGAACAACCTTAATAGACTCATGTTTGAAAGCAGTTTGGAGTTTGAAGATGGAGATCTATTTTGTCCTTTGGCTTTCAAAATATATTTAAACTTGATTGTTAAAAGAGCCATTGACTCTTCATCAAAATCAAATTCTTCAACATTTCAATTTGAGTAATTCGTATTCGTTAATGTAGGAGGACGAACAAAATTCTCATATTAGGAATCCATCATGGCTACAACCAGAATCTTCTCTTAGTGACGTCAAGAAGAGGCTCTGATCCCAATTGTAAATATCAATAGTAGCTAGGATTCACAAAAGGTCAATGCAGTTTGTAATGTAGCTTGTTAGAGAAGCTACACTAGGAAGTGCATTGGACAAAAATCTTTAAAACAACAGAAGACTTAACAATTTAAAACCAGAATAAACACACACGTTTACCAAACAATCTACAAGCCTTATGCTTGTAGATCCAGTCTTATGGCCAAAAAGATTTCACTAAAAGATGAATTCTTTTACAAAATAGAATGTGAAATCACAAAACCAAAAACTCTCACAAGACAACAAGTCTTGGAGAGCAAAACCCACAGAAACTAAGGGTACAGAAAACGTGGGATTAAAAAAATCAACTTCGTAGAAAATATAGGAAGAGAAACAGCCAGCAGGCCAATGTAGTTACAGATGTAGTTGCATCCGGAACTGCATTCAAATTCCAGCAAAGTAGCTTTCTGAATTTTTTATATGATCTGAAATCTCTTAGCTCTAGATGTCTGAATATGCTGCTCTCTATGCTCTGCACTCTCTGCTTCTTCTATATCCTATGTCTCTGCCCGTGCCCTTATATATATATATATATATATATATATATATATATATATATATATATATGAGGAAGGAGACCTACAGATTAAAAAGGAAACAAAGTCCAACATGCTAAAGGATTGTGAGTTAGAATTGGTAATCAAATAAACTTCCTTAATTCACCATATTTTATTACCAAACAAATAAGGACTCTTAGACACGTTTTTTAGGTAATGAATATTGCCAAGATTTTGTGTCCAAAAATACTCCTAAACTTTAAGACCAAGAAAACCAAAATACTATGAATATTTTGTTTCCAAAAATACATCTAAACTTTAGGACCAAGAAAGGAGTAAATATGGTAAATACTTCCCATACCTTTTGGACCAAGAAATGACACAACAATAAATTCAATTGAGAAAAATAGGACGACCCTATTTTACCCTTCTAGTACCAGAAGATGGTGGTTCGAGTTCAAGTCCAACAGAAGCTCAAAAGAAGACGATGGAGGATCGAAAGCTAAAAGATATGAAAGTCAAGAATTACTTGTTTCAAGCCATTGATCGAAGCATTATGTAAGCAATTCTTGTCAAATATACATCAAAACAAATTTGGGACTCTATGAAGCTGAAGTTCCAGGGAACAATGCATGTGAAGAGAGCACAACTTCAGTCTCTGAGAAAAGAGTTTGAGGTCCTGCAGATGAAAGAAAGTGAAGGTGTGAATGAGTACTTTGCTTGAACTTTGACAATCGCTAACAAGATGAAGATTCATGGTGAGAAAATGGATCACGTGGTTATCATTGAGAAGATTTTGAGGTCTATGACCCATCATTTGATTACGTTGTTTGTTCAGTGGAAGAATCTAATGATTTAGACACTTTAACAATCAATGAATTGTAGAGCAGCTTGTTAGTACACGAGCAAAGGATGAAGGGGCATAGTAAAATCATTGAAAAGAAAGTCCTAAATGTCACTTATGAGGACAAAATTGGTGGTAGAGGAAGAGGATGTGGAGCATTCAGAGGCAGAGGAAGAGGTCGAAGGAGGCCAGATTTCAATAAAGCACTTTTTGAGTGGTACAAATGCACAAGCTTGGACATTTTCAAAATAAATGCCCTAGCTGGGAGAAGGCTGCAAACTATACAGAGTTGGATGAGGAAGAGGAGCTCCTCTTGATGGCTCATGTTGAACTAAATTGTGAAAAGAGAGAAGAGGTATGGTTTCTTGACACGGGCTGCTCAAATCACATGTCAAGAAATAAGCATTGGTTTGAGGACTTTGATGAGCAGTTTCGACATACAGTGAAGTTGGGGAACAATGCAATAATGTCAGTATTGTTAAAAGAAAATATCAAGGTCGAAGTTGACAGGGTAACTCATGTGGTGACCAATGTGTATTACATTCCTGAGCTTGCATATAAGTTGTTGAGTATTGGTCAGCTACAAGAGAAGGGGTTGGTTATTCTGATTCAAAATGGAGCATGCAGAATTTATCATCCCATTAGAGGTCTCATATTTCAAAGCCAGATGATAGCAAACAGAATGTTTGTCTTAATTATTGATGTGGCAAAAATATCAATCATACCGGGGGTGCCGAAAGTCGTCGAAATCCGTGGGTCGTTCGTTGACCAAATTGTTGATGAAATCGCCGCCCTGGTCGGATATCCGTCAGATGTAGGTATTCAGAAAATGAGCACCGTGAGTGGTGGGGGATGTCCCCCAAAACCCTCCGGCGTGAGAATCAGTACAGTATCAAAAATATAGGAGGGCTCGTAGCCCCCGTGTGTGGAGTGACAACAGTAAAAAAGAGAGAGCGTATGAGAGTCTCCCCTACTATGAGATAGTAGGGTTTATTTATACCTGAGGGATTATGGTTTACTTGTCATGCATGGGCCAGGCCCATGGTATTCAGTAGTCCTGTAAAGAATAGTGGGCTAATGTAGTGGAAAGCCCCCTCGCCCAAGCGAGGCCCAAAATCCTTTTAAGGCAAATTAAAAATAGGCACTTCAGTTTCCCCCTGGTCCTTATTCCTTGGGATTTATCTCAAGGGTAAGGAGTATAATTTTCTGTCAAGCATGACATCTACTCAACCGCGAGATACTCGAGCGGGAGGATAAAATAAAGCTAGCTGCGAGTAAACTCGAGCAGGGAGCGTAAGCGCAAGTAGGCACGATGAACTACTCAACCGCGAGTAACACTCGAGCGGGAGGACGATGTAAAGCTCAACCGTGAGATGCCCAAACGGGGAGTGTAAGTGCAGGTAGGCGCGGTGTACTACTCAACCGCGAGTAACACTCGAGCGGGAGGACAATATAAAACTCATCCGCGAGTAAACTCAAGCGGGAAGACAATACAAAACTCATCCGCGAGGAAACTCGAGCGGGAAGACAATATAAAGCTCATCCGCGAGTAAACTCGAGCGGGAAGACAATATAAAACGCATCCGCGAGTAAACTCGAGCGGGAAGGCAATATAAAGCGCATCCGCGAGTAAACTCGAGCGGGAAGGCAATATAAAACTCATCCGCGAGTAAACTCGAGCGGGAAGACAATATAAAACTCATCCGCGAGTAACTCGAGCGGGAAGACAATATAAAACTCATCTGCGAGTAAACTCAAGCGGGAAGACAATATAAAGCTCATCCGCGAGTAGACTCGAGCGGGGGGGGTAATGTACCTCAACATAGTGAGGGTCTTCAAGAATCCGAGCAACCTCACCATGGTGAGAGCCGCCCTGAAATCCGTATGCTGCCGAGAAGCTCAACCGTGGAATGCCCAAACTGGGAACGAAGCAAGATAAAGGAAATCTAAGCCTCACCACGGCGTGGTCTTCAAAATTCGAGCAACCTCACCATGGCGAGAGTCGCCCGAAACCGTATGCTCAAGCGAGAAGCTCAACCGTGGATGCCCAAACGGGAGCGTAAGCAAGATAAAGGAAATCCAAGCCTCACCGCGGGTGGTCTTCGAAAGCAATCCAAACAGCCTCAACATGGCGAGTGGTCTTCGAATCGAGAGCCTTGCCGTGGTGAAAGTCCTCTAGAAATCCATATGCTCAATCGAGAAGCTCAACCGGGATGCCCAAACGGGAGCGAAGCGCCGCAAAGGAAATCCGTAAGCCTCACCACGAAAGTGGTTTTAACAATCCGGAGCAACCTCACCGCGTGGGGTCTTCTGAGTGATAATAAGAAACTCGAGCTCAGCGCGAGTGTAATTTGAAGCTTGAGCCGTGGCACGAGTGTAATATGAAACTCAGGCTGTGGTACAAGATAGTGCGCGGGCACAATAAAGACGTGAAGCTCGTACTAAGAGCAAGACGCGCACGGCACGAGCAATGATGATCCGAGACTCAGCCGCTGGCGTGAGCATGACGTGCACGGCACGGAATAACAACTGCTCGGTTGTGGCACGAGCATGTAATGGGGCAGGGCACGATAACAAGAACATGAAGCTCTGCCGCTGCTTAGCGCAGCGCACGCACGATAGTAATGATCCGAGCTCGGGGTAGACGAGCGCAACGCGCACGGCACGATAATGATAACACGAGGCTCGGCATGGCGCACACGCACGAGATAACAACACGGGCTCGCCTCGGCGCGCGTGCACGCACGATAATGATCCGAAGCTCGGCCAGAAGACGAGCGCAGCGCGTACGTTGCACGATAAATAACATGCACGGGCACGAGATAATGATATGAAGCTCTGGCCGTAGCGCGAGCATGGCGCACCGGCACGATAAAATGATCCAAGCTCGAGTCGCCGTAGCACGCATGCACGGGCACGAATACGATATGAAGCTCGGCCGTAGCGCGGCGCATGGCACGCACGATAATGATAATGATAACATGAGGCTCTGCCGCGGCTTGAAAGCGCTGACGAGAATAATAACACGAAGCTCTGCCGCGCGCGAAAGCGCACCCGCACGCACGATCCGAAGCTCTGAGCGCATGCACGGGCACGATAGTAATGATCCGGCCGGGCCGTAGCGTAGCGCACTAGCACGATAATAACATGTGCACGGGCACGAGAATACGATATGAAGCTTCGGCCGTAGCGCGAGCATGGCATGAACGGCACGATAATAATGATCCAAAGCTCAGTCAGTAAGCATGAGCGTAGGTGTACGCACGATAATAACAATATGTGCACGCACAAGAATAATGATATGAAGATCGGGCCGTAGCGAAAGCATGGCGCATAACGCACGATAATACGATATGAAGCCGCCGTGGCGCGCGAGCGTGCGTACGGCACGATAATGATAACATGAGGCTCTGCGCGCGCTGAGCCGCACGAAATAATGATCCGGAGCTCGGCCGCGGCGCGAGCATACGCGCACGCACGATATCAATAACATGAAGGGCCGTGGCGCGAGCGTAGCGCACGCACGATAGTAATAACATCGCACTCCTGCCGTCGAGCATAACGCGCACGCACGATAAGAATAACATCGCTCGAGCAGCTTGGTTCTCGCCAAGGCTTTGAAGCGGCAGGCCCCTATCGCTTGGGCGAAGCTAAGATTGCCTACGGCGTGGCCCTACTCGAAGCGGCAACCAACAACCGGCATGGCCCTTGCTCGATGTGGGTATCTCGAAGCGGTTATTAGTATATCAACTGGGTGTAGAGATATACGACTAACAGTGTTGCTCGGTCACTATAGGAATCCGAGGTAGTTAGCCATTATCTTGTAAGCTTGGCCTCTATCGCCCTGGGCAAGCATCCAAGTACGTGAACCGGGCATGACCCCCCCCCCCCCCCCCACGGGAGAATTAGTTCACTAATACTCGGGTATAGATGAAGGTTGACCGGGCAGGGCCCTATCTGCTCGCCTAGCTAGCAGATTTTGTCAAGCAATCCGAAAGCAATTTGTATAAACATATTAACAATTTAATGATAGAACTTGCCTTTCTGTTGATAAGATGATAGTGTCCCCAACAAGGCTGAGGGTCTTGCCCGCTAGTGCATTAGGCCGTCCGAATAGTCATAAAAATATTTGGGCTTTTCCGTTTGCGGGCAGGCCCCCTACTTTCCGACTGTAAGTGTTTACCCTGAGGTCGGGAAGTAATTATGGTCGTTGTAGTTTTCCTTCAAAAGAAGTCTGGGTTGGCACCAAGAGTGTGCCTAAGGTGCTCAGCGCGAGCGGAATCAACTCTAACGAGGACGTTGTCATGGTTCTCACGGTTACCAAGGCTTAGTTGACTTGGTTTGAGTACCTGAAAGTTTAGTGCATTATTTGCGAAGCAAACATAGTCCCATTTTAAATAAAATTGGGTTATGTATTCTGCATTTAATCTTATGATAATAAGATGTTGTACATGCTAGCGATTTATGTAAATGACAATAAATAAATATTGTTATTAGCATGATTGGGGAAAATAACATCAGTATTGATATTGTGCGTCACATGCGATCAAAACATGATTTGTAAAGAGAGTTCACGCGTGAATTTAGACGTAGCGGTGAATAAAGCAGTTTCATTATCATTTGTCATGCTTGGGCAAATAAATAATAAAATATAGAGTTCAATTAACTCAATTGATATGTCAAATTTGATAAGTAAGTGAGTATGCACTTTCTTTTTTCACGCGCGGCCAGGGATTAGTAAAATCGTAAGGCGCGTAAAGGTGGTGTCATACATATGGTCGCAGATGCAAAATATATTTAATTGCATGCATCGGTGTAGTATAGTGTGACATGCATCATCATGGTGAACAATTTGATGTGAACATGACATAATTATGAGCATAAATGTATTATAATTACTCTGATTTATGTCGCATAATAATTGTCACAGTTGAATTTCATGCATTATTCACCAATTAATAATAATTTTAATCGGTTCATCATGTCAAGTCGTCATGTCACATGTATTAATCGCATGGCAATTTATTTGATGTTATAGCTATCTCGTATAGCGACGAGTTTGTCATTTATTAATTTATCGTAATTAATAATTGCAAAGAAAATTAATTACATGCATATTCATGTAAGTTATAATGTCTCATGTTAATTTGGAGCAATAAATTAATCATGCGAAGTATTTATAAATTTTAATTCATGCCCCGTTAACTAATTATTTGCTAATAATAACAAATCGAAGTCATATGATTAAAATATGCAAATATGGAGGGTAAAAATGGAAAGAGTCCACCTGAAATAGTTGGGAACCGGCTTAAATAGTGTCTGAACCGGTCTGGAAAGAGGTGAACTGGGTCATGGACCAATGCTGTGAACTGGGCCAGTCTGCTTGGTCCATCAAGCATTCTGTTAACAATTAACTAACGGAGTATAACGAACGTTAAGTGAAATGGAGGGAGATGAGTGGAGATTTGGTGAAACAGAAATAGTGGGAACCAGCTGGGAGAATTGTGTCACCGATGAAGTCAACCATTCTCGATGAGCACAAGAGCCGTCGTCGAAAGCTGGGGGCGTTAAGCAGCGTGAAAGTGGCGTCCAACCAACCAGCGACTTCGGGTGGCGTGTTAAGTCGCGTTGCTACTCCGTTGGCCTCGATTTTTGGGGCGATGAACTTGCCTTGTTGAGACGCAAGCGATGGTTGTTTTAGTTTTCTGTTTGGACGCCGGAATCATGGAGATATTCTTTGCCGAAGTTCAGCCAGCGCGTTTAACGCCACTATCGCCTCCAGGAACTTTAGGTGGCGCGTGACAGAGATTGGGAGGTCGGATGGAAGTGATTCTTGTACGGGCATACTCCTCTGGTCAAGACACATCCAACGGTGTCGTCACCTTGCTACTCAGATTTCGTTTTCTTTGATTATCTTGTAAAGACAGTATGTGGTTTGCTGTGTTCAATTATGTTCCGGCACCCATGAACGGAACTCCACCGTGGCTGTTGGATTTCGTGGCTAGAGTCATTTCCCGACAACGAAACCAAACTGATGTGGCAAAAATATCAGTCATACCGAGGGTGCCGAAAGTCGTCGAAATCCGTGGGTCGTTCGTTGACCAAATTGTTGATGAAATCGTCATCTGGGTCGGATATCTGGTTGTATGTAGGTATCTGCAAAATGAGCACCGTGAGTGGTGGGGGATGTTCCCAAAAACCCTCCGGCGTGAGAATCAGTACAGTATCAAAAATATAGGAGGGCTCGTAGCCCCCGTGTGTGGAGTAAGAACTGTAAAAAAAAAAAAAAGAGCGTATGAGAGTCTCCCTTACTATGAGATAGTAGGGTTTATTTATACCTGAGGGTTAGGGTTTATTTGTCATGCATGGGACAGGCACATGGTATTTAGTAGTCCTGTAAAGAATAGTGGGCTAATGTAGTGAAAAGCCTCCTCGCCCAAGCGAGGCCCAAAAGCCTTTTAAGGCAAATTAAAAATAGGCACTTCAATTATAATGCAAAAATACAAAGCTCAAATTGTCTTTAAGCCACAGTTGAAGATATCAGTGATCTTTGGCATCGTAGATATGGTCATTTGAACAACAAAAGCCTTAGAACCTTGCAGCAGAAGGAACTTGAGGGGCTGCCTTAACTCAAAGCTATAAATAAAGTGTGTACGGTATGCAACATAGGAAAGCAACATCATCAGACTATCCCAAAAAAAGTTTAGTGGATAGCATCACAAAGGCTGCAATTAATACATGTTGACATTTGCGGTTTCATCACACCAATCTCAAATAGCAATAAGAGGTAGATTTTGAGTTTTATTGATGATTATAGTAGAAAGAATTGGGTTTATTTTCTTGTTGAGAAAAGTGAAGCTTTTACATCTTTCAAGTTTTTTAAATGTCTTGTTGAGAAAGAAGTAAGAAGCAGCATATGTTGTTTAAGAATAGACCGAGGTTGTGAATTTACTTTGGATGAGTTTAACGTACACTTTTTGTGAGGCTCGTGGCATTAGAAGGTAGCTTACTGCGACATACACTCCTCAGCAGAACGAGGTCGTTGAACATAAGAACCGAACCATCATGAATATGGTTCGGTGCTTACTTATGAAGAAGAAAATGCCCAAGATGTTCTGGCCAAAAGCTGTTCGGTGGACAGTACATGTGTTGAACTTGAATCTTACTATGGCAATAAAAAATAAGACCCCAGAAGAGTGTTGGAGCAGAATAAAGCCAAATGTGGATTATTTCCGAGTTTGGGGATGCACCGGAGATGTTCATATACCAGATGTTAAGAGGAAAAAGCTAGATGACAAAAGTTACAATTGTATATTTCTTGGATGCACTTCGTCTTCGTTCCTCTTCCAGTTCCAACTTATATCTTCATGAAACACCACATCATTGCTTGTTACAATTTTCTTGGGAGTAGGATCGAACAACCTGTAAGCAATGATGTGGTGTTTCATGAAGATGTAAGTTGGAACTGGAAGAGGAACGAAGACGAAGTGAAGTGTAATGTATTTGATTGGGGAGATAGTGACTGCAAAGACGAAGAACGTGATTTCAATGGCGCTGATGTGGTTAAAGAAGATGCAGAAGGCAGTCCAAATGATCACATGTTCAAACTGTGTTGCATGGAGATAACGAAGGAAGTTTATCTCCCTCTAGTCCATCTGACCAAAGATTTTGAAAACCACCCAGGTGGATGCAAGATTACGAAAGCGGAAAGGGTCTGTCAGAAGAAGAAGATTTGTAGAGCCTAGCATTATTCGTTTCACAAGAAGATCCAATCTGGTATGAAGGGGCTGCAAAGAGTGAGAAGTGGATGACTGCAATGGATTTGGAAATCAAAGCTATTGTGAATAATGAAACCTGGGAATTGGTAGAGCTGCTAGTCAGAGCAAGCAAAATTGGTGTTAAGTGGGTGTACAAAACTAAGCTAAACGAAAGTAGGGAGGTTGATAAATGCAAAGCTTGATTGGTGGCAAAAGGTTAGGCACATAAACACGGGATAGACTATAATGAGGTGTTTGCACCAGTAGCACGGTGGGATACAATTCAGATGGTTCTGGCCTTAGTTGATCAGAAGGGTTGGATGGTGTTTCAGCTAGAAGTAAAAAGTGCTTTCTTGCACAGAGATTTGAAAGAAGATGTTTTCGTTGAGCAACCGCAAGGGTATGAGCAAAAAGGTGAAGAAGAAAAGGTACTCAAACTCAAAAAGGCTTTGTATGGCCTAAAACAGGCTCCTAGAGCCTGGTATAGTAAGATTTAGAATTATTTTCTCAGGGAGGGTTTTAAAGGATGCAGTCATGAGCCTACTTTGTTTGTCAAAATAGGAGCTAAAGGTAGGATTATAATTGTTAGTCTTTTAAGTTGATGACTTAATCGTTACCGGTAACGATGCTTATTTGATTGAGGATTTTAAAAGTGCAATGAAGTCTGAATTGGAAATGATAGACATAGGAAAGATGGGATGTTTCTTGGGTGTTGAAGTTCAGCAAAATTCGAATGGTATTCATTTGTGTCAGAAAAAAAATATGCCAGAGAAGTTCTTGAAAGATTTGGTAAGGGGGAATGTAATTCAGTCAAGAATCCTATTGTGCTCGATTCGAAGCCGACAAGAGAAGGCGAAGGAAAGAAAGTTGATACAACACAGTTTAAACAATTGATAAGTAGCCTCGTGAATTTGACAGATACTAGACCCGATTTATTGTACATTGTGTGCCTCATCAACAGATATATGGCAGAAAAGGTGCAATAGAGTTGTTTACATATATACAGACAACGATTATGCCGGTGACTATGATGATAGAAAAAGTACTTCAAGATATGTGTATAAGCTAAATGGAGGACCTGTGGCTTGGTCTTCTAAAAAGCAATCTATTGTAACTCTTTCGACGGCAGAGGCAAAATATGTGCAGCAACAGCATGTGCTTGTTAGTGTAGTTGAATTAAGAGAGTTCTCAATCATTTTAGTCCACAAAGTAAGTGTATTATTGTATTTTGTGATAACTCTTCAGCAATTAAGTTGTCAAAAAATCTAGTTTTACATGGAAGGAGCAAGCATATAGATGTGAGGTTTCATTTTCTACGTAATCTCAAAAGGGATGGAGTGGTTGAATTGAAGTATTGTGGTACCAGTGAATAGCTAGCAGACATTATGACTAAACCTTTGAAGTTGGAGAGTTTTCTAAAGCTTCGAGAGTTGCTGGAATGAGGTTTCTGGATAAAGCAAACTGGTTGCTTTGGGCAATTTCAGTTTAAAGGAGGATATGTTAGATAAGGTTGAAAATAAATCTCTTAATTTTTGGAGTTTGTGGTTTGATATGTTTCTAGTCAAGTAAGTCAATAACCCTTAGTGTTTAGGAGCTTAAATTATTTCTGTTAGCTTTTTGACAGTTTGCTTAGCTAATTTCCATGATCTTAGGATGTGATAAAGACGTGGGCTGCATTTTTGCTATTCTGTTATGTAAGGCTTTATAAGCCAATTCTCTCTCAGCTAATGAACATGGAATTGACTCCAAAAATCTTGTGAGACACTTTTTCTTTAGAGTCTATTTATTCCATCAGTCGTAAGGACATTAGGGGACCGTACTTTTTGGAGAGTTGCCATAGGTAGTGGTGATGGGCCAAGTTATCGAGTTGGTGCAAGTTCCCGATGATAGGAAGTTCAGGAGGTCACGGTGGAAGAAGTGTTTTTCTTTTGTTTCCATACATCAAAAGAAAGAGCAAGAAGAAAATAGGAAGACTAAAAAATAAAATAAGTGACACCATGACATGAGATGAGAGTTACTTGAACGATTGCTCTTCTTTTAGGTACCTTGGAGGAGCTTTATATATAACTCTTTTTAGTACTGTATTAGTCAAATATGTAAGGCAAAGGATTTACGGTAGTCTGTAATGGACCTCTGGGTTGGAGGATTTTTTAGTAGAGACGAAGGTGGATGGGGAGGAAGAGCTCCGGGTTTGAGGATTTTTCAGTAGAGAAGAAAATGGAGGAGAAGGAGGATGAAGAAGGCTTACGATGAAGGAGAAGGAAGAAGAAGATGAATGACTTGAAGGTCTGGTTCATTATGATTTTTCAGTGCGATGCAACACTTTTTGTAGCGCGATGCAAATTTAGATTAGGTAATTAAAATTTATGTAGCACAATACAAAATTGGATTAGGCAATTAAATTGATGCGGCGCGATTCAAAATTGGATTAGGCAATTAAATTGATGCAACGCGATGCAAAATTGAATTAAGTAATTAAATTGATGCATCACGGTGCAAAAATTGATGCAATTTAAATTAATGCATCGCTGTGCAAAAATTGATGTAGTGCAATGCATTTGAGTGAGTGATCCGTAGCGCGCATTAGGATCATTAAGAGTATTGTAATCTTTTTGTCCTTAAAAGTGACTTTTTCAGTTAAAAAAAATATAAGATATTGTATCGATTGAAAACTTATCAAAGTGGACCGATCGAAATTTACCCCTAACTCAAAGTGAACCTAACCCAAATTTACCCTTAAAATATTCATAAAATATTCTAGCGGTTAAAAATTTAAAAAGTGGACCGTGCAATTCTCCCAAAAGCTAAGCTCTGAGTTTTATATCGATTTTTAAATTAAAGAAAGTTCCTACAATTGACGTAAACTATTGTTGGGCTATTCCTGGTGCGCACAAATTCTGAATATGCTTCAAATCTAATCTTGTAAAAAGAAGGGTGACAATTGGGCCGGTTCCCTGTAGAGAAAATATAATTGGAAAAGTTCGCTATATTTGTTTTAAACTGTTAGGGTACACTTTTGGAGGAAAAATGACGAAGATACCCTTAAAAAAGGAAAGGTGCGCGGACAAAGTTACAACCCAAATTTGGGCATCACTCAAAATTTTGGGCTTCAAAATGCAAAAGTCACTTCCTAAATTTGGGCATCGCTCAAAATATTGGGCGTCGTTCATTTTGGACAACGCAACCTGGGTTTATTGAGATTAGAATGACTTGGACGTCAATCAAAACATTGGGCGTCGTTCCTATATGTATTGTGATTACTACATTCCTACAATTTTAATTCATAACATTAGGCGTCGTTCATTTTGTGAGGCTCAAAACATTTTGCGTCGTTCATTTTTGTGGGGCTCAAAACATCGGGCATCGTTCATTCAAGCCATAATAGAACAATCGAAGCCAACAACGCAAAATGGTATCGCTCAAAATTTTGGGCATCGCTTAAAACATTGGATGTTGTTTATTTTGGGCAACGCAACCCGGGTTTATTGAGATTAGAATGACTTGAGCATCGTTCAAAACATTGGGCGTCATTCCTACGTGTACCGTGATTGCTACATTCCTACAATTTTAATTCATGACATTGGGTGTCGTTCATTTTGTGGGGCTCAAAACATTGTGCGTCGATCATTTTTGTGGGGCTCAAAACATTGGGCATCGTTGATTCAAGCCATAATAGAACAATCGAAGCCAACGAGGCAATAATTTCACATACACACAATTTCACACAACATGATCTTGATCTCGATCACGATCTTGATCCCATCCCCTATGTCTCATACAATTTCACACACACACACACACACGTCGAACGACAATCATTTTATCTTAAAGCAATTGTTAGATGGTCACATTTGTTTCTGTAACAAAGAAACAAAGAAAACGGGAGGAAAGGTTTCGATAGCTTGATGTATTCTTTATGGAAGAAGTTCGAAGAAGAAAGAAATGAAGGTAGCTCAAACGGAGAAATGAAGTATGATCTTTTGGGAAAAGCAGGTAGCTCAAATGGAGAAAGGAATGAAGGAGGAAGGAAGAAACTGGGTTGCTCACCCGTTTCTTATCTTATTGAAGACGACGGTGGGTATTTTAGGAACAATTTTATTAAAATTGACTTTAGTTGTTAAATAAAAAAATATGGGAGTGAAGCAGTTATAATATCATGTGGATCGACCCACAATTATTCCAGACAAGACATGCATTACTTTGAAATCGAACTCTTTAATACTATTCAATCTCTATTTTTCAAACATTTATTGAAATAGCATTGAAATATTATACTATTACATAAAAATTCATGTTTCTTTGAAATCAAACTTTTTTATTAATCAATTTCACTTTGAGATTGAAGTCTGATCTTTTTTAGCTCTGAAGCTTTCTCTTTGTACTATTTTGTTGTTGTAGTGTGATACTTAAGTTCTATTAGGATTTATGAATAATCTGATGTCAAAGATTGAAGATATAAATAATATTCTATAATTAAATATTACTCCGCAATAGGTATATACATATATATGTAATGAACTTTTGTTTAGTACCCAGTTGGTGCAATCAAGGTAGGGGTTAAAAAAAGTGCTTCATTTTTTTTTTTTTGTCATCATTGTAATTTGTTTTTTGATTGCTAATAGTTTTATTCATTTTTATTTTTTTCCTATTTATTAATGATATTTATTTTTACTTATTTTCTTTTGTTATTTACCAAGATGTATGTATGTATGACTATTTTTAAATCTTTTTTATACTCTGATTTGAGCAAAAAGAAACTCTCGCTAAGGCCAAAATATAATTACCCCAAATGTATCCATCAAATCATACTTTGCAACCCCATTTAAAATGATCAAAATAGTCTTCACATGTTGCTCATATGTTAGATTTCGTTAATATTTTTAACGTCTGTCACAACAAGGGTGTGACTTTGGAACAAATTTTGATAGACAATATTTTTGGCATCGGTCAGGACTCAGGTGAGTCTAATGGAGGAAGTAGATCACAAACCCTAATACAGTCACTATTCACGTGCACGAGATTAATGTTCAAAATAGGAAACATCTTATCTCTATATATACAGTTTTATAATAAAAGTGGTAGAGACTAGAGAGATGTTCCAATTAGTCATGAACAAACCTTGAAACAGACGTTAAGAATCCAGTTGAGGTCTACAGGGTGAGGGTCCACTGTACCTTTGTGGTCCTTCTCCTTCACTCATGTTTGCTTCTAAAGTCATGCATCGAAAGCTCTACATCCTACTGACTGTATTCCCACCACCAATGTCTCTTTCTCTTTCTCGAGGTTGTCCATTTTTATGCATGCTAGCTGGTCCCATCTAACTCTCACCAATCATATTCTTTCATGCTTCTTCCCTTTGTTAGCAGCATTTTGTATTTTCCGATACTTACGTTCGTCTCAAAAATTAAAACATATAAGTGTTATTTTATTATTAATTGATTACTACGAGTGTTATTTAAAAAAAATGTAATTTTTAAACAGAGACTTTTTGCCCTAAACGGAGGGCGTATTTCTGAGCAAGTAAACCTATATAATCTTAAGATATTTGACTTGTCAAATGTGATTATTTAATTGGAGGAATAGAGTACTAGTATATTTTTATTTGTTTGCTTGGACTTTGGTAACCAAGAGAAGACCTCACTTGGTAAGAAAATAATCATGTTGAACTAACTATTCATGGGATCCCCTCCCCTTTAAATGAAAATCTTGAAAAAGAGAGTAGAATGCTCATGAATAGGATTGCGGAAAGTTCATATTAAGTTCGAATGGTATGAAAATGAATGAGGATTGTTGCATTCCAAACCAGCACTAAAAAGGTTGCTACGAACAGTGGCATTTCTGTTACTATTTTCCATTTTATGGTCAGATTCATATTTCTATAGAAAGGGAAAAAAAAAAAATATTCCTAACAATAAAAGGTATCATAAGTTAGTGCCCAGGTTGAAAGTTGATTTAGTAGCAGTCGGTATCCAACATACAAAGGGGGCCGTTAGTTGGAGTTTATTAGTAGAAACGATTAGGATTATTACTGACAAAATGGGCTACCAAAACGGGCCCATATTTCTAAAAAGTATATTTCCAAGTTCATTTAATCCGCAACCTTCATGGATTAGTGATAAAAAATGAAGAAAAGAGAAATTGCATTTCTTGAATTGAGTTTCTTAACCTTCAATTACAAATACAGAAGGATATATATCCTTGAAGCACAATGGGATGAACAGCCCGTAAAACAGAAAGATTAAGGGAAATTACATTACTGCCCTTAATGATAACTAACAAAACTAACTCAGAAAAGAAAGTTAACACTCGATACCCATGAAGATTGGTAACTTCAGAAAGTAGACACATCAGTCCCTGAAAAAGCTAGTTGTCAGATTTCTTCTTCATTTTAACATCCCCTCTCAAGTTGGAAGGGAAGAATAAGTTCTTAACTTGCAACTTGCTAAGAAGTTCAGAAAATTGATGGCTGGGGAGAGCTTTAGTAAATAGATCAGCCAGTTGCAACTGGGATGCAATATACTCGGTTGAAATCAGGTTCTTCAGAAGCATATTTCTTACAATGTGACAATCTATATCAATATGCTTAGTTCTTTCATGGAACACAGGGTTGGCTGTAATGAATAAAGCAGACTTGTTGTCACAGTGAAGAGGAGTAGGTCTATCAATATCAATCTGGAAGTCTTTTAGAACAGCCATAAGCCATGTTAATTCACAACAGGTGTCAGCCATGTTCCTGTATTTTGCTTCTAATGAAGATCTGCTTACAGTATTTTGCTTTTTACTTTTCCATGATATAAGGGCATTCCCAAGAAAAACACAGAAGCCAGTGACTGATTTTCTGGTGATAAGGCAGGAAGCCCAATCTGAATCACAGTATGCAGTAAGCTAGAGAGGGTTATTAACGGGATAGAAAATTCCTTGACCTAAGCTTCCTTTGAGGTATTTTACAAGTCTTAAACCAGCCTTCCATTGCTCAGTAGTAGGATTTGCCATAAACTGGCTGAGGATGTGGACTCATAAGATATATCAGGTCTTGTGATGGTTAGATAGATTAATCTTCCTATCAGTCTTCTGTAGGGAGCAGGATTAGCAAGAAAAGACTCATTAGACGAGGCAAGCTTATGATGTTGTTTGATAAGAGCTAACTTAGGTTTGGCATCTAAAAGACCCTAATCAGTAATGATATCCACAGTGTATTTTCTTTGGTGAAGATAGTCACCTGAAGAATTTCTTGCAATTTCAATCCCAAGAAAATACTTGAGTTCTCCCAGATCTTTGACAGGAAATCTGGCTTGGAGATACTTTTTGACACCGGTAATCATATCTTTATTAGTTCCAGTGATGAGGAGATCATCCACATACACCAGGATGATAACAAGGTTATTATCAGATTTGAAAGTAAATAGGGAATGATCATTTTGAGATGAGTTGAAACCAAATTGGACTAGGGTGGTAGAGAGCTTTTCATACCACTGTCTTGGAGCTTGTTTTAGGCCATATATGGATTTATGAAGCTTACACACAACAAGACCTTTATCAAGAGATAATTTGTGACAGTAGCCAGGAGGTAAGTCCATGAATACTTCTTCTTTTAAATCTCCATGAGGGAAGGCATTTGAAACATCCATGTGGTTTATCTCCCAGTTCTTTGATGCAGCAATGCAGAGAAGAATTTTGATAGTTGTCATCTTTGCAACAGGAGCAAAGGTCTCAAAATAATCATATCCTTCCACTTGAGTAAAGCCTTTAGCAACTAATCTGGCCTTGTATTTATCAATATTGTCATCAGCATTATACTTGATTCTGAATATCCATTTTGACCCAACTTTGTGATTGTTTTCTGGTAGATGTTGCACAGTCCAGGTTTTGTTAATCTCCAAAGCTCTTAACTCATCTTCCATAGCTTGACACCACAAAGGATCTTTGACAGCCTGTTCAAAAGTTTGGGGTTCACAATTTTCAGAAATCTTAGAAGAATAGATTTTGTAATTTTCAGAGACTTGACTGAGGTTATAGAAGTTTTTAAAGGGATAAGGAGATGTACCTTTTACAAATCTTGCAGTATGGTCTTGAAGATGAGTAGGCAGACCTGTATAATCTTTAAATTTGGTAGGTATAGTTTTATTTCTTACAGGTCTAGTTGTTAAAGGAACATCAGAATGTATTTCAAGTATGTTTGTAGGCTGATCAACATTAGTAACTGGTGGTTCATTAGGAGTGTCTTTCTGAACAGAAGAATGTTGTTCATTATCATCATATATGAAGGTGTATGATTTTGAAGTAGGGAATAACATGTTGTTGGTTGAATTAGATTGATTATGAGTTTGAAAAGGAAAGACATTTTCACATAATTCAACATCTCTACTAAAAAGGATTTTGTGAGTTATGACATTGTAACACTTATAGGCCTTTTTAGATGAAGCATAACCAAAGGAAACACATTTTTGTGATCCGGGCATAAATTTGTCCCTGTTTTGGGTAAGAGTGGACACATAGCAAAGGCAGCCCATAGTTTTAAGATGTTTGTAAGAAGGAGTGGTTCCATGAAGAGCTTCAAAAGGGGTCTTAAATTTCAACACAGAATTAGGGAGTCTGTTAATCAAATAGGTGGCAGTGAGGAGACAATCTCCCCATAAATGAATAGGAAGATTTGCTTGAAATTTTAAAGCTCTGGCAAATTCTAAGAGATGTCTATGCTTTCTTTCAGCTCTGCCATTCTGTTGAGGAGTATCTATGCAAGTGCTTTGATGTATGATGCCTAATGAGTACAGAAGAGAATTCATGCAAGTATTAAAGAATTAAGTCCCATTGTCAGACCTGATTTCTTTAACATATTTGTTGAACTAAGTATTGATCATGGTTAAAAAGGATTGCATAATATTGCAGACATTGGCTTTAGAGTTAAGCAATATAGTCCAGATAAATCTAGTATTGTCATCAACTATAGTGAGGAAAGAATTGCAGCCTTCATAAGTAGTATGTTTATAGGGTCCCCACACATCACAATGTAGAAGATCAAAAGGGGAAGGTTTAATAGAATTACTAATGTTGAATGGTTTTCTGGTTTGTCTAGCTAGATGACAGATATCACAACAAAGATTCTTATATTTATTGAAATTTAGAAAGCATAGAGAATCAATATATTTCATTGCTTGTAAAGGTAGATGTCCAAGTCTTTTATGCCAGAGATACACAGGATCATCAATATTGGAATTAAAATGAATTTCATTGTCTACAGTTTGAGGAAAGACATTGTTAAAAAAGGTAGAAGTAGAATAGACAGCTTTGGAGTTTTTCTTGTTGATATCCACATAGGGTTCAGGAGGATGAAGTTTATACAATCCTTCATCAAGTTTACCAATCACCTTACAAGTTTTCTTGGCTAGGTCCTGAATATAACAAAGAGAATTAGAGAAGGTGAGAAGGCACTGATTATCTTGAGTGAATCTACTTCCTGACAATAAATTGAATTTAAAGTCTGGAACAAAGAAGACATTAAGGAGAATAACTTCATTGGACAATCTGACAGTCCCTTTGTGAGTGATAATGGAATTCTTCCCATTTGGCAAGTGGATCACAGATTGGGTGGGAATAGGATTAATAAGGTTTGCAAAACAATTAGTAATATGATGAGATGCACCTGTATCAATGATCCAATCTAAGGGGTTGCATTTGTAATTAGATAAACAAAGAGGATTAGCATATTTATTAGATTTGAAGAAATTACCTGCCATATGATCTGCATTAAATTCAAGTGGGGATTCAACTTCAATGTTATTCTCTTTAGGGTTGATCATATCAAGCAGCTCAACAACTTGCTCATCTGTGAAGTGACTGCTGGTGTTCTCTTTCAAGGATGCAGAATTGATAGTTTTTCCTTTTGCTTTGTTTTTTGGCATCTTGGTAAAGTCAGGTTTAGTGCCAAATAAGGGATGCCAGTCTGGAAAACCATTGAGGAAGAAACATTTTTCTTTGGGATGTGAGTCTCCATGACAGAAGTCACAGAAAAACTTCCCTTTTGAGATAGTACTGCCATTGTTTTGAGTGTTCTTGAAAAAGTTCTGTCCAGCTTTGCTGAATATGTTCCCAGCATTATTGTTGTTTCCAAATTTCCCAGGCAAAGTAGTGCTGCTCCCAGTGTTCTTATTAACAAACTTTCCAAGAAGTGCAGTAGAGAATTTAGGTTGATTAGGAGATGTACCACACTGCCTTTGTCCTTCTTCTTGAATAAGTATGGAGACAGTCTTGGATAAAGAAGGTAAAGGGACCATTCTCAATATATGTCTTCTTACATCAGTGTAAGAATCAGATAGACCCATAAGAAATTGGGTTATTTTATATACATGATCATAGTCCTCACGAAATTTTAATGTTCCACAATTGCACTCACAGATACAGTTTGGTAGGGGAAGCAGATTTTGCAATTCATCCCATAGACCTCTAAATTTAGTAAAGTATGCATTAACAGAAAAAGTTCCTTGAGTACACAGGGCTATGGTTTTTCGGATTTGATAAAGTTTTGTGGAGTCACTTTGAGAGTATCTGGTAATCAGGTCTTCCCACATTTCACAGGATGTGGGAAAGTAGACTATACTTTGACGGATTTCAGGGGTGACAGAGTTAAGAAGCCAGGATATGGTCATAGAATTGCATCTATCCCAAGAGTTTGAGTATTTGGAATCAGGTTGGGGTTTCTTGAAAGTGCCATTGATCATGCCAAGTTTGTTTTTGGCAGATAAGGCAATAGTGATGGCAAGTTTCCATTGAGAAAAATTTGTATCTATGAGAAGATCAGTAACAAGAGTCATACCTGGATGGTCGTGAGGATGTCCAGGAGGCAGTTGGAATGAAGATTCAGGGAAATCATAAAATTCATTTGTATGGCTAGTTGATTCTTGATTTTTGTTTTTGTTATCTTCTTTAGTAGGAGTGAGACTGGATTGATTTGTTATACTGAGATTTCCAAGAGATCAGGAGACAGATTATAGAAAGATAAAGAAGGAAGAGAAAAGGATGAAACCTTTGATCAGGAAAACAGAAAGAAAGATCATAGTTGTTTTTCAATCGCAGTCATGAAGATGATGAGCAGAGATGATCAGGATCAACAGAAGCTTCAAACGTGCTCTGATACCATGATAAAAAATGAAGAAAAGAGAAATTGCATTTCTTGAATTGAGTTTCTTAACCTTCAATTACAAATACAGAAGGATATATATATCCTTGAAGCACAATGGGATGAACATTCTATAAAACAGAAAGATAAAGGGAAAAATACATTACTGCCCTTAGTGATTAAGGGTGAGCGAGTTTTCGAAACAATGGATCAAAAATGGACCGGACCAATACTTTGGATTGGTCCGGATCTGATCCCCACGGTTAATCAAAAACTAAGAACCGGACCAATGTGTATTTATTCTTATTTAATTATATATATATATAAATTGATAAGAGAATAATAAAAGGCATACAACTTACAACCTAAAGAAAATATATAATAATTTGATTCAATATTCAACCAAGTTTCCTTATTTGATTAAAGAGAAAATAGGAGGGAAAACATTGTTCTTTCCTATTAATTAATTTCCTGCCTTTTTTTGTGATTCCAAACATTATTAGTTTGAAGGATTGTTACCTGTAAATTAATTAAATTAACCATAAGGGGATCGGAGAGGAAGATGACTTGCAATAAATTTCCTTACAACTTTCTTTTTCATTTCTCTTTATTAATTTGGAAGTAATGATTTTTACCTTTAGTTTATTTTCACAAGAACAACGAACCCAACAAAATGTTGTATGAAGGAAGAACATGATTTGATTATTGATCTTTTTTTTTTAGAAAATCTAGTTATCCTCTTGATCAAAGATACGCATCGTATTGGTCCGGTCTTGGTTCTCGTACGTCTTCAATTGGTTCTGGACCGGACCAATATATTGGTTCTTAGACATATTGGGTTGGTCTTGGTTCTATAGTTTTTAAGAACCGGACTATTGGTCTGGTCCTGGTTCTCTCAGTTTTTCCAAAAAAGTGGACCGAACCGGACCAAGCTCACCTCTATTAGTGATAACTAACAAAGCGAACTCAGAAAAGAAAGTTAACACTCGACACCCCTGAAGATTGGTAACTTCAGAAAGTAGACACATCAGTCCCTGAAGAAGCTAGTTGTCAGATTTCTTCTTCATTTTAACAATTAGCATCTGAGATGATTTGAAATATGGAAAGGGGATTAAATTGCATGGTCCCAAATCGCAACTCTGCAATGGATTAGAAAGCTCATCTAAGATAATTTTCCCGGATCTAAGTATATCTAAGCGGTTAACGTATCCGTACAATCATAACGGTTATCTTAAAATTTGTTCAAATGCCCTTAACAAATCCAAATTTGAAAACACTACGCATTGAAATTCTTCTTAGTTCTTAAAAATATTTAAGAATTTTTTTTAAAGATTTTGCTTTAGAAAATTTAAAGAGTTAATTTTTGAAGCAGTTTCCCTATGGATTGTCGCCATGTAAGCTTTTATCAGCAGGACTCTATGATGCATCAAGGTGAAAAAATAATAGAGAATCTCAATCTAGCATTATTTATCAGGACCTTATTTTTACAATTGTTTTAATGATGAAATTTATTACCTAAAACTCAATAAATGTAGGTTAAAAAGAATTAATATTTTGACTTTTCAATATACAAAGTGGATTATTTTCTAGAAATGGAGAAAGTATTGGAATAGAATTGACTATGATGCTAACATCAACAAGTAGTAAAAACATTTAGGACTCGGTGGTGAAAATATATTTGTAACACCCCCATCGCACGTCGGATAGATGTGGGGGCTTGAATGCGTTTTATATGGTGGTCACACATTACTATTAGACACCACATCATCCATGGATTTTTGACTCGTCTTGTGGCAGACCTGATGACCCAAGGTGATGCGTGCTTAGTGAGCCATCGGCTACACTAATGAACAGGGCTCTCGGGCTCGAGTCGTTATGAATAGTATTAGAGCGGGTCCCAACCAAAGTGCTACACCGCAGGACATGTGAGTCACCCCTTAATCCCTCTACAAGCCACCTCTTGACGAAGACGTCAAGGAATCCCACATCGGGTAGTTTTGATATTTGAATGTGCTTTATAAGGTGGTCGCACACTACTTCTAGGCACCAACATAATCCATGGACTTTTGGGTCGGCTTGTGGTAGGCCTGGTGACCTAAGGTGATGCGTGCTCAATGGACCAATGTGTGGGATACACGTAGCGGACCAAACTTTCGGGCTCGAGTCGTTACAATATTGGTATGCAATGACTTTCTATGACACATGTTTTCATACTCATTTACTCATACATAGAGCTGGCTAAAAAAGCTCAGTCCAATGGGTCGACCCAGTCCATCCAATATTTAGATGGGTCGTGCTTGAGATATTGATGATCTAAAAAAAAATTGGGCCTTTTTGGCCCAGGCTCACATGACCATAGATTCGTCGGGCTCGGATCAAAAAAGGCCTGCCGTTTTCGGGCCGGCCCAATCCATCCAAATTCTTAAAAATACATTTTTTAAGTATCTTTAATACAAAATTACAAATACATAATTAATAGCCATTATTTCTTATAATTTATATTCTATTTTAATTATTAGTTTTTACTCCCTCCGTCCCTTAATAATCGTCCTGATTGACCCGGCGCACAGTTTAAGAAAAAACAATTGACTTGATTATTTATATTGGTTTAATGTGTAGTTTCCTTTAAAGCCCATGTGTATGTAGCCCATAATTATAGTAGAGTGAAAAAGTAAGGGTAAAGTGGTAAAAGTGATGTTCTAAAAAGGTGAGTTTCAAACTGGACAATTATTTTGGGACGGACTAAAAAGGAAAGGAAGACGATAATTTAGGGACGGAGGGAGTATTTTCTTTCATAATAAAAAGACTTTTATTTCTCTTTATTTGCAAAAAAGCTCGGGCTTCTAATGTTGTTGATCTTGGTAAGTGAACCTTGAGTCTTACGACTACTCTGCTAGACTTTTTTTTTTCATTCAAAAGTCGTACGTCACGTAGTCAACATTGAATTGGTGTTACAGGATTGGGTGCTACTGCATTGACCTTTTCTAATCTTTTGGTTAAAAATTAAGAAACTTATAAGGCACAAACATGGTTTTATATTTTTATTAATAACGACGTGTTTCTTTTATTGAATTATTGTATTTTTTTCGGGTGCTATATGCATTAGGCTATTTATCACATGTTTTTGGACTTTGAATTGTAAATTTTATAACTTTATGGCTGAATTTAGTTTTTAATTTTTGGTATCCTTGCAAGACATAGGAACTTTAGTTTTTAATTTTTGATATTTTCCTCTTTTTGTCTCTGTCAGCTTCTCTCTATCTCTTTTTTACTTTTTTTTTTTCAATTATTGCAAAACGAAAATTCAAACCTGAAAGCTGAAAGAGGTTGTCTCCACCTAGAACACTCAACAGTCAGCATTATCCGAAAATTGACCAAGCCAAGACCTATGTATTTTTGTTCGTTGCACTGAACTCTATTAACCTTGTATATATATTTCAGTAATGCATATGAATAAATCATCTTGGGCATCACTCTCTTATCTATTCTTACATAGTATCAGAACCATGAAAGGTTCATACCATAACTGAGAAAACACCCACTTCCAACTTTCATCTTTAACTGAAATTTCTCTTTCTTTCTTCTTCAATTGCCCTCTCAAAACCGACCCAAATCCCTCATTTCCGCCCAACTCTCTCAACTCATTTAACCTCCATCACAGATCATTATCTAGACTTCATCCAGCAGCTTTTTTGTCCCGTCCAACACAGCTCATCCGGCCTTCTATTACACCCATTCTTTGAACTATAAACCCGGATATTCCTACAACCAATCCAGATACTTCCAACTCAGCTTCTTCAAACCCAACTCAAACTTTTCTCCCTCATACTCAAACCTCCAACATTCCACTTTCAGTCCAGAACCAACATCTCCTTCGCATCCCAAAATCAGTCCAACAACTTGTCATTCCAAAACTGCTCCCTTTTCCCTCTCGTTGAGTGTTTTAAGTGAAACATTGTGTTCCGTTAGCTCCCTTGCCCTCTCACGAAGTCTATACTCATGGAAAATTCTTATTCATTCCCTTCAAAGTTTGAACTATCTTCATCTTCGGTTGTCTCTTGCCAAATATGTGATGAATTTGGCCACACTGCTCTAGTTTGTCCATATCGTTAGGATCTTAGCTTTAGAAAAGCTGAAAGTATAACTTCTTCTCCTCCTCCTCAAGAATCCTTGAATTGGTATGCTCAAGACATCTGTTAGTCCCAAAGGGCACAATAATAATAAGCTAGAATGGGGGGTTGAATAACTTATTAAACACTTAAAACTTTTCGTAATAACTCCAAGAGCAAGCACTTGCAATCTATTAAAGAGATTGAAGTAGCGGAAGACTTGCAAGGAAGACAGTTCAAGTATGCCGGTGAAGCACTATCGGTAGACTTAGCTGATTACTGAAGTTTGTTGCTAAAGGAATAAGTTAAGGAAATGAATGACAGAATAAAAACAGTAAACAACAGAGGAAGATAAACACACGTGTTTTGATTGGTTCGTACTATAATGAGTGACACGTCCACCACCAAGACAGTCAACCTTGGATTTAAATGTGCACTATATTTTCCACTATTTCTATTACAGAAATATCCAATGGATCGTGTACAAAATATTTGACTTGTGTTTTGGGGGTGGGGGAATTGAATATTTGATAAAGCAGAATATTCAATGTGTAGAAGAATAGTAAAGAGTACAACAATAAGAAGCAAATCATTAACAGTTGATGCAGATCTTCTTGTTGTTGTTGAGGACTTCAATGATCAGCTAATGATCTCTTGAATGCACTGAGTATAAAGCTTGATGTTGTTGGATAGTTTCAGAGCATTATTTTCTTCAGTCTTTAATGACAGTATTTATAGTTGTGCATCCTTGAGACTGTTGGAGAAGACGAAGTGAGTAAATGCCTGGAGCTGCTTTGTTGACTTCTCTTCAATTGATACTGAGCAGGGAATGGTGAAGAGTTGTTACAGCAACTAGTAAGTGGGCGACAATCAGAGTTGCAGACCTGCAATAGTTGGTACAGTCTGTATGTGTCAGTCTGTGCACCTGCTCTGTCACTTTTCAGGAGGCGAAAGTCTTCATGCTTTTTCGGAAAAGCTGGAGGGGGTGTCTGAGAAGTCACGCGTTGATTAAAGATGGATTTAGTTCAAATTCAAATTGATTTAGGCTGAATTAAATAATCCACTTAAGCTTGAAGTCTGGAAGAGCTGGACACGTCATGCTTTCTGGGTGCAGACGAGGTCTGCCGCTGGAGGCTGCGTGAAGTCTACTGGTGAAGTCTTCAGCCGAAGTCTTCCGCTGAAACCTGTGAAGTCTAAAAAACTATTCTAAGGCAAAGTTCTATACACAGTTGCCACGCTAACTGGTTCGCAGCTCATTTAGCCACTAAGTATAGAACCTAATGTCATTAATGAACAAATGCAAATCAAGATACAATAAGAAACAACAATCTCCTCATATTTGCATCTGGTCATCATTACTTATAAGTGAGGGCTATGAAAACTTTTAGGATAGATAATAGCATGTCAGAAAAATACTTTTAAGTTTAATAACAGCAGACATGCCTCTATCAAAAAGAAAGCGCCTTAAGTGTATAACTAATCTAAGTGCTTACAATCAGAAGAGATATAAGGAACAAGCACAAGGATTAGAGATAAACAGTTCAAATAAATTTAAACTGAATGTTTAAATTCTAAGCAGATGTATGAAGATTAAATAACAAGAATTTAAACAGTAGACAATTTTTGAAAAGGAATGAACTTCTGTATTTCAAACGAGAAGTTTAAATTTGTACAGAGTTTTCAAAAAAAGATAGATACAAAGGTTAGGGATAGAAAGATATAAGCTACCAAGGTTTTTTTCCCTTTCCTTTGGCTGCTCTGTCATCTACTTCTCTTTCTTGGCGTAGACGCTCAAGTTCTTCAACTCTTCTGGTATATTCTTCATCAGCAAAGGTTGGTTGACTGGTGGAGCGAGAATGGTAGTCAAGTTCTTCACGTAGTCTGTTGTTCTCCTCCATCAGAGTTTGGTTCATAGACCTTAGTTGAGCTACAGAACTAGAGGGCGTCCGTAACCCAGGTGAAGGGTTATGCTGTGGAAGAGTTTGTAGAAGAGAGTGGAGCAGAGCTTGACATACTCGTTGCGTTGAGCTTCCATGTTGATCATTAGATTGGTAGACTCATGCCTCATTTCTCCAATCTTGGTCCAAACATCCTCTTAAAATTGGCGAAGGATGGCGGCATTCCTGTCTGTAGCCTTGGATGTTGCCGTTGCAAGCTCAGCAGCCGCTGTGGAGAGACTTGTAAGTTCTCCCAGCCTGTTGTATATGGCATCGAGGCGGCTCAGGATTTCGGAGTTTGCTGGTTGGGATGGAGAAGGGTTGAGATCCACTAGAATAGGCTCAGCAGAAGTGGCAGTAGTGGTGGCATAGGCAGCAGATTCACCTGGTCGGAAGAGCTGCTAGAGAGGTGGGGTTCTATAGGTTGAGGTTGAGGAGGAATCAGGTGTAGGGAATGTATGGGTAGAAGATGAGTTAGATGTCGGGGGTGAGGGAGGAGGGGTTGGGGGAATTTCAATATTTGTGTCCGAATGATCACAGATATCGGAAGGGGTTGGTAGGGGTTCAGTTGAGAACCAGAAGGAATGAGGGAGATAGGAAAGGGCTTTTGGTCTCATGGGTGTGGGTTCAGTTGGGGAGGGAACAGGTTTGGCAAAGAGTTCTGTTACCGACGAAAGTTCAAAGATGAACTTCGTGGCAGCAGAGGATAGGGTAGGGGAAACCAGGGGGTTAGGATAAGTGGAATGGGTTGGTCTGGTTCTGATTGGGTAGGATTGGTGAGTGAGGGGTCGAGGGGTTTGGTGAATAGTTGAAGGGAGAGGGAGGTGATGGAGTGGGTGATCTGGTAGGCTCCTCCTGAGGGATTGACTCCTTAAGAGTGGTTGGCTCCTTCTAAGGGATAGACTCCTCCGGAGGGGGTGATTCCATCTGAGTAGATGACTCAGTAGGATGGGTAGGAGAAGGGGTATAATGTCGGTTGCCAGCAGACTTCCTTCGCTACCTTAGCTGCTGGACAAGAGATCCAGCTGCTTTATCGGCAGAGTTGATAGGGTCTGCTGGTGATGTGGTCGGTAGGCCGTTACGCAATCGTCTGCGCTTAGGCTTGGGTGACGGTGAGGGTTGGTTAGATGATGGTTTGTGTTTTGGGTTTTGGGATGCCTGGGGAGTGGAGGTTGTTGGTTCAGGATTTGATGGCTGGTGAGAAAAGGGTTATCCAGCAGCAGCAGAGGAGCTGCGAGCAGACTTTTCACGTCTACTTGCCTTCAGCTCCTGGTGAATCCATTTGGCCCGAAGCTCGTCTATTTATGCTTCCTACCTGGCCTTGTTGGCAGCATCAGCCTTGGTCTTGGCAAAGATGTCAGCCAAGGCTTTAGTTTCATCTGGCGAGAAACCAGTTGCCTTTCTGTCTTGAGTAACCTTCCACCGCTTCCACATATGCTCTGACTCATCTGCTAGCTCTCGGGCTTCTTGTAGGATGTCACGAGTAACGGTAGAGGTTACTTTTTCAAATCTTGCCTTGGCAGCATGGATGCTTGCACTGGCATTATCATACGCGTCCATGTCGAACTGCGTGACCATCATGGGAATGGGCTTTGCTAGCTTTTCAGCATCAATGTTTGGGAGCCCTTGTTGATGTCTCCTCTTGTTCTCATGATCAACATATTTGTTGAGGAAGGTAGCAGTTAGATGTTTGTCTTTGGATACCTTGATGAGCTCGTTTGCCATAACAACAGACTTGATTTCAGGCGTATCCCTTAGCAGGGAGTTGATTAGCCTGACAAAGGGCCTCTTGTTGGAAGGGATATCCTTCACATTAGCAATGTAGTTACGGAGCTCTTTGAAGATGATGGCGTCGTAGTTTAGGCGAGACCTCTGGTGAATGGCACTTGAGAGGTTGAGCTGTTAGGCTGTGAAGATATCATGGGCTCCATTTTTAAACAGCAGCAACTTGTCCAATAGATGACTGGAACATTAAACGTCCAAGGGAAAGATGTTCCTTAGCATCTTGCCTTGAGGTTCCCTTGGAGTGTTGGTTCCCCTCATTGCTTCCCAGGCGTTGTTGGCCTCAGCAATTGATAGCTCCATGTCTCCGCCATAGTGAACTCCAATGACCTTGGATATCACCTTGGCAGAGAGAGAGAAGGGAAATCCACGAATCCATCCACGGATGACAGACGGAGTCTTAGGGTTGATTTCCATTCGCTGGTAGAATTCTTCAGCGAGGAGGTTGCTGTAGTCTTCGTCGTGGAGGCAGAAGAGGGGGAGAATCCCAGACTCGTTAATGTCATCATATATCTTGGCTCCGGCAGCGAATGTGCGAACTGTCTTTAGGTCAATGCACATGTCGGGCATGTATACTTTTGGGTCCAGCTCCTGAATGATGTCGTGAGCAGCAGGATAAAGAGGAAATCATGGGACGTTGACGGAGGGGCTAGGGTGGATGACTCGTTCGGGATTAAGCACATTCTTCTTGTCGGTATTGGTCTTGGCAGATGATTTCATCTACAAATACCATTTTCAGAAATTAGGGCTTTTCCCGAGACAGAACAAACAACCAAAGATTTCATTTTTAAGAAATAAAATAAATTTTCAGACATAAAAATTGAAACTCTTGAATGTTTGGATAGTTAAAAGTACAGAAACATCAACAGATAATCCTCGAACAAATAAGTATTCAAAGTATAGAGAAAATTGTTGGTTTCAAGGTTTTGAAATGAACAACAATGGCGGAAACCGTCAGGATACGCAAAGCGTCCTTTCGGATTCCTCAACAATATGACTCAAAAGAAGAAATTTTAAGCATAAATCAAAAGAGAGTAATCTAATGAGTGTCGAAAAGCTTACCATTGTTGCTGTAAGGAAGAAGAAGCAAAAGATAGACGAAGAGGGGAAGCAGTTGCAGAGAGGAACTAAGGGTTTGAGTAGAGAGAGAATATCTGTGAGAGAGGGTTTGTAAAAGTTTGAAAAAGACGGTTCAAAGTCTATTTAAAGAAGGAGAAAAGTCATTTTAGTGAAAATGTCTTGGATGATTGACGGTGTCTTTCAAAAAGCTTTTAACTTGAGATAATTTTTATTTAAAAAAATAACAAAAAGTGACTTTTAACTCCTTTGCCTTTTTAGAAAATGTTTTTACCCTTTAATAGACTAAATAATTGAAATACTAACCTGGTAATAACGTAGTTGAGCTATATCACAAACAAAGTTAGAAAAAATTAAGTCTGCTAGTATGAAAGAAAGCTTGTAAACTTAAAATATAATTTAAGCTGTAGGATCAATTATACCAAGATTTCTCCTTAAAAAAAGTAAACCTGGTAGCATCCAGTGGCTTGGTGAGAATATCAGCCAATTGATGTTCAGTTGGAACATATTCCAAACTGATGTTACCTTTTCCCACATGATCCTTGAGGAAATGATAACGAATATCAATGTGCTTTGTCTTTGAGTGCATCACTAGATTCTTTGAGACTGAAATTGCAGAAGTGTTGTTACACATAATGGGACAATTTGCAGTCTTGATGTTATAATCCACTAGTTGCTGGCAGCATTGCTTTTTACCAACGTAATTTAGGAACATATTAGATCATACACTTAGAATGAATTGGACTGATATTTATTTGAGTCATTAATTGGATTAATTGACTAAATAAAATAAAGTAATTGTTTCATACTCCCAGATTAGATTAGGAGTATGGTCGGCTCCTCTCTATCCTATATATATGTGAATGCTATAGTTGGTCAATGATGGGATTTTTTTACTTTAACACAAACAAATTTTAGGGTTTGGTGAAATACTAAATTCGTAGAGAGAAAAATTAGGGATTAGTTCTTCGTTACACAAAAGGTTTCCTACTTTGATTCTACAATTGTCTAGCACAGAATTGTTGAATTAATTATGTCAAATCCATTCGTGTGGATACCATAAAGAAGCTGTGCAAATGGTTTGTTGCGGTGATCGTGATTCAAACGTGATTTTATCGAAGATTACTCGTTCCCAAGATTCTAAAAATCGTTAGGCGGCTGTTAGGCGGCACACTAGCGCCTAGGGGACTAGTCGGGGCGTAATCGGGGCCTAGGCGGGGCCTAGAATTAAGGTATAATTACCATTTTTTAAATAATTTACATCAAAGATCAAATACATTGACTACAAATTTAATTTTTTTTTTATGTTTGTCATTTTATCAAACACTTGTCTATATTTGTAAAATTAACAAAAATATACAAACCTACCATTAATTTCAATTCTCAACAACTCCAAAGCAATAAACCAGCCAAGTTTAGAACTAAAAAAAAAAAATAAATATATATATATATATATATATATATATATATATATATATATATATATATATATATATATATATATATATATATATTACTCCATCTACCTACTGCCCCTACAACCCACAGTCTAACATATCCTCCATAATCTCTTCTCATTCTAAATTCTGAGTCTCGAGACAGCCCCCTTCTTCTTCATCTTTCTTCTATCTATCTGGCAGACCGTCAACCCTTTTATCTTCCTTTCTTTTTCTTCTCTCTCTCTCGGTAGACCGACTCTCCTCATTTTTTCATCTTCCAATCTCTTTCCTCTTAGATCTAACCCTTTAATCTATCTCCTCTCTCATCCCACCGAATATTTAAAGTCGGCGAGGTTTGGCGTAGGTGCCGACTTGGTTGATTAGGCGGCGACTAAAAAAGTCGTGGTGGTAGAGAGTGGCCTAGCGCCTAGGCGAAGCCTAGGCGGAAAGTTTTAGAACACTGCTCGTTCCAATATTCGGGTAAGTATTCTAAATCTAATTTATATAATTTGAATGGATTTTAGGATAATTTTAAAATTAAAATTTTGTTATTCCGCCTTGTTGATTTCAATTAAAATCCAACACCTAGAACATTCAATGAACCTTGTATATATATATTTCAGTAATTCATATGAATAAATCATCTTGGCAATTCTCTTATCTATTCTTACAAAACCGACTAAAACAATAAAATGCCAAATATACCATAGAATCATTATTTTTTTGGGGGTGGGCGAGGTACTTGGCCCTGCCATGTGACTATGTGAGAGTGGCTCCACCATGAGTGATACGCTTCCCTTAAAGAGGTTTCAATTTGTCAATAGTGATAGAGAGAGTGACAGACATTATGTTTAATTGCTAAAGAAATTTTCTCACCTACAATTGAAAGCCTTTCCTTTCCTCAAACTGATCATGGCAATATCCCCTCCTTCTAAGAAAGTTAAAATGTTTAAAAAAGAGGACAAACCTTGTCATGCCATAAAAGAAGAGTGTCATTTAAATCTAGTAGGTGGTAATGGTTGCCATAACAAATGTGTGTTTGTATGTATGTGTGTAGAGAGAGAGAGAGAGAGAGAGAGAGATTGCATTTAAAGAAAATTGGGTATGGCCATTGTGGAGATTGTATAGTGTTTGATGAAACCTTAACGCAGTCAATTCAACTGTTGGTATCATTCAGATGATCTTGATTCTTGATGTTATTTGGCCATAGATGCTGTTACTGTCGCCACCTTTATGATTATTTATTGCCTTATTGGATATAGAAACGTTCTTCTTTATTCTTCTCATTAATCATGTTATGACCTAACCTAACAAAGTTGTTATTATTCATTATTGAAGCTACGGGAATTACATAACATTAGCTTTATTCCTAATATTGTATATCCATACATTCTCTTTTAGACATGATAATTGGGTATGTTGAATTGGTATAGATAGGATAACAAGTCAAAACGGATCAAAATCCATTAAAACATAAATATAAAGCGTATCGAAATGAGTTGTGTTTAAAATGTTCGACTCGTCTTAACTCGGATTTTCCTTCTATGGTGAAAATTATTTGATCAAAATGGGTAACGAATTTAATCCGTTTTAAGTTTTAACCCAACCCGATAATATATTTTTTGGTTGAAACGAGTTGCTCGTTTCGATCTAAAAATGTTAACGGGTTGTGTTGGGTCGGATACTTTTCAGGTCGTGCTAAGTGGGTTAACAAGTTTCAGCTTGTAGTTGTCAGGCCTATCATTTGAGTACGTAAAGTATTTAAGATGATTAATTGCGGGCCAATACACTTTCCTGAAATTATAACCGCTCCATTACTCTCTTTAAAAAAAAAAACCGCTTAAATCAACTTTTATAATTTTTTTCCAATATTGTTCGTCTTCTCACATCCGGTTGAGCCTTTTTTCTCCATTGTTGATCTCTTTTCATCTTCTCCGACTATTTTCTTCATAACTTTTGATCTCAAATGAAACACATAATCCATCATATATCAAATCGAAACTCTCGACAAGATCTACAAAGCTGTTAGGCTTTACGTAGTTATGTCTTCGTTTTAAGGCCAAAAAACGATATTTAAACACTGTTTTGGGCTTCGAAAGTTTTCTGATGCTCAATTTTTACACATATATTTAGGGACAGTGTTCAATTTGTGGATTAATTGCGAACGAGAGTGTTCAATTTATAGCAGTGTTCAATTTATGTTTAGTTTGGAGTCAAACAAAATGTCAAGTGTGTGCTCAAAATTTGAACATGAGAGTATGCTACAACAATGGGTCAGATGTGGACGTCGTTGCCTCCGATGTGGCATGTGGGTGTCGTTGCCTATGATGTGGGCGTTGTTGCCTATAAAATGGGTGTTGTTGCCTATGATGTGGGCATCATTGTCTTCGATGTGGGCATCGTTGCCTATCATTTTGAATGCACTTAAAATGCTTCAAGAAGATGTAGAGGTATCTGTGATTTGGGCAATGTTTTGATACTATGATGCACAATGTTTTGATACTATGATGCTTGGTATGCAGACCTGCCTCCGATGTGGGCGTCGATTGCCAAAATTTTGAACGACACCCAATTTTATGACCAAAATTTTGGACGATGCACAAATTTTTTCCTTGCGCTGCCTAAATTTGGACAGTAAGCTTTTGCATTGCGACACTCAAAATTTTGAGTGATGCCCAATTTTGTTCCTTGCGATGCCCAAATTTGGACAGTGGCTTTGTCTGCGGGCATTTCCTTCATTAATGATATTTTCATCATTTCTCCCCCAAAAATGTACTGTAGCAGTTAAAAAAAAAATCAAGTTTTGGGGTTATATTTTCTCCACATGGGACCGGACCGGTTATCACCCTATTTAAATTTATGTATTTTTCGTTCATACCCTCAATTTATCTCTACTGATATCAAAGTAATGATCTATCTAGTTTTCTTTCTCATAATTAAGAACATATAGGCAATTGGCTTTAAAAAAATATTAAAATAAAAAAAGGTCACTTTTTCAGAAGGTTTCAAATAGAGCAATGTATCTTTATCTTAGAATAAATACAGTATATGACCTATACAAATAAATAGTTCATTCATCCTACTTAAGGCCTAGACATTTGAGAGTTATACATGAATTGAGATAGAGTCAAGTATATGACCTTACTTGTAGAGGTTAGAATAATTTTGTTAATTTTATGAGTAATGTGATAAGGATAAATTTGGAAACGTACGAACTTTATAAATATAATTATTTGTCATCAGGGATGGCAATTTCCAACCGATTTGTAAATACATGAACCAGAGTTGAATGTATATAAACTCATTTAATTGGATGTGGGGTAGGTAACGGAAAATAAATAAATTCAGAAACTTGAAATTGTTCGGATATAGTATATTAATATTACCAAGTGTAATTTTGCATCCTACACATACTTATAATAACCAAATCAGCCTAGCTGTATCCAATATTATTACATAAACATTAATGTCACATCCTTGAAGATTAAGATTTTTGAAGTTTGGAGGAGTGATGATTGACTTGAACGTTTAGAGTTTTTCTTCAAAATTTGAAGTTATTTTTGTCTTAAGATCTATTTTCATTACTTGGTTTAGTAACTTCATTTGTGTTTTCTCCCATTTTTTCTACAATTATTACAAACACAAAATCAATATTGGAAAATTAAATCACTATATCGCAATTTCAAACACACCCGTAGACTTTTAAGAAGGATTGTTAATGGAATTTCTATACGTATAATTGCATGAAGTTTTTTGTAATTCCTAGCGTGTTTGCAATATATATAGTTACCTATGCAGTTACATATATTAGTTTCGATTACTTGATTATAATGAGGTTCTATATAAAAATACTAGATCTTCGTGTTCGTGCCTATGACACGGTGCTAGTATATCTGATTTCGTCAATTGAAACACCAACGTCTAAATAGAAGGTGCGATTTTAAAAAAATATTACAGTTGAGGGGTATATTACTTCAAGTGGTAATCGAGGGGCGCTATTCGAACTCTACCCATAATTGAGGGATTATTTGTAAGGAATTATATGTAACTGACCTATGAACGTTTGATTTTGTGGCAGAATCAATCCACATGGCCAGATTGTCTCAATCAATCAATTGAGCTCTATTGCGAGATTATATTAATGTAAGGTTGATGTTTTGTAGGAGGTAATGGTTTAGAAGATTAATCTCAGGGTGTGAATGTTTATAATATAGATTGTAAGGGGTAACTTTGTAACATGGTGAGAGAAAATAGAGAGTTAAAAGTGGATAACTACTCTCACATATGTGAATGTGAGAATGAATCTCAACCATTAATTTTTTAAAGATAATTTAATCTCAACCTCTAAATAGCTTTAGTCAATTTATCAATTGCACATTTGTAAGAATAAGTTATATTGTAATATAGATTGTCAATTTATCAAGTCTTTTAAACTTGATTTTTTGGGTTCTCTTTTAGAGGTATTTTCCGATTAATTGTTGTCTGTGGAGAATGAATATGGGTAGAAATTAACTAATCCCATGATGGGGAATATAGGGGTGAGTATGAGGAATGAGAATAATACTAAGTATGACTAGGGATGACAATTAAGTGTTATCGGTTAATTTGGATAAAATTATTATCTATCCAATATGGTTAATAAGTAGTTTGAAATATTATCTAAGAACACCCGATAAACAATATTATATTTTGTTCAAAAACACAAACACTCATATACTGTACACACAATACACACAGAAACCCAAACTATACACATATTGTACACACACCGTAGACACAATACACATACAAGTACATATAATTAGTTTTTTAACTTTTTTTCCTTTAAAAAATAATATTTAAAGTTGTCAAAATTTTATAATAGCCTTTATAGTTGTAAGATAGACAATATATGTGCTTATTGATTTAACATTAATAAGTGATTATATAAAAGTAATAAAAAAAGTCAAATACCTTATTAAAACTTATGTAAACTATCAATTAAAAAATACATATAAGCTAAAGAAATGAAATGGAGCAGGAAATATTAAGTTAAAGAAATGAAATTGAGCCAAATGTTAATTTAACAAAATGAAATGAAGTAGTAAATGAAGAGTGTGCAATTCAATAAGTTGATGCAATTTTGGTGCAATTTCTTACAAAAAAATTAAATACTTTTATTCATAATTATAAATAACAACCAAATATTCTTAATCTGAAACAAAATAATAAATACGTTCATAATAATCAACAATTTTTATGATTATTTTTTTATATTTATATTAAACTTTCACATAAATTTCAAATAGTGGTCTAACCTAGTGATTGCAAGGTTTGACATAAAACAACTTGATTCAAGTTTGAATCTTGCTAATAGCAAGTTTTGTATCTATTTATGATTAATTTTAAAGTAAAGAGTATGTAGCGATGGTGGTGGCCAGAGATTGGCGATGGTGGGGCGGTTGGAGGCGGTAAGCAAAGAGCATATAGTGGTGGTGGCGGTGGCAAACGGTGGTTGTGTCGGTGGACGGGGGCCGATGGTGGTAGTGACATTAGTTGATAAATCCAATGGTGGTGGTGGTGGCGTATATTAGTGGATAAACCCAATATATAATCTGTTAATATTCATAATTATCCATTTTGTTATTAGTCTTTAATTGATGTTATCCATTAACGCCCATTAACTTTATTGAGTGTTAATGAATAACAGTTTATAAATCTTTTATAATAAGTATATTGGATAATTCAATGAATTGGATAAAATTTTGTCACCCTAAGTATGAATATCTACTCCATGGTCATTCATATTTGTGAACTCTTGCTATAGAACATCTCAAGTTGTGACTATCACTGTTTGATCATATCAAAGAGAATTACAACTAGACCTAACAAACCTTACTACTCATCCCAACCAAGTAAGGGTAGATAGAACCACGCAAGTTACAAACTAATCTGAGTTTCTTGATTATTACCATAAAAATGTTAATTAAAAAAGAAAGTAATATTGTTACAAAAAGAACAGTCATACTAAGTAGTTTCAACGGATAAATCTCTTTGTATTATGAATAGTTCTCATGTGAAAACATTAAGACGAATTCTTACTATCTCATAATTTATCCCACAGCACATTGTGAGTTAGGTCAGAAAGATCTATGTTACATAAAATATACATAAACGGTATTTTCTAAGTTATTGAATTGTTATTGTAAATTAAGCTTGTAAACTTATACTAATATTTCCTCTGTGTGTGCGTGTGTGTTTCTTTAGGGTAGTTCTGTATTAACATAGAAAAAAAAACCTCTATTTATGAATTCAAATATAGATGGTGCTAATTTAATTTTAAATTTGGGCAAAGATCCCTCTATAGGGAACAAAGCTAGCTAGAGTAGTGGCAACCCAATTTAGAAAAAATCTCAAACAAATTATTGCCATGTCGAATCCTAATGTAGCGAATCTACAGGTTGTAAGAAGGAATTAGTGATTTAAAAAGTTTTATTTGACTTGAACAACCCTTTAATTGGTGCCTTGGTGGACTAAGTGTGAATGACCAAAACACCCTAAGCTATCACTAAAATTAAAATTATTATTTTTTGAACTAGGGCAGATGTAAATCTTTCCAAGTATTTCCTTCCGCTTCCTTTTGGTTTTGCATATATTTGAGTTATCAAATTAAAGGGCTAATTTATTCTCAAAAAAATTAAAATGCTAAACCCTTAAATGTGGATGGGCAAAAAAGTACAATTGATTAATTTAAAGAGTAAGTCTCTTACAAGACGATCTTATAGATCTTAATTCATGAGACGGAGCCACACTCTCTCACAGCTCAACCCACTTATATGCAGTAGATCGGGTAAGGAGGATCCGTCTTACAAAAAATGACCATAAGACCGTCTTACCTAAGTTTTTACCTAATTTAAAAGTGTAAATATCAACAACAATTTTGGGTGGTTAGCGAGGAGCCTAAGCTGTTGATTAACCCTAAAGTGAGGGTATTTGTGGCTCTTACCCTAACATAATTGTTAGTATTTAAAATAGGATTAGTATTTTTCTGGCAATTTTTTTTCCAAGTAATATACCTTATTGTCCTAAAAAAATGTCACATTAAAAAATATGAAAGAATTTGAAACTGTACCTTGATTTCTATATGTTTTCAACAAAATGCACTAAAATCACTTTTTTTTTTATATGTATATGTAATTACCAAGTTTGTTAAAAGAAGTTGAAAAATAATGTGAAAGTTTTTTTATGGCTTAAAAAATTAATTAATTAACTAAGTATTCAGTCCATTCGTACAAGGGAGGCATAACTCTATTTTAAAGATGAACCAAGTATTCAAGAATCAAGTACGAATGGACATACAAACTTTTGAGGACAAAAGATATAGGATTGAATTAAATTTGCATCTATCAACTATGTATAATCTTTTTAAAATAGCAGTGCTCGTGTAATGATTCAAACGTCGTTTGTGTAAAAAAAAAATTTGCATCGTCGATGAATCTATATGTTTTGTTTGGACACTTAGAGCATCTCCAATGTTTATTTTTCGAACACAACTTTTTAATTGAATCCCACTGTCACATACATACTTTTCTCTTTTTAACCACTTAAGAATATATCTTTTCATTGTATACTATTCTTAACATATTTTTAACTGAGTCTCACTGCCACCTCATTAACTTTACACTTCATTTTATTTTTATACTTCTCAATAAATAAATTTATTTCATGTTATTTAATATATTTCATATTTAAATATTTCGTATAAATAATTAATTTATAAATTAATTTAAAAATAATAATTATATTATTATTTTTAAATTTTATAATTTATAATTTAATTAATAAATTATCTATAAAACATAATACACAAAATAATAAAATACATAAAATAATAAAATTAAAAACCCACCCACTCTCCCACCCACCCCCCCTCCCCAAAAAAGGCAATCGCCAGCCGCCCACCCCCCCCCATCTCACAAACAAGCTAAGAAGTTGGCTTTTGAAATAAGAATTTTTTTTTCTCTATCCTAATTGGCATTTAGGAAGTTTGCTAAGAAGTTAGGCTCCATTGTAATTTTCCACTTTTTAACAAGAAGCTTGCTAAGAAGTGTACATTGGGGATACCTTTTTTTTTTTTTTTCGTAAATTGTGAATTTTTTTCATTGTTTGAACCATAAACCCCACCTTTTTTTCTCTACCTTCGTGGCTTCCTCTATAAAAATAATAATAATCATACAACCGTTACAAAACCCTCCAAAAAAAACACAAAATATAAACAAAAAAAAGGTGAGTTCGAACAGAGCCTATGATGCAACATTTATTTAGCCAAAATTAATCATTGTTATAATCATTAATCAGTAGTGCTACTAGTCTTAGTCATAGGGATAATCTTAATTATTGATCTTACAAAAACAATTTGGAAATAGGAAATAGTCAAAACACATTATGATGATGTATCACTGTCAAACCAAATGTAGGTACAATCCTACGAGGGGACCCACTCGATAATTTGTGTGCTCCCACAAGCAGCAGCAACAGAACATGGTCTGCGAGCCGGGGGGGGTTGGGGTTGGCGGAAAAATACTCGTATTTAGGCCTTGCAATAATGTTAGTAATATAATACTCCGTACTCATTAACTAATTAAAACATTGTCTCATTTATTATAAAATCTTAATAAGCTATATGGTTTATAAATTTAAAAAGTTCAAATAATTAAATGATGAAAGAATATGGCATGACATTGTTTTATTAATTAGTATACGTGCTTGTGTTATATATAATGTATTGGTATGAGATCAGTTTAATAAATGATCGGGATAAATAAAACTCATAACTGACGGGGTAATTCTAACATAACTAATAACTGAGGGATTCATTTGTAACTCACATACTTACGAATCAATCTGGACCGTCGTCAGTTGTATTTAGCACAATTCGATCAGAACCACCAGTTAAACTCTGACTTCTTTTATAATATAGATGTTTATGGAGTGGCTCAACTAATTATTTAAGGAGCTTTAATATAAGTCTTGAAATTTTTATTTTTAGTTTATTTTTTATACGAATTCCTTACTAGAGCTGACCTAAATAAAATTTCTTTAACTAACATGAATATATGTTAAATTAATTGAGATTAACGAAGAACACTATTTTTTATTTTTTCAAGGGCAAAAATTTAGGTAAGACGGTCTTACGAGTATTTTTTGTAAGACGGATTCTCTTTACCCGACTCACCGTGTGTTGGCGGGTTGAGCTGCGAGATAGTGTGGCTTCGTCTTATGAATTAAGATCCGTCAGACGGTCTTACAGAAGACCTACTCTTCTTCAAAATAGAAAATAAAAATATTTCCTCCCTTCCAAAATTATTACTCCCACGATCTCTAACTATTATCATGTTTGACCCAGCATACAAATTAAAAATAATAATTGACTTGATTATTAATATTGATATTTGATATAATATATGTTTTCTTTACAATGTACATATGACTCATAATTAAAGTAAAAAATAGTAAGAATAACATTATAAAAGTGTTGTCATAAAAAGTAAACTTACAAACAAAGATTTTTTTCAAACGAACGAAAAAATAAAACATAACAATAATATAGGGACGTAGTAAGTACACTGCCTTAACTTTTTAAATCAAATCGTATTATTATTAGAAACATATATACATCAAAGTTCTATTTTAAAAAGACTCGATACGATTATTAAAAAAAAACTATTTTCTTTGTGCTAAAATTATTGTTTTGTTTGATCTGGTACACGAATTAAAAAAATAATTGAGTTGATTATTAATGTTGGAATAATGTGTATTTTTCTTTAAAACCCATATATATCTAGTTCATAATTAAAATAGGAAGAAAAAGTTATACTCCCTCTGCTTTCAAATTATTGTCCTTTTTGACGCGACACACCGTTTAAGAAAAAAATAATTGACTATATTATAAATATTAATGAATGATGTGGTTTTTTTAATACTCTTAAACATGTGATCATAATCAGTGGCGGATCTATATGGGTTGTAGGGGTGTCCATGGACACCACCCAAGAAAAAAAAATTGGGAGTAGGTTTGTGATATTTGACAATTGGACCCCTCAAAAAAATTTATTGGACCCCTCCCAAATTCTCTGTAAAAAATATTGTCGAGACTGATTTATGAAATCGAATGTCCGATCAATTTTTAAATGATTCTCTTGTATGTTATATAGAAAAAGACATGTTAATGAATGTTAGTGATGATGATGTAATTACACGTTTTCAACGTATGAAAGCGCGTAAATGATAAATTGTAATTTATATATATTTTTTATGTAATACCACCTCCGTCCCAAAATATATGACGTTTTGAGAGAGTTTTTTTGTTCCAAAACAGATGAAACTTTATAATTTTTAAAGAACTTTTTCTCTTTTTTTTTTCTCTAATTATACTCATATTTATTGATTCCGTAACTCGTTTTTTGCTATTTGAACAAGAATATTAAGACACCTCATTAATATTTGGATATGGGTAGTTTGGTTTTTACAATATGTTTCATTGGTCTACGTGAAAAGCCCCAAAACATATTTTGAAACGAATGGAGTAGTTAAAATTTTGGACACCGGTCAACATTATTCTTGGATCCGCCACTGATCATAATTAAAATAAGTTGAAAAAATAAGAGTAAAGTAATAAAAATATTTTTTAAAATTTTTTTTTTTAAAATATTTTAGAACAGATTAAAAAAAAAAGAGAACTATAAATTCGATAAGGAGAGAGTAATAAAATGGTAAAAGTGTTACAACAAGTACAACTATTTGGGACGGGTATAAAAGGAATGGAAGAGAATAATTTTGGAGAGAGAGGGAAAAGGAAAGGACTCAAGGAAGGAGATGGAGAATATGGGTAGAGGAGAGGAGCAGAGGTAGTCATGTGCATAAACGTGTCAGGCAGCAAAGTCGGGTCATGTGGAACAGAAGACAAAACAGCTGTCAAATAATGTGGAGGATATAAAGAAAGTTGGTTATAGTTGTTGGTATTCCACGCTACACTAGTCCAGTCAGTCCACTGGCAACCTCTAACGGATACTAGGATCCGGTTATATTTGTCTTACCATTTCACCGGTTCACTTCAGCACCATAACCAATTACCCGTAAATAATCCGTATACGGACAAAATATGAAATGGTACAAACTTATCGTTTCAATATTTGAAAAGTAAAATAATTACCCCATCGTCTTTAAATTATTCTCAATCTTTTTTTTTCCCGTCTCTTCTTAAATAATTTTTTTTTAAAAACGAGTAATGCTAGAGTCACTCAATGAGCACTTAAATTTGTGTATTAAATGATGTAGTTTCCAATGTGTCATCTTATTTGGTATTTTATGGACTCCACTATAAGTTAAAAAGTTATGTTAACAATGTGACACATAAGATGCCACATCATTTGGTACTCAAAATTGAGTGCTATTAGAGTGGCCCTAACATTACCCTTTAAGAAAATATATTTATCACTTTATCTTTATTTTTTATCTATTTTAATTATGGCCACATACTCAAAGATATTTAAAAAACCCACACATTTCACCAATATTTATAATAAAGTCAATTATTTTTTCTTAAACAATTTGCCGAATCAAAATAGATAATATTTTGAAAACGGATGGAGTACTTGATACTTATATAAGTGGAATTCCAGTTTTTCGTACTTGTAATATTGTTTGAAAATAATTAATATATAAATATCAAATACAAAGAATAATTTTGAAATAATATAAAGATGATAAGCATAATTTTTTAAAGTTGATTATTTAAGTAAAGTATCTCAAAATAGTATAGTGGATTATTTACGTGGAACAGAGGGTGTAATTAGGATGTGTAAGCCTGAACCATCGAATCGTAAAATCAAATCGACCGGTTTGATTCGATTTTGAGTTAAGAACTTAGGACGGTTTGATTTTTGTTTCAAAAAAATTGTAAAATCGAGCGATTTTGTTCGGTTTGTGGTTTTTAGCGTCAAATCGAAGCGAACCACTATCTTTAAAATATACTTCTTTCGTTTTCAAATTATCGTCATCTTTTTTTTTTTTGTTTATTCTAAAATAATGCATTCTCTCATATAACCCTGACTCTTATTATTATCATTTTTCAAAACTTTTCATTTTACGAAAAAAATATCCATTTTACTCTTAATTTTTCTACCTACTTTAATTATGACCACATACTCAAGGGTATTAAAAAAAACCACACATTTTACTAATATTTATAATACAGTCAATTACTTATTTTAAACAGCGTGGAGAGTCAAAGAGGATAATAATTTGAAAACATATGAAGTATATATATTTATATTATACACATAAAGTTATATATTACGAGTATAATTTTGTTGTGATTCTAATTTTTAGTATACTATCTAATCCAAAAGTAGGTCTCATGTAAGATCATTTTATAGATCTTAATTCGTAAGACGATGCTCAACTCTCTCACAGCTCAACCCACTAATAGACTATGGATCGGGTAAAGAGGATCCGTCTTACAAAAAATATCCGTAAGACCGTTTTACACAAGTTTTTGCCCTAATCCAAAGAATTCCCAAACTCCAAAGTAACCAAACCCTAATTCGCATTCACATATCACACTTAGTCACACAAACCACCTAATTTTATCGTTTGTTGTTTCTTCCAAACTTTTTTTTTTTGGTTATTATTTGTAACTTATACTCCAATTTCAGAGAGAAGTGTGGAGGGTAAAAACGAATCTGTTAATTTTTGTTTGTTTGTATGTTAGTACTATTGCTAACCTCTTGTCTTGTTGGAAAAGTGACTATGCGCTTAATTGCAAGTGTGAATATGTTATTTTTTATGTTATACTAGATCTTCATATATGTGTCTATGGCACGGTGTCAATATATCTGATTTTGTCAATTGAAATGACAGTGTATAAATAGAAGGTGCGATTTAAAAAAAAATGTTACAGTTGAGGGGTACATTGTTTCAAGTGATAGTTGAGAGATTGATGTTTTATAAGGGGTGACTGTTCAGAAGATTAATCGCAGAGTGTGATTTTGTAATGTGAAGATAAAATATAGGGAGACAAAAAATTGTGATTACTCATAATATTAACTAGTACTCTTGCCCGTACCGATGGTACGACACTAGTTTGTGAATTTATCAATAAATGAAGCAGATAATGTGGAAATGAATTAATAGTTACTTATAATTTGTCTAAGTTAATTATGATAACAATTAAAAAGAAAAAAAACAAATATTTCAAATTACAAAACTTACGATTTTTTTAAAAATTTATTTGTATACGAAATTGCGGGTTGGAAAAAAATTAAGTTAATTACGTTAATTACGATAACAATTAAAAAGAAAAAAAGTAAAATAGAAATATTCAAAACTTAGACATAAATTAAATTGAGATTCAGTTTCAAAAAATAAATTGATTAAGTTAATTACGATAACAGTTAAAAAGAAAAAAAACAAATATTTCAAATTACAAAACTTACAAATTTTTTTTGCATAAAATTGATTAATTAATTAAAATATCGAAAAGAAATGGGACGTGAGTTTGGTGCAGTGGAGGAAAGATTAACGGCCACCAACCGTGAATAGTGGGGGGAGTTGGAGAGAGAGAGGGGATAGTTGTTCAACCGCTTTTCACACATATGAACTCGGGGAGTGATAATGACCGTATAATCTCAGTAAATGAATCAATCTCAACCCCTAAATAGTTTTAGTCAATTACACATGTGCGACTATGAGCTATATTGTATTATAGATTTTAGAGGATGGAGTTAAAAATGGATAACTACTCACACATTGTAAATGTGAGGGTGAATATAAACCGTTAAATTTTTTAAGATAATTTAATCTCAACCTCTGATTAACCCTAATCAATTACCTAGCTGTTTTATAATATAGATAAATTGATTTCATTTTTTAATTTGAAATCATAAAACTAAACCAAATCGAGTAGTTCGATTTCAATCTTCATGCGGTTCGATTTGATTTGAGAAATTTTGGAATCAATAAGAGTAGTTCGGTTTGCGGTTTTGATCAATACTAAATGAATCGAGCCTCTTACACCTCTAGGTGTTATAAATTTTAGAAATAAAAGAGAAAGTTAACGACTTAACGTTTTTACTTTCGTCAATGGACTTTTGGCACCTCACAAATGATATGTTTTCGAAAGAGAGTAAGTCTTTTATAAGAACGTCTTACAAAGTTTAACCCACAAACACACAGTGGATCAGATAAAAATGATCTATTTTATAAAAAAGATAAAAAAAAAAATTGTAAGATTATCTAGCCCAAGTTTTTGCTTTCAAAAAAATGTTGCTGAGTTTGAGAGTTTACATAACCTTATTAACAATTGGGGGTGGGGAACCAATTAAAGAGTGGTGTAGTAAATAATGGCTCAATTCAGATACGTAAATTAAAAAAATAAAATAAATCTGCAAAACAGACACATCTACCCACATTGTTTGTGTTCATTCCTGATCAACTTGATGTTAAATATACATTATTTTCCAAAAAAAGAATTAAGAAAAAAGAAACTTGATTTGTCACCGGAGTAATGTTGAGGATACTACTAGAAGGATACTTAACTTAAAATCCAAAATTAGTACTCTACAAATAAAGCCAAAACGCCACAACTGCAATGTTGTTTTCTTGTTGATTTTGGCTCTTTTACTTCTACGGTTATACGGTTACACTTACACCTACTCTCATCAAAGTTTCAAATCCAAACAAACTACCCCTCCGATTTATCTAAATAGTCCACTATATTACATAATAATGTTTTATTTTAAGAGTTTATTTTCAAAAATCATGTCTACCATCTACATAATATTTCAACATTGCCCTTCAAATTTGATTTTAACATATTGATTATGTTCGAATATTATTGTAATTATGATCAACAATAATATTAATTATATATCAATTAGTAATTAGATTTTTCAAAGATAACTTTCATGGAGCAGATGAAGTATCACTCACGGATTATATATGAATGTTCAATTTCAAAATTTGAAATTGGAATTAAAAAACAACATGAATTTCGCGAAGCTAAAATTGTTCTTCTTCTAATTCTAAAGCTTGTAATTGAGCAGTCAAACTCAACCTCATTAATCTTTATTTTATTTTCTTGAATTACTTCCTTTATTTCGGATAAAAAGTCAATTATTTAATTTTTAGATGTTTTAGTTAAATAGTTTATTTTCAAAAAATAAGATATAAGAGTTTTATTTTATTACTCCCTCCGTCCCTTATTTATTGTCCTGGTTGACCCGGCGCACCGTTTAAGAAAACATATTTGACTGGATTATTAATATTGGTTTAATGTGTAGTTTTCTTTAAAGCCCATGTGTATGTGGCCTATAATTAAAGTAGGGTGAAAAAGTAAGGGTAAAGTGGTAAAAGTGATGTTCTAAAAAGGTAAGTTTCAAAGTGGACAATTATTTTGGGACGAACGAAAAAGAAAAGGAGGACGATAATTTGGGGACGGAGGGAGTACTATTTTTCTACTAAAAATAGCATTTCTTAAAAAAATTAACTTTCAAACGGAGATTTTTTTTTTTACCAGAAACTAAGAAGGTAGTTTGGTAAGCGTCCGTACAAAAGAATTTGTCTCTAGGTGAGTCTTTCGTAATTGTCTCGGAAACCCACATTTTAATTGGAAGAGTTGTCTCTATGTCAGTCTTTAGTAATCGTAAAATTTACTCTAATTGCAGTGGAGAACCGCAAGAGACAAGAGTTGACAATATGGTTTAAACTATTTCTAAAACCGAACCTTTGTTTATTGCACATTTGAACTTCTTAACATTTCTCTCTTGATTTAAAGTTGGAATGTTTTTGAAATATTTAGCTTTACTTTTTTAAAGTTAAAGAACTTACTGTGTGAAATATCTTAAACAGTTATACTCCACAATAATATCCTCGTTTCATTCGGGTAAAGAGTTTTCATTTAAAAATCAATTTTTTTAAAGTAAATGATAATTTTAGTAACCCATTAGTAATAAAATGATGTTTTTATGTCTTAATTTTTAAAATTTGACTTTTTAAGTAAAACATCTCAAAATAAAAATAGTAAACTCTTTGTCCAGAATAAAATGACTAGTATTTTTTAAATCGAATGAGATTGCATAAGTTTGACATATTTACAAGTTATCCCTAAACTTTTAATACCAAGAGGAAAATGTGTACCTTTATTTTTACATAGTAAAATAGTTTACATGTCAATATTTTCTAGCTAATCTAGCAGGGGTGGTTTGATTTATGCCAAAATTACAAATCGAACTCTCCCTATTGGTTCCAAAAATCTTAAACCGAATCGAACTGAGTAAGGCTTGGAACTAAACAACTCGGTTTGGTTCGGTTTTGTGGTTCATATAAATTATTTTTAATCAAATTAATCAATATTAAAAATAACAATAAAAATAAGATTTTAATTTGGAATTAACATCAAAATTATGAAATAACTTACTAACAACAAATTATCATAAGGAAAACTATATAAATTCTAAAATAAACACAAACAATTGAAGAAATAATAGTTTTCCAACAATCAAGATTTAGTTTAGTTTAGTATGTGTGTGTGTGTGTGTGTCTCTCTCTCTCTCTCTCTCTATATATATATATATATATATATATATAATTAAATCAAAGGTCTGGATTATCTATATAAGTTGATCAAAATGTTCAAAAAAAGTTAATAAATATAATATAATGTATATTGTATAATAAATAAATAAAAATATATAGGTTGGTTTGGTTTGGTTCGATACCAAAAACGCAAATCAAACCGAACCGGGCGGTTTTCTAATTTTTGAAAATGAAACAGAAGCGTCTTTGACCAAAACCGAACCAAACCGACTAGTTTGGTTTGGTTCGGTGGTTTCGATTTACTCCCCCATAATCTAGTCAAGAAAAATATTATCTTTAGCTGAAAATAATTCTACAACATTATTTAAAATAAAAATTAAAGCATTTTGAAATCGACAACACTAATACGTATTGGTCTCATGTCTAGCTATCTGACAACCGACAAACTTTTGCAGATATCCAACTATTCGATAATAGTGAAAAAGAACCAAACTTACAAAAAATGAGCATGTCAACAAAATTTCTAAATCATATTTGGGGAATGAATTAATGAAATTCTAAAGAAAAAACATTTTTTATTTTTTGATAACTCTTTTTGCAGCCAAATGAGGATGTAGGTGTGTGTGTTTGTGTGTATGTGTGTATGAATGTTCCAAAATAGAAGTTAAATTAGAGTCCCATCAACTCTTCCAAATCAAAATTGTCCAAAATAAAGAAGCGGGTTTTACTACTTTTGGCCACCTCTTTTTTTCATAATCAAACACGGAAATGGAGGTTATGGATAACCCAAATAAAAGCAAAAGTAATTCTAATTTCTCATTTCTCTCATGATAGGCAGCTGTATTCGGATACCCGTTTAAGTTATTTGCCTTCACCTCTATTAGGTTTTATATGTAGAACAAAAGGACCTCCATTGTTTTAGTAATTTCAATTGCTACCCCAGGCAATGCCGATTGTTTTATTCCTTCTGTTCCGACTAAATAGTTCACAATACTATTTTTTAGATATATCATTTTGAGAGTACTTTCAAAAAAATATGTTTATCATCTTTATAACATTTTAACTTTATTCTCATATTTGCTAGTAACATATTGATTATGCTAAATTATTATTAGAATTATGATTAACGCTAATGTCAGTTATAAATCCATTAACAATTAGATTTTTCAAATATGAACTTTTTACGTGGAACGGGGGGGGGGGAGGAGTAGTAGTTAAAATGACTGAAATGCTTGAGTCAAATTAAATCAAGTCAAGTTTTGTACATACTCGGCTTGACTAGCAAAGTAAAATGGTGAGCTTAAGCCTACTTGAGATAGTTTAGGGTGCAAAAAACTACATTTACTTTGGGGATTTCCTATAGTAAGGTTGATTAGAACGAGTTTTTAGGAGTATGATCAGGATCGTCAAAAACCTTACAATTGTTGAAAGGTTCATAGGGAATGAGTAGTTCAAGGAGTGAGATAATTAATAATTATGTGATGGTAAGACCCATTAAAAAGTTGTAAAATGACTTTAACCATTGTGAAGAATGATTTGTGAAAAATAAGTTTTTCGCTTTTGATGTACAAGTTGATGTGGCACAAAACACTATGCAAATGGTTTAACCACTAGAGATGCCTTATAGTTGATGAGCTAATTGTGACTTGTTTACAACTTAGCGCATATAGGCTAACGAGATTCGTTTGGCTTGTTGAGACTCACAAGTTTCATTTCTTATAGAGGCTCATGCGTAAGTTGGATAAAGCCCATATTTTTCAATAGTACGACAAATATGCACTAAAAGACTGCCAAAAGAGTTAAGCACATTGATTAAAATGAGTGATCACTAGATCATCAAATTAATAGGCTTGGCATAACTTGTTTTGGTCGATTAACTCACATATTAGATCTATGTCAAACTCAAACGAGTGGTGTAAGCTAGGTTAGCTTACAATCCAGAATAGGGTGGTATGTGCATTGCTTTGGTTTAGAGTAACAAAACCAAAAATACATTCAAATGATTAGTAAAAAGATAAAGATTTATTTTTTTTGTATAAATATTTCAAGAAATAGGATAGGGCCTCTACTTCAATGAACCCCTCGAGAAGATGAGAACATTAGATAAAAGTGAGTGGAGCTGAGCTTCCCTCAAAAGCTAAACTTAAAGAGATTGCTTAAATGGTTGATTGATAAGAAGGACAGGGGAGATCAAAAAATGAGATTGGGATCTTATTTAGGGTTCGATATTTAAGTTATTTGGAAAAAATTGTAGGTAAAGAAGGATCCTAACAACAACATAATGGTTTATATTCAATGTTGTAATCTTATCATACAATATCTCTACTATATTTGTTCTAAATGATTATTTAAAGGGACGATCCCAACCATATCGCGTTAAGATGCGAAACTATGTTTCTGTAAAACGACCTGCTGTGATGTAAGACGTGGGAGATTGCAATTAGGGTTTTGAATATGACAATATTTTGCCTTCCAGACGTTATCATGGTCTAGCTAAACGCATAAATATAGAAATAAACCTATGTAGTTATGTATTAAATCAGAGGTTTGCTTTTAATAAACTTGAATGGCTTGACCTGGTCATATAGGTCAAGGCTTGGGTTCAACACGACTTTTTTCAACTTAGCATAGACTTTCACATCAAATCAAGCCAATTGATTCTTAAAAAATGCAATTGAGTGGTACTCAAAGACAAGGAAAAGAAAGGGTCATCATTAGGCCTGACAATTGGGTGGGTTGGGTTGGGTTTGAATGAGTAATGAGTTGAAACATGTCGAAACCCATTAGAATCCAAATATCAAATGGGTTGAAATGGGTAACAGGTTAAAACGGGTCGACCCGTCTCAACCCAAAAAACATAAATTTATAGCATAAAAAGTCACAGGTCGAAATGGATAATGGGACCGACCTGCTTTAACCCGACCAGACCCAACCCGTTAATATTATTGGGTCGAAACGGGTTATTGACTTCAACCAAAAAATATTAATGAGTTGGGTTGGGTGGGTTAATGGGTAGTAGGTTACAATTGCCGGGCCTAGTCACCATGGTTGTACCTATGAACCAACCAACTGTAGATACAATGAAATATCAATAGATTGTACCAGCTAGCGAAAGCAAATTGATCCCTTCAAAACTAGACGAGTCTATTAAAAGTTAATCATCCAATTCATTCAAGTATGAACATGACTTTAGGGAAGAATGGTTCTTCCTCACCATGTCTTAGTGGATCCATGGTTGGATGTCATCCCTTAACTCTAATTTGTACCCTTTTGGGGCACAAGGTATGCCAAGTTACAAGGTTATACCAATTGATGACAACATGGCTATTATTCTTGCTCAAAAACCCTTATAGCTAAGGAGTATATTCATGAGGTGTTGGGCTAGATTGTTGGCACAATTTAAGGATCACATATAAATTTCTACCCTTGTAATTAAAACGCCTCATTTCTAGTGACATTCAAACACTTGACATATCTCCTATAAGAAGATCATAAACCAAAACAAGCTAGAGTTTAAATGATAAAATACACACATACTATACATAACACCTTGATCATTGGATACACACCACTATACCTACATAGATGAGTGGATTCACAAATTGAAGGTTCGTTTAAATTTTTTTTGTCATCCCCCCTACACTGCCTAAAAACCAAGAGATCGGACTAATCAGTCCGAGAGATTAGGAAGATGAACGAACACATTGAGCCAAAATCATCTTTTTGCAATAAAATAATTAATGTTTTCGATGTGTATGCGGATAACAAATAAACAACCTCCCATAGAAAGTGACCACTTTCATTAAATCAATCGTATATTATTGAGTAAAATAATTACTGATAACAGTATGAGATCGTAACAATCTAATAGTGCTTCTGGTGTATGAGATCGTAACAATCTAATAGTGCTTTTGGTAATCCTACTAAAGTAGTAAATAGTTAGATTCTAGTGATCACTCACTCTAATCAAAGATCTCCAAAATCTAAGGACATTAATGAAACTAAACCTGGAAGAAGATATGATTATAAATTCATAACAGTTAGGCGGACAATGATAAAATTAGAACAAACCCTAGGGGAGGCAAATGGCAAATCAAGTCCGAGAAGGGAAACATAACCGGGCGGATCAAGGGGCGGAACTAAAACACAAACCTTAGCTAGATTTTAGGAGTGTGTTTAGGTCCGTGTTCTCAAAACTACTCCCCTCTCCCCTCTCCCCTCTCTCCAACACACACACACACACACACACACTCACGCCTTCCCTCCCTCTTATATCACAGGTGCAAGTTCCAAAAACAACACCAACAAAGAGAAAAGCTATGGCGAAAAAAGGGTAGAGAGAGAAAGCTAGAGAGAGTGAGCATCAGCATTTTCATTTCCCTTACTGTTTGTGAGAGAGAGATAGAGAAATGGGAAGATCCAGTGGGTCTTGCTTTAAGATCATTGCTTGTGGTGGCGGCGACTCCGTTGACAGAGATGATCTAGATGCCTCTGAGGTTTATACTCAGATATTATCCCACTTGTTTTTTTGTTTTTAATTTTCTTGCTCAAAAAAATGTTTGGAAAAATTGGAAATTTTGCAATTTGATCCATTTGTTTATAAGGTTTACAAGTCTCTCCGTGTGCGTGAATGTGTTGGATTTTTATTTGGTTTGCTGGGGGTTGAGAATCTTGCCACATTTGAGGTTTAGCTTAATTTTCTCACTGTTTTGATTTATTGGAAGCTTTTTTTTGTATGATTATTGAGCTCTTTGGGACTGACATTTTTAATTATTGTTTTTTGATAGGGAGTGTAGGAGATCTTTTCTAGGATCTATGAGCCATAAAATGCTATGTGCACTGATTCGCCCATGTCACTGTCATGTTTTATAGCTGGTTTCCATATGGATTCAAACATGCAAGAGAAAGATCATGATATAGATTTCTTTTTCTTTTACTGCTTGGTTAAAATGACTTTGATTAGAACGGGTGTCTCATTTGTGTCTCGTTGATTTTGATGCATTTACCAATGGCTAGAAGCGATCCAGTTTCGCATCTTAATGCGCTCTGGTTAATTTGAAGCATTTTCTTAAATAAATAGAACAAAACATGATTTTTTGTTACTATTTTATACTGGAAATCTTTTTATTCATTTAGAGAGGGGCTTACCTAAATAAAAGTTTAATTTGAAAAAAAGGTGTTTTTTTTAATGATACAAAAAGCGGTCCAGTTTCGCATCTTAATGCGTTCTGGTTAATTTGAAGCATTTTCTTAAATAAATAGAAAAACATGATTTTTTTTGTTACTATTTTATACTGGAAATCTTTTTATTTATTTAGATAGGTGCTTACCTAAATAAAAGTTTAATTTGAAAAACGAGGTGTTTTTTGCACGATACAAATGACTAGCTGGTAGTGTTCTGACCTGTGTTGGTCTTGCCTTGCCCTAGGGTTTTGTTAAGTTTTGATTGCATTGTCGAGGTGTGCATGGTTTTGTAGGTGCTGTTGTGCCATTACATGTAGGGACTATATGGCGGCAGTTTGGTGGATACTACTCTCCGCCGTTTTTGTCGTCTACTGCTTACAGTTAGCATTCGTATTATTGCTTGTACATAACCTCGATATAGGACAAGAGATATATTTTGGTTTAAATTTGGAGAAAAAGCCCTTTTCCGTTGGCTTTGTCAGTTGTCACGTAGCCCTTTCATTCGCTGCCCAAGTAACAATTACTTTGAATATTAGTAGTAATTTCTTGTGAAAATTTATAATGAAACAGAAGTAATTTTTTTCCTCGGCATGTGAGCATGAGTATCTTGGACTATTAATCAAGGAATTTTATACGAGTTATGCTAGGGATCCCAAGATTTTATCCCCACTAAACTTGCACTGGTTAGACATCACATCACTTACCTATAGGACGCATCACATCCATTGCCACTTAGGTTGGAATAGAAAGTTGGGATAAAATCATCACAACCCTTACCTGTAGGATGCAGACTAACCAATCACATCCATTGCCACTTAGGTTGGAATAGAAAGTTGGGATAAAATCTTATGGTGGATCTCTGGCATTTCCCATTTTATGCATCTTGTAAAATGGAGTGATTTGGTTACCTGCGAGTATGTGTTCATTATTTGTGTCTATGTTTGGTAAGTGCGACACAGTTGGGGAATTGTGGGAAGGATATAGTTCGGTATACTTCCGTAGAGTTGGCATTTTCCTTTGTGCCCAAAACTTGCAAATAATTTAAGTGTTTAAAGTTAAGGAGCCCTACATGTCTACAATGCGCACATAGTCTTGCATGCCTTGTTACCTGCGGTGGATAAAGTAACTGTATTTTATGGTTATACTTTTGACGTGGCACATATTATGTACGCTTGTATTTTTTGAATACATTACTACACGACAATGTTTCAACAAATTTTAGGTTATGGCGTTCAAAGTTCTAATTTTCTGTGTCCAGGCTTGTTTTGAGGTTGACATGTAAACTGAAGTGGACAATACTTCTTTATGGTGGGTTTACATGTGTAAACCTTGAGATTGGTAGGACTGACGTAATTATATCTCTAAGGTAGGGCATGATGTTGGTAGCTCTAAGCTGATATTCCCTGAACATAGGTTGTGTTAAATATTACTTCTTGACCTCGCCTTAATGCCATTTATGCGTAAGTGCTTTGCAGTTGTGTGGTACTTCGGGTAACCTGAATCTTTATCCTGAACATGTGTACTGTAGTTTGATGGAAATGCAACTAATGCATCTAGTTTTATTAAGTCCTACTTTCTAAGGCTCCAAACTGCTGTATTCTGGCCTGCATTTCACGAATGGTAGCTTGTTGAGGATGCAGGTTATTATATATGCGTTTGATTGACACGCAATACCAATTTAAAATTTTCTCCTCAGGAATATTGCCATTCCTTTCTTTTCGTTCAGATAGAAGTTCAGTAGACTCTTTTTATTTCTTGATGTGAAGCTTGATGTTTATTTTCTTGTGATAAATAATAGATACTGACAATTTCTTTGAAACAGATTCCAGTTTATATTAAGAAGACCTATAATAGTTAAAATTATGTTCTTATCGTTTGCTAGTTAGAGAGCTAGATCTTTATTATCACTAAAAAGATGAAGACCTACCCATAAATACATCTCTCTCTCTCTCTCTCATGTACTTTTAACTACAATGAACCTTTTCTGTGAAACATGTCACCACTTGCTTTACTTGTTTGTTTTAAATATTTTCAAAATGATGCAGTGAAGTACATGTTATTGAATCACAGAGTCCTCTCTAATCTGAATCTCAAGAAACCATGGAAAATAATCTGTGGCCGAACAAGGGTTAGAAGTTACATTAAGAAGAGCTAGTTAAGTAATTAATATGAGACCAGTCTGAAACTCTCGTACAAAGTGTGAAAAAGGATTTGTGGTCCTGCAAGCTACATTTGGACGAGCTAGTAAAGTAATTGATATAAGATTGAACACTCACAATTTGTGAAAATTTTTTTATGGCCTTGCAAGGTTTAGATGTTGTACTCAGAAGGGCTAATACTATGATTATCTTAAGACTAGGCATTAATGACATACTCTTTCATATTTCAGGTTATGCAAATGTCAGTTTTATTGTTTCTTTCTCTTTGTATTTTATTGTTTCCCCCCCCTTTTTTTTTTTTTAATTTTAGTGTGTTTGGTTAAATTTGTTTACAGAGCAAAGGTGCAGATAAAAGAGGATGGAGCTTTCGAAAAAGGTCGGCTAGCCACAGAGTACTGAGCAACACGGTGATTACAGAAACGCCTTCTTCCGGAAACAAGCAGAGCCCAGAATCAACTTCTGTCAGCTTTCAAGCCCCTGCGGATTCTACTATTTCCGAGAAAACCTCTGAAATTCTATGGACTGAAGAGACCCCGCAGCTCTCAACTTCAGTACCTAAAGCTGCCACAGTGTCCACTTTGGTGACCGAAACTGAGGATGATGCGTTGGCGACTGAAGCTGCTATTGAGGACACATTGGTGACTGAAGCTGCTATTAAGGAGGACACATTGGTGACTGAAGCTGCTACGGAGGATGACAGTTTGCCGACTGAAGCTGTTACTGATGATGACATTTGGGTGACTGAAGCTGTTACTGAGGATGACATTTTGGTGACTGAAGCTGTTACTGAGGATGACACCAGTGTTGATGTTAATCTTGATGAATCAGCAATTGTCATCCAGGCTGCTGTTAGGAGATTCTTGGTACTTCTGTTTCTCCATTTTATGGCACTACTTCCTTGTTAAAATAATAGCTATTCTAATTTTCCCTTTCTCCAATGTGATTATTTCCAGGCTCAGAGAGCACTGGTGAAGCAAAAGAAATTAGTTAAGTTGCAAGCTGCCATTCGAGGACATTTAGTTCGGAGGCATGCTGTAGGAACTCTACGATGTGTTCAAGCCATTGTCAGGGCGCAAGCTCTTATTCGTGCACGTCATGCAAACCTCTCTGCTGAAGGATCTGCTACTGAAGATATGCTGGACGGAAAGCATGGGATTGATAATCATGGCATGAATCCCACTGTAAGGACGCCCGTCTTCAATTTGTTAAATGCTTGCTTCGTCACGTCCTGTCAAATGCATAGTGTATGATATATAGCTGGAAAGTTTGAATGGTTGTCCTTCGTTGTGCATTGATTATTTTTCTAAAAGAAGTCCACATATGATACCTGTCCTCATTGACAAATAAGTTTTAATACATGAAGGGGAGAGGTGTGGGGCACTGATTTATTTAGACATATATGGTCTATTCATGGAAGTAGGGATCTCAAGTAGGTCTGATGTGATAGAAACTGCAATCGGTACCCATGGGCCATCTGTAAATTATTTATTAAATCTTTATATATATATATACATAGAGAGAGAGAGAGAGAGAGAGAGAGATGCCATATTAATTTGATACTGTGCCTGCATTAAAAAAAGCAGTAGCAGGGAGTGAGGGAAGGGGATATCTCATCATCTAGTCTAGCCATTCTTCTGTACACGTCTTCCAGACAGCCTCTTCTTTTCTTCATCACAACTGGACTTCTAAACATTGCTATGGGCATGTCTTTGTTGGGTACACAAGTATTATTTCTTTCTATCGCTCCTCGCATTTGTAGGTTAAACTCTGTTAGTTTTGTTTACCTGATTGAGGGAGAAAATTAGAAAGAGAAATCACAGGGGTTATTTCTCAGGAGAAAGAGAAATCTAAAGACGAGAGAAATGATTCTATAGTGAGAAACAAGGTAATAGGAATAGGAAAATATGGAAAGTTCGTTCTTCTCCCCTTGTGTCATGTTTGTAACTTCACCGCTTGCAGGCAAGCCTTGGTTTGTGTCTTCATGAACTTAGAGAGAGAAAATAATAAATGAAGAGATATTTCAGATATTCTTACTTATAAAAAAAAGATATTTCAGATATTTGCTATTTGAGAGGCAAAGGGATGTGATTCCTAAATTTGGAAATAAATTTGATCTCAGCGGAGATAAATTTGGAGAAACGTGAACTTTTGGTGCTTAATTTGGAGAAAGAAAAGGCAGGAATCTTTATGTGGAAGCAAGGAAGTAGCTTATTTCCATCTATTCTAACTGAGATGAATAAAGTTCAACGTTTGTTCTAGTTATACGGCATTTTCTTCAGATTTATTACTTGTTTTACTCCCTTCTTCTGGTTTCATGTTTTGCATGTCTCATTGAGACTAGAGCACTTTTCTAGATTAAGTTTACAGCTTATTATTCTAACTCTCTCATTCATCAAAAAGAGGTTAGTATCGATGGCAATAATGATATTACTAAATATGTTCAGTTTCTTAGAATATAACTGAGAGTGAGTGCTTTCTTAGCTATTTGCTAGTTATTCAGGTCCTTTCTGTGATTCATTACTTCCATGTTTTTGCTGACAAAAGCAGCTTTTTGCCACTGATATCAATAATATTATGAGCACCCGTCCATCTCTTTTCAGGAAATGAAATATTCAGGAACCTTGCAACATCCGACGTATGTATCCATGGAGAAGCTACTCAGTAATAGGTTTGCTTGCCAGGTAGACGCCTTTGAAAGTTTCTTATTTTCTTGACTGAAACTACTTGAGCCCTTATTACTGTTTGTTTGTTGGTGTGGATGAATAACTGACTTTTAATTTTCAATGTCAGCTACTGGAATCACCAAAGACAGAAATCACCTTCAAGTTGGATTCATCACAACCTAGTTCGGCTTGGAAATGGTTGGAGAGGTGGATGTCTGCGTCCGCGACTGAAACTGAACTGACACATAATTCAAAATTAAATCCAGAGCTTCAGGAACAGGATAAGTTCAACCATCCTAAAGATCAGGTGGAGTCTGTAGTTCCATCTGAAGACAAGCCACCTGTTGTGAAGTCTGATGTTGAGGAAGCAGCAGTACCATGTGACAGCAAAGAAAACTTGATCGCTCATGAGGAAACAACATCTCTTGTAAGCTATAGTGTGGAGCAGCCTCAGCCTGTCAACACATGCATGTTGAGTTCAGAGGGTTCCGATTTGCTTCCTAGTGGAACAAGGTATTCAGGTTCCGTTTCTCAGGTGGAGCTCAGTTCTCTTTCTGACAAGCCTGAACTAGAGGCTGAAGAACCCAAACGATCCATGAAAAGACTTGCTCCCGAACAAGCAGATTCTGATGGGAGGAAGTTTGTATTTGGATCAAGAAAAGCAAGTAACCCTGCATTTATTGCTGCCCAATCAAAATTTGAGGAACTGACTTCTACAAGTAATTCAGCAAAATCAATCATTTCATCCAATCAGGATCTTGGGGTTGACTCTGGTACGGATACAGTTTCATCATCTCATAATAATGCAATCAAAACAAGGGATGTTGAATTGTCAGAAAACTCAGTTTCCCATAACTCAAGGGTTCATGTTGGTGGCTCTGAATGTGGAACTGAGCTCTCCATTTCTTCTACTCTTGATTCACCTGATCGGTCTGAGGTTGTAAACTTGGAGTTTGAGGAGTCCAAAGTCTTAGAGGAAGAGATTGGTAATCAGACAAGCAGTAATACCTTAGACATTGATGACAAACTTCAGCACACTCTCCTAGGTACTGAGTTAACCTACTCTATTTCTGTTCCACCAGAGCATCGTGACAGTGGTATTGGCGCTGACAGTGGACTGTCTAAACCTGTAACTGATGGAAATCTTTCACAAGTCGAGTACAAGCTTGAGAACACATCTAATGCATCAATCGATCAGGAACCTGAGATGGGTCATCAAGTGTACAAGTCATCACCCGAAGCATCTCCAAGAAGCCATATGACTGTTCCCGAATCCCAAGGAACACCTGCTAGCCAGGTATCAACGAACACTAAAAAGAGTAGAAGTGATAAGAAAGGATCCAGCCAAAAACGCAAGTCTTTATCCGCCAGTAAAAGATCCCCTATTAACCCTGGCCTTGATTCTGGTGTAAGAAGCAGCATTGAACAATTACCTAAAGACCACAAAACTGCTAAAAGACGGAACTCTTTTGGTTCACCCAGGCCTGATCATATTGATCAAGAACCAAGAGATAGCAGCAGTAGTAATTCTCTGCCAAGTTACATGCAAGCAACAGAATCTGCAAGGGCAAAATCTCTTGCTGCTAATGGCTCCCCAAGGTCAAGCCCAGATGTGCAAGACAAGGATATTTATGTTAAAAAGAGGCACTCCCTACCCGGTACAAATGGCAGGCAGGGTTCACCTCGCATCCAGCGTTCAACGTCTCAGGCACAGCAGAGCACAAAAGGAAACATCACGAATGGTACTTTCTGAACTTTCTTGTATTCGGTTTTGGTTTTCAGTCGTCCATGCTACTTATTGCAATGCTTTTCTGATAAGATCTTCTGATAGTGTGGTTAGTTTTAGTTTTAAAATAGTGGAAGTAGCTGCATTATACTCATTTACTTGAAATAGTAGATGGGCATAAAAGAAAATAAACCTGAGCTGCATTCTTTACTATATGCATATTAATGTTGGCACCTTGATATTGACCGAGTACAAGCTTATTTCTTTTTAATTTTTTTTTCAAATATAAAATTGAACTAAAATGCCTTAGTAAACTTGTTTCTTGTGTATTTGCTACTGACATTGGATGGACTAAAAGATCATAATGACTGTTAATTTTTGATATACAATTCAATTAACATGCAATAGCGCTTGTAAATTTCCACCCCTAGCTTATAAACTTTGTATGTGTGATAATATGGAAAAGGAAAATGTTATCGACTACTTGTCATATGTTTGAGATGTTGAAATTACCAAGGAAATTGTAATTGATTTCATGATTTCTACTTATTGAAAGTTCTTGTGTTGCGCATTCCAGCAAAGAAAATAATCTAATTAAGGCATATTTGGCGTCTCTAAGTCCAGGCATGATTGTAAAACTATTTGGTCACTTACTGTTTTCCTTGCGTGTTACAGAGAGGAAATGGCAGAGGTGAAAATAATTAAGGACGCATTCAGAAATGATATACAAGTTCTAGATGGCGATTTTGAGTCTGGAGTTCTTCTGTGACAGCTCACCTTCTGGTTCTTATTCTCGGTACCCTTCAAATTTGTGCACATAAACAAGTCATGTGGTGGATCGATGTTTGTAGCTGTGGAAATATGTAGAAAAATGAGTGATATTTCATGTAAATTATGCGTTTTCCATTGCCTTTTGACCATTTGAATTCTGTTTGTCTGTTCATTTGAGGACCGTCGTGTCTTGGTCATTTTCTTGGTCTGTTATAGGATGTTTTTGGTTCTTATTTTGAATTTTGAGACTTCAGCTAATGGTTTGAGATTTGGAAAAAAAGTGGTTTTCTGTCATCGTTTTTGTTTTATTTATAGCCTTGTTAATCCCAGCTTTCTCTTTGATATATTTTGAAGCTCAAAAAACAGAGGCTGAACCTAGATTGGGCTTGGTAGATTTTTGACTGGAACCATTAGACGGCCATTAGCCTTGGAGGTCAAAGTCTGTGATCGAAGGAGCTGCTGGTAATCTCATGGCCTTCACTTTTAAACCTATCTCCACTCTCTCCTTAGGAACTCTGGTCCCCACCGGCAACTCTATTACTGACGAGATCATTTGAAGAAGCAAAAATGGGGTAGAAATTCTGCCTTGTGAAATGTACATCTTCACTGGTCTGAACCCATAATGAAAATTAGACAATCTCTAAGAAATTGCCACACACACGCACAAACAACTCAAGAGAAGCAAACACTAGGTCTTTAAAAAGAAAAAAACTCTTCTAAACTCCCCCATTTGCTCTCTTTAACTTGTCTTGCCATTCAAAATGACAAGTTCAATGACTAGGTTACCCATGCCAATGGTGGCTCGATAGCTGCACACATTCAGTCGCCCAGACTTCAAAATTATTGATAGTCTTACATGTGTAGCTTCAAAATCCTGTTGATGTTTGTCATGCCAGACTCGAGAGTTCACTGACTAGGTTACCCATGCCATACCCTCTATGCTCTATCCCAAATTGAAAGGCTGATGAACTGGACATAGATTGTTAGCAATTGGGCTTGTGATCCGATTATATACTTCCGTTCGTATGGAATATAATTTAGAAAAAATAACAAGCCGGTATATCTTTTAAAACATGTTTTCAAATGAATCAACTATTTTTTTGAGCATATCTTTTAGGTACATTTTTGGGGCGAAAGTACGTCACTGTCCTTTTATCTATTTGTTTGTTTGTGCGAAAGATTTCTTATCTGGGATCTCCCTCTTCTTTCGAGAAACAATAAAACCTAACAGATCGAAAAAACAAAGCCCAGCAGATCAATCTCTCTAGAAACTCTCTCTAAAAAACTCTTTATTTGAAACCCCAGTAGGTTGATCTGTTCATCGATCAAAACTGTTCATCGACGGAGGGGTTGGCAAAGATCGGTGGTGCTGTGTGCTGAAGATGAAGTGGTTGCTTGTATTGAGTTTATATAGAGGGAAAATAAACCCTAGATTAATCATGTGATGGAGATGAAGCGTTAATGAGTTCATCCACTATGCTGCCGCTAATTTGAGAGAAGAAAGCGAGGTGGAGCTGCCCGGTATCTTCTATGGCGATATGCAGAGAAAAAGGGAAAAAGAATAAAAATTGGAGTCGGGTTGCCATGGAAATCAATCCAGCAAGGCATAGGAAATGATTTCTCACCATTAAATGCTTACAAGATTAAATCTGCCTGACCTTTCTCTCACCGCTACCATTGACTCGGGCCTCCTTCAACTGGATATGCACATTGCAAGCATCGAACACTCAATCACGTTCTGGAGCATTTGCGGAAACTTTACCAGCATTGAGGATTCCATCACAAATTGATTTGGCAGCAACCTGATGCCTGGATTTGTCAACCTGGGATTTGACAGCAACCTGATGTCTGAGTTTGGTATCAACAGCCTGATGTCTGGGTTTGACATCATGATGTGTTTAAAAATTATCTTACAAGTGCACAAGACTATTGTAGAATAGAAAGATGGTAGCAAGGGTCGAACCTCAGGGAGAATGAATTAAAAAGGGTTTAATCTAATCTAATTAAAAAATACAATTAAATAAAAAAGAGGTTTTTGTTTTGAAATGATTTAAATTCTAAATTAATAAAATAACTTTAAATTAACTACTTGCAGAAAACTAAATTTTATGAAATTTTTATGGATGAGAATGGTCTAGGTATTGTAATTCACCTGTATCTCTTTTTATGTGTATTAATTTAAAGGTATCTATCAATTATGAGTTCTATCGCTAGGTAAATGATTGAGACTTACTGGGTTACAATCCTTAGTACTCTTCTTTGACTATGCTTTCTTGACCCATCCACACAATAATTAAGAGTCCATTAAGTTCCTTAGGAATTAAAGTATGGAGGAACAAACTCTATTGTAATCAATATTGCATTCCGCCATACAATACGAACCTAGATCTACTCCTTAGCCTACGGTCGGGAATCAGAGAGACCTATTTACCAATTAGGGTGGCCAGTATATGACTTATGCGTATGGTCGTGCAGTTCATCATACCCAAGAGCCTCCATATTCATTAACGCATTCATTATGCGATAATTTCAATGCAAACCAATTATAATATAATATGATAAACAGTAATTTGATAGAATGAAATTATATTAACACATAAAAGTTGATACAAAATTACCTCCAATACCTAGGGTGGAAAAGTTAGTTCATCATAGACGATGAACACAACATACGAATGATTTGGAACATCTTCAATCTTCAACAATTAAAATAAAATTGAATTACAAATTGTGTTTGCCTCTTGAGAGGGCTCAAGAGCAGCCTAAATTAACCTAAAGATTTTCAAAAAGAAAATCTTTTTCTATCGTATTCAACAACGGGTATTGACCCCGAGGATACGATTTTCAAAAAGAAAATCTTTCTCTCCATCGTATTCGACGACGAGTATTGACCCTGAGGATACGGTTTTCAAAAATAAAAATATTTTTTTATCGTATTCAACGACGGGTATTGACCTTGAGGATATGATATCCAGGAAAAAACCACCGTCGTGTTCTTGGACGGGTATTGACCCGAAGGACATGATATCCTACCATGCCACCTAGCTGATTGATTGATTTGTTTGAGGCCGAACTACGTTTGGTCTAATTCCTTTTATTAAGGGATACGTAGGCAGCCTACCTAATAGGTGCGACCATCAGAGCATTTTATTGCATATCTGCTTAAAAACTTCAAAAACAGGCTATAACCGACTAAACATGTCTAGGATATGTGAGATTTGGTATGTATTATAAACTGCTATCTGTTGCATCACTCCCCATCTTAATTTCCACGAAATTTGGGAGTCTATTTCTTATCTATGATGTTCGTTTACTCAGTAAACTGCGGGTTACCCGTAAACTCAATCGTTGAGGGGCTCTATAAACACCCAAATTTCGTACCCCTGATATATAACATGATATGAAATATCAAGACCTGTTAAATCTTAACCAATGTCAAGTTACATGGTTTAAAGATTCAAAAGACAAAGCAGGATGCGTAAAACAGTGAAATGCAGGGGGTCAAAGTGCTAAAAGGAGGCCAAAATTCAGAAGCAGGCGCCGCCTATGGAAGAAGTGGGCTCGGCGCCCAGTTTGCCTTAAGGCAACGCCAGCTTCCTCAATAGTGCTTTTACGACATGAGAATTAGCACAAACTCCTAAGTGCGCGGTACAAGCCGATGATGCACGAAGAAGAAATCTTAAGAGCTAAGGAAGCCTCTCTCAAGCCTATAAATACAGGCTCTCGGCAGTGAAAAAAGGAACTTCACTCTTCATCGCACACAGTTCACACAATCAAAATTTTACGCCGTCTCAAACCGCTGAGAGTTTACGAAGTGAGAGAGAGAAAGTTCCCCTCCTCCTATAAGCCTCGAAGCTCTGCCAAATATCCTCCAAACTCAAAACCAACCGGTCAAAGTGAGTCATAGCCTTCCAGTTAGGTTTCCACCCTATTCCCCCAGTCCCAAAATCTCAAAAGGAACAGTAGCCGTACCCAAATCCAAAGGCCAAATCCGCCAGAAGCAAGTAGTTGCTCTGCCCAATTTCCGCCTCCCTCAAACAATCAATCAATCAGTCTCAACCAGTTGCTCCGCCTGGATCCCGAGGCCAAAAGCAGCCTTTTGAAGAAGTTATTCTGCCCGAATCTTCACACCACTTCATCAAAAAAGACTCCCTCTCCCTGAAGAACAGAGCGAGCACACCCTAATCCGCTAAAAGGTAAACTTTAAGGTTTTTATTTATAAAAAATGTTACTTTTCATCCGGCCCAATGTAAAAATATAAGCTGTTGTGCTGTCCGGATTTATTTAGAAAATAGCACTAAAAAGAGCCATTATTATGGTCAAATATTTTTAAATATATTTGTAATTATTGAAAGGAGGCCGCTGCAAGTCCGTAAATAATGTAAATGTGGATGTATTTGTTTTCTTCCCTCTCTTTAATGCTTTATTTATTTGCTAGATAAATATAACAAAAAGCATACTTTAGCCAAAAACAATTTTTGAGACCGAAAGGGCGAGTTGGGTGCCTAGCATCTTCCCAACTCGTAACTTAGCCTCCGAACCCGTGTTTGTAATCTCTGGTTTTATTTTTGGTTTTTATTTATTTCTTCCTCAAAATAAAGATGTCGACTCTATTAAAACATTTTGGATCGCAGTGAGGCATCGCAATATCCTTTCTTGCACTTTTCCCTTTTTTTCCTAAAAAAGGGAGAATGAGAATGAAATGGTAATATATTCCTATATCCTGGTATCCCCTAAAAAGGGATAACTTGATATAGAAAACCCAAAGCACTCATAGTGATCCGAAATAGGCGATAAGACAATTTTTATAAAGTCTATAGTGGGGCTCGCAACATCCTTTCTTGTTCTTTCCATGTCCCCCTAGACAAGGGAATATGTGAATGAAAGGGTGATGTATCCCTGCATCCTGTTATCCCCTAAAAAAAGGATAACCTGATACAGAAAACCCATAGCTCCCATAACGGACCAAAAATTCACTTCGGTGACCGAGGTGTATTCAACACGCTTTTAGATAGCACCCTTTCCGCATTTTTAATTTCGTCTTCCCCTAGACAAGGGAGGATGGAATGGAAAGCGTGGTGTCCCGCTTCCGCACATATGCGCACCCCTATCCAAGGGCGCGCGGGTGCATCCCGGGAAACCCACAGTAGGAATGACTGAAACAGAGTCGCGTAATGTTGATTTCATTGAGAATGATTTCCCATAGATAGGTGAAGTTAGTAAAGACTTTGAACTTTTTGAGATGGAAGAAGAACATATGACATCTTTTGGCGAAGGTGGGGAATTGCCTCAACCTAATCCTATGGTACAACATGAGGTTGAGCCTATGGAAGTCGCCAATGAGAGTCAAGGTGATCTTCATCCGAGTAGGAGTACAGATTCTAGTGGGAGTCCGATACTAGAACGAAGAAGTAAACGTGGAAATATACCTCGTCGTCGATTCGCGATCGAAGAAGAATATTTCCTAACTACTTCTTACAATTCTAGTGAGCCTACATCGTTCAAAGAAGCTCTTTCTTTACCTACCAACAATGAATGGATGACTGTAATGGAAGATGAAATTCCTCTATGAAGAAGAATCAGGTTTGGGAGTTAGTTGATCTTCCGCAAGGTCGCAAGACTATTGGAAATAAATGGGTTTTCAAAGTCAAACGAAAGGCAGATGGATCAATTGACAAATATAAGGCACGTCTTGTGGCGAAAGGTTTTACCCAAAGAGAGGGTTTAGACTATGACGAGACATTCTCCCCTGTGGTGAGATTTTCCTTTGTTCGCCTAATCCTAGCGATAGTAGCGCACATGGATCTAGAACTTTATCAGATGGATGTTAAAACTGCTTTTCTCAATGGAGAACTAGATGAAGAGATCTATATGACTCAACCAGAGGGTTTTGAAGTCAAGGGACAAGAGCGCAAAGTGTGCTGACTCAAACGTTCTATCTATGGTCTCAAACAATCATCTAGACAGTGGTACATTCGCTTTCATCAAGCGATAACCTCAATTGGCTTTGTGATGATTGAGGAAGACCACTGTGTGTATGTTAAACGATCCAAGAAAAAGATCTTGATTCTGTCATTATATGTTGATGACATCCTATTAGTTGGGAATGATATGAAGATGATAAATGCCACTAAAGAGTGGTTGTCTGCGCTTTTCGATATGACAGACTTGAGTGAAGCAAGCTATGTGCTTGGAGTAAAAGTCATTAGGGATCGTTCCAAAAGATTTCTCGGTTTGTCTCAAGAGACTTACATTAAGAAAGTTATCGAACGATTTGGCACGACTAACTCAAAACCGTTGTCACTCAATATGCGAATGAAGAAGAGAAGAAGAGAATGTCTATGACTCCATATGCGAATGCGGTAGGAAGCTTGATGTACGCTATGGTGTGTACTCGGCCTGACCTATGCTTTGTAGTTGGGATGTTGAGTCGATTCCAAAGTAATCCTGGACCTCAACACTGGATGGCAGTGAAGAGGGTTCTGCATTACTTGGTGGGAACCACAAATTTAACCTTATGTTACCAAGGTGTGGATTTGAGCTTGAAAGCTTTCACTGACGCGGATTGGGCTGGGGATGTAGATGGTTATAAATCTACTTCGGGCTATACTTTCCTCCTTAGTGGTGGAGCTATCTCTTGGAGTAGCAAGCAACAGACTAGCACCGCCTTATTTACGATGGAGTCAGAGTACATGGCTTGCTCAGCTGCGGTTCAAGAAGCTGTGTGGTTGAGGAGTTTTCTTCAACATCTTGATGTTACGACGCATATGGATCGTCCTATAGTCATTGCTTGTGATAGCATGGCTGCTTTAGGTTACACTAAAGATCCTAAGTATCATGGGAAGACGAAACACATTAATATCAAGTATCATTTCACTAGAGACATGATTGCAGAAAAGAAAGTTGTTCTAGAATATATTCCTACTAGAAGCATGTTGGCTGACCCTATGACTAAGCCTCTAGCTAGAGAGATCTTTCAGGATCATATGTTGGGTTTAGGGCTTCGTAGGATTTGACATTTATTCTGAGAACACTTTTGTTGACATTTGATTATTATTTTCATTATCGTTTGAATAAATTGCAGTTTCATTTAATTCCTTTTATATGTTAATTGGATAGTTTTATGTGAAATTGCGTAGCATATATATTTTGATTAAGAAGATGTCGTAGATATTGAATTGGCCCTCTCACACGGGTAATTCACCTTGTCGCTAGGTAGGCAAGCAAGTTGAGATAGTAAAAGCCTTTGGCACCTACGAAGGGGGGTACGCAAATGACATTACATTTATCGACTTGGCATACGGCCAAAATGAGACGTTTTATAAAGGTCGACTTCATATCTCAAGAAAAAGTCCGAATGTGAGATCTTAAAAGGAACACTAGAAGAGTGACTACTTTTAAGTACTCAGGTTAGACGCCAGAAAGACGGCTAGACTAAGGTTCGTATGACGTTTGAGCATGGCATGCCTACTTCGTGTGGGAGTTCCGCCATAGCATACACATCATACTGTATGTGACTATAATGCGACTTAAGAAAGTGATTGAATGATTTCTGCTTCATCACTGTGTGAGTTCTAGTGATCAAATCCAGGTCACGATTATACCCTATGTGACTTAGAACTATATCATGAACTTGGACGTTGATGATGCTACTTTGGCATGCCGACCAACGGGCTATGCACATACAACCCTACGGAGCATTGCTGGGAAAGTAGTTAATCAAGAGTGATTGAAATGAGTGTCTAAGGAAGATAGTATGATATGCATCTCTATTTTTGTGTTTCAATGCCATGGCGATCATATTGAACATACGGTTCAAGAGATTGATCTTGATACACAAACATATTGTGTTTTAAGCACCGCTCTTGAGGGATTGAGGATGCTTAAATTGATGTATATATACGGTCTGGGGTATAGACGAGTTTAGTTTTCTAACGAGAACATTCTATGCTGGTTAGATGGTGATTTGGTATAGCGCTCCACCCTTTATCTTTCTCGTCATGTCGCACGCTTCACTTCCAGTATGAAGAGACAGTGTTTAATGGGGTTTGATGATACGATGTGGTTAGAGAGGTGAGTTCATGTGTGCGAGTGGGAGATGTTAGTAATTGGGCTTGTGGCCCGATTATTTACTTCCGCCCACATAGAATATATTTATATTATTATTGGTTAATTAGTTTCCTAATCCAAAGGGGTTTGAGATTGACCAAACTTAACTTACAAGAAATAGGGTTTCTTGGTAATAATATAAATAGGTCAACTAAAGGGGTAAAACCCTAACACCAAAATCAGAAGAACACATCTTCTAGCAAAGTGGCCTCCCCCCTCTCTCCTAATTCTATCTCACCAAATACCCCCTCTTGCCTAACCATCAAGAGGCTTGGATTTGCGGTGTGAACCAGTATTGATATTCGTGCTACGTGATATCAATCCGACGAGAGAGACTTGCAGGATTCTTGACCGTGACATACGAAGATCGTAGCTCAAGTAGAAAGTCTTCCGTTTCGTTCAAAGTTTAAGTTCACACGAGATAACTCGTGATTACTGTTTGATAACGAACTTGATTGTGTGATATATGTATAGATATATCCTTCACAAATCTTTTGGAGAATCCAAACCGTAGAACAAGCAAGTTGTTGTCAGATTATATGTTGTATCTTTTCAAACTGTAGAACAAGCAAGTTGTTGTCAGATTATATGTTGTATCTTTTGGTCTTCTGCCCAACGGAATCGGGAGGATCGGATTTCAGGACACGTGTGCAGAGGCCAAAGAGTTGCTTGAAGAAAGGAAAACCAGCTTGGTGGGTAAAGATGAATATTGCATGGAATTACTTAAAGTTGAAACAAAGATTTTACCATCTGAAGTGAAAGGTGATAAGAGAAAATCAATGTTATTAATTTGATGCCTGTAGACTTGCCAAGACTCTGCGAGGTCTACAAATTGAAGAAAAATAGGAGATGATAAGTCATGTTTGGGTTGAGATGGTCTCATATGCCGCGAGTAAATGTGGATCTCGAGCTCATGCCAAGCAGCTCGTTGAGGGTGGAGAGTTGCTCACTCATGTCTGGCTTTTGATGACACATTTGGGCTTATCAGATCAATTCCAGGTTTCAGAAGGCCATGGAAGAGTCAAATTGATATTGAAGTGATAATTACAACGTAGAGTACTGTTTGCAAAATGATCGAAGAGATGAATGATTAGTATGTAACCACGGTCGTGTTATAGTAAAACTGGATTCAAACATTGAGTTTTAAAAAAAAAAAAAAAATCCAAACTCAATGATTAATGTTATCTTAAATATCATATCTTGAGTGGGTTTGCCAGTCTCATTTCTCACCAATTAAGCTGGTTCATTCTCTACATGACAATGAATAGCTTTAAGTGTTGGTCCTGCCAACATTTTCTTCTTGAATTTTCTACAATTTCTCGTTTTATGCATGGACGACGCAAGCAAGACCTTTCATTGCATTAAGAAAAGTTTATGATACGACAAAAATGCAGTTTGGGCTGTCCGTGTGATAGGTAGGATATCTGGACTTGATCTGTTTCCTTGAACCTTGTTAATTAAGATCATGAAAACACCTTAGTGAGAGTGCAAGACTTGGACTCGCGAAACCACTCTGACGTGATAGTAAGTATTGTGTGAGAAAGTCAAAAAATAATTTGACAGAAGTTCGAGGCTCAAGAAAGAGTGTGTACCTTGAATGTGGTTTATGGAGGGGTATTTATAAGCCCCTTATGACGTAGAATCCGTCTAGAATTCATCTTTCATGATTACCTGACCAATTTAAGAGGAAATCCCTAAATTATAGGTGTGATAGGCGGCTGATCGCGTAAATGTAGGAGCAGATATGGTAAGTGTCCTGTTCGGATAGGGAAACATTTGACTTGTCTTAGAGAGCAAGTTTCTGAGGTTTCCTGTTTGATGCTTGCTCGGGTGAGCAAGGCTCTTCCCGGGCATATGATGCCGGTCTGATTAAGACAAGTGTAATCTCCGGGCATGGTCCCTGATCGGGCAGGCAAAGCTTTTGTCTGACCAAATTTAGATAGGAATTGTATCACTCATTGCTCGATATCGTGCTAGCTCCGCCCGTTAGGTTGATAGGTCTCACGACAGTTGAATACGTGACTAACACGTGATGTGTGCCCGTGCCTTGATCGTGACCGTGTTCGGACCGGTCACATCAGTTTATGATCATATTTTTACTATCGAATATTACCTCCCTGAAACGATTATCATTCTTATTTATACAATGTTCTCACCCCCTAGCTAGCTAGCCTGTGAACTTTGATGTCCGGTTTAAGCAATTCTCAGAAAAGATATAAAGATGATAACATGCAGTCGTATATAAGGTTAATAAAATTACTTTTTCTAATTATCTTATAACATTATTTTCTGTTGTGGACAGTAAAAGATTAACAAACAAATTAATAGAGTATAATAGGATCAATCATAAAAAAGAGAGATTGAGGCCAACGAACTATCAAAATTTTATTAAAGACTTCACCTTCAAACGTTTTAGGTATATAACTATTTATATGTGTACAATAGAAACTCTAAAACCATTAAAAGATTAAAAAATAGATTAAGCAGCAAAACAGTAAAAACGAAGTTGAGCGGTCGCTCAGCCCAAACGCTAGGTGACCGCGCAAAATTCAATAGGCACGCTTCAAAGAATGCTTCATTGAGTGATCGCCCAGCCAAAATGCTGAGCGATCGCCCAACCCCAAAAGCTGTTATTCTCTTGTCCAAAATCCGTATAGTCTGTACCGCGCCTCTTTGAAGTCCAATCAAGTCATGCTACCTGCCCTGATCAGTTCCCTCCGAGGAAACTGGCCTGCTGCCTGGTTAATTGAGTCATTCTACATTTTCTAGTTCTAAACATTAATGAACAATATTTTTTATCCTTAATGAACTAAGCTTATGACAAGTTATATTGCATAGCATAAAAATTAATATCATAAGAACATTTTTCGTTCATCAAACTTTGAGAAAAACATGTGATCTTTGGTTATTAAAATAAAAAATTCTAAAGTGAGATTTAAAGGTTATAGTCGTAGTATTGTAAACTTTTTGTCTACCTACACAATTGATTGAAAATTTTATTTCTTGAGTTGATTGTGACCAATAATCATTTATACACCTACATCTTGATATTATTGAATAATTTTTTTAAAATAATATTGTTTAAATTTAATTATTTTATTTTATTTTGGTAATTAAAAAAATATATATATATATATAATAATGGAATATGAGACGTGATTCATAAGATCAATTGACTAAATATATTTATTTCAAAAACATAAAAATAGAAAGGAATAACTAACTTATTTGTTGAGAATTAAAGTAATTTGGAAATAAAATATATATAGTACTCCTCTTAAAATGACAAGTATTTAAAGGGCAATTATGTTCAAATATATATACTTCTATTAGTTTAAAGTAAAGATCGATAATCTGAAACTGTTATTGATAAAACACAAAGAAAAACAACAACAAAAAAGGTAAGTGCGGAGGATTCATGAGCTTGCCTCACAGATAACCTCAGCTATTGGAGAAGCTCGACAAAACTTCAATAAAGTTCTCAATAGCTTGCACTCTTCATTATGTTGAATCCTCTTATTGTAAAGAATGAACATAGTTGCAAGAACTGGGGACATGGCAAGAAAATATTTGATCAATGGTATTTCAGCGCCATATCCAATATTAACACCCTCGATCCTCACTTTTTGTAACATGGGAAGGATGCAATCCACACAATCCGGACCTTTTAGATAGTTTGAAACTGGTTTTAGCGCAGCAGCAGGAAAGACCATATCCTGTAGAATGGACGTGAATCAATAAGTGCCAGTGGGTTCATAAAGGTTACAGTTTTAAGAATAAAATCAGATGTCTCAACCAACCTTAATCTCAAGTTCTTGCAAGTTAGGCGAGCTTTGAATCAAGCAAATAGCACATGCAAAGTGAGTGAGATTTTGGAAAGTTATGAACCTCAAGTCAAGATGCTTCAAGTGATGAAATTTTGCTTGAAGATTCCTTGGAACATAACCTGCAGACAAAACCTAAAATAGGATTGCGATAGAGTGAGAAACCATACACAAATTTTGTTCCGCCGAGCAAGGGAATAGAGACAAGTCTCACCTTAAAGGAAAAATATCCCAAACTAAGACGCTCTAATTTTGGCCAACGATCTGCAATAATGATCAAATTGGAGTTTCTCCACTCACTACTGTCAGCCGTTTCACACAATATAAGACGGGACTTCACCAGATTCGGCATATTATTGAAGATCACAGATTTAAATTCAACATCTAAATACTTCAGATTTGAAGCAGTGATATTAGCATGCTCGACACCACTGCAGTTTATAACCGTCAAGCTTTCAAGGTGCAAGGCACTGGAGACTACAGTTTCAAATGTTTCTCTTTCAATGATAATGCTCCGGAAATCAATCGCAGTAAGATATTGAAATCCTAGGAAGGCTGGTGGAGCTTTGAATATGAATTCACATAGTTTCAAACTAGTCAACTCCCGACAAGAGAAGAAACCAGATGGCAACTGCATAATATTCTGGGTAGAACAACAGGAATTGTTGAGAGTGAGTTCCCTAACACCATTGCTTGACAAGAAATGCATCCACCTAATGAAGTCAGCATAGTTTTCAGGTAAGAACTCTACAGGTCTGAGAACAAAGCTGCGGATGGGACCAGTATGAAGCAGTAAAACCGCATTTACAACATTGACAAACTTTTCTTTGATGCTACGGAAAAGAATAATGTCATCAAACATGAGTTTTGGAAGAGTGACCCAATTGTACCTCCAGCTTCTTGATAGAATACTAGTTCTTACTGCATCTTTTAGGGGCATACACTCCAAAATTCTTTCGATAACTTTATTTGGCAACCCACTGATCAAATCCTTCTCTTCTTCCATTTTAAACCTTCTTGGACTAGTAATCTTTCTTATATGGCGATTAGACATATTTTTCCTGAGCACAACAAAGGTAAAAGTTCAATGTAAGTGACAACAGCGAATAAATATAGAATTGTGAGTTATTATTAATTTACTTATTTTCTTCAGTAACCCCTTATTCCTAATACACAAAAACTCTTGTAAAACGATTTTACTAATATTTTTTATAAGATGGATATTTTTTATCCGTGTATTGGTAGATTAAGCTATAAAAGAGTGAAACTCCGTTTTACAAAATAAGATCCGTAAGACAAGACAGTGTTAATTATATAAAACCTAAAATGATAGAAGTACGTCAGTAACCAAAGCTACGGCTTATATTTATACTACTACTGTATAATAATATTATTATTATGAGATAGTTCTTGATTATGCTTGGACACTCGTGGAACCAAACATTAACTATAAGGATAGGCTTCATTTAGCTTTGAGAGTACTTTACTCCTCTTTCTGGGGTAAGTTTAGTTTTTAGGGAAAAATATCAGAAAGTCTTACAAAAAAAATCTCATATTTGAAAAATTCTAAAAATAATTATTTTATCTAAAAAGTCTAAGAGTTAGACTTTTAATATTAAATAGTCCAAAACTTAACATTTATGCTAACGTCAATAGAATAAAAGTTTGGAATCTTATTTTTTTTTCCAATGAAGGTAATGATAATAAAATTATATTTTATATAATAATAATAATAACAACATCAACAACAATAATAATAGCAGTAGTATCAATAATTTTATTATTATTATTATTTTAACAATCACTACAACTACTACAATTTCATAAAGGTATAAAAAGTTAAGTTTTTTGATTTTTTAAATTTGATTTTAAGAATAGAATAATTCTTTTTTTATTTTTATCGACATGGTTTTTAAAAGAGACTTTTTGTATTATTTTTCAATAATAATAATATTTACATAAATACTCCGTATTTCCTAAATCATTGTCCAAAAAATTACGTACTCTATCAATTTAAAAATACATATTAAAATTTTAATTTGAAAAATACCAAATTTGATTCAAAGCACCAATTAGGAAAGTAATTTAGGAACAGAGGGAGTTTGAATTAATAATAATAATATTTACATTATACTATCATTATATTTATTATTATTATTATTACCACTAACTATTATTATATACAATAAAAACTTATCAACATTATCTTTATTGAAAAGAAAATATGATTTCATCCAAAATGAAAGTTTTTATTATAAGAACGTTAGTAGAAGCGTGAACTTTTGAATTTGATTTGTATTAAAAGTAACTTTGGAGCTTTTTAGATTTAAAAAAAATTATTTTTGGGACTTTTTAGACATGAATTTTTTTAGTAGAAGTTTATGATATTTTTCCAAAGTTTTTATACCCAAATTAAATTAATTAACAAAAAAAATATGTAATTTTTCGTATTCACAATTAAAGTTATTAGTAATAATAAATCTAAAATCTATTTCAACAAAGAGTTAAAGTTAATATATAATATAGAATTAAATAATAATTTGGTCCCTGGACATGTCGAAAATCAATGTTTTGGTCCCTGGACAAAAAAACAATAGAATTTGGTCCCTGGACACGTATTTTCGGACCAATTTGCCCCAGGACCAAATTCTAACGGTGGGAGGGGCAAATTGGTCCAAAAATTGTACAAATTATTGTTTTTTGTCAACCAAAACATTGATTTCGTACCAAACATTATAATAATCCTATAATATAATATATCCTAAACATCATATTAGTAATTTGAAATTAAAACTTGCCATTAACACGTACGGCAGCATTATTAGAATCAAAGAATCCAAAAGAGTCTGATGAACACAACACATTGGCAAATCACACATTTTTATTTTATTTTTTACGGATATATAGGCAGAAGGATCGAAAAAGCTCAATAGTACAAGGACAAAAATGAAAGGGAATAATTACCAACCCAAATGGTTAGCTAGCAATACATTGTTGTTTTTTTATTGATTAGCATATTGCAGAGCAAAGATTGGGTCTCCTAAGACTAAGAGGGGTGTGTTAAAAAAAGGAAATAGGGAGTGAGCAATTCGGGCAAAGATATATATATATATATCAGTGTAGATCAAAGATCGAGGCTGGCCGGCCACAAACTGGCTAATTTGCTCGTATAAAAGAATTTCGACGGAAGTAGGCAATGCAACGTCTGATCACCGTTTCAAAGAATCCCAGGAGATGGAGAATGAGGGTCAGAGTCTCAGAGAAACATGACTAACTGGGTACACTCATTTCTAGGGTTTGTCGCCTCAACATATCCAACGGTCAAAACTTAGTCAAAACTTTCATTTGTAAAATATTTAGTTTCACCAAATCTATTTTGGAATTAGTAATTTAAGAAATTGGTATCATAAAATAGTTTTTTCAAATTTTATTTATGACTAATTACGAGTATTAATTATTTATTACTTATTTTAAATAAATATTTATACAAAAAACCTCATGATCATCACCCTTTTTTGTTGTTGAGAAATTAGTAATTAAAGAAAATTCCAAATTTAAGAAATTGATTATTGTTTAGATTTTTACCAATTTATTAAATGATTAATTTTCTTAGGTGTCATTAATTACCAATTTATTAAATTACTAATAAATTGACAATTGTGGGGGCTATGGATTTCTTAAGTGTTATTTTACTCTATCGCTACTAGTCATAACTTCTCCATGTTTGAATGATCAAAATGATTCAAAGTGATATACGTTTCCATTTTAGTTGATATCAGAACTGAGTATAAATTGTGAGGGATAATCACCTCACAATGAATCGATGCATTTTGAACTAGATTTTGTTTCTTTCAGGGAGAGAAATAAAAATAAAATTTAAACGAGTTTATGATATTTCAAGCAATCTCACCCTTTGTCTTTTAAAAGAAGAAGTTTGAGGATTAAAAATAGTGTTTTTTGCATTTTCACCCTCCACGATTAAGTTCATGTGCAAAGTTCATGTACAACAACGACTGGCGGAGGAAAAAAGGTAAAAGTAGAGTGATTAATGGTACAATTATCCCCATTGAATATCTTATTCAAGAAATCTTAAGGCAAAATTTCTTTGAATTTAAGAGGGTGGGGGTGTATATATATATATATATATATATATATATATATATATATATAGCTAGGTTTTGATGTTGCAAAACCATTTAGCATAATTTCCTAAAAACATATTATTTGGATTAAATGTAAAAGAGTTGATGTCAAAAAGACTTAAACACTTTTGATATGATGGAAGTACTACGAGAAAAAATAGTTATGAGCTACGAAGAGTTGTGTCAACAAATATTTATGACCAACAAACAACTATCTATATTATAATAGAGCTTGGATTATACATGTGCAATTGACTTGGGATAAAGAGTGACGAGATCGATTCATTTAGATATCATGGTCTAATTTGTCTGGATTTCGCGTGTGCGAAAGGGTAGTTGTGCAACCCTTCTCCAACTCCCCCACTTCTCCCATCTCCAACTTCCCCTCTTTTCTTTTTAATTTTTCTTTTCTTTTATTTGTTTAATAATGAGCAAACACTTAATTATGACCCTGATTTGACTATTTAAAACATTTTTCATTAAACACATAGTCACTTTTTTATACCAACATAAAAAGAGATATTAATTGTTTAGTGTCTATCCTCCACAGTAAATCTATAATATAAAACATGTTACGGGGTTAAAAAAAAGTTAAAAAATTAATACCATTGGTGTATGTGTTAAAAAAAAGTTTATATTTTAACGAAAGATTATTAATTGTATCGAAAGTTTCTCCTCAAATTTGTAATTTTAATTTTTTTTCTCCACCGTTGAATGATCATAATGTTTTAATTGATTATTGAGAGATCTTCATTTTCAATTTGTTATTTTAGACTTTTTTGAAACATGATTAAAACATATATTAATTTATTTAAATATTGACCCTAGAGTGCGGCGTTACCATCTTTCTGCCATAGGCACGCAGGCTTCTAAGACTAGTGACTTAACAAAAGCTATGTCAACAAGCCACAACAACCGGTCACACAAGACTATAAGAGAAACAATCAATGGAAGGAATGTTATTAAAGGAAAACCTGAAGGAATATTCCAAACCATAAAATAAAACAACAAATGAATTTCAAGTTGCAAGACACATGGACTAATAGAGAATAATTCAAACAAGTTATAACAATTAGTTTTCTAGTGGAAACCTTTCAAGAATTGTCTATAAAAAGGGGAAGACTTTCCCCAAAACACAGAGTTAGAGTGACACTAGTTTCATAAAGATATGACAAGCAAATCATAAGATTGATTAATTATTTTATAGGTAAGAGACAAGAAATATTCATATTGAAAAAAGCTAAGGCATTATCAAGCAAATAGCTATCTTTAAAAGAATTGTTTAGTTAAAGAATTGAATAACCCTAGATATTTTATATTCAAGTAATTACTATCATATAACCATCGAATAATTAAGATCAATATCACTCCATCCAAGTTTGCCGGATCCACCCAATACCTACATAAATGTTTATTATAGGGTCTTAGTAGAGGTGAAGGTTCTAAAAATCATTAGGCGGTACATTAACGCCTAGTACTTAGAGGATTAGTCAGGGTTAGGCCTGGCAATTATAACTCATTACTCATTAATCCACCCAAATCAGTCCACTAATTACCCAACCCATTAATATTTTTGGGTTGAAGTGGGTAATCCGTTTCGACCCAATAATATTAACGGGTTGGATTGAGTCGGGTTAAAGCAGGTCGGACCCGTTATCATTTCAACCCATGACTTTTTTATGTTATAAATTTATGTTTTTGTTTGGGAATTTTTTTGGGTTGAGATGGGTCGACCCGTTTTAACCAGTTACACGTTTCTACCGGACCAATTTCGACCCAACTCATTTCAACCCATTTAACATTTGGGTTCTAATTAATGGGTTTCGACCTGTTTCAACTCATTACTCATTCCAACCCAACCCAACACACCCAATTTCCAGGCCTAGTCGGGGCATAATCGAAAACTAGGCAGGGTCTAGAATTAAAGCATAATTACCATTTTTTTATAATTTACATCAAAGATCAAATACATTGATTGCAAATTTAATTTTTTTTATGTTTGTCATTTTATCAAACACTTGTCTATATTTGTAAAATGAACAAAAATATATAAACCTACCACTAATCTCAATTCCCAACAACCCCAAAGCAATAAACCAGTCAAGTTTAGAACTAAAATATATATATATTACTCTACCTACCTACTACACATACAACCCACAGCCTAACCTATCCTCACTAGTCCCTCCTCATTCTAAATTCTAAGTCTCGAGATAGCCCCCTTCTTCTTCATCTTTTTCTTCTTCTTCTTTCTTCTCTCTATCTGGCAGACCAACAACCCCTTTTTCTTCCTTTATTTTTTTTATTCTCTCTCTCCGGCAGACCGGCTCTCCTCATTTTTTCATCCTCTAATCTCTTTCCTCCTAGATCTAACCCTTTAATTTATCCCCTCTCTCAGCACACCGAATATCCACAAAATCAAACCTCTTTTCTTTCTACCTCCTTCTCTTCCTCACAATTACTACTCTCCATTCCTTCTCCAGTTCGCCCTCCTCCCTTTTCCAGTCGCCACACGCCACAAAATCAAAGCTACAAAAATAAATTAAGGTCGGCGAAATTTGGCGTAGGTGCTGGCTTGGTCGATTTGACGGCGACTAAGAAACTCGTGGCGGTAGAAAGGTGCCTAGTGCCTAGGCGGGAAGTGTTAGAACACTGATAGGGATTGACATAGATCTACAGTAAAAGCTTAACCAAACTATCAAGAATCATTCCAAGGAAGCATACCCCCTTGTGAACTTTTTTGAAGTGTCCTCGTTGAGTTGCAAATTGGTAGAGGAAATTTTGAGGTTTCAATTCAATAGTTTGTATATTTTTGGAAAATATAGTTGATTACTACATCATAGAGCCTGAGGGCTATGAGAAGTGGATATATGATTTGGTATTCGAATCACCTTAAAATACTTGTGTCAAGTTGTTTAACCCTTTAACTTTTTTACTTACTGTTATTTACAATTTAATTGTTTGTTTCTGTATGAACATGACTATTTATTCATTTGTTACTTAAACAAACAAGTAATCTGTCTATTTCTTGCAGTTGATCATCATAAAATCATACACACACAATATAAGATCAAAACTTCTCTTGAGAGATCATTAATTAAAACATTTCCGTTGTGTACAACTCTCAATTTTACATTCTTAACAATTCAAACATCATGATTCTTCTTCAAACAGTTATCAATTATCTGTTGTGTTAGAGTTGATTAAATTCAGTGATCACCCTATTAGATGATTCTCGTGGTTGGTATCAAAGTTGTTTAGTTACTTAAGAATCATTGTCTTTAAGGTAACTACTGTTCATTCAATTGATATCAGAGCTATACTAAGATAAAATCCACAACTTTTCAAATTCCAGTTTATAAAATAGAATTTTCAAAATTGATAAAAATCAACACACAAAAATAGATAAAGAAATGAAATGGACCTTCTAAGAAAAGTATGGAAAGATCAATCACATTCGTAATCTAGTCCCCTGTTTGGCTCATCTAACTTAGGAATGTCATGTAAAGTACCAAAATAACCTTTGTTCTTCATTTATAATAACAATCCCTAGTCGACCTGTAAACCAAGCCAAACAACTCAAAATTGGCGGTAAAGTCCAACTCGGTTCGAGTTCATTTAAAAAATGAGTGAAATTCAAACCTATAAATAGGTTCCCTGTTGAAATTGATCAAGTCAAACTTTAACCATCAAGGGCTCGGTTCACAAGGCTCGGCCTGACATGATTGTCCAACAGTATTACTCCATAGGTCCTTAAATTATCGTCCTCCTTTCCTTTTTCGTCTGTCCCAAAATAATTGTCAACTTCGAAACTTACCTTTTTAGAACATCACTTTTACCACTTTACCCTTACTTTTTCACTCTACTTTAATTATGAGCCACATATACATGGACATTAAAGGAAACTACACATTAAACCAATATAAATAATCAAGTCAATTACTTTTTCTTAAACTGTGCGTCAGATCAACCCAGACGATTATTTAGGGACGGAGGGAGTAATATATATCAAGCGGTTCTGCTATTTTGTTGCACTAAAAATGATGCCTACATGTTATGCCTGTCACATCATATTTTGTTGAAATATTTTAAGTCAAGCTTGAGTCTGGCTCGAGCTATGTGTTTCAAGATTCAAGTCTAATTGACCCAAGTTAAGAAATCTACAAGTCTAGTTTGGCTTGAGTCTAGTTTTCAACCAACCTCGAGCCCATGTGGAAGTTGATCGAGAGCTGATCTACGTAATGTACTACTCGTGGCACTGTAACGATCCGAGCCCGAAAACTCAATCCGTTAGTGTAACCTACAAACTGTAGTCCACTAAACACACAATATCTTTGGTCATCAGACCCATCACAAGCCGACCTAATTTATAAAGCACATTCAAGTTCCACAGCATGGATGATGTTGATGCTTAGTAGTAGTGTATGACCAAGTTATAAAACACATTCAAGTCTCACATCTACCTGATGTGGGATTGGGGGTATTAAAATCTCGCCCACTTAAATCCTAAGCATCTTCGTCAAGGCCGAACTGTACCCCGGGTGATGCAGGATTCAAGAAGTGTCATGTACAGGAATCAAGATGTGGCTCCTACCTTCCGCGGTGTAGCACTTTAACCTACACAACACTTTGTTCTGCTATTTCCGACCGGGACTCGCTCTGATACCATTCGTAACGACCTGAGCTCGAGAGTCCGATCCGATACGTGTAGCCCACACACTGGCCCACGGAGCACGGAACACCTTGGGTCATCAGGCCCACCACAGACGACTCAAAAGTCCATGATTGATGTTGGTGTCCAGTAGTAGAGTGTGGTCACCTTATAAATCGTACACAATTCCCACACCTACTCGATGTGGGATGGGGGATGCGGGTATTACAATCTCCCCCACTTAAATCCTTGACGTCCTCGTCAAGGTCGAATCGTACACTGAGCGATGAAGGATTCAAGAGGTGACTCGTATGGGAATCAAGAGGTGGCTCCACCTCCCGCAGTGTAGAACTTTGGCCCGCGCAGCACTTTGTTCCCACATTTTCAATCGGGACCCGCTCTAATACCATGTATAACGACCCAAGTCCGAGATTCCGCTCTGCTACTTGTAGCTCACACACTGGCCCACTGAGTCCGCAATACCTTGGGTCATCAGGCCCACTACAAGTCAACTCAAAAGTTCATGATTGATATTGATGCCCAGTATTAGAGTATGATCACCTTATAAATCGCACACAATTCACACACCTATACGATGTGAGATGGGGGTATTACATGCACAATCAAGATTATTTATATTGTTAACCCATAGGCCTATCAACAAATATTGTCTTGACAAAACTATCTTGATCTCATTAAAAGCACAATGAAAAGAAAAACATGTCAACAAAAGTAAATAATAATTGAAAAAAAACAACATTCATGAACTGATTTAATTTGTTGGGAAAAAAAGAAAATTACCTAACAATGCTTTTGATGGAATTTTGAATCCAAAGTCCAGATCTTGTGTTTAATTATCGGATGTTGAAGATACGATGGCGATGTCGAGAGATCACCTTATAGATCATGTATTCAAATCTATCAAAGTGGGAAAAGTGAGAGTATGAGTTCAGGCGGTAATGGGAGGATGCAGGTGGCGGTCTTAATGGAGGACTATGGTAGTAACAACAGAGACAACCCGGCCTCGTGGTGACGGCGCTTGTATAAAATAGGTTTTCTTGAGGAAAGATGGAGAGGGACAGCGATAAGTTGATTTTACATTTTGGGGAAAAATGAATGTTGAGCTAGGGTTTCACAATAATTCTTACTTATATTTGGGGGAAGGGTGTCTTTTGTTGAAAATATTAGTCCCCTTACCCTCTACTATGGGTATTATGGGTATTAGATATACCTTGTGAGGGAAGGGTGTCCTTTTTTTGAAAATATTAGTCCCTTTACTCTCTAATATGGGTATTAGATATACCCTGTGAGGGGTAAAGGGGTTATTACAAATAAGGTTTATCAATTATTGATAGCCTTAATTCCAACCAAACACCCACTTATAGATTGATGGTGTTGTTAATCCGGTCACCTAATGCTAGTTACCAAACGCTACCATTAGGATTTGAATGCTAAATATTTGAATGAAAATACTCTGGAGGGCCTTGAGGCTTGAACGACATGTGGTAGAGATGACAACCAACTAACCGAGTAATTGGAAGGAGGCATGTCCAAAACAAATTATGAAAGTATAATTATATGCACAAATATATAAAGAATACAAAAAAATAATGTTGAATAGTGTCATTCAAAATGGGTGACGATTTACATAGTGTCACGAAAAATGGTGTGTCACCTCTTTTTGGACGACACTGTATACTTAATATCACATATTTTGGGTGACACTTTAATTTGGGTTAATTTGATTTACATTGTTTAAAATACCAGAAGATCAAAAAAATAAAAAATAAAAAATTATGTTTTAAAAACTAAATTTTCTTTAGAAAATATGATTTAAAAGTAGAGATTGACAATTTTTCTCCGTGCTCATTTGTCTGCCCAATAAATTATGGGCATGAGCACACCCAAACTTTTAAGTGGACATAAATAGGCATGCCCATTTGAGACCATTAATTACGATGGGCAAAATGGACGCCCAACTATGTACCCATACTAAAACTTATTCTCTAGCTATTATGATTTCGCTCAAGGTTTTGCTCTCTCCGATCTCTCCATTCGCCTTTCAGATATTCAACTGTATGTATCCACCATTATCTCCAATACTCTCCTCCATATTTTTTCATCATAAAAAATAATGCATAAAAAAGTCAACTTGAACTATTTTACTTTATCCATTACATTCATAATTATAAAATAACTTAAGATTAATAATGTCATTTATATATATATATATATATATATATATATATATATATATAAGGAGAGGAGCAAGATTTGGAAAGTTCCCGTCAAAAGTGACTTTCCAAATCTAGAAACACTTCTAATTTATATATAATCCCCTTTGTATATTGGAAATTGAAAATATAAAATGTCATTATTATGGTTAATTGGATAAATGATTCCAAAACCTCTTCACATTCTTATTTAGTATATTAAGAAAAATATTCATAGTAAAAACATGAGAGATAACAAAACCACGTTTTTTTTGTCAATTTCTTTGCATCAATATCCAGGCTAGTAAAAATAAATATGGAATAAAACAACGATTTTGAAACTAAATCATATACACACTTTGAAGTAAAACTAATTCACAGTCAATCAATTTATAATAATACCAAGATCTGACAATTTTTTCTCTATTTCATTATAACAAAAGTTATTATTGTAAAAAAATCTATAATTCGAGATATGACCAATTTTTTGAGACAGCTAGCTACATGTAAAAAAAATGGAAACCTGATAATTTCTGATTTTTTAGTTACTAATACATGTAAAAAAATTCAGATATAAAAAAAGTGCTGATAATGAAATTAATCAACATTCAGATCAAATTTGTTTGTTAGTTGAACTAAATCAAGAATTAAAATTAATAAACGAGTTTTGAAGTTAAACATAATTTTTGAAATATTTTTGGAAATATGAACATACCAACAAGTTTCTGGTAAGTCAGTGGTTATAACTTCGGTTATCGGACTTTCTTTAGGTGGTAACCTTGAGGTTCGCCATCGCTACAAAAAATGCGTAATTTTTTTTTTTTTTGCAATGTGTGATGAAACTAGGGTAAAAGTGTTTTCTTTTCATTTATATACTTCAATTAAAATAACATGGTTTTATAAGTGTTTACCAGGTCGCGGTCCAAAAATTATCCATAGCACGGTTTAAACCAAATTTTTCGATGTCTATCCATCGATCGTTTGAATTTTTCGTTCATTTTCCTTAACCAATCTCCTACATTTTATTTTCCTTGGTTATACACTATTTTAATTATTTTTTTCTTTTTGTCTGATTTTTAAATTGAACCATAATACTTGAATTATTTTGTAAAAATTATCAATTTTGAAAAGTGCAGTTTTAAGATTTTATGACAAAACATGTTAGTATATCACAAACAATTTTCCATTTGTCTGATATTATAAGCCCTATCAAATTTTAAAAAACATTAATGTAACTTTTATTTATATATATTTATTTGTATATATTTTAATATCATTTTTAATACAGAAAACACATAAGTAAATTTAAATTTTGTTTAGATTCTAGTGTAGAGAATGAGAGAAAGTGAACCTCAATTTCATTATTTAGAATTTGAATTGAACTGAAATTCTTAATATTTTTATTCTATAAATTGATTTTTTTTTCTCCAAAGGTAAAACATTTTTAAACCTAAAGACTATTGATTTTCATTAATTTTTTTATTTCTATTAATTTGCTTATACGTTTAGTTTTTTTAATTTTTTTCTACATAAGAGCCAAACAAAATAATTTTAATTTGAATGTTACAAAATTATGATATTCAATTCTACACATCGAACTCATAATCTTTATGTTGCAATTATTTGTGTATTTTATTAGCACTAAAGTTTTAACTATTGTATTGATATGAATATATGTTTCGTGCATCGCACAAGTGCATTGATTATAATTTTATATGATTAACTTCAATTTTTATTATACAAAGTAAACTGTTTTGGTCAAAGACATGTCACTTCGATATCAATTTAAAGATATGTTAAAAAAGTTATTGTCTTTTATTTATATCAATATTGAACCGTGCATTACACGGTTGTGTCGTAATATATATAAAAACAGAAGTGCATAATTTTTAGAAATTTTCCACCAAAACTCACTTTTCAAAAATGGAATCACTTATGTTCTGTTTATGTCAATTTTTTATTTTTTTAATTGAATTTGGTAAATGTCATTTAATGATGTTGACAAAAACTATTCAAATTGAGTTTACTTTTTTTATTTGGAGAATTAAATTCGGAAATGACATATAAATGACATATAACTAATTACATACCAAAGCCATATAACTATTAAATATTACACAAAAATAAAGCTGAAATCAAATTTATAGGCAAGCTATTCATAAGTCAGACAGAGTCTTTGTGCATATAACTAATTACAAACAAAATCAATATATAAAAATAATTCGTAAAAATGGTATTTATTCAAAAATATTGAATAGCTTAGTATTATTATAAATAAAAAATAGGTAAATAAAAATACTTACGATTGTTTTTAATAAATTTTGAAATATAGTTCTATAATTAATATTTTAAAAAAATAAATAATACTCATGGACCTGACTTTGTTTGTTTTTTTAGTTTGGGTTCGTCTTAGTTTAAATTATTACTAGATTTTGTGTTCGTGATTATGGCACGGTGTCAGTATAGAACTTATTCAATGTATGAAGCGGACAGTATGTAAATGAATTGATGTATGTTTGAGATTTTGTAAATATCATACGAATGCACACTACACAACTGAAAAGAAAACAAAACTCAATAAACTAAACAAAAAAATAGATTTTATGATGTTCTATTACAAATAAGTAAAATATCGAGAACTTTATGTCATGTTCAAATTAGAGTAACGTTTTCTCTTCTTTTTTTGTTAATTATTTATGTTATTGAAAATTGAAATGTAATATATAAGTTATGTTGTTGAAACTTGAAAGAGATACATGGTTTTTTTTTGTGGTTTCAATTAAATAGCCGTATAAAGATTAAGATGTAATTTTTTTTAATTACATCACATCAATGAACAATACATATTCTGAAATCTCAAACTGTGAGTTAAATTTGAATGATACATAATCATGAATATTTCAATTTATTTCAAGGTTCTAAAAATCGTTAGGCGGCACACTAGCGCTTAGCGCCTAGAGGACTAGTCGGGGCGTAATCGGGCTTAGGCAGGGCCTAGAATTAACTCAATTAAGGCATAATTACCATTTTTTTTTTGATAATTTACATCAAAGATAAAACACATTTACTACAAATTTAATTTTTTTTTTTATGTTTGTCATTTTATCAAACACTTGTCTATATTTTGTAAAATGAACAAAAATATACAAACCTACTATTAATCTCAATTCTCAACAACCCAAAGCAATAAACCAGCCAAGTTTAGAACTAAAAAAAATAATTACTCTACCTACCTACTGCCCCTACAACCTACAGTCTAACATATCCTCTCTAATCCCTTCTCATTCTAAATTCTGAGTCTCGAGACAGCCCCCTTCTTCTTCATCTTTTTTTCTTCTTCATCGTTTTTTCTTCTTCTTTCTTCTATACATCTATCTGGCAGACCGGCAACCATTTTTTTCTTCTCTCTCTCCCTCTCCGGCAGACCGACTCTCCTCAATTTTTCACCTTCCAATCTCTTTCCTCCTAGATCTAACCCTTTAATCTACCCCCTCTCTCATCCCACCAAATATCCATAAAATCAAACTCCTTTTCTTTCTACCTAGCTCCCTCTCTGCCTCACCATTAACACTCCCCCTTCCTTCTCTAGTTTGCCCCCCTTCCTTCTCAGATCACCGCATGCCACAAAATCAAAGCTACAAAGATAAATTAAGGTCAACGAGGTTTGGCATAGGCGCCGACTTGGTCGATTAGGCGGCGACTAAGAAAGTCGCGGCGGTAGAGAGGGGCCTATACGGAGTTAGGCGGGGAGTTTTAGAACACTGATTGAATTACATATTCTGAAATCTCAAACTGTGACTTAAATTTGAAGGTTGGAACTCAAATCATATTGTTTTGTAACATAGTCTATTCATTTGAGTTATGCAATGACACAAGATTATAATTGTTATAAGACTGTCTACATGACTCAACCTCCCGGGTTTGTCGATCCCTCTGAACATGATCACGTGTGTCTCCTTCATCGCTCATCATATGGCCTTAAACATGCACCTCGTGCGTGGTTTCAGCGCCTAACTTATTTTCTTGCTAACCTTGGGTATGTTTCCTCCAAAACTAATCTCTCTCTTTTTGTCCTTTCTTACAACGGTCTTTTAGTCTATGTTCTAGTGTATGTCGATGATATTGTTGTTAACAGTAACTCCCAGTTTCACATTCTCTCATTGAGTCGTTAGCTCGCGAGTTTTCCCTTAAGGACTTACGTCCTCTTTATTTCTTTATGGGGATTCAGGTTCACTAACACTCGTCTAGTCTATTCATTTCGCAGGGTCAATACGCTATCGATCTTCTCACTCGCATTGGCATGCTTGGTGCTAAACTGATGGTAGGCCAAAAGTGTGATAGAATTAGCAGGTTTTATGATTTATTTTAGATCAAAATATTACACTTTTGGTGGGTTTATGTACTGATTATGATGTAGGTCCAAAGGCAGCTGCAAAAGAGGAAAATGCTGGAATTCAGGCAAAAAGGGAAAACTTGGGATGTCACATGGGCACGTGATATTCACATTTCTGAGTTGGCTAGTTACAAGTTTCGAAAGGACACTTAGTTACGCTTAGAAAATACAGTTATTTATGTCTAATTCTGTTTAGGTATTAAATGAAATACTGATTTGCAAGTAGTGGGCGGTTTTTAGAAGTTACCGGTAGTTTTAAAACTACCAAGTAGTGGAGTTAGTGGGAAAGGAGAGTGATATTTATTGATGTATTTCTGAACACAAGAGGGGAAATTCGGCCAGGGGGAGAGGGAGATCATTCAGTCAGTAGCTTGAGAGATAGATAGTCACTAACAATTGTGTGGAGAAAAGTGTAAAGAACTTGTGATCTTTCCTTGAGATTCATATCTGCTGGAACAAACGATTTGTTTATTCTTGTAAGTTGTTTTTAATTCATGTTTAATAGCTAAGGATCTTCTTCCAGTCAATGAGAGATTAAGTCTCAAGCTTTTCATTTCTGTGAGATCTAATTGATCTAATTCTTGTGTGGGTTTTGAATATTCGTTCGTTCTCCGTTTTACACGTAGGAAGATTATTGTGTCTAATTAATGTTTAATGGCCAGAATATTAATTAACATAATAATCTAAAGCTAGTTAACGCCGTTGATCCGTAATTGTCCTCGGTCTTAACAAAGTGGCAAGTAATACACCTTTTAGGCATCACAAGCATAATCGGACCGTATTACGATTACAGATGATCATTGTTACATGATATTGCTTCAATACACATGGCTCTGAATCGGGTCTCTCGCTTCTTAATGCAACCGAGTTATTAAATCTTACGAGCGTCTCGGAGGTTGTAACTTTAGACGGTTTAACGAGCGTCCTCTTAATTATCAATACGGTAAGGAGAGATTGAGTGTTAGGCGTTCGTCGACACTTTTAACCGGTTTATTTGAAATCCAACAAGATATTTTTGCATCGATGATCAGAAATAAAATGCGAGACGAAATTGAATCATTGGCTGGAATTTATTTTATTGAATTAAGTCAAGCATTAATCTGTTAGTTTAATTAAAAGCATTAATTTTCAGTTAATTAGTTTATTTTTTTAGTTAATTAAAAATATAATTTCGTATGCATTATTTACTTAGTAAAATTCTAAAAAGGAATAAGTACAACGTTCCCTGTGGATACGATCCCGACTTACCTTATACTCATTATTAGGGAAGTAGGTGAATTAATTTTGACGAATTGACACTCGTCAAATTTTGGCGCCGTTGCCGGGGAACGGTTTTGCTATTTATTTCCTTTAAGAATTTTATTGTAATGTTATGGCTGAAAATGCTCAACAGTTTGGGACAAGGCAGTATGATCCGAGCAAGATTAATGAGGTAAATGTTTTTTCTATTGATCGTAGATTAGACACTTTAACTTCTGTTTTGGAGAAATTTGTCTCAGGGCAAGTTCAGCAAGTCAAGGCGTGTGGAATTTGCGCGAATGTTGGTCATCCAACTGATATGTGTCCAATGTTACAAGAGGATTTGAATGAGCATGTAAAAGCTGTAGGAGGGTTTCAAGGGCAGAAACAAATTCAGCCATCATTCCAACCATCTCCACCATCACAGCCCTTTACTAGTTCAGGAACTCCACTTGAGAGTTTAATCAAAAGTTTGGCTGACACGATTCAGCAAGATAGACAGGAAACCAAGGCTAGAATAAAATATCTTGAAAATCAAATTTCGCAGCTAGCCGTGTCCATGAGCAAGATAGAGGTAAACCAAGGAAGATTACCTTTTCAAGTTGAAAATAATCCTCAAGAACATGAAGAGATTGCACAGGAGAAAAATTCTGTTGATAGCAACAACAATGAAGAAAGTTTGCAACATGATTCGTCGAAGAAAGAAGCTGAAGAATTGGGTGCACAAAATCAGAAAATTGTCATTCTTCAACCTTTTTTAAGAAAATTTTCACTACAAAAGAAGGAAAATGATGAGAAGCTGGAATTAGTGCCCGTAAAATGTTTGACAAATGTACCTTTCCAAGGCAGTGAGGAGGTATAAGGAAATACTATGACATTATATTCCACACTGGAGGTAACCCCCAGGTTTGATTTTGCTTCTTTTTCATTACCATTTTTAAGAGAAAAAATTCTTCCTCCATTGCCAGTTATCATTGGTAATAATTTGACCGAGTTGTAGGAAGAGTGGGCGTTGGGTCTAGCTACAGACGTTAAATAGCGGCGCTAATTGGGAGGCAACCCAAAGTTTTTTATTTTATTGTTATTTTAATTTCCTGTTTTTCTTAGTTTTAATTAGTTTTTTTTTTTGATTTAATGTTGTTTTTAAGTTTGGTTTGTGGCAGCAGGTTGTGAGTCTGTACAGAGGAAAAGTACAGAGTGGGTTTTTGTGGAGATACTGAGAGCAAACCATTTTCTTCAGGACGTGCAGCAAAAACTATAGGGGGTTAAGTGTACAGGTCGCAAAGAGGGCAAAAAAGCGGCTGAATAGTGAGAAGGCCGATCAAATAAAACGGCTGAAATTCAATTTGGGGCTTTTAGCCCTAACCTTTCTCTTCTCATCCAAAATCCCTTTGAGCACCTTCCCTTTCATCTTCATCAATCTATGCGAATTTCTTCATCTTCCCCGAGTCTTCGCCCACAATTGTTACCTGCTTCTATTATCAATGGCTCCCAAGCACCACGTCGCTCCACCTCATGCTCCACGACGACGGTTGAGTTGGTTGCTCGCGATTATGCCGCGTCGAGTGGTCGTCGCATCATCAGAGCCGGTTGAAATTTCAACCACTTCTTCATCTTCGGCGGCCTCTTCGCATTCATCGCCGGAAACCTATGCGCCGCCGGCCTCTTCAACTTCTTCAGTCGCGGCGAGCTCTACCCCATCGGGCCTCCCCATCAATGAACACCCCCGCCTCCTCCTCCATCCTCCTGATTAGGGAAGTTCTTCTCCCTTTTTATTTTGGTACTTATTTGTTCATTGGGGACAATGCACAGTTTTGGTGTGGGGGAGGGATTTTGGATTTTGGTGAATCTTGAAATCTTGGATGCATGTTTTTTTTTGTTGTTGTTGGGTATTCTTGTTGGATATGAGGATATGATTTTTGATGTTGGGATGTTTGGTATTTTAAGGTGCATTATCATGGTAAAAGAGGAATTTTTTTTGATATGTGATGGAATTTTATTTGAAATGTTTCTGTTTTAAGTTAATTGCATGTTTTCAGAAAATTTTTCTTCAACCTTTGGATATGTATGTGTTGACTTATAGCCATTTAAAGTGAGATTTCGGACCATTTATGGAGCATTAAATTCATTGTGCTCTCAGTTCTTCTTGTGTGGTTACTCGCACTCGGATGCCAATTCTAGAACTTGCATGTTTGTTTACATTTCGAGATCACATAAATGAGTTTATGCACTAACATGATTAAGGCACTTAGGAAATACCAATTTTGGCTATCTTTTTTCTATCATACCTGTTAATATTACCCCTAGTTACCCCCTTTGAGCTTTACCTATTTCTTTGACTCAACTAGAATTAAATGAACCCTAGCCTTTTTGACTTTCTTTTCCATTACCAATGCCAAAAATTGTGGGAATTGCATGTGAATTATAGTCTTAATACAGCCTGTGAGTTGGACGTTAGATGAAGTATGTCCTGTTTAGTTCAAAAACATGAGATGTTTGATTTTGAGTAGACATTGAATGTGGTTCTGCTTTTGTAGCATACCAAATAAGAGCTTCATTTCATTTAGTGGTCAGAAACCAAAAACGAAAAGTAGTGAAAGCCAAGAATTTGTAAAAAAAAAAAAAGAGAATAAAAGTTTGAAGAAATGAAGGAAGTGACTCAGGAAAGAAAAGCAGAATTGGAGCAGAAACATTACTTTCCATGTTCAGTTGTGCAGAAGTGTTGTGACTAAGGATTTGAACTTCATCAGAATATTAATTAGTGATAATTAAGCTGTGAGTAATGTGTAGTTCTACATTTCATTGGCATTTTATTTCACCTTATACTCCTATATCATACCTTTTTAACCCCTAGCCCCATTACAACCGTAAAAAGACCTTTTGATTAGTGCATTAAACTCATAATTAGTGATGGAGATTTGATCAACTTGCAAGCTTATGGTAATTACATTCCGAGGTGTTGAGTCGAGTGCTTAAATACATATCCTTATTTAAACACTTGAGTAAATGAGTGTATCCGTGAGGATAGTTGAGACATGCATATATGAAGGTTGAAGATTCTTTTGGAAACATGTTAGTTAATTTAGATGAAACATTTTAAAGAATTCCATTACTTTGATTGAACTTTGATTTTTCCTATGGTCATGCACACTAAAATACCGGCATTTGAGTAAGTTCATATCTTCATAAGTTGTACAGATAAAAGAATATGCATTCTTGAATTGTTTGAAGATGCTTGAGTACAAGCATCGGTTTGGTGTGGGGGAATTTTGATGGTAGCCCAAAAGTGTGATAGAATTAGCAGGTTTTATGATTTATTTTAGATCAAAATATTACACTTTTGGTGGGTTTTTGTGCTGATTATGATGTAGGTCCAAAGGCAGCTGCAAAAGAGAAAAGTGTTGGAATTCAGGCAAAAAGGGAAAACTTGGGATGTCATATGGGCACGTGATATTCACATTTCGGAGCTGAGCTGTTGGCTAGTTACTGAAGTTTCGAGCAGACCTGTTAGACAGTTAGAAAATACAGTTATTTATGTCTAATTCTGTTTAGGTATTAAATGAAATACTGATTTGCAAGTAGTGGGCGGTTTTTAGAAGTTACCGGTAGTTTTAAAACTACCAAGTAGTGGAGTTAGTGGGAAAGGAGAGTGATATTTATTGATGTATTTCTGAACACAAGAGGGGAAATTCGGCCAGGGGGAGAGGGAGATCATTCAGTCAGTAGCTTGAGAGATAGATAGTCACTAACAATTGTGTGGAGAAAAGTGTAAAGAACTTGTGATCTTTCCTTGAGATTCATATCTGCTGGAACAAACGATTTGTTTATTCTTGTAAGTTGTTTTTAATTCATGTTTAATAGCTAAGGATCTTCTTCCAGTCAATGAGAGATTAAGTCTCAAGCTTTTCATTTCTGTGAGATCTAATTGATCTAATTCTTGTGTGGGTTTTGAATATTCGTTCGTTCTCCGTTTTACACGTAGGAAGATTATTGTGTCTAATTAATGTTTAATGGCCAGAATATTAATTAACATAATAATCTAAAGCTAGTTAACGCCGTTGATCCGTAATTGTCCTCGGTCTTAACAAAGTGGCAAGTAATACACCTTTTAGGCATCACAAGCATAATCGGACCGTATTACGAGTACAGATGATCATTGTTACATGATATTGCTTCAATACACATGGCTCTGAATCGGGTCTCTCGCTTCTTAATGCAACCGAGTTATTAAATCTTACGAGCGTCTCGGAGGTTGTAACTCGGTTAGACGGTAATTAACGAGCGTCTCTTAATTATCAATACGGTAAGGAGAGATTGAGTGTTAGGCGTTCGTCGACACTTTTAACCGGTTTATTTGAAATCCAACAAGATATTTTTGCATCGATGATCAGAAATAAAATGCGAGACTAAATTTAATCATTGGCTGGAATTTATTTTATTGAATTAAGTCAAGCATTAATCTGTTAGTTTAATTAAAAGCATTAATTTTCAGTTAATTAGTTTATTTTTTTAGTTAATTAAAAATATAATTTCGTATGCATTATTTACTTAGTAAAATTCTAAAAAGGAATAAGTACAACGTTCCCTGTGGATACGATCCCGACTTACCTTATACTCATTATTAGGGAAGTAGGTGAATTAATTTTGACGAATTGACACTCGTCATAAACCTTGTCTAACCCCACTTAGAACCTCGGAAAAACTCTTCAAACATATCATGGGAAACTCTTTTCTGATCTGACGAAATTTCACCAGACCGTCGACGCTCTTCAATACCTCAAGCCCATTCGCCCCGACTTAGCTTACCCGATTAACAAAGTTTGTCAGCTCATGCATGCTCCGATTGATTCTCATTGGATCTCCGTCAAACGCATTCTCCGGTACCTTAAACACTCTCTTGACTTGAATGTGGTGTTCTTCTCACCAGAAACGCCTCTTCTTAGTTACTGGCCTTCTCATACGCTAATTGGGCTGGATGTGTTGATGATCGCAAATCCACCAGTGGGTTTGCCATCTTTCTTGGTACCAATCAGATATCTTGGTCGTCCTGCAAACAATGCACAGTTGCTCGTTCCTCCACCGAATCCGAGTACAAGTCTCTTGCTAATGGCAATACTGAGCTTACTTGGTTACGATCCCTTCTGCATGAACTCAAGGTTCCTACACCTTCACCCATATCCTTTGGTATGATAACCTTGGTGCTACGTATCTCTCGGCCAATCTAGTTTTTCATGCTCACACAAAGCATGTTGAGATCGATTTCCACTTTGTCCGAGAACAAGTTGCTCGTCACGAACTTGCTGTTCAATTCATCTCCACAAAGGATCAGCTCGCCGACATTATGACTAAGCCACTGTCTTCATCTTGTTTCAAGTTTCTAAGAGACAAGCTGCGTGTGCTCCACAGACGACCCTCATCTTGCCGGGGAATATTAACTCATGTGCACAAAGCATGTCCATCTCAGCTAACCAACAAGGCTGAGAAGCCCACATCATCTGTAGTTATCACTTAAAGATCCCTCTTATCTTTATCTCCTCTAATAGTTATCTCCTGTACATATGCATTTATAAATAGCATAACTCATACCAATGTAAAGTGAATGGGATTATAATATTATTATATTGGTTAAGCATTTAAGTTCATTTAGCACCAGTGGTTATGTCTTCATGTTTAGTTCAAGGGCCATTTCGTGGAGCTCGAAGAAACAACCCATCATTACTTTATCAACAACAGAAGCAGAGTTTGTTGTAGAAACCACAAGTGCTTGTCAAGCCATTTGGCTGAAGAGAATACTGAAAGAACTCGGACACGAAGAAGAAGAGTGCACCAGCATTTTGTGTGATAACACCTCAACCATAAAGCTTTCGAAAAATCCAGTTCTACATGGTCGCAACAAGCATGTACGGGTAAGGTATCATTTCTTGAGAGACTTAATTACTTTGTTGCACTGTGGAAGTACAGATCAAATTGCTGACATTATGACTAAACCTCTTAAAACAGATGCTTTTGTCAAACTTTGAAATATGATGGGTATGTGAAGTCAATGAAGTAAGCTAAACAAGTCTTACCATGTTTAGCTTAAGGGAGAGAATTATGAGGTGCAAACCAAGTCTTCAGGGGCTGTTGTCAAATAAGTCCTAATCTGCAGGAAATTTGTTATACAGAGAGTTTGTCGGAGTTTGTTAATTTGTTTATGAAAATTATTAATCTTAAACCCTAGATCTTAAACTCAATGATAATCACAATGACATACAAAACACTCTTAATTAAAATATCTGATGAAGACATGTTGCTTCTAGTGATTTGCCCTTGATCCGAAATCTACAATATAATAGAGAGGCAGAGGCGGAATATGGTTTCTCCCTTTTTGGCCTAAAAAACCATAATGAGTTGATTTAACGTAATAGATGAATATGATGGGTATTACATCTCTTTTATAGGCAAAAGGAGGACCAAATTCTTATTATGGTTTTAATCTCAACCGTCCATCAAGGTAGAGTTTATTTAGGAAACTTACCATTTTTACAAACCAAATTTATTATAATTTAGTAATCTCAAATCAACCGTGATTCTCACTTATTGACCATATAAAGATTTCCTTAACCTGCAAGAAATATATCGTACAGTCTTCCACTTGGTCAAAGTGATAATCCTTTAATGGTTAATCTTGGAAACATAAGGCGCGCATAATTACTAAATTAATAACTTGATGGTTAACATAATACATTCGCAAAACAAGCTATCCATGAGAGTCATAGCGGTTCCATATTATCAGGTTTTCAACATGGTTCCTTCCATGTACTACAACATAAATAACTTAATTTACTAGGCCTTTTAAGCAAGGGTATAAATAAGGGTCCAATAATGTTCTTTCTTCAAGAACTATTTTTGTTATCAATTATCAATTCACATAAAGTATACAAAATATGGAAACAGAAATGAAATTCAGAATGTCATAAATAAGAGCTCAATAGAAGTTCAATGTATAAGCATAACAACGATAAATTAATAATCGGTCACTCTCTCTAGACCCATACTTAAAGTGTGTTCATGAAAAGTCTTAGGAGGTAACCCCTTCGTAAGTGCATCTGCAACACCATAAGTGTTGTGCTTATATGCTCAATGAACAATTGTTTCTTCTGAATTGCTTGCTTCACCAATAGATACTTAAGGTCCATGTGTTTTGTCCCTTTAGAGTATCTATCATGCTTAGAGAAAAATACTGTTGCGGTATTATCACAATAGAGTTTCAACAGTCCAGAGACAAAATTTAAGTCTCTAAATCTTGAGATGAAAGTTTGCAGCCATAAGCAATGATTTGTAGCTTCAAAGCAAGCTACAAATCCAGCTTCCATCGTGGAATTAGCAATAATAGACTCATTTGCACTTTTCCATGAGATTGCTCCTCCAGCTAGTAGAAAAACATAACCAAAAATGCTCTTTAGAGTGTCTTTGCATCCAGCATAATCGGAATCTGAATAGCCAACCAACTCTAATTGATCTGACTTCTTGAATGTAAGGCCATAATCCTTCGTACCCTGTAAGTATCTCAAAACTTTCTTTCCAGCTCTCCAATGATCCATTCCTGGATTTAATTGGTATCTTCCCAACATACCAACATCAAAGCTGATGTCAGCCCTTGTGCAAACATCAAACTTCCTACTAAAGAAACATAGGGTATGTTTTCCATTTGCTTACGCTCCAATTCATTTTTAGGACATTGATAGAGACCAAATTTGCCTCCCTTTTGAATTGGAGCAACGCTCGCAGCACATGTTGCCATTCCAAATCTTTCTAAAACTCTTTCGATGTATGTTTTCTGGGAGAGTTTAAGTAATCCACTGATCTATCACGGAATATTTCTATCCCAATCACGTAGGAAGCTTCACCCATGTCCTTCATCTCGAAATTTTTAGAAAGATAAGCTTTGGTTTCATGCATTAAGCCAAGATCACTACTTGCCAATAATATGTCATCAACATACATAACCAAAAATATGAACTTACTCCCACTGATCTTGAGGTATATGCATGGATCTATAGTATTTTCTTCAAAACCAAAAGCATTAATGGTTTCGTTGAATTTTAAAAACCATTGTCGGGAGGCTTGTTTAAGTCCATAAATTGATTTCTTAAGTTTGCAGACCATGTCTTCCTGTCCTTCCAAGGTAAAACCTTCAGGTTGACGCATGTAAACTTCTTCTTGTAGCTCACCATTAAGAAATGTTGTTTTCATATCCATTTGATGTAACTCTAAGTCATAATGAGCTACTAAGACCATAATAATTCTGAGAGAGTCTTTCTTTGACACAGGAGAAAAAGTCTCTTTGTAATCTATGCCATCTTTTTTAGTAAAACCTTTGGCTACAAGTCTAGCTTTATATCGCTCAATATTGCCATGACAGTCGCGTTTGGTCTTGAAGACCCATTTATACCCAATTGTTTTATGTCCATCCAGCAAATGAGTTAGTTCCCAGACTTGATTATCTGCCATTGATTTCAACTCATCCTTCATGGCATCAATCCATTTATCAGAATTATTACTTGTAATGGCTTGTGAATAAGAAACTGGGTCTTTCATTATCCCTATGTCAAAATCATATTCTTGTAGATAAACAACGTAATCATCATGGATAGCACTTTGTTTTTCTCGTTGAGATCTTCTCAATGTCGGTTCCTGTGCTTGTTATACAATTTCTTCATTAGCAATGATTTCATTAGGGGGTTGTGGCTGATGTGGTTGTGGCTCTTCATCATTTATCTGGTTTCAGACGATGTGAGCCACGAGGTGATCCTTCGACGTTAACGGTTCAACGATGGAAGGATTCACATTGTCTGTTTGATTATTGAGTAATGGGATTGTTACCCTAACTTCGTGAATGCAGAACTTATCTTCCACAAATATACTCCCACTAATCATGCCATCATCAATGAATTTGACATTACCGGTTTCCACAATTCGCGACTTATGGTTAGGACAATAAATTATATACCCTTTGGATTTTTCAGGAAAACCAATGAAATAACCACTTATGGTTTTCAAATCCAATTTGTTTGCTTGAGGATTATATACCTTCGCTTCAACTGATCGTCCCCAAACTTGCAGGTGTTTTAAACTAGGTTTGCAGCCTTTCCACGCCTCTTTAAGGGTCTTTGGAACTGCTTTCTTGGGAACCCTATTTAAAATATATACGGCCATCTGAAGAGCATATGTCCACTACGTAATAGGTAACTTAGCATGACTCATCATGCTTCTAACCATTCAAAAGCGTGTGATTTCGCATTTCGCCTACACCATTCGCCATGGAGAATGCGGCATGTGTATTGAGCTACAATTCCCGAGTTGTTCGAAAGTCGGCAAAGGTCCGTAATGTTGTCATGTTTCATTATCTACCATATCGGATTTGATTTTCTTTTCTCCTCTCAACATCGGTTATGAATATTTGTACAAAATTCACAGTTGAGATTTGTTATGTAATAGATAGAGATAACAAGCGTGAATAATCATCTATAAAGGTGATGAAGTATGTTTC
>CM028377.1:77750214-77882413 GCA_013146195.2 Codonopsis lanceolata
CTTTTATAGGCAAAAGGAGACCAAATTTTATTATGGTTTTAATCTCAACCATCAAGGTAGAGTTTATTTAGAAACTTACCATTTTACAAAACCAAATTTATTATAATTTGATCTCAAATCAACCGTGATTCTCACTTATTGACCATATAAAGATTTCCTTAACTGCAGAAATATATACGCTTCCTTCCACTTGGTCAAAGTGATAATCCTTTAATGGTTAATCTTGGAAACGCATAATTACTAAATTAATAACTTGATGGTTAACATAATACATTATTCAAAACAAGCTATCCATGAGAGCTTAGAGTTCCATATTATCGTGTTTTCAACATGGTTCCTCCATGTACTACAACATAAATAATTTAATTTACAGGTTTTGCCAAGGGGTATAAATAAGGTCCAATAATGTTCTTTCTTCAAGAACTATTTTGTTATCACTATCAATTCACATAAAGTATACAAAATATGGAAATGTAAAGAAATTCAATAGAAGTTCAATGTCTATAAATAACATCGGTCACCTTCTGTAGACCCATACTTAAAGTGTGTTCATGAAAGTCCCAGAGGTAACCCCTTCTAAGTGCATCCGCAACACCAGTAAGGCCGCTTATATGCTCAATGAACAATTGTTTCTTCCCAATTGCTTGTTTCACCAATAGATACTAAGGTCCGTGTTTTGTCCCTTTAGAGTATATCATGCTTAGAGAAAATACCTGCTATCACAGCCAGACAAAAAATTTAAGTCTCTAATCTGAAAGCTCAGAATTATAAAGAATGATTTGTAGCCCAAAAGCTACAACCAGCTTCTCATCTTCCATGAGATTGCCCTCCAGCCTAGTAGAAAAACATAACCAAGATAATCTCAACTAGATCCCCATCTCCTTCAATGTGGCGCCATAACCTTCAATGCACTCTGATCAAACTTCCTAAACATGGTATAAGTTTTCCATTTGCTTACGCCCAATTCATTTTAGTACTGATAGACCAAATTTTTGAATTGGAGCAACGCCGCAAAGACATGTTGCCATTCCAAATCTTTCTAAAACTCTTTCGATGTATGTTTTCTGGGAGAGTTTAAGTAATCCACCGATCTATCACGAATATTTCTATCCCAATCACGAGGAAGCTTCACCCATGTCTTCATCTCGAAATTTTTAGAAAGATAAGCTTTGGTTTCATGCATTAAGCCAAGATCACTACTTGCCAATAATATGTCATCAACATACATAACCAAAAATATGAACTTACTCCCACCGATCTTGAGGTATACGCATGGATCTATAGTATTTTCTTCAAAACCAAAAGCATTAATGGTTTCGCTGAATTTTAAAAACCATTGTCGGGAGGCTTGTTTAAGTCCATAAATTGATTTCTTAAGTTTGCAGACCATGTCTTCCCCGCCCTTCCAAGGTAAAACCTTCAAAGTTGACGCATGTAAACTTCTTCTTGTAGCTCACCATTAAGAAATGTTGTTTTCACATCCATTTGATGTAACTCTAAGTCATAATGAGCTACTAAGACCATAATAATTTTCGAGAGAGTCTTTCTTTGACACAGAGAAAAGTCTCTTTGTAATCTATGCCATCTTTTTAGTAAAACTCGCTACAAGTCTAGCTTTATATCGCTTAATATTGCTACGATTAGCTTGGTCTTGAAGACCCATTTATACCCAATTGTTTTATGTCCATCCAAAGAAATGAGTTAGTTCCTGCAGACTTGATTATCTCGCCATTGATTTCAACTCATCCTTCATGGCATCAATCCATTTATCGAATTATTATTTGTAATGGCTTGTGAATAAGAAACTGGTCTTTCATTATCCCTATGTCAAAATCATATTCTTGTAGATAAACAACGAATCATCATGGATAGCACTTTGTTTTTCGCTGAGATCTTCTCAATGTCCGGTTCCTCGTGTTGTTATACAATTTCTTCATTAGCAATGATTTCATTAGGTTGGTCGATGTGGTTGTGGCTCTTCATCATTTATCGGTTCAACGATGAGTGGAGCCACAGTGATCCTTCGACGCTTAACGGTTCAACGATGGAAGGATTCACATTGTCTGCTTGATTATCGAGTAATGGGATTGTTACCCTAACTTCGTGAACGCATTTATCTTCCACAAATATACTAATCATGCCATCAATGAATTTGTCAATGAATTTGACATTACCACAATTCGCTCACACCGCGCCAATTTTATGGTTAGACAATAAATTATATACCCTTTGGATTTTTCAGAAAACCAATGAAATAACCACTTATGGTTTTCAAATCCAATTTGTTTGCTGAGGATTATATACCTTCGCTTCAACGATCGTCCCCCAAACTTGCGGTGTGTGTTTAAACTAGGTTTGCACTTTCCACTTATCAAAAGGGTCTTTGGGAAATCTTGGGAACCCTATTTAAAATATATACGGCCATACGAAGAGCATATGTCCACTACGTAATAGGTAACTTAGCATGACTCATCATGCTTCTAACCATTTCCAAAAGCGTGCGATTTAGCACCATTTCACTACAACTCGCCATGGAGAATCGGCATTGTGTATTGAGCTACAATTCCAAGTTGTTCGAGAAGTCCGCAGGTCCATGTTGTCATGCCATAAAATTATCCACCACCTTTATCGGACCTTATGATTTTCACTTTTCTCTCCAATTGCCTCTCAACATCGGTTATGAATATTTGTACAAAATTCACAGATTGAGATTTGTTATGTAATAGATAGAGATAACAGTAACGTGAATAATCATCTATAAAGGTGATGAAGTATGTTTCTCCCCGAAACGTTGGAACATCAAAAGGTCCACAAATGTCTGTATGTATTATTTCAAGAAGCTGAGAACTTCTTGTGGCTCCTTTATTTGTGTGTTTTGCCTTTAATACAATCCACACAACTTTGATAATCAGTAAAATCTAGGTTCGGTAAAAACTCATCTTCTACTAATCTTTGAAGTCGTTTACGAGATATATGTCCCAACTTCTGATACCACAAGAGTGAAGAGTCATTTTTCATTATATGATGTACAGTTCATTCACTATGATGCTGAGTCAATTGGGTTTCAGGTAAGGATGGAGAAAACAAAGTAAATTTGTAAAAACCATCCTTAAGAATTCCAGAACCAAATTTAATAGAATCTTTATATAATTTGAAACTTCCAGTACTCAAATCAAACATAAATCCTTATAAATCAAGTTTTGAAACTGAAACTAAGTTGCGAGAAATAGATGGAACATAAAGAGTTTGAAATAAATCTAAATAATGTCCTTTTGCAAGAACAAGACGATACGTTCCAATAGCTTCGACAGGAGCTTTATTGTCGTTTCCCACAAATAAAAAGTTTTCAGTTGGGTTTATGATTTGGGTTGTAATGTATCCCTACATCGAATTAGAAACATGAACATTAGCACCTGTATCCAACCAACATGAATTTAAAAGCACATTAGAGAAGTTACATTCTGAAAAACTTACGAATCCCAAATGATTACCTTTACTTTCAAACCAATTACGACGTTTCTCGCAATCTTTCTGGAAATGTCCAGATTTCTTGCAGAAACGACAAACTTCTTCTTTCTTTGCCTTGACTTGAGGGGGTTGGACATTATTATTCATTTTGGGTGATGCTCTTTTCTGGCCTTTTCCAGCCTTTTTCCCAAACTTATGATTTGCTCCTTGAATTGTGAGATGCGCAACATTAGCACCTTGTTGAGTTAGTCTTGCTTCCTCTTGAACTAGCATGTTAGATAGTTCATTCACTCACTTTTCCTTAATGGAATTATAGTTCACTTGAAAAGGGGCATACTGTGGAGAAAAAATTTAGGATAAACTGAACAAGAAATTTCCCATCCACTTTCATTCCTAAATTCTGAAGTTCAGCTACAAGATTTTGCATCTCAATAATATGATTATGCATTGATCGTGCACCATCAAACTTCATAGTAGTGAGTTCTGACATTAATTTCCCTGCAAGGGACTTATGCTAGCCTTAAACGTTCGCAATCCGGATTCCATGAATTCCCTAGCCACGTTTCAGGAAGAGAGGTCTTGATATTTGCAGCAATTGTCATTCGCATGAACATAAGGCTTAATCTGTTACTTTTCTCCCACAATTTATGGAGATCCTTATCCTCTTTGCTACTTTCTGCGGTTAATGCAGAAGGTTTTTCAGTTTGGAGTGCAAGATCGAGATCAAGAACACCCAAAGTGAATTCAACGTTCTCATGTCATTCTGAGAAGTTGGTACCATGCATTGAGAGAGGGTACAAATGAAGCATGTGAGTGCAAATTAACGGGAACAAGAGCTGAAATATAATAGAGATATACACGAATTAGAAATTGTCTAAATGTACATAAAGAAGATTCTTCTATGGATAGAACTTCCACTAAATTAATTATGAGTCATAATTCCAATTTAATCATGTGTACTAGAGGACAAGATAAATATCTGTGGATATTTTTCTTTTCTCTAACACATTAATTTTAATGTTGTTCAAACATGTGGATCAAAATCATCTATGGGTGATTACCGTTCTAATATGTATGTACAACATAGAAAACTCATCAATAAACATTAACATTAAATAACATCAATTTATTTATCAATTATCACTGTGGTGATAATTAGACTTTATACATATCAAAACGGTTAGTGCGGAAAAACATAATTAATTTTTCTTAAAAATATATATATAAATTCATAAAATTTCGAAGAAAAATTTTGAATGCCAAAATAGGATCGTATTGTAAACAACTTCATTACCAATTTCATATTTCAAATTCTCAATCCGACATAAAAACCATCATTATCTACTATTACTAAACACATTATTAATATTATTTACATAGTAAACAAAAATAAATAAATAAGAAACAATCAAAGAATGAATTTGTGCTGCCGTCATGCCGTCATCCCATCATTATTTTACTACTACAAAAGCACTTGAAATTCCTTATGTAGTAAACAGTTTATTCATTAATAACAGGAGATGGTCGGAATTAAAAAAAAAATTGTCCTTTGGAGGCAAGGATGACTTCAATGCTTGATTACAAACTATTTCGAATTAGAGCCTGATGAAGAAGAAAATTAAACATGTGGTTTCAATAATTATTTATTTATTTATAATCAATAACAATATTTCATGCCTCTTTAATGGATGATCACGAGTTTGTAACATTGCACTGATACCAATTGAAAGTTATTAATCTTAAGCCCTAAATCTTAAACTCAATGATAATCACAATGACATACAAAATACTCTTAATTAAAATACCTGATGAAGAAATGTTGCTTCTAGTTATTTGCCCTTGATCCAAAATCTACAATATAATAGAGAGACAGAGGCGGAATATAATTTCTCCCTTTTGGCCTAAAAAACTCTAATGAATTGATTTAACGTAATAGATGAATATGATGAGTATTACATCTCTTTTATAGGCAAAAGGAGGACCAAATTCCTATTAGGGTTTTAATCTTAACCGTCCATCAAGGTAAAGTTTATTTAGGAAACTTACCCTTTTTACAAACCAAATTTATTACAATTTAGTAATCTCAAATCAACCTTGATTCTCACTTATTGACCATATAAAGATTTTCTTAACCTGCAAGAAATATATCTTACAGTTTAGTCTTTCCAGTAGATTATGTTGGTAGGCTATATAATATTTACATATGTACTTAATACAGCACCTATAAAATGCTTAATACAACACTTTTAAAAAATATTTTACCAAAATACCATTTACGTAATTTAATTTTTTTGTTTTTTTAATTAAATTTAAATTAACTAAAATTTATTTTTTTGTTTTTTATAAATTTAAATTAGCTAATTTAAAATTTAATAATTAATTTGATTTGAATTAGATTTAATTTGAATTATGTTTAAATTAAAAAAACAAGTTTTGGGTTAAAAAAAACATGTTAAAAAAACATTTTTTGGGTAATTTAATTTTTTTATTTTTAAAATTAAATTTAAATTAACTAAAATTTATTTATTTTTATTTTTATTAAATTTAAATTAGCTAATTTAAAATTTAATAATTAATTTGATTTGAAATATGTTTAAATTAAAAAAAAAAACCAACTTTTGGGTTTAAGGACTGAATTGAAATCAGTCCCAAACCCATTCATTTCCCCCCACAAGCCCACTGCTTGCTACCAGACCAGCCCTTAACCCATCCCCCCCCCATTTTCGCCTGCTACCAGACCGGTCCCTAGCCCATCTCCCCATTTGGACTGGTACAAAACCGGTCCCTAAGGCCTAAACCCAAAACTTTTTTTAAAAATTTAAACCTAATTCAAATCAAATTAATTATTAAATTTTAAATTAGCTAATTTAAATTTAATAAAAAACAAAAAATTAAATTTTAGCTAATTTAAATTTAATTAAAATAAATAAATAAATTACTCAAAACTTGTTTTTTTTAAATTTAAACCTAATTCAAATCAAATTATTATTTTTTTAATTTAAACCTAACTCAAAGATAATTTTTCACTTAGTATAACTAAATCAAATTAATTAGTAATTTAATTGTGTTTAGTAACTAAATCAAATTAATTAATTAATTAATTGCGTTTAAAATATTTTTAAATTTAAAATTTGATAAATTTAATTTAATAAAAAAACAAATAAATAAATTATGTAAAAGGTATTTTGGTCAAATATTTTTTAAAAATGCTGTATTAAGCATTTTATAGGTGCTGTATTAAGTATACCCCTAATATTTATTGAACATCATATTTAAAAGTGGATTCTTAATGTGAAACATTTCAAAATAGTATAATGAATTCTTTATAAAGCCTAAAATCAAGTTGACCATCCTCAGTCCTAAATCTGGAAGCTAAAGACTCCAAATTTAGTAAACCATTGTCTGTGCTATTGAGATGCCATCAGCACATTACTTAAGCAAGATATGAACTTAAAATAACATGACACTAAATCAAAAGAAGCTACAAGTAAGATCTTGAATTCTTTTCTGAACAGTAAATTTCATTCTCAAGGTTTTATACTGCTCTTGCAACTTTGCAAGTACTCAAATGACACAAAGGTAATTCATAAAAGGAAATCCAGGCTTCACAAGAAAAGGAAGTCAAGAAAGACATTTTGGCATGAGCCAGGAAACTTGCTGCCATGACCAAGTGAAGCACATGTAAGATGTATTCTGAATCTAACTCTTATATTAGAATAAAGGATGCATTTGTACATGAACTGTGAAAGCTATTAGGAAAAAAGTTGACCAGACAACTTACTGCCATGAGAAACTGAAGCACAAGTATGATTTACTCTGAATCTAACTCTTATCATGCATATTAGAATAAAAGAAACCTTGGTACATTTACAGAGAAAGTTATTAGAAAAAAGTATCACCCCTCTTGGTTTATATTACCAAAGCGAGCAAAATCGTGGGAGAAAAACCTTGGAACGAAACACTTGTACATGATCATCCTTGCTGATGCAAGGAAAGCCCAAGAGATAGAGAACAAGAGATGGAACCAACTCCACTCAAATGAATTTACTTGCTTCCACCTCTAGCTGTTCCTCCTCATTACAAGCAAGTATGTTCCTTCCATCAAGAACTCATAAAAGTCCAGCAATGTTATCCAATTGGAAGCCTAATCTTCAATAAAGGGAAAATTTGTCACTAAATAATTTTCACCAAAGAGGTTTCTTATGATCCCGCATAGTTCTATAAAGAGTCATAACACAAACAGGAGACACAAAATTGCGCAGCTAAAACCTCATATGCAGTTAAAACATTAACTATTGGAAACAAGAATTCTAGAATACAATGTGACCTTTTCATAATCCCCACAAGTGAAATACTGTTACAGAATAAAAAGAAAATATGCCAGGTATTAAATTGCAAAAGGTATCATCCTATACTGCTGATTTGTGGTTAGGGAAGAGAAATAAGCAATGCACTTTAACTTATTCCGCATTGAAAAGAAATTTCAAAGGATGTTATGTAATGAAATCACACAAATTATGTGTGATAAGAGACTGACGATTAGCAACACTATTCATGCGTACGTCTTGAAGTGTAAACAAATTTTCCCATAATCATACAATAACTTCTTTTTTTAGATGTTTTTTAGAAGAAACTTGAGAGACCAGATCCAAAATCATATTCTAACTAGCTTTTGTAGAACGGCTGACAAATAAACCTTCTGATCAAATCAAACATCAAGAACTCCGATTTCTCGTCCCTGCCTCCAACATCCTGCCCATTGGCAGCCCGAACTAAATCAAACACATTATCAAAAAAGGGAATGTAAGATCTATACTTAAAGTCTTAAAGGGGATAAAGCCCTCTAGCATCAACAAACTCACCAAACAGAGGATCAACGTTTAGAGTGGTGGTTACAACAGTGACATTCATCTCAGCCATTCTAGCAGCGAAGTACCAGATCCACCCCCAATATTAACCTGGTTCGAACCCCACCACAACCCAATCCCAATAAATCATCAATCAATAAATTAGAAAATTTGAGAACATAATACAAACATCACATGGATAACTTGCCCAGCTAAAACCTCATATTCAGTGTTAATAGTTTGACTATTGGATACAAGAATTCTAGAATACAATGTGAACTTTTCATAATCCTGACAAGTGAAATACTATCACAGAATAAATACAAAATTTGAGAAGAACTGCTAAATTGCACACATGATCATCCTATTGCGATTAGGGAAACTAAATAAGCAATGCATTTTCACTTAATCTGCATTGAAAAGAAATCTCATGAGGGTGTTATGAAATGAAATCGCACATATTGTGTGCGTTAAGAGGTTGGCAATTAGCAACAGTATTCATGCTTACCACTTGAAGTATCCACCAATATGTCCATCAAGATTAATATACTCTTACTGGCTTCTGTAGAACAGCAGACAAATAAACCTCTGATTTCCCCCCACCATTTACCCTCTCTCCCACGATCCATTTCAGCTTCTTATATCCAAATCGCTCAATCAGACGTGTCAAAGTTCCTTTCTTTTCCTCACTAGTACACAGAAAGTTGTCTAACCAAAACAATCCACCAGCCCTTAAAATCCGGTCGATATCAAACATCAAGAACTCCAATTTTTCAGCTCGACCTCCAACATCCAGCCCGTTTGCAGCACGAACCAAATCAAACACATTGTCGTAAAAAGGGAATCTATGATCCAAACTTAGGTAAAGGGGAAAAAGCCCTCTAGCAGCAATGAACTCACTAAACGGAGCATCAATGTTTAGAGTGGCGGTAACAACAGTGACATTCCTCTCAGCCATTCTAGCAGCAAAAGTACCAGATCCACCCCCAATATCGAATCCGATTCGAATCCCACCACTACCCAACCCCAACACATCGTCAATCAAGAAGTCATTCTTACCCCTAACCTTAACAAATTTCTGACTCTCGTACCCATTACTAGTTAGATCAAAGCAACCAGCACAATCTCTATTCAATTTCTTACTATTCAAACACATCAAATTCTTGCATCCAAGACCACTCCAACTATAAATCTTTTCACTAACATTTTTCCAAAGCGAAATCGGAAGAGGTTGAAGACCCACCTTAGGAATACTCTTTGCGAAGCATCTCCTTCTTGGCAGAGGCTCACACCCTCTTAAAATCAACTTCTGGCCAAGACTCCAGTCGTCCGGACAAGCACCATTGACCTTGTAATTCATATAATCAGACAACGAATCCATTGATTTCTCACAAGAATGCCCAACAGAGGCGACCATTTCAGTAATCCCAGTTCGTGAATCTTTACCGAGAGGGAGCTGGTGTCGCGTGAGGAACAATTTGAGCTCGGTTGCGACATTGGGTCCGGAGAGATCGATGGTTTCGTAGCCAAGGAGCTGTTTTTCCATCTGAGCGAGTTTCTTTTGGGAGGATTCAATTTCACGGAGGATCAGGGAGACTTGTTCGGAGATTAGGGAGATGTTCTTGTGGGGATGGTGGATTGAGGGGATATTGTGGTGGTGGGTTGGGGTGTAGGTGAAGGCGTAGAGAGCAAAGAGATTGGTGGTGATAACGGAGAAGAGCATGAGGAGGTTGACGGCGGAGGAACAAAGGGTAGCTCTTTTGAATCTGGCGGTTCCTTCTCCGATTTTCAGTGATACAGAGCCCATCTCTCTCTGTTACTCTGCTTCACCAGAGAGAGAAAGTGCGTGTGTACGAAGTGAACTGTTTGAGATTTGTGGGAGTGAGCAAGTGGAGAAGGGACTGGAAAAGGAGTATTACATTGTTTGATTATTAACTACTAATGTAAGATTAAGACCAGCAATAAGTACTAAGTACTTGTCGGCGGGATTAGGGGGGTTATATACACTGCCCATCCTGTGTTTTGCTCAGTTTCCGATTAACCCCCTTATAGTTTTTTAACTTTGCTCTTTGCCCACCAAATGGATAGATAGGTTAGAAACTTAGTATTGTTGGTTGAGGTAAGGTTAAATCAACCTCTACTAACCAAGTTATAGTACAGTAAATATTCAGAATATTAGTCCAACATTCATATCACCTATCGAAAACCGCTTTTATATAAAATATACAAAGAAAGTTGACTCAATCTAGACAAAAATTTTGATTAACACAAAATTTTATGTAAACTGATACTCCATCCTTCTCTAAAGCAAAAGTATGATATGTGTGGGTTTCCTTAGTGAGTGTTTTTTTTTCTTGCGTACCCTTGTTGATTTGAAGGATAAATTATATGGATCCACTGTATAAACTTCCCAGTGACAAATGACATAGGAAAGTTTGAGAAGTATTATATTTTTGGGAGCCGATGGATTTCTAAATATTTTTTAATATACGCAATAAATCATTACCCCTCTTTTTGAACAGCAAGAGTAATTCATTCAAATTTATTTTTTCAATAAACTATCCGTCAAAACCCAAGTTGTCATACAACATTACCACCTTTATCGTAAGTGTCATTCCACCTTTGCCATCATGCTACCCTCACCATTCACTATTGTGCCACCCCCCCCCACACACACACACACACAAATTACACAATAACGGTTGAAACATCGTTGAGAGCATAGATGCGTTTAAATGTTATTGAAATGAAGGTAAATGAGGTTGGAAGGGGATCAACAACTTCTCAATGGCGTTAATGATGAAAAAATGATTGAGTCTTATGTTTTGCGTAGACTTTGTCTTCTATTAGAGGAGTGACATGACAAAGTTTTCAATAGAAATTAGTAAATACATGAATTTTCTTTGGAAAAACAATTTTAACTAAGCATAATAAATGTTAATACCAAAGTCATGAATGTACTCAAACCGGTCAAAGCAGTAGGTTTTGGTGGATAAGGGTGAATATCTAATACTATTTTGTTTTTGGAGGGTATAATATAATAATATTTGCTTAATTTGGTTAAACTAGTCAACTCTCAATATTTGATGTTGGGGACATTGAAACAAATCCAAACTATAGGGGGCCACCAAAATTTGGTGAAACTAAAAGGGGCTATGGAATCAACCTGTTGAATGAGAAACAAGATATGAAACTCCTTTTTTTTTTTTTTTTCTTTTTTTCTATTTTCCAAAAATAAGAGTTTATGAGTCTCTAGAATTTTTAATATCTTTAAGACGGATAGATAGGAGGCTGCCCCGGGCCCGGGAATAGATTATAGAGTGTTAACTGTATTTTATGTCGCTAGATTTTTAGCTTCCATTTAAAAAATACGGAGTAAGAAAAAAAAAAGTCGGATGGCGGATAATTAGGAATCTGCTTATAAACTAGTCTTACACTCATGCGTTAAACGTACTGACAAAAAACTTTAAAAAGAAATGATTACATTGATGTCTCCTTTCCAATGGCACATTTACCAATTAAAAAGGAAATGATTACATAGATGTCTCCTTTCCCATTATAAATTTTGATATTTATATAAGAATATTAGATTCATCAATGATTAAAGTAAAAGGTATTCCCTTCGTTCCTAAATAATCGTTCTAGTTGACCCGGCGCACAGTTTAAGAAAAAACAATTGACTTGATTATTTATATTAGTTTAATGTGTAGTTACCTTTAATGTCCATGTGTATGTGGCTCATAATTAAAGTAGAGTGAAAAAGTTAGGGTAAAGTGGTAAAAATGATATTCTAAAAAGGTAAGTTTCAAAGTGGACAATTATTTTGGGACGGACGAAAAAAGAAAGGAGAACGATAATTTAGGGACGGAGGGAGTATCAAGATTAGGTGTGGTACTAAGGAAGGTACCAAATTTGATACCTCTCTTAGTACCACACCTAATTTTAATACCTTTCATTTTGATACATATGGTTGGATATGATCATTTGATACCCATAAATAATAATCAATAAGTATCAAAATTTGGTATCAAAATTTGATTTTGATACATATAGGTTAGTATCATTCTTATTTTTTAATTTTAGTTTTATGTCTCATAACTCCTCGTTTCCAAGTGAATTATCAATTTATCCTACAATATTTATTCCTCACGGATAACGATTAATTAGAAATTACCCACAGAAAATTGGTCAAATTAACAATTTAGTTAAATACTTCAAAAATAAAAAAAAAACTTTCAAAAAACATACTATATAATTGAGTTAATAAAATTTGATAAATGATACTCCCTCCGGTTTCAAAATATTATCTACTTTGACCCAACACACCGTTTAAGAAAAAAATAATTGATTGTATTATAAATATTTGTGAAATGTATGATTTCCTTTAATGCCCTTTAGTACATGACCATAATTAAAGTAAGTAGAAAAAATAAGGGTAAAGTGGTAAAAGTGTTTTCTTGAAAGGAAATTTTTTGAAAGAAGACAATTATTTAAGAACCAACAAAAAAGGAATAGGTGGACGCTAATTTGAAAACGGATGGAGTATTATTAATTTTTATCTATAACTCATCATAATAGTGTCTATAAAAGCTAAAGAGTCTAATTATGTTGTGCACATACGTCACAACACAAATTTGTCAAATATTAAAAAAAAAGCTTTATTAAATTACAATAATAAAATTATAGGTAACAGTCTAACATCTAAATAACTTTTAGTTTAAATTTATTTAATGCCTACAAAAATACCTATAAAATTACAGATACGAAGTATCCATTACATACATAAATAGAATCACAAATAGTTCAGAAAATCACAGAATAATTATTTAACAATGAATCATTTCAGCATAAAGGATGCAATCACAATTTCGTAATAATATATAATATTAGTAGTAAATATTGATGTGAATAAAAAATTCTTTGGCTATGGCTTACAATAATATATAAACTTAGTTTTATTTCAACATTATAGATGATATATGGATGTTGAGAAAAAAATATGTAAATTTGTCTATTACATAATTAATTTCATAAATTATAGAAGAATCATGAAGTATTGCTTAGTGTTTTAAATGAAAAATGTTTTAAGCATATATAAATTGATACTTGTCTAATTGAGAAAATTATTGAATAGAATGCAATCAAATTGGTTGAAATTGATCAATATTTCAAAACATGAGGCAATGTTATTATGTTACTAGAGTATAATATTTCATGTTAAATGAGAAATAAACTCATTCCATAGATCGAAGTATCTATTAATTCAGGCACTCTTTTCAAATATATATGTATGTATGTATGTATGTATGTATGTATACTTAGGTTAGTTGGTAAATATTTGTATGAATAAAGATTAAGTCTATATTATTAGTAGTTTGGGTAACGGTTCAGAGATTGGGGCGGGTGATAGGGCGGTTACTTCTAATACCAAAACCTAACAATTCCCCAATTTTTTATTTCGGTCATTCCCCGTTACCCATTCCAAATCCAGTCAAACCAGTTAATAACCATCAACTTTGGTCCAGTTTAGTTCGGATATCCACGGCTCAGTTCAAAATTACCATCCTTATTGTAAGTAGTGGCTTGACCCATTTCTACAAATGCGTAGCCTGCTTCCATGCCTAGCAACCTAAGGCCCAAAGCCCACCTTCCCTTTATCTCACCCGGCTGCGTGTTTGGTTGTAATTTTGGGGTCTCACAATTAAGCCCCAAAATTACGGTGGCTTCCTTCTCTACTCTTTTTCCAACCGTGGTGATTCCTTCTTCCACGGTGGCTTCTTCACTTTGATTGTGTGATTGCTTCGCTGTTGGCTGTTATATATACTCTCATCTCCTCCTTCTTCAAGGTACACAAGAGAAACCATAGTTTATCGATATATTTCCCTCTTAACCCCTTCGTCCCTGTTACTTTGTTCTAACTTCAAAGAGGGAAACACTCTGTGTGTGTGAGCTTGAGATATTGACCGAGAGTTCTGTGAGTAGGGAATTAACGGGTTGGGCTTACTTATTGGAGGGCTGGGTAGTCTACCGTGTTTGGAATCATATATTTGTCCCTTTCGGTTTGTGTTGACCCTTACAGGTTTCTAGATTTGGTTGAGTCATCTTCTGATTCTATTACACAATGGCTAATAGGTCTGCGTACCAGTTAGTGTGGCAAATGTCTTAGAATCAAGGGTGTAATAAAGCAAGTTTAGTGTTAATCTCTCCAAGACGCGGACCAGCAGGCTTCAACAACAGCCTTGAAAGCACGGTTCAACAGCAGACTTTGAAGTCTGCTTTAGCTCAAAATCAAATTCAGCCAAACACGTGGAATTATGTCACATATTATTTGATCTAGATATTAAAAATATCTAGATCAAATAATATTCAACTTATCTTCATTAGTTTTCCCTCCAAAGAAGTCAACTATGTCAATATCTGACTTCAGACTGTCTACACAGACAATTTGCCCAGACTGTCGCCTGAATCATAAAGATTGAAGACATTACCTCTTTTGGCTAAGAAGACTTTCAAAGCTGTAACACCTGCAAGCTGAAACCTTACTTTGTTTGGGAATGTCTATCTCTGCAATCAATGTATCTTTAATGTATGTTGTTGCACTCATTCTACAAAGCTCCAAAATGCATTTAATGCATTATATCGTTGGACACAATCTCTCCACTCTCAGTCTAACGGTCCGAAAGATCTCCTCTGGTATATATTCAAGTTTTGAAGATTTGAAGAATAACAATCTCTTGTATATTCAATACTCAAGCTTCATCTTCATAACTCAAGCATTCAAGAGATCAAAAGGACAAGAACTAATACTTCACCAAACTTCCTGAAGTTGTAGATCTGTCAGTCTTTACTCTGTCTCACTTCTTATAGTTTGTTTTAAATTGTTCTTTACTTTAGCACTTGAGAGAGCAATTATTCATTGATTGACTCTCTCATCATTAATCACTTGGTTGAAAAACTATTTTTGTACACGATCCATTAGAGATTTATTCTTCACACCTAGTGGATAAACAAGTGAACCTTTCAAAATCCAAAGCTAACCACTTTGGTAGTGGACTTAGTACTATTCACAGTACAAATCACTTCTAAATTCTATGTATTGCTTGAACTGTTTCTCCTTATCTTATAATTGCTACTGTCATTCTGTTAAAACTACTGCTGGGTCTGTTTCAAAACAACAGCAGCTTCTGATCTGTTCTGTCCTCCTAGTTTTCCACTGCCTTAACTATTTGAAAAGTTTTTTGAAAAGATTCTAAAAACACAACTAGGCTATTCAACCCCCTCCCTTCTAGCCTAGCCTGTTTTGGGACCAATAGTTTGTGAACTCTTGGTTTGGACAAATTGTTATACTCTGTGTATAGCATTGTTATGGGGATCTGAGCTTAGGCATTATAAGCCCTAGATAGATTCGAGTTAGGCCTTTTGGCCGAGGATACTGTTGTTATTTTCATTCTATTTTTCATATTCATATATTGTATTATTATGTCCTAACATTGTTATTGTAGTTGATACACATGCGCTATAGGAATGTTATAGATTGAAATTTGATGGTTATAATACACTTTTGTATATTGTAAGTTTACTGTCAAAGTAAAGACTCGAGCCATTTGGTGATCACGGATATTGTTGTTAAGTCACTACAAAGTATTGGTGTTGCTCCGTTTTGGTTCTATAAGTATTCCTAAATTCTCTACAGTGGTATCAGAGCATAAGTTGAATGAATCAAAGGTTTTGTGGAGCTTTCTTCAATCCAAATTGGGTTGTGGCTTTGGTGTCTTTTGCTTATTATTAATTATGATTTACCTACTCTGTTTTTTTGCTTCTGTATATTTTTTCCTTGTCTGCTAGATATAGTTTATTCAATTATTGTTGCATGTGCTAAAATCTATGTTTTTCCTTAAGTGCATAAAGTTATGGCTAATAGTTATAATTTGGAACCTTTCAATGGAAAAACTGATTTTTCAATATGGCAACAAAAGATGAAAGGAATTTTGATAAAAGAAAAATGTTTTCTGCTATAACTATAAAATTCAAAGAGGGTACTTCTGAAGAAGCTATGCTTGAAATTGATAAATTTGCTTACTCGTCTATTATTTTGAACTTATCTGAATCTGTGATTCGGAAATGTGGTAAACAATCGCAAGCTAAACTTTTATGGGATAAACTTGAGGAAATTTATTTTGATAAGAACTTACCAAATAAGACATATCTCATAGAAAAGTTCTTTAGTTTTAAATTAGACCTCAATAAGGATATCGAAGAAAATGTTGATGCCTTTAGCCAGCTAGTTCAAGAAATAAAGCAAACGGGTGATGAACACATAGATAACTACACTTCTAATGTCCTATTAAATGGTATACCGGAATCCTACTCTGATATTAAGTCTGCGATCAAATATGGTAGAGACCAAGTTACACTTGTATAGTTATTTCCTTATTATGTTTCCTTCCTTGTATAAGTTTCTTGTACCCTACTCCAAGTGTAACCCTAATTGTAATTCTCCCTATAAATAGGTGATCCAATCAATGGAAAGACTATGTCATTATTCCTAAACTTTATTAGTTTCTACACGGTATCAGAGCTCTGCTCCTAAACTCTCGTCTTCTTCCTCTAGCCACTGCCCTCAACACTTTCAGCCATGGCTAACGGAAATCATTCCCTCACCATTAAAAACCCTCTTGATCTCACACAAACGTTCGACCTCATCAACATCTTTCACCACAACATCACCAAACTCACCTCCACCAACTACATAGCTTGGAAACTCCAAGTTGAGGCCACCCTCATCGGCTATGACCTCTATAAGTTTATAGACGACTCACACCCATGTCCGCCTCTCACTGTCCTCGCCAAGGATGCGCAAACATCCAAGGACGTTCCCACACCCTACCCACATTACCAACCCTGGATCCGGCAAGACAAACTTATGTTTGGTACTCTTGTCGGTTTCATTTCTACTCCCTTGGTCCCCTTGATACAACAGACCACCACTACATCTCTGCCCCCTATTCCTAACTCAGCAAGTGGCTCCAAGTGGCAACCACGGGCTCACCTCGCAACCACTGCAAACACTGGGACACCGAGCTAGCTGCTCGACAGTGGTGCTTCTCATCATGTCACTAGCGATCTTGGTAACCTCTCGCTAAACTCCACCTACACGGGCATGGACGACATGGTCATTGGTGATTGTACTGGGTTAACTATCTCCAAAACTGGTTTCTTCTCTCTTCATACACCCTCACACACTTTTTCCCTACATAATGTTATATTTGTTCTTGACATGAAAAAGAACCTTATATCTATATCTCAAATTTACATCTCCAATAATACCTCCGTTGAGTTCTTACCAACTTCTTTTCATGTGAAGGATCTGCTGACAGAAAGAATACTACTGACCGGCAGTCTAAGGACGATGTGTATGAATGGCTGACCACGGCTACCCCACCTTGCCCCTCTGCTTGTGTTAGCTCCAAAGTATCTCACTAGGATTGACATCATCGTCTTGGTCATCCGTTTGGCCCCGTCCAACGACAGATACTATCTAGCCTAGGTTTAGATTTAGACACTACTAACAATCATCATCTTCATTGTAATGATTGTATTTCTAATAAAAGTCATAAGCTTCCTTTTCATCAAAATAATATTGTGTCTACTCTACCTCTGGAAACTATTTATACTGATGTTTGGAAAGGATATGTCATTATTCCTAAACTTTATTAGTTTCTACATAAGTGAGATTAATATGGTTAGGGGTAGACCAGTCCATAGGAATAATGGAAAATCTCATCAAAATCAAAATCAAGGTCAAAATCAAAATCAAAATTCGGGCAAGAAAAATGGGAGAAGCAAAAGTAGGTCAAACTCCAAGCAAAGACATAGAACTTGCTACAATTGTGGTGAAGTAGGTCACTTTAGAAAAGAGTTCCCTAATTTGAAAAAGAAAAAATGAAAATCACGAACCAAACCAAAATGACGGCAACTTAGCTTCGAGTAGTGATACTTCCGCCGATGTGTTTATGGTTACTGATTTTTGTGATAATGTTGTGAATTCTGTACATTCTGCTTATGCTAGTGAATGATTTATATATTCCGGTTGCACTTATCACATAACACCATTAAAATCATTGTTTACTACTTATAAAGAAGTTGATGTTGGTTATGTTTCCTTAGCAAACGATAAAAAATGTCAAATACTTTGTATTGGTGATATTGATTTGAAATGAAATTCTGGTTATGTTTTAACTTTGAAAAATGTGAGATATGTACCTGAATTATGTAGCAATTTGATTTCTTGTGCCTCACTGTAAGATGATGGTTTGGAAAGAAAATGGGAAAAAGGTGTTATGAATATACTAAATGGTTATATGGTTATTACTAAATGTGAAAAACATCGAAATTTATATGTTTGCTCTGCTTTTCCTATGTCTAATTCTGATATTTATGCTAATGTCGTTAAAGAAGAAAAAAATGAGTTTGTGGCATAAGAGACTAGGACACATAAATAATAAAAGGGTTAGATATTTTGCAAAAAATGGGTGTTTTTGGAAATGAAAAATTATCTATTTTACTTTTTTGTGATACTTGTGTTTAGATCAAACATCATAGAGTGAGTTTTCCACTCCCTTCCCTAGGAAAGCATTCTAGTAATACATTCTTTGACTACATACATGCCGATGTATGGGGGCCTTCTAATGTGCCCACTCAAGGTGGCAATAGGTATTTTCTATCTATCATTGATGACTTTTCACGAAAAGTCTGGATTTTTTTTTTAATGAGACATAAATCTGATTCTTTTGACAAATTCAAAAATTAGAAAGTTTTTATTGAAAATCAAACAGGAAAGAAAATCAAAATGCTTAGGACCAATAATGGGGTTTAATGAATTCTGTGCTATAAATGATGTTGGTCAACACAAAACTGTTCCCTATAACCCGCAACAAAATGGTGTTACCGAGTATATGAATAGGACTCTTTTGGAAAGAGTTAGGGCTATGTCTGATACCTCAGATCTCCCTAAATGGTTTTGGGGAGAGGCAATTGTGATTGTTGTATATATCATTAATGTGTCTTAAATTTATCTTACAAGTACACAAGACTATTGTAGAATAGATATATGGAAGCAAGGGTCGAACCTCAAGGAAAATGAATTAAAAAGAATTTAATCTAAACTAATTAAAATAATTGCAATAAAATAAAAGAGAGGTTTTTGTTTTTGAATCAAAATTTAATACTAAATTAAACTACTGAAAGGAATCTATAATTAACTACTTGCAGAAGACTGAATTTATGAAGGTTTTATGGATGAGAAAAGTTTAGGTATTGGGATTCACTTGTATTTCCTTTTATGTGTATTGGTCTAAATATATCTATCAATTATGGGTCATATCTCTAGGTAAAGGATTGGGACTTACGGTCGATGATTGCAATCCTTAGTACTCCGCTTTGGCTGTGCTTTCATGGTCCGTCCACACAGTAATTAAGAGTCCATTAAGTTCCAAAGGAAATAAAGCATGGAGGAACGGACTCTATGGTACTCCATATTGCATTCCACCATACAATACGAACCTAGATCTACTCCTTAGCCTACGGTCAGGAATCAAAGAGACCTATTTATCAATTAGGTTGGTCAGTGTATGACTTATGCATTAGATGGTGCAGTTCATCATACCCATGAGCTTACACATTCATTAACGCAGCCATTACGCGATAATTTCAATGTAAACAAATTATAATCTAATATGATAAACAATAAGTTGATAAAATAAGAATATATTAACACATAAAATTTGATACAAACTTACATCCAATACCTAGGATGAAGAAGTTAGTTCATCATAGATGATGAACACAACATATGAATGGATTGGATCATCTTCAATCTTCAATAATTGAAAGTAAAACTAAATTACAAAATATTTTTGCCTCTTGAGAGTGCTCAAGAGCAGCCTAATTTGACCTAAAAACAGATGATACAAAGCTTGTAGAGGCAGGGTTTTATTTATACTAGATAGGGTTTTGGAGAAAAGACAAAATATGCCCATGCTGAAAATCGGGGTTGAGCGGTCGCTCAACCCATGCCCTGAGCGATCGCTCAGGCTCCTGCTTCTGAATTCTTGCTTCTGCTTTTTACGCACTCGCTCAGCCTCTTGCTGAGTGAGCGCTCAGCCTTCTAAACAATCTTTTTAGCCCTTTTGATCCTTCTTCTTTAGCAGAATTGCACTTAGGCCCTTGGAACTTCATATAACTGCAAAATGGCATGAAATATATCTTTTTCCTCAACTTTAGCCTGAAACTCATAAAACACTAAAACTCATATCAAAAGCTTCGGAAACTCGCAGAAAAGCACAATCTAAGTAGGAATATATACACAATAGATGCGTATAAAACACATCCATCAAATACCGTCAAACTTAGACTTTGCTTGTCCACGAGTAAACATATAAATACAAAAGCAATTAAACAAAAAAAACAATACAGAAATAATAAAATCTTTTTGAAGGGTGACACTATTTACACTCCTCTAGAAACCCACAAACTCAAGGAGACTCAAGATAGCGACTCGACTATGCAGATAAATACAAAAACAATTAAAATTAAAACTAGAAAAATAGAAAATAAAATAAAGAAAATCTTTTTGGTTATTATTCTCAAGTCATATAGTGCGAAAATACACGGTATTCTCAAGCAATGCTCTACACTTGTATAAGGACTAATTCCAATACCAAATGGGTTCACTCTATCATGGAAATAGTACTATGACTGCTCAAATTATGTGAACTCCCACTCATATAGTATATCCAAAATTAAACAGTTTAATCAAACAAAGCACAACATTCATTCTCTCCATATTTTTAAAATCAAACCAACATGCATTAAAAAGGAAAGTCTACCATCAGTATCCAGTCACTTAACAGAAAAGAAAATAATAAGGAATAAAAAAAATGCTTATACATCTATCTCATGCACTTCCTATGTATGAGTACACTGCTCTTATTTCTCAGTTACTTGTAATAGCTCAGATTATGCTAGCATGTTGGGCTTAACCAAGAAGTGTATATGAATTATAGATCAATTAACATGTATTAATCATATCAAGGAAGATACAGCATGATAAAGCGGCAATAGATCAATAGGACTTTAATAAGCTTGTAATGTAAGGTCAGGGTAAATGGGTAACAATAAGAGGGAAAGAAATTCAAAGCGAGAGAGCACAACTACCCAATTTCCCCATTGCTTCCATTGCATGGATACATGCATTAGGCTAGAACTTGAAAAGACAAAACTTGGGGCAATTTTTCCCCCAAACTTGCATTTCACTATCTATTTTATTTTATAATTGAGTGCTCATTCACCTTTTTCTTTTGTTGGCTATGCCATTTTTCACTTTGTTTTGCACTCCTCATATTCTTTTTAATCTTCTGATCATTTCTTTTTATCTTCTTCACTCCGTTTCTTTTTTTTTTATAACGGAGAATACAAGGAAGAAGATGAAATCATAGGAGGATATAATAATGACAATCCATGCAACATCAATTTCCCCACTCAAGTTCTACTTTCTCCAAGGTATGTTAAAGTGTATAAGCTTTTAGGGTTAAGTTAATGTGGGTAAAAGAAATGATGTCAGATGGGGTTCGATATGTGCTTTTGCACACGCCATTCTTTAAATAAAGCTCAAAAGGGGACACTAGGGATATAATATAGATAGGTCAGGAAGCTGAAAAGGCTCAAACGATCCAAAGATGGCCTAAATCATGTCTTAGTGCCAAATCATCATGCAAAATTCCATAGAAAATGAAATACAATTATAAACATCACATCCATATATGAAATGAAGAATAGCTCATAACGTGTTTGATATAAGCTTTCGCTTGAAAAGATATCGAGAAATTAAAGACTAACATGCAATCACGATTCAAAAGTGTGCTTGAGATATATTAGCAAGACAATTCCAAAAATTCTAATTTCTATAAAAGTGATCATAAGTTACAAATCAATGTAACATTCGCATAAAGACAGTTACTCTTCCTAATTAGGTGCACAAAACCAGTCTCTTGGAGAATGTCATGTGAGCTATATACTAGATAAAAATGTTCAAGTCCTTCAATAATGGTGGGGTATGAGTACACAAAGGGATTAATCATAGGAAATTTACACAACAGAGTAAATTCCCGAAGGATCGAGGAAGAAGTCATGTGGGTCATAGCATTAATCATCATCGACTTAAATTCTGCACACGACTCGAGAATAAAATTTTTAAATTTTTTATTAAAAAAATTGGAGGTTGATGCTAATTAGAATAAGGTCGGATAAGCAGACAGCTGAGGTGGTCATGGCATTTGTCTCAGTATTTCATTTCATCAACCCCTAAAATAAAAAGAAACAAAAATAAGAAAATAGGTAAAAGAAAGGATATAAGGGACACTAGTTGTCCCATGTACATAGCACGATTTAACCACAAGTTCCCAATTCTCATTAGGCTAGGACCTGAAAAGACCCAAAATCTTGAATTCCCCCCCCCCTCCAATCTTAAATTCTATTTTGTCCTCAAAATGTTAGACCAAAAAAAAAGGGAGAAAAACAAAGGAGAAACTGGATAACAGATGGCAAATCCGCATAACGAAGGAAGACGCAATTTAAGCGTCGGCTCCAGATGAGCCAGGACTAAATAACGAAGGAGGACGTCATTCAGGGACAGTGTCCGGAGGCATGTTGAGGTTGGAGGCAATGTTTTGGAAAGAATGGGTATTATACCCATAAAAGTAGTTTTAGTCCGTGATAGACGTATTTTATATGTCTTTATCGGGTACTTTTATGACTTAAAATAGCAACTTTACGAGGCTTTTGGCTACTGATATGTGTTTTTGAGCTATATTGTGAGTTTCAGGGTTTTAGGTGAACTTATGGGATTTATGAAGCTTTTAGTGAAGATTTCGAGGAAGGGTGCAAAGTGCAACATTGGAAAAGATGCAAAAAGAAAAAATTGGACACCTTACGGCCGCAAGCCTAGAAGGCCTTGCCCTCGCAAGGTAGGCAGAAAGTTGTTTAGCATGTCCAAGACCCTTGCGGACGCAAGGTGAAAACCCAATGCGGCCGCAAGGTCCCCAGAAACCAACTTACAGGGTTTTTCACCTGGATTGAACTTCCTATTCCCCTACAACACCCTGGTATAAATAAAGGACGGTAGCCAAAGCCAAATGACGTCCATAAGTTGTTAGAAAATAGCTCTGGCTTAGATTTTAGTTTGTATTACGTAGTTTAGTCATTGTAATTACAGTTTTGAAGATCGGTTCATGTATTCCTTCATCCCGTTGTTCAGTTCATCTTCAAGGATGAACTAACCGTCCATTAATCTAGGAATTGAGAGGTAACTTGTATCGAATCTATGACTTAATATATATTTTTAATCATTCAATTCTTGTTGATCATGATGTTTATCAACCCCTTTATTGTCTAGCTTTGACAAAATGAATGGAATCGCAAGTAATAAAGGCCTAGAGGTGCGGATAGCTGCACGACCAAATACATATGTCGTACACTGGCTCACCATCATGATAAATTGAACCTATCGATGCACGAGAGTGATAAGTTAGGGTCAGATTCATATATATGACCTAAGTGACAGATAGGATTCATATGTTCTTGTTCTTAGGATATAGAATGGATGAATTATTTGGAATGGAGACTGAACTATAATTTGATAGTCTATATCTATCTTTGGTGAATGAACCCAAGTTATTGAATGATACTTTATCTAAATAAGCAATAGAGTAGATGCAAGTGAAACCCTAATCCTAGATTTCCCTCCTCCATCAGATCTTTACAAATGTGATTGCTGCTTAGTCTAATTAGATCCATTGTTTTAGTAGAATAATTAGTTTAAAATAAAATAAACAAAAACCACCCTTAGTTTAAATAGCTACCAATATTCTTGTCGTCTGTATTCTTCTTGTTTCTGAGGTTCGACCCTTGCTTCCCAAGCTGTTCTACAATAGTCTTGTCCACTTGTAAGAAATTAATTAAAATAAGACACGATCAAGTTTTTGGCGTCGTTGCCCGGGACAAGCTAGTTTGCGTAGTTAGTATGTTGGTAGCGTTATTTTAAATGCAGTTTTTATAAAATAAAAATACAAAAAGATTTTTATTTTTAGTTGTTAGTTTTTATTTGTTTTATTTGCTTTTGTTAATTTATGCACGGTTGTAGATCTTTAAATCCTAAGCTGGCAGAATTAAATCAAAATATAAATAATCTTGGAAGAAATCAGGAAGACCCTAATAATTTGGAAAATCAGCCCGTTAATCAAGAACAGTTGAATCGAGAGGATCCTCTGGTTGATCCTCTAATGGATAATAACAATAATCAAAATCCTGAAAATCTGGTTCCTCCGGTAAATTTGAATCAAAGAAGGGAAGAACCTGCTGATAGAAATATGGAAGTAGTAATCAATCAAAGAACTATAAATGATTATGGTCAACCCATGTTGAATGCAATATCATCATGTTTAGTTTTACCAGAAGTGGTAAGAAACTTTGAACTTAAATGTCATTTTTATAATATGTTGCCTTCTTTCCAAGGATTGCCATATGAAGATCCAGTAACTTTTGTTAAGGAATATGATTTTATGACTGAAAATTTTCCGTTAGAAGGTTTCACTGAAGATCAAATAAAAATGAAATATTTTCAATGTGCATTAAAAGATGCGGCGAGAAGATGGTTTATGAATTTAGCACTACGAAGTGTTTATACTTGGGCTCGATTATATGATTTGTTTATGGGTAAATTTTATCAACATGGATCTCTTTCAGAATATAGAAAACAAATTATGTCTTTTCAAAATGAACCGGGAGAGACATTCCATAAAGCATGGGATAGATTTAAAAATTTACTTATCATGTGCCCCCATCATAATCTATCTCAAGATGTGTTAGTAACTCAATTTTATCATGCTCTTTCACCTGCATTGCAAACTATGGTAGATAGTGCAGCCGGTGGCTCTATTAATAGAATGACACCAGCTGAATTAGAAAAATTGCTTGAGATGTTAAGTGCAAATTCTCAATAGAAAAGTATAAGAGGTAAAAGTAGAAGTTTGTTCCAAGTCCAAGAAAAATCAGATATGCAAGCTCAATTTGAACGTTGGCAATCTCAAATTCAAGAAGCATGTTCTATTTGTGGATTAAATTCTCATGCTACTAATTTGTGTCCCTCTAGTGCTATGTATCATGAACAGGTTAATGCAATGAACAAGTACCCTCAAAGACAAAGGAATGATCCCTATTCCAACACCTATAATCCTGGTTGGAGGAATCACCTTAACTTTTCATGGGGAGGAAATAAGCCATTACAGCCTCAACAGTTTCCTAAGCAAGGACAGTTGCAGATTGAAGAAGCTCCAAAGCCAGAAAGATTAAACAGTGGACAAACTGCTCTTAATAAATATTTGCTAGAAACTGTGGAAAAATTGCAAAAAGATCTTGCCAAATATCAAGAAAGAGAATAAGGAAAGTTCCCTAGTCAGACAGAACAAGCGAAATTTATCACTACTCTGCGAAGTGGTAGAATAATTAGAGAAGAAGTAAGTAACCCTACTCAATCTACTAATGTGCTTGACAAAATGGATAACTCTGGCAAAAAAGCTGAAATAGATAAAAGTGAAAATATTCAAGCAAAAAATAAAGAGGTAGAAAAAGAAATTTCAAGTAAAGAAAGCCAAGAAGAAGTCACTCAAGAAAAAGAGCAAGAGGCAGAACCTCTTAAGGAACCATATGTGGCACCCCTACCATATGTTCCTCCAATACCATTCCCTGATAGACTCATGAAAAACAAGATTGATAAACAATTTACGGAAATTTATAATATGCTATCCAAAGTGAATGTTAATCTCCCTTTGCTTAATGTCATTAAAAATATTTCGTCATATGCTAAGTTTTTCAAAGATCTCCACTCTAGAAAACGCAAATTTGAAAAGAATGAAAAAATAATTGTTTCTGAAAACGTGAGTGCAGTATTACAACCTGAACTTCCTCCTAAATTAAAAGATCCAGGTAGTTTCAATATTCAAGTCTCCTTGGGTAGTTCTAAAAAGATGAAAGTTATGCTAGATTCAGGAGTGAGTATTAATTTAATGCCTTTCTCTGTCTATAAACAATTAGGATTGGCCGAATTGAAACCCACTATTATGTCTTTACAGTTAGCCGACCGTTCGGTCAAACATCTTTTAGGTATAGTAGAGGACATTCTAGTACAAGTAGATAAGTTAATCATCCCAGTCAACTTTGTGGTCCTAGAGATGGAAAGAAAGATATGCACTAATAATGAAGTTCTTATTCTGTTAAGTAGACCTTTTATGGTCACTGCTAACACAATTATTAATGTTAAGAATGGTAAACTTTCAATGTCAGTTATGGATGAAACTGTAGAAATTTCAGTTTTTGATGCGTTAAATAGACCGAGTGACATGAATGCATGTTTCTCAATTGATGAAATTGAAAATCTTACAGCCCAAACCTTTGAAGCAAATTTAGATGATGATGAGTTAGAGAGAGATATGTATATAGAAGTTGATGATTGAACCTTCTCCCATATAAAACCCGGCATAGAAGAGTTGGAAAGAGAACTCCGAGAGACAGATGCTAGGAAAGAAAAGGAAAGATTAGCAGCTCTCAAGAACGAAAGTGAAGATAAGAAAGAAGTGGAAGGTCCCAAATCAGAAATTAGCTCTGATAAAATAGAAATTGGTAAAAATAATAAAGAAGAAGTAGAAAGTCAAAAATCTGATTTTGATGAAACAAAAATGGATAAAGAAAAAGAAGAGAACTCTAAGGAGGAAGATAAAGAAGAAATAGTGAAATCAGAAATTCCTAAGTTTATTCCGTCTGTTAAATCCCCTCCTGAAGTAGAATTAAAGTCATTACCGTCCCATTTAAAATATGCATTTTTAGGGGAATGTAAAACTTTACACGTTATAATTGTTGCAGATTTAACAGAAGAACAAGAATCAAGTCTATTAAAAGTTTTATGAACACATAGAGAAGCTATAGGTTGGCCCTTAGCGGATTTGAAAAGAATTAGTCCTTCTATGTGTATGCATAGAATTCATTTAGAAGAAGGTAGAAAGACAAAGAAGACTTAACCCTCATATGGAAGAAGCAGTTAGGAAAGAAGTGCTTAAGCTTCTTGATGCGGGTATAGTTTACCCGATATCTGATAGTAAATGGGTTAGTCCAGTCCAAGTAGTTCCTAAGAAATTAGGAATTATAGTCGTTAAAAATGATAAAGATGAGTTAGTTCCCACACGAACTATTACTGGTTGTAGGATGTGCATAGATTTGAGAAAATAAAATGCGGAAACAAGGAAGGATCACTTTCCCTTGCCTTTTATCGACCAAATCCTTGAAAGATTAGCTGGCCATGAGTATTATTGTTTTCTTGATGGTTTTTCTAGTTATAATCAAATTCCAGTGGCACCAGAAGATCAAGAGAAAACCACATTTACATGTCCCTTTGGTACCTTTGCATTTAGGAGAATGCCCTTTGGACTATGTAATGCCCCAGCTACTTTTCAAATATGCATGATTTCTATATTTTCTGATCTAGTGGAAAGATGTGTGGAAGTATTCATGGATGATTTCTCAGTATTCGAATATTTTGATCACTGCCTAGAAAATCTAACATTGGTTTTAAAGAGATGTTACGAAACTAATTTGACCCTAAGTTGGGAGAAAAGTCATTTCATGGTTAAACATGGAATAATTTTAGGTCATGTTGTGTCTAACAAAGGAATTGAAGTTGATAAGGCTAAAATTGAAGTTACATCTCAACTACCTCCCCCAACTTCAGTCAAGGGTGTTAGAAGTTTTCTTGGACATGCAGGTTTTTACAGAAGATTTATAAAAGACTTTTCAAAAATCTATAATCCTTTATGTAATCTTTTGGCAAAAGATACCGAATTCATTTTTGACCAAGAATGCTTAAACAGGGCAATTGTAGTCTTATCCCACAAGAATATTCATGTAACCCCCAAGGCATTTGATAGGGTTGAATAATTCTTGTAAGAAAGTGCTCGGTGCATGATTCTACAATATATCCAGGTTTGTCGACATTGCTACATTAAAGTTCCCAACAGCCACTGCGTTGGAAACAAGCCTGCCAGACTAGACAATATGTTGCCTTCTCCATGTCCCGTACTCCTGTGTTGAGCGCTACCAACCTAAGCACTCGAAGAATTGCTTGTTGCATGGTGCAACAGTTCCGCCTCTTCTTACATTACGTCCTCCCATATTTGTGCGTCCCTGGCCTTTTCCACCACGAGAACGATCCCCCCCCCCACCAGTCGGGAAAACCAATGAGCTGAAAACATTCGCTCTCTTCATGTCCTTCACGGTTACAATGTTGGCAAAACCTTGTAGAAGAATCAACTCTTCCTTTCCTTTTAAAATATGGTTGCACCTTGAATGCCATAACATCATCACGGTGGTCTTTAGGTTTAGACGACACTGCTCCTCACAATCGTTCCTCTTGAATCATTTTATGATATGCCCTATTCAAGGTGGGAAGAGGGTCTATTGAAAGGAAGTTTGATCTAATTGCAGCGTAAGCGTCATCAAGACCTATGAGAAAGCAATGCAATCTATTCCCCTCTTGAATTCTTGCGAACTTGGCACCAAGATCACAAGTGCATCTACCACATTCACAACCGGGAAGCAGCTCATAATTTGCGAGTTGGTCCCATAGTTGCTTAAGACGGCCATAATAGGACACCACAGTCTCTATTTTAGATTGCTTGCAATCCGCAAGGGAAGATTTGAGCTGTTGAATTCCTGGTCCAACACAGAATCGTTCCCTTAAGTCCTTCCACAGAAGATTTGCATCTTCATAATATGAAATAGTGGAACGAAGATTCGACTCGATCGTGTTCATGAGCCATGACACAATCATGGAGTGAACCGTTTGCCAATCTTCAAGCCTTTCTTCCTCCTCTGGCTTGGTGATAGTGTGGGTTCCCAGGACGGTGCACCCGCGCCCCGCGCGCCCTTGGATAGGGGTGCGCGTACGTGCAGATGCGGGACACCACTGCTCTCATTCCATCCTCCCTTTTTTAGGGGAAGACGAAATTAGAAGTGCAAGAGGAGTGATGTCTAAGATAGTGCGTTGGAATGCGCCTCGGTTGCCTTTAGTGGATTTTTGATCCAATATGGGAACTTTTGGGTTTCTCACGTCAAGTTATCTCTTGTTTAGGGGATACCAGGATATGGGAATGCATCACCCTTTCATTCTCATTCTCCCTTTTTTAGGGGAAAACGGAAAAGTGTAGAAAATGATGTTTCGGCGCCCCCACTATGGATTTTATAAAAATAGCCTTATGGCCTATTTCGGATCACTATGGGAGCTTTGGGTTTCCTGCATCAAGTTATCCCTTGTTTAAGGGATACCAGGATATGGGAATATATCACCCTTCCATTCTCATTCTCTCTTTTTTAGGGGAAAACGGAAAAGTGCAAGGAAGGAGTGTTGCGAGGCCCCACTGGATCCAAAATGTTTTAGAGTCGCCATCTTTATTTTAAGGTAAAAATAAAGCAAAACCAAAAAAAAAAAACCAGAGATTGTAAAATGGGTTCGGAGGCTAATTTACGAATTGGGAAGGTGCTAGGCACCCAACTCGCCCTTTCGGTCTCAAAAGTGGTTTTTGGCTAAAGTATGTTTATTGTTATATTTATTTAGCAAATAAACAAAGCATTTAAAGACAGAAAAATAAAAGCAAACACATCCGTGGCTACATTATTTACGGACTTGCAGCCATTTCCTTACAATAATTACAAATATATTTAAAAATATTTGGCCATTATAACGGCTCTTTTACATAATATTTTCTAACTAAATCCGGGCAGCACAACGGCTTATAATTGCTACATTGGGCCGGATTTTTTAAATAACAACTTTATAAATAAAACGCCATTAAAGGCTATTACCTTTTAGAGCGGAGTGTGCTCGCTCTGTCCTTCAGGGAGAGGGAATCTTTTTTTGTAGTAGTTGTTGTGATTTGGGCAGAATGACTGCTTATTTGTGGTGGTTTTGGCTCGCTCACTCGGGCAGAATGACGGCTTATATGTGGTGGTTTTGGCCTTTTAAATCGGGCAGAGCAACTGCTCTTTCCACGATTTTTGGACCGGGGAAGTAGGGTGAAAACCTAGCTGGGGGGGCTAAGGCTCACTCTAATCGATGGGTTTTAAGTTTGGAGGAGTTTTGGTAGAGTTTTGAGGCTTTGGATGGATCACTCACTATCTCACTTCGCTCTCTAATCTTTCAGCGTAATGAGAACTCGTAAAGCTTTGCGGAAGAAAAGGTGTGTTGAAGGTCGACCCCGAAGCCTCTATTTATAGCCTGGGATGAGGACTCATCGGGGAATAAAATTCCTTCCTTCCTGCTTCAGCTCATTGTACAGACTACGGGAAATGTGGGACATTACGGCAAACTGTAGCAATTCTGTAGCGTTTGTGAGTGTATTGTAGACCATTCTGGGCGCCACCCCTATTTGAAGCATGGGTGGCGCCAGCTTAGCTTTGGTTCTTTCATTTTTGACATTTTAACCCCTGCATTTCACTGTTTTGCTCATCTTGCTTTGTCCTTTTGCATTTTCAACCATGTAACTTGACATTTGTTAATGTTTTAACAAGTCTTGATATTTTATGTCATGTTACATACCATGGATACGAAATTGGGGTGTCTACAAATAGTTCCATCTACGAAGCCAAATTTTCTTCTTGCCAGTAACGACAAACGAATGGACCTTGCCCATTCATCGTAGTTCTCACCACGTAATTGGATGTGGGTAATTATGTTCCCTTGGTTGTCTTGAGATCCAAGAAAATACAGAGACGTATGATCAACCTTTTTTATCTGATCATCGCCTCCCACTGTCTTGTTTCCGCTTGTGCTGTCTCCGGCCATGACACGAATTTCGTATTAGGTTTCAAAAGGCTCTGATACCATGTTAGAAGAGAAAACCTCTTCTGTATTTTCTTATTGCTTGCCTTTTCTCCTTTACGCTCATGACAATATATATAGCTGTATACAACCCTAACCTGCCTCAACCAATATCTTGTTTCCTAAGTTACATAACAATTAGGAAACTAACAGCAATCAACGAAGTATATACGGACACTGTCATATATACAACACCAAAACAAACGCGTAGGACGTTGCTGCTGAGAAGTACGTTGCTTCTGTGTTACACCGTGGTCCAATAAATAGATTTCAGACTATATCTTGGAGCTTGTATTATCGCTTGGGTTCTTTCCCCATTATATATCTGGGTTGCCCCCTTTATTGTGGTTGCAAGAGGAAGCACTACTTTGATAATATTCTTCTCACTAAATTGTAGCGACACATCGACACGTGGATGGGTTCTTTCCTCTCCTTGTCCGGAAGATTAACTCTCATTAAATATGTTCTTCAATCCACGGTCGCTTATCTTCTTGTTGCTCTTGATCCGCATGCCTTCACCATCAGACTAATTGACAAACTTTTCGCTATTTTTTTATGGGGAGCTATTGATGGACGTCACAAGGCTCACTGGATAGCCTGGAATAAGTGTTTTCGACCTACTTAATTCTAAGGGGCCCTGTGTATCTATTATTTCTTGAATCTTATTGGGGCTTTCTTGATGAAACTTTGGTGGCGATTTCGAACCCAAGTTAATATCTGGACCCATTTTATGAAATCTAGATACTACCATTCTAATCACCCAACCTTATTTCTCACAAATCTTAATGTTTATAATACTTGTAAATCAAACTCTAACTCTCTAATCTTTCTTCTTTTTTCTCATCTCTTTTGTTTTTTTTAGTCAAAGTTGCACTCTGACCATGTAAATTTGTTTGATCTTTTTGTAATTTGTTTGACTTTGTGGCATCTTGCAGCAATGTAGATATCTAACTTGTTTATGTTGTAAATTTGTTCTTTTACTTGTTGTTTGTTGAAGTATGTAATAATCTTGTACATATCCATCTTCTTCTCTTTTCTACTTTTGGTTGACCACCATGCAAGTCATTTAGATTTCCTAGTTTGGAAAAAGCTATTTGAGTCTTAAAATGTTACTTTGAATAGCTCACTTTAAGACGCACCTAAATTCTTCCACAAATGAATGGCTTAGCCTTCCCATGGATGGTCGAATGATTCCCCACCATTTTCCCTATTTTCTATCTCTCAATCCCTTTTCATTGTGAGCTAGAAAAGTGACAACTTGACACTCAAATAATTCATATTTAGTTTACTTTTGTATCAAAGTGGGCAGCTTAATTTTGACTCATATTTGAGCCTTTGGAAGAGATTTTGGCAATGTTGTAATATTTTCAATGCTTGAATTCTTAAGCAATTGCTTATTTGTGTTTTCAGTAATTAGTGTATGACACATTTTTAAACCCAAATCTTGGTCATAAAAAGAAGAGTCTAGAATTAACATGAAAATGGTGTGCTTATCTCTCTTACTATAAAAGTCAAGCTTGTTTTCTAACAATTTAATTGATAGATAAAAATAACTCTTTATCAAATAAACTATCCACCATTTAATTAAGGACAAAACAAGTAAATTTGCCATGACAAAAAGTAATGTTTTGACAAAAATAACCCTAACTATAATAAATCACTCACTATTAAGGTTGATCTCTCTTTACTATAAAAGTCAAGCTTGTTTCTTACAATTTAATTGATAGACAAAAATAACCCTTCACCAAATAAACTACCCACCATTTAATTAAGGACAAAACAAGTAAATTTACCATGACAAAAAGTAATGTTTGGACAAAAATAACCCTAACTATAATAAATCACTCACTATTAAGGTTGATCTCTCTTACTATAAAAGTCAAGCTTGTTTCTTACAATTTAATTGATAGACAAAAATAACTCTTCACCAAATAAACTACCCATCATTTAATTAAGGACAAAACAAGTAAAGTTTATCATGACAAAAAGTAATGTTTGGACAAAAATAGCCCTAACTATATAAATAACTCATTATTAATTAAGGTTGAACAAGTAAATTTGTCATATGCTAATTAATTTCATGAATAATTAAATAATAATTTGATCCATTGACTTGTACTTATTTTAAAGTTAGGTCCTACATTATTGAATTCTATTCATTTCATCTTGTATTTTGATTTTGTTATCATTTTCCCCCTCCTATCATTATTGTTACAAACTAGCTTTACACCCGTGCGTTAAACGCACGGATAAAAATATTTTTTAATTAAATAATATTCAAGTAAAACGAAAAAACAAATCAAAATCAAAAGAATAAATTTTAAAAGTAATGTTGGAGACATCTACTTAAATATAAATATATTATTTTACTGGTAATATTATGGATTTTGAAAATTTTCTTATACACAACATCATCTTCATCGGATATTAATATTTTCAAACCAAAACAGTTTGTTACCCTAGAAATAGCGTACCACTGACCATGTCTAAATACTGGTTTCTTCAAGAATCCTACATGCGAAAGTGATTTTGACCTTGACTTTTGTTAATTGTCATGACCTACGATACTACCAATGGGACTTGAAAGACAACCTCACATGTAATGGAGGCAATGACATTCTTGGAATAAATATTTTGTTTCCATCATTACTTTGATTTAAAAAATTAGCTTTAACTACATGATTCTCAAACTTGGTAATGATCATTAGTCTTATTCCATTGTATAATCTTGAAATAGGGTCAATGTTTGTCAACATCACCGAAACACCAACCTTAAGTGTTAATTCATGGTTGGACAATCTTGAACACTTTATATTATTCAAAAATTCTGTATAATTAATGTCTTCAAACAAACTTGTGTTGTTCTTTCCCTGAACATAGAATCTGAACTCAAATAAGTTCTTCCTTTTGCGTCATTGTTACAAAGCATGTACTCATTTATGGTGTCAACAACATCAAGTGTCGGGACAAGTATATCTCTTCCTTGCAAATATGGCACATCATCAAAAAACTCCAAAAATGACGGATATATACTTTCAACAATTCACTCGATCAAATTATCTGATGTATTAACCAAAATATCATTTGGAACTTTTATTACTGCAACAACATTATCTTCACCACCATATGTACCGTCGCCAATACTTAAAATTCACTCAGAAAATGTCTTCAACACGAGACCGCGCTCGTCATTGCCAAGAGCTTGTAGTCTCAGGTTTTTTTGTAAGTTTCAAAACTTTGCAATGTGTTCATAAACAATACAATTTGTGATCATGATAACAAAAAACATGTCGAGTTTTTTCAAATGGTCATTCTAGTGGTACTGTTTTGATTCTAAAAATGTCACTGACATCATCTGATAGAATTTCATTCAAATTCCAGATAAGACAGTTTCCGCTGATGGTATCTTACGCAATATTGTTCATAAATAAAATTTATGGTCAATCATTGTCTAATATATAACTTCTTTTGAAAAAACATGCTTTTAGTCTAGCCAGTTTATGACACTTTGTCTAAAGTTACTGATTCTAAGGGCCTTCGGATTTTGTTTTGTGATAGTAATAGTTGTAATAGTCGTGCATGTTCAATGATAATGTTATATTTAAATGCTTTTTCTTGAGTAAGTGAGAGATCTATTTAAATGTTTTTTCTTGTTCAAAATGGTATTAGGATTGAATATTCTCCATGATTTGTTGAATAAACAATGAGTAAGATAAACTTGTGAAAGGTGAGTATGTATAGAAATTGTTCTTCCATGTATTGTTTATTTGTGTAGCAGCTAGAAAATATGTAATATTTTAAATATATATAAATAAATAATTTAATATAATTTACTTTAAAAATAGTATAATATATCTTATCTTCGTGATATCCTATAAAGGAATAACTGAAGTAGGATGCAACACATTTTGATTAGAACCTCAAATATTATACTACTGAGAACCAATATTTTTTGCAACATTTTATGCAACATATTTTATATAAGATTATTAAATTAAATAAACAAACACCAAAAAATCATCCAGTCATACTATTATTTTCATATTAACAAAATAATTCAAAATACTTTAATACACATCTTTTAAAAGCCTTCAACAAAATTATCGAAGCACAAAATACATTTTTCGAACAATTCGATGAGGCAAATGCTTTGGTTGAGACTATCCAAATGTAGCAAATCTGGAAATAGTTGGTTTCAGAGACTAACCGATCAAGATTTCATGCTTAACCGATGTTTTTTTTTTTGGGCAATTTCATACTTAACATGTGAAAACAAACTGCAACATAATTGTTAAACTTTAGAAATTGACTAAAATAAAATTATACTTTGGTTAGTTCACATTTTAATTTTATATATACAATTGGAGTCATTTGCGTTTTGATTAATAAAAAATTATTAATTTTTTGAATTATTTTTTTATTAGGTGTTATGCTAGCAAGTAAAAAAAGAAAAAACGTGTAATAAAACATAATCCAATGATAACAATGGTGAAGAACATGCCAAATTTTCATACATTTTTTTAAATTGTATGCTCCCTAAATTAGTTAGATAAGTCTATTGAAGGCAGAGTTGAAAGTTTGATAATATTCGAGCCCATTAAAATCTTACATCTGCCCTTAAGCTTCATGTCATGTAAGTTGTCCCTTTTAACCTATTAATATAAGACAAAAACTTAGGAAATACAGTATCACGTGTAATTTATGTAAGACGTATTTCCTTGACCCGACCCACTGTGTGTTGGTGGGTTGCGTTGTGAGAGAGTAAGACTCTGTCTTACGAATTAAGATATGTAAGACAGTCTTACATGAGAACTACTCTTAATATAAGCAATGCACCATCTCAACACCTAACCAAATTTAACATCTGCCGTCTAACAAATGCAACCTTTCATTTAGAACCCTTCATCTAGAATCATTCATTTGAAGTATATTATTTTACTTCAAAATTTCATCCACCCAACATTCTGTAAGAAATCCTAACGATTTCTCTTCACAAATTATTCAAATCCTTTTAATTTTTCATTGAGCTGAAAATTGAGCCTCTATCACTTTGTTTTATCTTCAATTTAGTTATATAACTTTTAAAGTTTTTTTTGAAAAAAATACGAATATAATAATTTGAGACTTCAATTTATAAAATAAAGTCAAGTATTTAGTCAAAACACCGTTTAAAGATAAATACTTCATTCGTTTTCAAATTATCGTCATCATTTTCTTTTTCGTCTGTTCTAAAATAATTGTTCTCTTTTAAAACTTTCATTTTCAGGAAAACACAATTACAACTTTACCCTGACTTTTTTTTAACTATTTTAATTATAGCCATATACTCAAGGGCATTAAAGAAAATCATGCATTTCACGAATATTTATAATACAATCAACTACTTTTTATTAAACGGTGTGCCGGGTCAAATAGGACAATATTTTGAAAACAGAGAAAGCATTTTATTTTACTGTCCGAGATCTGTTATATTCTAAATTTTAAAATATATTTCTCAAGGTTATTTTGAAAAAAATACAAAGCTGAAATTTTGAGATTTGAATTTATTTGAACTGATAAATTTATTTGTTACATTTCTTAATATTTTTTATTTAACCATTATTCATGCTTATCAAAAATATATAACTTTATGATTCGACTATGTCAACTACTTCATTGTTTATTTCAGTTGAGACTAACTATTTTTTTGCAACTTTGACTTTGAGAATCTGATTGGATCTTTGTTTATGGATGTCTCTTAGGACGGATGGTTTGAAAGTCATAATAGTTACAATAAAAATTTTGGGTTCAAAATGTGTAAAGCTTATTTCGTGACAGATTTTTTTTTACTTTGTAGAAAATTGGTTGAACATCCGCAAAGAACATCACAGACTTTTATATACATGTGATGGAAAATAAAAGGTCAAACATGATATTGTGAATTGTACTAAAAATACCAACAGTTTTGGTGTATTCAATGTTCCTAAAAATGTTTAAATATATTCTTGTCAACTTCTTTAATAATATTAAATGTTTAGTATAAAAACTAAAAAAATAAAATAAAACAAAGTGTTTAAGCTTCTAATGTTTCCATTTATGGAAATCAGTTTTAGGCGGGAAAATAACGATTGTCATTATATATATACTAGATATCGTCCAATATATTCTAAAATGACAAAAATACATTTACTCAAGAGACTAAAACTTTATTCGAAACTAAAAAAATATTTGAAACAAAAAATAATATAGTTTTATTTTTTTATTTATTAAATATATATGTTCGGGAAAGACATTATTAGATGTATATAGAAAATTGTAACTATAATGATAGATTTGTTAGTGAGTATTAAACTATTAAACAAATTTGTAGCATGTTTAGTTATTACTCATTAATAAGCTAAGAGAAACGGGTTAAGAAAATGTGTCATAATGTCAAGAAGATGAAGAAAATGAAGAACCAATTGATGAATTTATGTGTTTTATTAGAAAAGAATGTTAAAATCTACTATTTACTTCTTTAAATTTTCAGACTACTACAATAGCTTTTAAAACTATCAATGGTCTCTAACTTATAGATATTACAAACAAAACCAATGTTAGTAATCGCAAATAACTGGATTCAAAATATTTTACTCATTTTCATAACTAGGTTCCAAACCTCTAACCTCTTTTGGTCTTAATTTGCTTACTCCTTTTCATCGGACTCGAGGTAGTTACATGTGAGAATCTATATATTCCCTCATCTGGCTATCGACTTTCTTTCTTCTACCCCAACTCTCCTTTTATTGAAATAGGTTGTCACCAACCGACATCTTTTTAAGTTATCTCATCCTAAAATTAGATTTTCTCCTTACTTAGTAATTTGCACAAAAAGTGTATTGGAACTAAGAAATGAAAGATGTTTAAAGAAAGAAATTCGACTAAACGAAAATTAAAGAGATTTTATGTCTCCATTTAAGAAGACGAGGTGAGTGCGTTTCTTGGTGATGGTGATAACGATGTTGACGACTGCAAGGATAGTGGTGTTAGGGGCGGTGATGACGGTGATTGTAGGGATGACAGTGGTGGTTTAGATGAAAAACAACATTGTAAGATTTCTAAATCATCAAATTTACAAAGATCTATATGGGTTTCAGTTTCAATTTGAAAAATTGAAAAATTAAAAAAATTGAATTTGAGTTTGTAAAAAGTGAAATTTAAGGTTGTGGTGGTGGTGTGTCCATAAATGATGGCTTTTGCAAATGAGTTTCTTTGAAAGTAGGAGAAAGGAATTAGAAAATGTAACACCCCGTATTCTTGCATGTGCATTGTATGCTTGCCTTCATGTTTTCTTGTTGATTGTGAGCATGTTTACTTAGTCCATATATGATTTAGAAACATTCATAAGTCATTCATGAAGCTCTTAACATGTTTAGAATCATGTAAGCTTGTTTGTTGAATCGCCGGTTCGATTGCCTTGTTTTGGCCTTAGCGATTCTTCCTTCGTTGCTTGTATTCTTTGTGTTTTCAACTTGTGAGAAGTTCATTTGAGTTATAGACCAAGTGTACTAGTAATTATCATTCTTGTGCAATCATTGTTCATAGACTTGTTACCTTTGGTTATGAGATGACCAATTTATTCCTTCACAGACCAGTCATGTTTTGGGCAAACTTCGGGAAAATTCTGGTACTAATCCACTTAATAGAATTTTCTAAAAATTTAGTATGTTTTACCTTCATACGTTAGGATACTCTCTGTAAAATTTGGTAATTTTCCAAGGTGTCTAAGTACCTCAATTAGGTCTTGACTTACGGCTGTGCCAGAATTCAGTTTTCAGAAAAACAACTTCTGTACTTGATTTTTGTTGTAACCATATCTTGATGAATATAAGTCAAAATGGAGTAATTTAAAATTCTAAAATATAATTTAATGAGTCTAGTTTCATAAAAATCAAAAATCACCTCATTTGGAGTTGTGATCGATTTATGGTCGATTTTACAAGATTGACTGTCCAACCTCGGCTTCCTGTGCGCCCGCTGACTTTAGTGAGCGCCCGCCTCAACTTCTGGGAGCATTTCAATTTCAGCTTTCAGCCTCAGCTTCCCAGGCGCCCGCCTGGCTTCTTGTGAGGCGCCCGCCTCATCTTCGAGAGCATTACGGGATTTTTTCCCTGTTTTGATATTGAACGACTTGTACACCTTAACCCCTATCTAAACCTATCCTAAACCTCCCTAACCCTTCCCACTTAAGTCCTAACATCCCTAACTAGTTGTAATGATGGATTAAGAGTTCATTAGTGGGTCATTAAGCCACCAAATCAGATTTGAAAGGGACCACATTAGCTTGACACTTGTCCCACTCAACCTTTGACCCCTTATAAGCCACAAATCAGCTTCTTGCCTTCTCATTTGCTGAGAGCTCTTCCAAAAACGTGAGAGAGTGTTCTTGAGAGTTCTCCCATGGCTTCTTGAAGCTCTCATCTCCATCTTCCCTCATCCAATCTCCATTTGCCCAAGACTCCTTCATCAAAGGTGTAGAGCTCAAAGAGTAGAGCATTTCCATCCGAACGATTTTCTCATTTGCTTTCTTTGTGTAGAACAAGTAAGTTACTTTCTTCTTCTTCTTCTTTTAGTTCTCATTGATCCTAAGGAAACAAAGCCTATGGTGATTGAGGTCAATGAGGACACTTTTATGCTTCCTATGCTATCTTCTTGTATTTTGAAAATTATGAGCTTGATAGGAGCATGATTAGGTTGATTTCTTACCTATGAATGTTTATAATACTCTTCCATCTTGTCTATTTAAGGTTTTGAACATGTTAGAAACATGTATTACATTTGTGATGGAAGTGTTGATATATGTGAACGCCCTAGTTTATGCCTTCATGAAATGTTGTGAAGTTGTTATGTGTACTATCCTCAATATTGGACTCTATAATGAACATGGATCACATTATAATGCCTTGGTGAGTTTACAACCTTGTTGAACCTAGAAATGACCTAGGTTGGGTTATGAAGCACATAGCTTCCATTTCTCCAAAATTGGGAATTTAGAGAAAAGACTCAACGGAGTCGACTCTAGGGAATATTTGAACATGTTGAACTCTAGTTTCAATCCCTACGAAGTTTGAACACCGTTTGATTGGTTTACTCAAATATGAGCTTGGTTTAATTGTTTACAACAATTTGTTATGAAAGATTGGTTTTGAGCAATTAATTGCCTTGACATGTTTTTATGGTAGAGATGAATACCCTACTTGGTTGGTCGAGTTCGCTCTTGTCGAATTCGATCCTTGATTGGTTTAAGTCAAGTAAATATCTACTTGTGCATCACATTGAGTCCAGCTGGCATTATTTGGTTTGTTTATTAAGTCAGGGTGGGACGATGCATCGCCTTCACGAATTATGGGATTCGTGCTCGCTATGGATCGCCGCACCTGGGACCTCACACACACCTCCATTGTTGGCCGCAATGGGGAAGTAGCCCCTTTGCCGTATCAATAAGTGTCGCATTGGCTTGCTATCTAGATCGAGTGGTACTTGATGAAAGTCGATGCAATCACAGAGCATCGATGTTGCACGATAAAGTATAATAAAGTTTATTGCAGGAGCTACGAAGCGGCCTTGACTATATCATATCCTACTTGTATGATTTATTTTCCCGCACTTATGTGATTAATGTGCTAAGTGCTATATGATGATCATGTTCCATAATTGAGATAAATGTCATGCTATAACATGAACATGCATTGTAGTAACTTACTAAGTCTTTCGACTTACCCTATTTGTTTGTTTTGTTTCCTTAGATACGAGCCGTGGAGACGTTCCGAGATAGACTCGCCTTATTCACGTTTGGTTGTTTGTAACCTCGAGGTTGATCTTTTGGACTTGTTGTTTAGACTTTTATTTTGGAAAGGACGTTGGGAAGCAAGTCATATAGACTTGGCTTGGGGTTTTTGTTGTTGTAGTAAACTTAACTATTTGACACTTGTAATCTTTTGGTATGCCGACTTATATGTCGAGCCTGTTTATATGTGTATGGTTCGCTACAGTTTTCTTCCGCTAAAGCTTGTTTAATTATTATTGTTATTGTTGTCTCCGACATGTTGTGGCCGTTGAGGTTATTATAAGCATGTGTTAATATTGTAGGAGTAGTTGTTGGGTTCCGGCTGTAACGTCGCCGATGACTTGTTTATTTTTAGGTTGTTTTTCCGGCCAAGTGTAGCCGAGTTGTTATTCGTATGCGATGTTGCGCCACATGAATTTTATAATCCTACTTGTGCATGCTTGTGTATCTTGTCTATTTGGACGGCGCGACTCGGGATCTCGCATTGGGGTCCGGGTCGGGTCGTCACAGAAAATGAAATAAAATCAAATCAAAAATTAACTTTTGTGCTAATGGTGAAATTTGAGGTGGTAGTGGTGGTGAGTCTATGAATAATGAGGTTGACAGAAGAGAGTGAATGATGAAATAATAAATTGAATGGAGTAATGTATTTTTTTCGCCTTTGAATTTAAAATGAGACAAAGTATAACTATTGAAATAATTATTTATTATTTTAATTAAAATATATTTTAAATATCAAATGGCAAACTAAATTATGAAAGTATAATCAAATTTCACTTTGCGTCACAAGTAAAATATGACCAAAATAATCCTAACATGTATGATTTTCTATTACTGTTTTTAACACCCATGAACGGAAGAGGATAAAGTTGGACAAATATAAAAATTATGTATGAAAGTGAGACATCATAGGTTAGGAAAGACATTATTAGAGGTATATGAAAAAATGTAACTATAATAATACATTTGTTGGTGAGTATCAAGATATTAGATACTTATGTAGCATGTTTAATAATTACTTGTGAATAATCTAAGAAAATGTGTTAGGCAAGGTGATATAATGTCAAGAAGATTAAAAAAAATGGAGAACTTCGTTGACAAATCTTTGCGTTTTGTTAGAGAAGAACACTAAAATCTATAAGAGATACGTTTGAAGAAAGCAGTTCGATTTAATGGAAGCTAAATATATTTTATTTTTTCCTTTTAGCAAGGCAAGGTGAACGTATTTCTTGGTGGTGGTGATATCAGTGATGGTAGTTGCAGGGATGCTGGTGGTGGTGGTTAAGGGTAGTGGTAGGGGCGATTGTAACCATGACAGTGGTGGTTTAGGTGTGGAATACGATATTGTTAGATTTCCAAATCATCAATTTTTCAAATCTTCATATGGGTTTGGGTTTCAACCATCAAATTTAAAAATTCAAAAAATTGAATTTAGGTTTGTAAATAGTGAAATTTAAGGTTATGGTGGTGGTGAGTCTATAAATGATGAGTTTTGCATATGTGTTAATTTGAACGAAGGAGTAAGAAATTAGACAAAAAAATAAAATAAAAAATAAAAAATTGATTTTTGGGTTAATGATGTTATTTGAGGTGGTAGTGGTGGTGGGTCTATGAGAGATGAGGTTGATGGAAGAAAATGAAGGATAACAAAATAAATTAAATAACTTTTAAATTTCATTTTTTGAGAGTAATGTATTTTTTTTAACTTTAAATTTAAATATGATACAAATTATAATTACAATATTGCTAGCCTTACAACTAATTTTATAACTTTTCTTACAACTACTAAGTCTTGTAAGGATAATATTTTCCTTATAATTATATCAAATTACAATCCCTCCCCCTAAAGTATCCACCAAATCACATAGTGCACCCCAACCTAAGGTTTGTCTCATAATGATATCTGACGTTATATTTTTTTTTCCATATTTTCCACCCTAGCCCCGATAACGGTTAGAAAAGTCACGTTAAATAACACGTGGTCTTCCACGATGTTAACTCGAGGGAAATATTATGAATTCGATGTAAACTTTAGGGTGCTTAAAGTTCAAATGTTAAAATGGAGTGGGATCCACAATTTCATTTTTTCCTACTAAAATAAAATCTAGAGAAAAGACCAACCATTTTTTTCAATCTTCACTTTCCACAGCAAAAATTAACCCATAACTCAATCTTAGTTTTGTCCAATTCCTCCAAATTTTCTCTTAAATTTTTCTCTTAACCCAGATGATAGATATGCATTTTTTTCATTTCATTGTCAATTTTCTTATCTTGATAATAAAAACAAAGTAAACAAAAGATATGAAGAAAAAAAAACTCTTACCCATAGTTACACGTACCCACCTTCTCTGATGAAACCCATCCACCACCGAAATCAATCAATTTTTCATTCCCCTTCATCCTCTTACATGACTCTACCTTTACTTTATCTCTCATAATTCTTTAAATAAACCAACCTGACCGCCACGGCGGCTTCTATGAGGTCAAAATCATCTAAAGTCATAGTTTCTTCAACATCTTCTCAATTTTGATACTTTGTTTTAAGCCATATGCATATCGGCCGTATGCCCAATTTTTTCCCGCAAAATTGAAGAGTATTTCAATAAAACTCATAACTATTTCTCTTCATTCAAGCTCGTCTCTCTCTCTCTCTCTTTGATGAACTCGTCAATAAGATTTATGGGTTTTCTGTCAATTGCATGTTTTTTCAAGGGTTTTTAGTAAGTATACTCTATAGCCTTTAATTTCTACTTTAAGCACGACTTTTGTAGGAGAGAGAATGAGGGAGATCGGAGATGGAGCTTGGCTAGAATCGAAGGAGGACGACGCTAGAGTTATGATAGGCGTGACCAGAGTGGCAAGGGTTTGGGCCGGATATGAGAATTTGCACCCAGAGATGGCGATGGCTATGGTGGGGCTAACTGGAGATTGCGGCTATTACGGTGGACCCAGAGATGGGAACTTACACCGGGAGAAGAGAGAAGGAGAGGGTGTGAGATTATGGTTTATACTTTTAATACATTTACTCCTTAACCAGATAAAAGAATTGACATTTTCGCCCCATACGTGGATGACCACGTGCTATTTAACGTGAATTTTCTAACGTCCGTCAATGGTAGAGGTGGAAAATGGGGGAGGGGGAAGTAAAGTCAGATATCATTATGAGACAAACTTTACATATGGGTAAACTATACGATTTTGTGGATACTTTGGGGGGAAATTGTAATTTGACCCTATAATTATTTTTGAATTATTAAAATAATTATTTTATTTTTATTTAAAAATATATTCTAAATACTAAATGATTAATTAAATTCTGAATTTATAGCCAATTCTCATTTTGTGCACCAAGCAAAATAACCAAAATAATCTTCATGTGACATGCACTTACTATTTTCCGTTACTATTTTTAACGCATATAGACGGGAGGGGGCAAAGTCGGACAAATAGCTAAATAAGTTATGAAAGTGAGGCACTTCGTAGGTTGGGGTGCAATGTGAGATTTGATGTGTAATTTTGGGAACTAACCATATTTTGGCTCCATCGAAATTAGTCCAAAATACAAATTTCCCCCTAAAGTATCCACCAAATCCACTTTGGCCCACAATGTAATTTTTTAGCATTTCCAAATACCATGTCAAATTTGGTGATGAGATGTCATATCTGGTAATCGTAATGATAAACATGGTGTGGTGAATAATGTTTAAAATTGAGAATTTGCTCCAATCAAAGCATAAACAATATCAACGGTGTCGATGAAAAATTTGTTGGAGTTGAAGCTATGGACGATGAAAACGGATTGAACTATGGTTTGTCTTATCATTGTCGTATACATATGTATGCTTGTGTATTATGTTATACGAGGGAGAAAAGGGGAAATTCTTGATGTATGCTTGGTGTATGCTTGTGTATTATATTGTACGTCTTTAATTTGTTGGTGGGTTCTTATTTGTGGCGGCGTTGACACCTAAGTGTGATTATCTGATCTTGAATTCAATATCTCTGATATGATTCCGCTCTATTTTTATTTATTTTTCTATATAATAATTTGAATAAAACATTAATACACTTTTGAGTTTTATCTCATTTAAAATTTACATATGAGGCCATTGCCAGAGAAGATGCAGAGAAAGCGTTGCCGGAGAAGAAGAAAATGAAGTTTCTCTTTAGGTAATAAAAACAGAGAAAGCATTGCAAAAAATGACTAAAATGCCCTACACGTGAAATACCATTTGCACATTAACGTCAGATTGGTAACATTCATCGTGGCTAGGAGAAAACTAGAAAAGAATTATAAAATGAGATATGATAATGATACAAAACTTAGGTTGGGTGGTAAAGTGGAGCTTTATATACTTTGAGGGAATTTCGTATTTTAATTTTTTTAATATAAGTATATATACTTTGGGGTTGAAAGTTTGATTTCTTTAACATAATATTTTCTATATGGAGTCATAAATTTCAGAAACAACATAAACAAAGTCTCCAACAACAATGCGTTTATCGAAGATAGTAAGTTTGAATTATTTTCAATTCACACACTCATAAAAGTGAATGAATTCATGTTTGGTAATAAAAAAAAGAGAATGAAAATAACCAACAAAAAAATTGTAGGATAAGTTGCTGTACAATGACTAAAAATATACATTATAAATGACCGGAAAACAAAGTATCAAAAAATCTAAAAGTACAACAACACAATTTATAAGTTTCAAAAATTTATAAGCTAAAAGTATCGAAAAAGTTAAAAGCACAATTTATAAGTTTCAAAAAACAAAATATCAAAAAAGATAAAAGCACAACAATACAATTTATAAGTTTCAAAAATTGTAATCATTAAGATACAAAAAAAAATCCAATAATTAAAAGTAAACAAAAAAATGAAGAAACTACCAAATTGTTTTAAAAAAGTATTAACACTACGTGCAACGCATGTGAACATGTGGTCACGGCTTAAAATGAGGTTTTTAAATCAAAACTTTGAAATTTTACTTTCTTTTGTAAAATGTCTAGTCACCTTTTCACGTCAATTCTCATTTCAAAACCATGTCAAATTTCCATCTCAAATAATAATCAAACAATCAAGAATGTTCGTGGTATTTATTGATAAGCCACTTGTTAAAGTTAAACATTTAAGTTGCCTTTATTTTTTTTATTTGAGGCCTAAGATATTAGTTTGACTTCCCATTAGAGTTCATCCCATGATATTTTGGGATCCTTCATCTTACCTTAGCCCAATCAGAAAATTAAAATCAGTAAGATCTAACTATCACAAAAATTGGATAAAAATATAACATGCATTTGGAACATGCAGTTATTCATACCCCAATTGTCAAATCATTCGCAGATACATTTTTCACATATAAGCTTCTAGCTTCTAAAAAAGACGAAATTAACATGCTTTTATGATAAAACTAGTCAACTGGATTGAAGAACACGTGATTTGATCTTCACAACTATGAATAAAACTAAAAATACTGCTTTTATAACCTAAGGAGAGGTTGAACTTCGGCCCTCAACTAGAGCTATTAGGTTTGCTTATATACTAGATTTTACAAGGTAGAAATTAGGTCAAAATACAAAATGACCAGATCTGTCAGGTTGTTGCAGTCGATAGCACATGTAAGGGATTGGAAGCGACCGCATCTAAATGGATGCGGGCGCATGTGAAGAGTTAGCTGCCGCATCTGCACTCTTCAGATTGTCAGACTTTCAGCTTTGGATGCGAGCGCATGTAAGGGATTGGATGCGACCGCATCCTTTTCCTTTAGCTATTGTCCGGATCCTTTGGAGATTTACACTTTAGACCTTCAAGTCTTCAAATTCATGCGTAAAGCTTCCAAAATACCTCTTTATTCATTCAACCCCTGAAACTTAAAATTAAGACTAGAAACTCATATTAGTAGTTAAAAACTCATGGAATAGCTCATTCTAAGACAGATGAATACTCAATAGATACGTATAAAACACATCTATCAACAAAGTATGGTGGTAGTTCGAGTTTTACAAATATTGTCCGTGCTTCTCACATTTAGCGGGCAGTCATGCGATAAATGGATGTGGTTCAACAAACAAGCATATGGATTGTGGGGAAAGGGGAGATCTCCTTTAGGGGATCGAATTGGTGTGGTAGTATTCTTGAGGGACTGAGACCCATGGATGTTCAGCTCACCGTTAAAGATGCCTCCCCTTGTATTAATGACCTGTTCAGCTCAATACCGGTGGAATGGCATGATGCAATCAGGCATGTGCGTATTTCGAATTGTTACAGAATTTTAAGAGAAAATGTTTACATTTTGCCCAAATTGTCTTTATTAATTACTCTCAAATTAAAGATGTCTTATTCAAACTTTGAGAAAAAAAAAGTAGAATTATTTAGAGTGGGAACTGGGATGTTAAGAGAAAAGATAAAAATAATCATACAACTCATCAACAATAATTGCATTTAATTAAGGGTAGATGAATCTTTCTTATAAGCTTTCTTAACATACAAATTTCTAGACATCATTTATTTTGGGACGGAGATAGTATTGTTTTCCATTATGCAAGAAAAATATGCATGAAGTGTAATGTTCCCCTTCCCTGCCCAATCACACCAAAACAACGAAAGCTGCAAGACATTTAACTTAGGAAAGATAGGAATTGTAATAGAGAGTTTTTAATGCACTCACTCAACATAGAAAAATGGTTATAAGGATTGACATTATCCTACATAGTACCACACCGAATAGCTACGCACGATTTTGTCTAACACAACAAAGTCCTTGAGACCATCGATCAGTAATTGTGTTCATCGTCCGTCTCTCTATTTGTGTCTCACTCTCTCGACTTGTAATTTTTAATTGACGTCTCAACACTTGTTTATAGACTTATAAAAAAAAAAAAAAACCCTAATCCAATTAAGGTTAAGACTCTTGATCCATGTGAACACATGATATTGGTAACATGTATCACCCACTAACAATTTGAATGTTGGTAATGTCATGTTATCAAAATTACTGTGATCCCGATATTTTTCCATAACGAGCAATTACCAATGCACTAATTTTTTACTAAAGAGCCCATCATATTATTTTGACATGTTTATAATTTTCATAATCTTTCATCTATGCACTCTACTTGTGTTAACCATATTGATTGTGTTTACGTATTTTAGTATAAAGACATTGATATATTCCTTACTTAATAGACTTTCAAACGAGGAACAGATGGAGTATGTTATACCGTTAAAGCTCTAGCTTGCTCACATCCAAGTCCAACTGAACCCAAGTTAAAAATAAAGATCAACTCTTATTAAGTCGACTTCACCTGATACATGCCAAATTACCGCTTTAAGACTTACTTCACTTAAACCGCAAAACTTTTCCACAGCCAGTTTCCAAATAATGATCCATGGCTACTGCTACTGCTACTTATACTTGGGTTACAATCGAACAGTCTTATAGTCTTCTAAAATTTATGTTTCCAGTTTCCACGGGGATTTTAGGAAAAATATGAGAAGTAACTTCAGTACCGAATGTAAACACAATTCCATGAAAATTTTGGGTCATATTGACTAGTAACCATCAAGGCCCCTCATGTATACACCCGAGTATCAAAGGTCAAAGGAAGATATAAATTTATAAAAAAGGAAAAAACAAGAAAATTGATTCCATTTCCAGTAAAATCAAAGCCAGAGGAAAACGAAAAGGGTAAGGCTAGTTTGCTATTAGCAATCCACTCTGGCACTCCCGAAAAAATGTACACACTGATGCTAACTGCAAGTTAAGTACCCGTAATCTCTCTATCCATTTTCATCCTCTTTGAACTTTGCACTTCAGGCAAACTGCCTACGCGCTGCTGGGATGACGAATCATGTGGATAACAACAGTTTGCTCCTTTGCGACATCCCCTTGAACTGTTAAAATAGATACAAGGCTTCATTTTCATTTTCTTAGGCTTTGAATCCCTTGATATATGGTTATTTAAGGTATCCTGTTTTTCTCCACCATGTTGTTGAATCAGGCTCTTATAATAGTTTATGTCCTTCTTCACAGGAACTCCTACAGGAGTGGGAACTGGAAGTACAACCTCGGACAGAGGAGGAGGAAGTGGCGGCCGCATATTAGAAATAGGAACAGGCCCCACCCTGCTTGGCGGAGGATAGAAGGTTCCACTTGAAGAAGCTGTTGATGAGAATGTAGCATGCATCGTGTTCGGGAGTACCAGAGGTGCTTCAGATAAAGATATGCCAGGTGTCATGGGCTTGGGTACTAATTGTGGGTTGGCGGATGCTCCATGGGTCGTAACTAGTTTCTCAATCATCTGAGGGTCGCTGAGAATTTTGATGAGTAAATTAGGGTCAATCAGATTTCCTTGATCATTGTTCGCCATTGCTGCACTCAAAGCAGAATATGCTGCACTTACTACAGCAGGTTCTACACCAGGCGGAATACCATTGTCTGCATGGTTTATATCCCGTGCAGCATTGAGCTGAGGTAGCAGAGTAGCAGCAGCTGACCGTTGCTGGGGCTGCAAGCTCATTGGAAGTGTGTTACCGGCTGCCGGATTATTATCAAACAATGAATCCACCCCTGCATCTTCATCCTCAATTGGAATGATGGGAATCAAAGGGATGTGCTCATCATTGTGATAAGAATCTTCAACACCCATCAACAAAGCAGGGCTGCAAAGAGAGCGAAAAGAAATAATCAATTATGTTAAAATGAAAAAACTATGTCCGATACACAACTTTTGAAGTAAATGTCGCACTTTGGAGGAATGGCAGATGGACGCGGATAAACTGCCTCAAGCACTCTCATCTCCCGCTGGTTCTCAACCTCAAGTTCTTTGCTTTCTTCGCCAGCAACCACTTGCCACGTGAAATCCAATGCAAACTGTGGAATCCAATACAAAGAATATCCCATATTACAGTGGAAATTTTAAAGATATGCTTGCATCTGATCTGTGGCATCTGAACTAAGATACTTCCCCTAAATCATGAATAAGAATCAGATACATCAACAGACAGATTTTGATGGAGTTAAATTAGGGAACATGAAAAATATTTTTCCTTTTATACCCTCAAAGTATCCCTTAGTGGTGTCAAAGCAATGGTACCCTCTTCTTCTTTTATCTCATACAACACACAAATTTGCTTAAAGATCTTTCTGGATATGAAAACGGGACACTTATTGTGGAACGTCCAAAAAATTGAATAAGAACTTATTCTGGAACATAGGGAGTAGCACATATACATGAATTCCCGGTGGTGTACACATTATAGCATTTCAAGTGCATGATAGGACATGATAGCTGGCAAAAGCAAAGTTAGTACATTTATAAAAAAACACTCATTTTGGGAGAAGAATTTTTATGAAAAGACACTCATTTTGGGCCAAGGGAGTTATACTCTCCCTAACTGTAAGTTTAATGTAATATGCATAGATATTGAACGTCATAACAAGTAATAGCTTAATTTTCAGAGAAGACTCTTTAAGTGAAATGGGTGGAAGATTAGAAACTTAATTCAGCATACTGAAGTTGGAAAAATCCTTTCAGTTTTTAATCCCCCTATTTTGCCCTCAACAACTAATAATGAGCTTATTCCTCGTCTTTAATCAGTCTGAATAAGCCTATATTTCTTCACACACACATCCACGGAACCATACATCATACATGATTATCGAAATGGAAACCTCTTGACAAAATTCAAAAAAATGACAGAAGCAACTCAACCATTACTCACCTATGATAGTTCAATATATTGCATGTAAACTACACTTTCTTAGGCTGTAAAAGAAGGAAACTAACTAACAAGTAGACATACATGGCTTGGATGCCAAAAAAAAATAATCATACTTTACTTAAAAGTAACTAAATGGTAATTTATACCAAAAGATAACTTGTTTAACATTAAAATTGATAAATGAAAATATTAACTCATCAAAAGACCTGCCTGCTTGGGCCACTGACAAAAGTAAGTAATTTTTTCAACCTAATATTCAAACTAGCCATATTTATCCTTCCAAAGGACCAGTGATGAAATTGCACTTCTATGCATGTAGACCCAACAAGTTTGAAGCTATATTCAACGAGAGCCATTAGGAAAACCACCTGGCTTGATTGTTAAGATTATTATTTTTTTGATAGGTAAGTATGACCCTTTGTTGGTATGGGGATTGGAACCAAGGACCTCAAAGTCTTTGCCTAAGTGCCCTTGCCATCTCTCCCACCCCTTGAGTTCTACAAGTCCATGATAGCCTGTCAATGGACAGCTGCAGCATCTGTGCAATCAAATTACAAAATGGACTGACCCAGGAGCATGGTGCATGGCATCTACCAAGAATTCCATACAAAGCAGAATAATAATATAGGGATCCACAAATTCAACTGAAGGTATTATTGTAGGCATTACATTTAAGTTCATGTTGAAAAATCAGATTAGACCAGGTGCACCTAAAATCTATGTAAGCAACAACATAGTTCCCAATAGAATGGGGCATATGGCAACAAAGCACGACCATCTCAATAAAAATTTGAGTAAAAAAAACGCACTAACTAGATGCAAAAGGCCAAGAACACTGAAAGAAAAGCTGTTAAGTGTTGAATACAAGATGAAAGAAAAGCCTCAAGCCTGGCCAAAGCGTACACTAACTGAAAAGGCTGTGGCGAAAGCATACATGAAGGACCAAAACAAGTTTAAGTGTCATCCCTTGAGCCAGACACCCAAGGTATCAACAAATGGGGCTCTTCCTGTGCCAACAGTTTCTGGGATCCCATGGTGGAGAACGTTCTAAGCGCGTCTATTTGTCTTTAGCGGGTAGGCTCACCGACATTGAATCTTGTCTATCTAGCACTCGATTAATTATTTTCCACAACCTTTGCAAGCCTGGGTAACTCATCACCAGTGTTTTTATCTTCTCAGCCTCGTGAGTGCTTTCTTGTCAGTAATTGAAGGAGTGCCTACTTGGGGGAATAACTAGGTTGAGCAATCTTCTTTATCAACTTCTTTTCCTCAACTCAATAAACTCTCTTCGTTCAGACCTACCAACCACCACTTGCTAGTCCTGCATGTTGCATTGTCCAAGTGTACACCTCATGAGCACGACTTGTTAAGACCAAAGTGTTAAAGCATCCCTAAAAGAGAAGTGTCTATTTCCAGGTAATGCTCACAGCCTGCAAAAGAGGGAGAGGTAGAAAGGAAATATACCAACTTTCAGAAATCCTAACATCTAAAACAGTCAAGGCATCTACCCAATAAACCAGAAATAAAGATCCTGCAAAAGATGGAGCTCACTTGTCCAAGCGCCATGAACCTAGACATTCTTCCGTCCTTGCTGTGACCTGCAATGTTTAGGCCCAGCAATGAGCCAAGGGCTAATTATCCAACACCAACTGAAAAGGAGTAACTCATGGTGCATCTACTTCCTCCACAAGTACCTAAGCTACCCTTCCCATGCACTATTGTACCCATACAAACCACCACTACCCAACTATCAACTACTGTACAGAGTTCTCTATCACACAACTCATTCCCCAACATACACTACTCCAGTAAGAAACTGAAAAGGAGCAACTCATGGTGCATCTACTTCCTCCACAAGTACCTAAGCTACCCTTCCCAAACAAACCAGCACTACCCAACTATCAACCTCACTACCGTACAGAGTTCTCTATCACACAACTCATTCCCCAACATACACTACTCCAGTAAGAAACTGTTCATCAACCATTAAAAGTAAATGAAGTAGCTCGTGGTGCAGCTACTCCTCCGCAGCCTAAACTGCCGCTGAAATACACTATTCTACCGGAAAAATCCACCATTACACCAACTGTCAACCGTAATCAACAACTGATACAGTACAGAATTCTTTAAAGACAGGCCAAACATTACTGCCTAATTACTCCCTCCATCCCTCTCTCTCTCTCTCTCTCTCTCTCTCTAATAGTGTAGGACGAATGGATGCGGAAGAGAGGATGATAAAAGGGAACAACAAGAGTGGATAAGGAGTACGAAGAGGAAAACTACAGGCAGTCCAAGTTGTTTATATGGAAGATACCAGGAGGTAGGATGCAGCACTAAGAAATCAGTACTCGTCCCACCAGTTTTTCCAATGAACTTGCTATCTGCCACCACAAAACTTGAGCACAAAGCTCGACAACAGAAGCACAAGGTCAAGAGTCAAGGTTAGACTGTGACACCTAAAGTGCACTTAAGCAACAGCAAGTTCACTATGGGCATAGTATATAATGGGACACAGAAGCATCATAAAATCCCTTACGTGGCCCAAGAGGCTAAGCACACCATGGTACCAGATAAGCACTAGTGTAGAATACCAAGCTGAGAAAACTGGAAGACTAAATTTAGACAAAACCAGAGAAAAAAAAAGATAGAGTCAAAATAGTACGCTAAGGACAACTTAGAACTCAAAAGTCAATTATTTGAGGAAAACACACATCTAAATTGTGCACATGACAGAAAACTAAGTAGTCAAGGGACTGCAAGGCCCCACTTGAAGGACATCTTGATGTCCCACTTTGCTAACATTCTGTGCCAATTTTCACTTACACCTAGGAGATGTTTAGTCCATTCATCATGATTAATATTGCACAGTCATTTTTGTGAATGAACAGAGAGCTTGGCAGGGAGAATCACCGCCCAAGTTATTTCCTATTCTTAGTCAGGTAGGTTGTAATTGACCAGAGATAGAATTGAGGGACTCTAGTGGGATACATATTATCACATGAACAGCATGGTCAAGCACATCATCTGCACATGAATGACTGCCTTTCCGCCTATATAAAAGCTTCAATTATTCAATAGGCTTTAACTAGCATAACCTCAAAATTTTCAATTCTCACAGTTCTTAATTTGTCCTCTCTCCCGTATCAGCGTTTGCTAGTATTGTGAGCTGCCCCATAAAAGTGTACACCTAACCAGCAATAATTTATGGGCTTAGAGACCACTTTAAGGTTGATCTAAGCTGGCCCTCAGTGAAGCTGATAATACCCTCCTCGTAAAAGAGCAGAAAATTTCCTGATTAATCACTGCTTTGGGAGGAGAGATATTAGCTGATTGCATGAAAGCTAGGTGCTACCAATCTCATCTAGGATTATTACACATAAACTCATTACGCATTGTGACCTCATGTCCTTTATTTTAGCACCTTTCCATTAATTTATACTGCATATCTTATATAAATTCAGTAAATGTCTGATCTTGAACAACATTTGAATTTCAAAATTATTTCAGTGCATGCAACACTGTTAAATTCCATTTGACTTTATCTTTCTGTTCTGTTATTTTTTTTCTTTTGGCAAGTACACAGATGAGTTAGATTTCATACTTTCATTATATGTCAATGCCTGTCAACATGAAGCCATAAAACACTGCATAACGAGAAAATAAATGAAGGCTTACAAAAGAAATGACTTACTCTTGGGGGACATTTCCATTTGATGACAGGGATTTGGGACAACTTATTCTTCAATAAGTTTGCAGGTTGAATTCCTTCAAAACCCGGTGGCAAATTATCATCTGACCCTGTTCCAGTTGAATGTGATGGCCACGACGCCTTCGCCTCGAGATGGTCCTGACCATTCAAACCAACCTGGGAAGGAGATTCTTCGGACAAAAATAACTTTACCTATAATAGAACAGGAATTAGTCAATGATATGTCGAGCTTTTTTTCCAGTTCAAAGAATATTGATTGGTTCTAGAAGTATCATAACCACCACAGAAGTCAAAGCTTGTTTATTATGTTAATGATATATTGCCTACATTGAACTGTAGGAAGCCATAGTAATTTGTGCATTGTCCTCTTCAAGTGATCAATTTCCTTGTCTTTTGAATGGTTGAAACAAAAAACAAACAACAAAATCAATATTCAAGATGACAATGTAAACTGATGCTTCTTAATTATCTTTACTTTTCCATCTTTTGAATCAAGAGAAAACCAAACCTACTTGCGAATAATGTATACGCTTGCAACAAGAGCATGAGTTAGAGCTCAAACAAAATAGGCCAACATGACTCAGAAAGAAAGCTTATCAAAATTGCAATAAGCAAACACCAGACTCCCAAGCTTTTAGATGGCTTAAGCAGAACAGACCAGCTTAATATCAATATGTCTGCAATGTATTGCAAAATATCATATTCTCCATCACTAATGCCAATCAGGTAATCACCCAAACTGTTTCCAATTTAAATTAATTGGAGCTTTCAGGTGTCAACCTTAGCTACTTCATTTCCTTTATTTCTTTTCTTCTTATTTTATTTTTGCTTTTTATCAGTGAGCTTACCTAATTCAAAAACTTAAAGTAGCCAACTCAACAATAGGACATGCTATCATCCTAAACTATTTAAAAGGCCGCAAGATAAGTTCCTATCACTATGTGAATTAGAGACTTGCATGAACAAAAGGTATGTAGTAGCCAGTTTATGAGGCTTATTAATCATGGGGATCAAACAACAAGATGGAAGTCAGCACTACCACATTTTCTCTCCTCCCCAAACATGACGCACATAGACACAAGGGAATACTAAGTGAAATCTCGTAAGGCAGTGCAGAGAACCTTTATTACTAACCTCGTAATAAAAGACCACATGTCAATAAAGAGGACTTGCAGCAAAATAGATCCTACTTTCAAACAAATACTCGTCTGTATGTGGAATATTAATATACACCAACTAGAATCAAAACACTTTATTTTACTGTCACTGTAATGACACTTCACCAATCCAGGCCATGACAACCATGTCCTCTTGGGAGGTAGTAATAAACACAAGGCAATCACATGCAATAAGACTCAGGTAACTCTATTTAAATTGGGATGGATAGCGAAGAGAGAAAAATGTTGAACACGATCTTAGATGCTAGGCAATGTTTGCTCAGCTACAGACCCAAAAAAGCGCAGCTTTGAAGCTTGTTGAGTAAGTTTCTAAGACAAAGCGTCTGTCATGTTCTCCAACTGCTAGCAACTGCTTACTCGCATCACTTCCATGTATCTTAGCTCTACCAAAAACTTAAAAAGAGAAATTCAAGACTCTTGAAACAAGGGCCAGCAGGTCCTACTTTAGGAAAGGAACTAACATTGGTCCTTCATGTGCGATCGAGGGCCTGTTTGAACACCTCCTTACTACAATCAACCTTACCTCATTGAAACTGAAAAACAACTGGGTCTTTCCTGATAAAAATTATAAATATCTTATAATCTAGGAAGCACAGACCCAAAATGGACTCTGAGACCATATTGGATATGTTTTTTTGAGAGGTAAGTGTGACCCCTTGTTGGTACGGGGATATGTATCGGGTGTGGGTGAACATATGATACTAGCATGTGCATGTAGAATAGATTTCACGCATATCAAAACTAAACTTTCTCGTTGGGATATGTGGGGAATATGCCATGGATACATGGCAGATAACAGGTTCACAATAAACTTTTTTTATTTCTTAATAATATGAGCATCATAGCAGATATCAATAAATCATCATAATTGTTTGTCTGGTGAGTTGCGATAGAAGAAAGCACCAAGAGGGGAGTAAGGAAAGAGATCGAGCAGGCGGCAACAAAATAACTCATGTATAGAAGAATTCTACTTAATATTCTTATTTTCGCTCCGCAAGCAATTCCGCTTATCGAAAGGCATAATTTGATAAGGTTTTGTCAGGGCTGTAAGAGGGTCCTACTTTCTTTTCCCCAGTGAGAAATCTATTTTATGTATTTATCAACAAGTTGATTAAGGGATCATGAAAAGATGGAATTAACAAATATAAACACACACACGCACGCACACACACACATTGCAGGATTGGGAATCGGAGAGCTATGTTCATCTATCCAAGTTGTTGTACTTCCAGCACATTGTAAGGGACAACGAAGATAGGGTCATTTGGGGGAGCACCAAGAATAATACTTTCTTCGTTAACTCGTTCTTTTTTGGGTCGAGGAACGTGGTAAGGAGTCAGTATCCTTGGGAAGCTATATGGAAGTCTAAGACCCCAAAAGAATTGCTTCTTTTTTTTTGCGTGGGAAACGGTGAACGAAGCCATTCTCATGGGTGATAATTTATGGAGGCGCAGTAAAGTGATAGTGAGCTGGTGTTACTTGTGCAGAAGGAATGGGGATGATGCTAATCATATTTTGCTTCATTGTTCAGTGGCGAGAGTATTGTCAAATTTTGTTTTCAGCATCTTTAATATTTCTTGGGTGATGCCGGGCACAACCAAGGATCTTTTCCTTTGCAGGTCTCTCTTTCAGCGCATAAGGAGGGACATGATTTGGTATGCTATTCCTTTGGGCGTTTGTTGGGTTATTTGAAGGGAGAGGAATAGAAGAGCGTTTGAGAAATGAGATCCTTCAGTTATTGTTCTTTTGGTTTATAGATACAGTTAGGCCTGAGGCAAATTCTTTGGTAGAGTTCGTGGCTAACTTCGATAGTTATTATACTTTTGAGTATACATCTAGTGTACAAAGGACACAACACCTGTTTTATCGCTCGTTTATAATATCATTTTACTTACCAAAAAATATATATGTAAGCATATACTACCTCCGTTCCAAAATAAACGAAGTTTCAGAGATTTGCACACAGATTCAGGAAGCTTAGAAAAAGACTAATTTACCATAATTAAGTGCAATTATTGTTGATAAATTGCATGACTATTTTTCTCTTTCCTCTTAACATCTATTTTACAATCATCCTACTTTTTCATTCCTAACACAACATTTAATTCGAAAGTAGTCCATTAATAAGGGAAATTTTGGTAAAATGTGGATAAATTTCTCTTGAAATCCCAAAACATCATTTATTTTGGGACAGAGGTAGTATGTATATATATGTATGTATGTATGAATATATATATATGTGTGTGTGTGTGTGTATGTATATATATGTATGTGTGTGTGCACTTACATATATATACAGAATACTCTATATACATACATATATATATATACACACACACACACACACATATATATATATGTATATGTGTGTGTGTATATATATATATATATATATGTATGTATGTATGTATGTATTAAAAAGTTGCTGTTTCTCGCTGTACCCGCATCTTATAGTTTAGATTTTGATATGTTGACGCCGCTGCACAGTTCATAATCAATGTTTAAAACGGTAACCAAGTTCACACTTGAATTTGAAAAGTTTCAAAAGTGAAATCTGACAACAGAAATGACAATTCAAGGACCCTGGCGAAAAATGGCCTTATTTATTCTGGGAGTGCTCAAAGTTTAAATACTTACCAAAAAACACTTTACATCTCAAGATAAGCAAGTAAAATTCTCCTTAGAACCGAATAATGTGACCCCGGATGCAGTTTTCTGTTTCAATGGTGGGGAGGGGAAACTACTAGACAGAGAAATGCACCATTGAAGAGAACTGCTTTAACTAAAAAAGTTAAGCAACAAAATCATTTTAGAAAGTTCATACAGGAGAAGACGTATTCACACCAGGCTAATTAGCTTTATACCTAAAGCAGCATCAAACAAGGAACTCACCGTCACTGTAAAAGTAAGAGATCAATACGGTGAAGCCCGTATATTAATAAGAACACATGCACATATGCGCACACAAACATTTGCCAAAAAAAATGATTCATTTCCCTGTTACAAGAAATGAACACCGAGGCTCTTCTCGGTCGTGGTTGACACCAACCAAACCATAACTTGTTGGTTGCAGTGAATATCACATGTAGAACTGACTAAAACAATGAAGAAGGTTTTATGACCACGGTAGCGATCACACATTCCATGGACAGTGTGATGCACTTCCAACCTAGGGACCAGGTCTGCACTATATTTGTAAGTGAATGTTAGAATTTATTCTGAAATGTCAGTTTGAACTTTCTGCAGTTTATAATACTGCCAGTCTGACAGCACACCACTGTATGTTAATCTTGTTGATGCATGATTAGCAAAGCTTTTGGTGAGTTGGTTACATAACAAATCTATTTCGTCCAGATAGATCAAAGTTGGATCTGCAAACCCATTCCAGCGACAACCATTTAACTCAACTAGGTAAAATGATGCATTCCACGAAAAGCTCAAGTAAATCTTATTGAATCAACTGTCCAAATCCTTCTCACTGCTGCAGTCCTTCGTCATAATAAGAAAATTCAAGCCTAACAAAAGTCCCATTACTTCATCATCCTCTACTTTACTGCATGTTTCGAAACTCACTACTTGCTCTCAAATTTCTCTCATGTTTACTAGGCACAAACAGACATACTATATTTGGCCTACAAACCATCCATTTGAATCTTGAATTACCATGCAAGAACTTGTTATGTTCTCTGAATGATGTACTATGCAACCAAATTACTCCCTCTGTTCCTAAATACTGATGGATTGTTAAGTTTCTTTTAATGCCCTTATGCATGTGGCCATAATTAAAGTATAAAGAAAAAGTAAGGGTGAAGTGGTAAAAGTGTTTTTCTAAAGAGAAAAGTTTAGAAACAGGACAATCATTTTGAAACGGACAAAAAAGGAAAGTAGGACAATTATTTAGGAATGGAGGGAGTATATTTCAAACCAAAATACCTGCGTCAAAGCTTGATCAAAGAGGGGGCCAAGTTGAAAGATAGACTAATTATTAAACAAGAGTGAACCCAAGGGGTGGGAGAGATGGCAAGGGCACTCAGGTAAAGACCTTGAGGTCCTTGATTCCAATCCCCATACCAACAAGGGTTCATACTTACCTATCAAAAAAAATAGTGAAGGCAACAATAGCCTCAAGATGAATGCTTTAAAAGCTCCAACAAAGTATTATTTGATGTAATTTCGACCTAAGAGAAGAAACACCATTACTTCAGCACGGGTCCTTGGGCAGATTCCCATTAAAACTGTAAGCTTATGGTCAGACTGCAACAACTCAGGGACCAGTACTTCAAAGAAAAATATCCAGGACAATAACAACAGCAGCAACAATAAACAGATCATAATGCCACACCAACTCAAGTTGAGGAACAAACTCTAGTACCCTATGTGATTACTCCTGACACTCAGCTCTATAGTCTATCCAAAGAAAATATATTCTTAATATTTCCATTCGTGTCAGTTTTGGTCTTCCACAACCTTTTGGATTGTCATAGATATTTTCTCATACAAAAAAGTTTATCAAGATTCGAGATACATAAGAGAAGATATGTGGACAATACAAGGACATTCTATTGATATTATCACTCTTCATGCCGAAGGAATTACGTTATGTTGTATGTCTCTTAAGCATCTTAAGTGATTCTCTCTCTTTTATCCCTTGAAAAGATATAGCGCAGCTCTAGCATTGCCACTAGTATAGTTAGGGTCATTCTTATTGACTGGAACTTAATGATGTGTGTATGTTCCCGACCGAACCATATCAAGTATGTTCTCTCTCATTTTATTTCCTAATAAGTAACTTCATCTAACACCTTCAAAGATGAGTAATGTGTTAATTATATGGTCATAAGCAGAGTTTCACTCAAAGGCATTTTGGCAGCTCACAGAACCACCAACGCAGTTCGAATCTAATAATGCTGGGTTATAATTATTTAGGCATATTTATTCTCTTTAATCTTCTAACCAGTTTTTTATTTAACTTTTCCACTAAGTAAGTTCCCCATAGCCCATCACCCACCCCTAGTACCCAACAAGATCATTACTTCTACCTCTCATTTACAGTTGCCTTCAATCTCTCTTGACATTCAATCACCACATTCTGGAGTAAGCCAAAGATTAGATCATAAGAACCCCACGTGCAATCAAAAAAGTTAACAAAGTGAAGTAAAGAAACAAAAAAAAACATTTTCTCAAAATACTCCTCAGACAGGACGCACAAAAAAGTCTTTTTAAATAGAACTCTCCACCAATGAACAGTGTGCCAAGTAGTTAGGTTTATAATTGAAGGGGTTACAGTGGTACAACAGTAACCCCAAGGTGTCACCTGCATACCACTCACCACGTACTTATCAGCTCCTAGCATTTCCTAAACAACTAACTTGGCTTCTTTTATCAGCTTACCTATCAAGGTCCCTCTTCCAGAAAGAACAAAAAAAGGAAAAGAAAAGACCACATATGCACACACCAAGCTGCAACATTATATCGTACAGTTGTGAGGCCTATGCTCAATTACAAATTATAAAACATCTTGCCACGATGCCAATCTCCAAAAGAGCAACTCTTTCATGTATCCATTAAGATGCCAGGAGATAAATGGAAGAGTGTTTCTTTTTCTTTATCCTAGATTGACAGGTTTATTAAGTGAGATGCTTAATATATCCCTTTTTCCTTCAATTTCTCTGTTAGTTATCGTGTCCACTTCCAGAGTTCAATATTTCACAACCATGTTCTCACAAGGTGGAAGATCCTACAACCCTAGAATATCTGGTTGCCAGCGAGACTATTTCCTTGTTCAGCTATCCTACAACAAGGACAGCTTAGTGCCCCATCCCTCGACAATGAGAAGAGAAGCAATCCCCAATAGCCATGTGTTTCTACTTGAAGTTTGACGACAAATTCATAGCCAAAATCAGTGAAAAATCAAAAGCATATAAGCGCTGACATGGCAAAATAGGAGGTTTATCAATAGATGCAATAGAAGACACATCATAATTAACGACAAAAAATAATCTACAGCGCATAGGCAGGAGGCCTCCCATGTATTACTGAAATTGAGGTTAGAACCAAAAGATGATAAGGTAATAACCAACAATGTACATTCTTTGACCTGTACAAATTAAAGAGTTTAATTCCTTAATGGTCTCAACTAACATACAATCCTGGCAGGAAACTACAGAGAGGTATGAAAGTGAAAGAAGTTAAAGATCAGGCTGAAGTTAAGGCTAAAAGAAATGGATTCAGGATTCCTCAAATCCTATAATAGCTGAAGCTAATTTAGATAACCACTATGAACATGTGATGCAGAGAAAGAAAATGATCAATGTCATCAGAGGATGGAAAAAGAGCAACATATAAAGTATAAGCAAAGCCTGAGCAAGCTCCTATGATAAATGGCATTCCAAACAGTGGGTTCTTTCAGACTCATCACATGCCATTAATTGATTTCAATATACCACATTATTCAAGGGCACAAAATTATATCAAATGATGCAGTAATACTATCATACCTATCTCTAGCAAAGACTAAAAAACCAAAGTATCAAATGATGATAAAGAAGGGTTTCGCAATATAGAGCAAGAGAGGCTCACACAAGAGGAAACTTGAATGAAACAGAATATAGGAACATTCACAAATTCACATTCAAGGCACTACATCAATCTACCTCTTCTCCAACACACAAACTTAACCAGTTTTTATAATCATCACCGGAACTAGTGATCTTCTGCATAATCTAAGACCTCGAAGTGGAAAACTATATTACTTCATCTTAATTTATCACTTATAGCGAACATAAATGCCATTCGAGTTAGTTTCTTTTCTCAAAATTTCAACCTCTCTGTCCTTGATCATGTCCAGACAGGGTCTTTGACTAAAACAGTCTCCAATGCGAAGAATGACCATTTAGTTGCCAATTGTCAATCATTTATAAGACAAACAGTTTCATCTAAAGTTGTTTACTTGGATCCTCCTAAATTTGGCTCAGTCAAGACATACTTTCATAATTCATTCACTGAGAGTTTTTTTCTTTCTTCTTTTTTTATGGTTTTCTTGTTCCCTAGAATACGTACCTATACCTCCCCTATTCCTCGTCAAAGGACTCACTTCAGGTGGAGAACATATACCAGAATCGCAAGCCTAAATGCAATGGAATTGGTACTACTTGCATTCACATAATACTAGGATAACATCTAGAGAGCTCATTCTTCTGTAATATAAAAACCATTTCTCTGATAAAATGTTGCACTAGAGAAAAACAATCTTCTTAATATATAGCAAAAGAAACCTGAAAAGTGACAACAGTTACCTCCTCTGCCATCTCATATGTGCTCAGCTTCAGCCTTTAATTATGCTACATATTCCTCCCTTTGACTCTTACATAGACTTCTAAAAACAGCTCGCACTTATTCTTTAAGCTTGCTTACTTTATTATTATTATTTTTAATTGAATTGAAAATATCTTATGGATTCACACAGTAACATTCATACTAATTCCAAATCAAGAAACTAAGACATTTAACCTAGGCCAGATGGCATCACAAACTCTAGCAAAATCAGTGAAAAGTCACTCACATTGGTAAACAAGTAACATTTTTGCAATTTTCGATAGTTTTCTCCACATTTTCAGTACAATAAATGATAAAATAAAAAAAACAAATTTCTCAACTTGATTAACAGACTTTAACACAAGCTAAAAACAGTATAACGCAATGATAATAAAAATGACCACAGAGTAGTAAATTCCTCAACATCCTCACATTAACAGAAAAAAATGGGACAAGAATTCACCATAATTCACAGACATGTATACATGAATACCTGACAAAGATTAATATCCGAAGCCCAAGAAACCCTTTTTGAGTTCGGCAATCCCCGCATGGTTTCGCAATTAGTTTTTTACAATTTCGATTCGGTCAAATAGATTGTAATCTTTCCACGATCAAGTCAATTTCACGTCTTATTGCTGATTGATGAACAACAAAATTAGCCAATCAAATCAATCGACATTCACCCCCAAAGTTTCAAAACCCTAAAACCCTACTTTTTGTTCCATACCAATAAAAAACACGATTGAAACGGGCCTTACGCACAAACATCGATGATCATCGATAAATACACATACAGGTGTGTATGGAGACCAAAAATCGAAGAACCCTAGAGAAGGGAAACCCTAGATAGATCGTTTGGGGGTTTTTTCGGTTCTGCCCCAATTTTAATTTTTTGAAATTTTTGCTCTTATCTCTCTGGCATTTTTTGTACTTTTCTAGTTTTAGTTTGTATTTAGGCTACACAACGCAGCTAACTGCTGGTTTTTGGGACGGCCGTGTTGTGTACGCGCCGTAGAAGTGCGTGGGCAAGAGTGCTTGACTTAGGTTTCAGGTTTTAGATTCGACCGCAGTCTTTAATTTAGGAAGACCGCGATGATGGTGTGGAAGCGGAATTGTGGATACTCGATAGTCGATATAGATGTCTTTCTTTTGAAAACGTACGGTTTGACCACGCCCAGTAGTAAAATAGCTAGCGGTGCAGTTTTACTAGAATGAAGCATCAATTTGTCACAACTAAGTTAATCAATGTATGATTTATTAGATTTAAAAAATTCATTTTATAGAATATGTTTGTAAGACGATTTTTCATAATTTTTTTGCCGATGAGGTAATAAGAGCTTGAGTTGTAAATAGATCGGATTATGCCCGCATCAAGCCTACTGAGCCAATCGTTAAAATCGAGTTTGGTTGAGCTACGTTGGCCTGAAATTTCTTTATACATAAGGCCCAAACCCACACAAAACAACCGGCCAACTGATTGAGCTAGCCCATGGGCCTACTCATATTTTGCATATTTTCATATATTTTTCTGGCTCATGACAAAGTTTACCGGGTCAATTATTGAAGTCAAGCTAGTCTGAAATTTCACCATGTCTATAGAACATAAACCTCAGTCCAGCATAATATCTAAGGCTCCGTTTGTTTCACGGAAAATTATTTCTAGAAAATGATTTTCGGAAAATGATTTCTGAAAAATAAAAAGATTTCATTTTCAGGTGTTTGGTAAATCTTTCGAAAATATGTTGGAAAACATTTTCGGGTGTTTGGCGAACGCGCAGAAAATGTTACCGAAAACAATATATGAACATATACAAAAAAATATATTTCAATATTAATATATATATTGAATATAAAATAGTGTTGAACTTTAAGTAATTTTCTTTTAATAACCCTCAATTTATCATTAATGGTGTCAAATCAATAATGTCTATTTTTTTTCAATCTCACAAATACATATAAAAACTTGATATTAGATATGAAAAAATGTTTTAAAAAATAAAATAGATAATGTTCAAGACGTCTTTAAATAATATAGTGGAGACTAATTTTAGAACATAGTGAGTATTTATTAAAATTATAATTTATAAATAATGTGCAGAAACTCCATTTATATTTCTAAACAATTTATTTGTTGAGTAAAGTATTGTGCGTATACGTAAATATATATAATTGTGGAAGGGCGCGAGGGGTGTTCTAACATTCGGAAAATGACTTACGGAAAATAAATCTGTAAGTCATTTTCTGGAAAAGAAGGCTTGATTTTCCATTGACTCGAAAAGTCTTTTACGTTGACTATATTTTCTTAAAACTACCAAACATCGGAAAATGAGGAAAACGTTTTCGAAAATTATTTTCCGTGAACCAAACGGAGCCTAAGGCTCCATTTGTTTCGCGTAAAATGACTTTCGGAAAACGTTTTGCTCATTTTCTGGTGTTTGGTAACCTTAGGAAGATGTGGTTAACATAAAATATTTTCCGAGTCAACGGAAAATGAAGTCTTCTTTTCCAGAAAATAACTTACGGATTTATTTTCTGTAAGTCATTTTCTGAATGTTCGAGCACCCCTTCGCGCACTTTCACAATTACATATATTTACATACACGCACAATATTTTACTCAACAAATAAATTATTTAGAAATATAAATGGAGTTTGTGCACATTATTTATAAATTATAATTTCTACGTCTTAAAGTTAGTGTCCAACATATTATTTAAGGACATCCTAAGCATTATTCATTTTATTTTTAAAAACATTTTTCCATATCAATTATCATTTTTTATTTTGTATTTGTGAGATTGAAAAAAAATGGATCTTGTTGATTTGACACCATTAATGATGAATTGAGGGTAATTAAAAGAAAATTACTTAAAGTTCAACACTATTTTTTATTCAATATGTGTATTAATAGTATAATATAATTTTTATATTTATTCATCTATTATTTTCCGTAACATTTTTCGTGCGTTTTCCAAACACCTAAAAATGTTTTCCAACTGATGTGTCCGGCCCAAACCCGATCACGAGCAAAGCACGAGCGCCCATCACGTGCTAGTCATGAGCCCATTTTAAATGGGACCTACCTACCTAGCGGGCAGAACTAGAGGGCACCGAGCATAGAGCATTATAGTATCCGTCAAAGCCTAGTCGAGCATTGGCCATGCCTGCCCGACCAGGGGCCAGACGCGGGGTCTACACTTATCTTCAACAGAGCTACATCATATAACCGGACTGAGCCTTGCTCACCCGGGCAAGATTCGAGCAGGGAACTTCAGAAAATTACTCTCCAAGACAAGTCAAAGGTTTCCCTATTCAAGCAGGATACTTACCTTATCTGCTCCTACATTTACGCGGCCAATCGCCCGTCACGCCTACAAATCTAGGGATTTCCTCCTTAATTGGCTAGATAACTATGGAAATTGAATCCCACAAGGATCCTACGTCATTGTGGGCCTATAAATACTCCTTTATAACTCATATACAAGGTATACACTCTTTCTTGAGTCTCGAACCTCTGTCAAATTCTTTTTTGACTTTCTCACATGATACTTACTCTCACGCCGGAGTGATTTCGCGAGGTCAAACCTTGCACTCCCACTAAAGTGTTTTCGTGATCTTAATCAGGTTTAAGGAAGCAGATCAAGCTCAGATATCCTACCCATAACACGGACAGCCCAAACTGCATTTTTGTCACATCACCGACATATTTTCAAAAGATTTACCAAATACCTAAAAATAAAATATTTTCATTTTCAGAAATCAATTTCCAGAAATCATTTTCCGTGAAACAAACGGAGTCTAAAAATCAATGCTAATATGAATGTGGAAGAAATTAGATTTTACTTAGGATTTATAGTCTTTTTTAAATAAAAAATTTCTCCAATACAACTGTGGATGAGGGGTATGGATATGACATGTCAATTATATTACATTGTTGATAACAATATCAATTTTCGCATTTTACTTGAAAATGTGAACACATCATAGTCAAAAAAATTTCTCTTTAAAAAAGTATTATTTATTTTTTTGTCAAATTTAATTTTTAGTGGTGAACGCATGCCACACAAGATCAAATCACATTTGCATTGGAGAGATCCATTTTAATTAAATGTGAATAAAGAGAAAAAAAATATCACATGTGATAGAGGCTGTTAATTACTCACGGGTACATAGGATCAAATTTACGGTTGAATCGGTAATGATCTGATCAGGGAAAAAAATTAAATTTTCATCGGTGTATAATCTTTTTACACAATGACACGTGGCCAACAAAAAAATTAAAAATATATCAAAATAAAGATTGTGATTGGTACGCGCCATTAACCAAATGTTGCTTATGTATAAAAGATTTTACACCATGGGTGATGAAATTTTTAATCAATGAAAAATTATCAAAACCGAGAGAAAATATTATGTATAAATTAAACATTTAGTAGAATGTCAATTGGACCATGATTTGCCTCCCCTACGCGTCCAAAGAGGCTCTACTCTACATAAATTTTCTCCTTACATGCTTACACACAAGATATTTGTATTTAAATCACTCAAGCATTTGCTATTTTTTCATGTGGGGTAAACTCACTTCCAACATCACAATTTAATCACTCATAACTTATTCTTCCAAACACCAAATTTGACAAATAAATATATGATTTAGATGCTCTCACGGTGTTGAACATATTTCCATAATTACCCTCATCATTACATAAATTACTCATAAATAAATTTGTGACTCAAGTTTGCACAATTTCCTTCTCATTAAATAAAATTTCCAACATTTCATTGAATAATGGTGTTTTTTGAAACATTTGTATAAATTTGAAATTCACACTGTCAGCGTATCATAATTCAATCAATTATGAAATAAGAAAAGCACTATGGGAAAAAAATGAATAATTTCGGGCTGGTCCACTTTTCAAAGTTTTAATTCGCTCCAGTACCGCGTGTTTTTTCCAACCGAAAAAAGATACTTTTGGGGGGCGAAATGACTGCGATACCCTTAATGAGCCTGATGCGCGCTACGAAAATGCACCGCAGTTCAAAAATTTATATACCACGATTCAAAAAAATGATGTATCGCGATTCAAATATTTCTGAAAATGTACCGCGATTCAAAATTTTAAGTTCAGATCCTAGGTTGACAGGTTGTCTCTCATTGTCTTGTTCACACGTAAATGCAAGGAAAAAAAAAACCTAAGTGAGTGGGGAAGACCAAATAATGGAACAGCCCGGAAGAAAAACTTTGGGAGAGAGTCAAAAACTTCATTGTCTTTCACCTTGAATTCTCAATCTTTGTAAGAACTCCACCCATCTCCACCATCGAGGTTACAACTTCTCATTTTCATTTCATCACCCTTCTTCTAATCACAAATGCCCAATCCCCCTCAACTCCACCTCTACCTCTTTTTTTCTCGATCTACATCTGTTTGTTCTTCTCACATCCTCCGATCCAAGCCCTCGACAAAAATTGATTGAGAGAAAGAAGAAATTACTTTGAAGATGATATGGTCGGCTTCACTATTTCTCTTTATTTTAGTTTTGTATCTGGGTTTCATTGTCTCTCCTAACTTTTTGTCTCTACTCCCTCTCTTTAAAAAGGAAGAATATATTTTTGTACTGCGGTGAATTTAATCACAAAATTGATTTTCTTTTAATCGTGATACATATTTTTTTTGAAAATGCACCACGATTCAAAAATTTATGTATCGCGATTCAATTTTTTTTGAAAATGCATCGCGAATCAAAACTTTATGCACTACGATTCAAAAAAACAATTGAACCGCAATTCAAATTTCTCTCTCTCTTTCCACTACCACGGTCCATTTGCAGGCACCCACTCTTTTTTTTGTTGAAGTATATATTCCACCCATCTATATTATAAAAGTGCTCAGGGTCTAACTAGTGGCCCTGATCGAATCGTGCTAAACAAAACTGACGGTCTAGATTGATTCGTAAGTATGTGAGTTACAAATGAACCCTTCAGTTATGAGATATGTTTGAATTACCCCTCTATAATTACATATAAAACATTCAATTGTGGGTTTTGTTTGAATTACCCCATCAATTATGAGTTTTGTTTATTCCATATCGATACCGTGCCTATGGCACGAGCACATATACTAGTTTATGCAAAGAGAGAGAGAGAGAGAGCAGAGGAACCTCCATTGGAATTTCACATGATAGCTACTGGTTTATAAAGAAAAAGGCTCATCAATGTGGAAAGATAGAGAGAGAAATTGAAACAAACCCAAAAAAATCAACATTTCTTTCTTTCTTTACCCAATTTCATGGCCAATCGCAAGACACAACTTACCGTCAATGCAATGGCTTCGTCTTTCGCCCCTTCTGTCATGATACAAAGCAGTGTGAAAATATGAGTATTTTTGGAACAATTTTTTAAAAAATGAACTTTAGCAGTTGAAAAAAAAAACGATGGACTTTTGGGATTACAAATTTCAAAAAGTGGACTGGCCAAAATTTTACCCAAAAAAAATGCTCACAGCCATACTTACATTTCCCGAATTTATTTATTTCGCTACCTTGTCTTTGTAGAGCTCTATGCTTTCATAAGTGAATTCAAATCCCTTCCCTCTTTTTCATACGTCCTTACGTGCCTCGAGACATTGCTGATCCAAAATTACTACTCCATCCCTTCGTTCATGGCAAAGAGTTCACTATTCCATTTTGGAATGTTTCACTTAAAGAGTTCACTTTCAAAAATTATAAAAGTGCTATTTTATTACTAATAGAATAATGCTATTTTATTACTAATAGAATACTAAAAGTGTCATTTTTCAAAAAGTTTGATTTTCAAACGGGAACTCTTTACCCGAAACAAAATAAGTAAATGTTACTTATCTTGTGGGTATTATTGGTCTAAAATTATGTTGAAATGAAGTTACGGTTGGAAAAATTGTATAAGTGAAGGAAATTGTGAAAATTTGAGGCACATATTTTTTTAGTCATTTATGTATTGTAAGGGTGATTGTAGAAATATGTTTTACTCCGTGAGAACATAAAAATCATATACTCCCTCCGTTTTCAAAATATTGTCTACTTGGACCCAACACGCCGATAAGAAAAAATAATTGATTGTATTATAAATATTTGTGAAGTGTGTGGTTTCCTTTAATGGTCTTGAGTATGTGGTCATAATTAAAGTAGGTAGATAAGAACGGACGAAAAAGAAAAATGGTGAACGATAATTTGAAAACGAAGAGAGCATTTATTTGTTCAATTTTGTGTTTTGATGAATAAGTTATGTTTGATTAAAGTGTGGTGTTGAAAGAGAGTTTGTCCTACATCGTGATAAAACAAAGGCGTAAGTGGTTTAAATACAAATACCTTATGTGTAAGTATTAAGCTTGTGTTGAGTAGAGGTTTTCTCTCACGCACGCCCGTAGGGTGGGGTGCAAATCATAGTCCAATTAGCATTCGGTTCTATCGAACTCATGTGTAAGCGCATCCCGCAAATATGAATGTCGTACCAAATTTACGTACTAGTTAAACACATTTTTTTCTTATTTTTCCTTTTGGTTTTCGTAACTACAACATTCATTAGCAGATTTAATCTGCTCACTTTAATGTGTTTCATTAAGGGTGAATTAAAATGTTAGATTAACATTTTAATCTACATTCATTAGCATATTTTTGACTTCCTCCCTAAACACTTTTTAGATCGTATTTTGCTATTGTCTTCTTTTTCCAAGCACTTTACGGGGAAGAGGTGAATTTGTTTTAAAGAAACTGTGTTGGACACAAGCCTTGGACCAGTAGACTTTAGTTTGGCAATAGCCGCCTACTCTTGAGCAAACTTGCCCACCAACAAATTTCACAACACCCTGTACACTAGTAGACTTCACCGAGTTTAACAAACCAGCAGACTTTCACAAGCTTCGTACACCAGCAGACTCGCAAAACTTTAGTAGTCTTCTAAGCTTACAAGATTCAACAATTACTACTAGCAGTAACAATTTTAATTGTTTCATTATACTGTAATTTTGTATACTTTATTATTTCCTTGTATATTTTTAAGGAGTGACGCGACCGCGTTGGTGCGACAATCTGTTTTTGTGTTTATTTTATTAAGTCAGTTTAGAGTTTGATATTGTATCCATATTCCCTATATAATTGTAATCCTAAAACGTATAAAAGGTTAGTCATAATAAAATTTTGAAAGTTCATCTAATCTTTCTTTTCTCTTTCAATTGATACGTGATATTAATCGTGATTGTTTGCAATCCTTCCATTGTGCACAACAATTTACCATTTATTAATTGCTTGGAACTATGGAAAACATTCAAGTAAAATCCTTTTATTTATTTATTTATTTTCTTTCCATTTCTCTTACCATCTAGACATCTATAAAGCAACTATTAAAAACACATTATCTATTTTACTCCCTTCATTCCGGGCAAAAAGTCTCCGTTTGAAAGACAACCTTTTAAAAAAATCACACTTTTAGTAGTTCATAAGTAATAAAATGACATTTTTATGCTTTAATTTTTGAAAGAAGACTCTTTAAGTGAAACATCCAAAAATGAAATAGTGGACTCTTTGTCCTATATAAATAGATGATTCTATCAATGAAAAGACTATGTCATTATTCATAAAATTTATCAATTTCTACTTGGTATCAGAGCTTTGCTCCTAAAACCCTTTTCCCCTTACCGTCGCCGCCACCCACAACAATCCCGCCTCCATGGCTAACGATAACCAAACCCTCACCATCAAAAATCCCGTCGATCCAACCCAAACCTTTGACCTCATAAACATCTCCCACCACAACATCACCAAACTCATCTCCACCAACTACATAACTTGAAAACTCTAAGTTGAAGTAACCCTCATTAGGTATGGCCTCTACAAGTTTGTAAACGGCTCACACCTATGTCCGTCTCCTATCGTCCTTGCCAAGGATGTTCCAACACCCAACCCTAGATCCGGCAAGCAAACTTCTGTTTGGTGCTCTTGTCGGCTTCCTTTCTGCTCCCTTGGTTCCCATGATTCAACAGGCCGTCACCACCCGCGAAGCATGGGAAACTCTAGCTCACACCTATACTCACCCGACACGAGGCCACATCAAGCAAATCAAAGACTACCTTAAGCGAGCCTCTAAAGATAGTCAGACGATATCCGACTACAAGGAGTCCGTCAAGAGTCGTTCTGATGAGCTCGCTGCCCTCGGCAAACCCCTCGACCATGAGGATCTCATCAAGATCATCCTCGCGGGGTTTGAACGATGACTACTGCCACATTGTTGATGTGGTCGAAAGCCGGGACACTCCCATATCGTTTGATGAACTTCATGAAAAACTCATCAACCGCGGACTACTCTTGAAGCAGTCTCAGCCTGCGTCCTTCTCGCACCCTGTTTCTACGAATCCTGCTGCTCCGAGGAACAATAACTCACATACTCGACATCATTCCTTGCATGCTCGGTAGGTATCCTCGTAACCTCGGCAACCTTCTCTGCAGACCACGACACCAACTCCTCGGCCACAACGACCTTATCTCGGCAAGTATCTCAAGGCTGCCAACAACAGGGTCACACTGTTGCTCGCTACCCAAATTACCAACTGATTGCCACCATGCCCCAGGCTGCTACTTCCTCCTCAAAAAACGACTGGAAACCACGAACACATCTTGCGACTACATCTGATACAGGGACACCGATCTGGCTTCTTGATAATGGTGCATCCCACCATGTCACTGGCGACCTTGGCAACCTCTCTCTGTACTCCGACTACGCGGGCACCGACGACATGGTCATTGGTGATGGTATAGGGTTAACTATCTCCAAAACTGGTTCTTCTTCTATTAACACACCATCACACACATTTCCCTTGTATAATGTTCTCTTTGTACCCAACATGAAACTTAATCTCATATCCATATCTTAATTTTGCATCTCCAATAAAACATCTATTGAGTTCTCAATATATTCTTTTCATGTGAAAGATCTACTAACAAGGAGCAAACTGCTAATCGGGCACTCTAAAGACAGTGTGTATGAATGGCCGACCACAAACCCTCCTCATCGCCCCTCTACTTGTGTGGGCGCTAAAGTCTCTCACCACGACTGGCATCACCGGCTTGGCCATCCTTCTGAACCTGTCCAGCGTCAGATTCCATCTAGTTTAGGTGTAGCTTTAGACACTACACGCATTAAACAAACACATTGTAATGATTGTTTATGCATTAAAAGTCATAAAATTCCTTACTCACAATATACCATAGTGTCCTCTTCCTCGCTTCAAATTATTTTTTCTGATGTCTGGACCTCACCCATTCATTCTGTTGATGGATTTAAATACTATGTTATTTTTTTTATCACTACACTCACTATATATGGTTCTACCCGCTCAAACGAAAATCTGAGGTTGCCACCATCTTTCCAAAGCCCTTGTTGAAAACTATTTTAAAACCACCATTGTCACTCTCTACTTGGACAATGGCGGTGAGTACACGGGACTTGCCCGTGATACTAGCTTGGCCGTTTACCTGTTCGCCAATGGCACCTCTCATCTTACCTCGACACCTCACATTCTGGAACAAAATGGGTTTTCGGAACGTCACCATCGCCACATTATTGAGACCGGTCTCTCTCTTCTCTCTAAAGGTCTCTTTCGCTGCCCTTCTGGTCGTTTGCCTTCCAAATAGCGACCTACCTCATAAATTGGCTTCCAACACCCACTCTTGCCTAGCTATCTCCCTACCAAAAACTGTTTGGATCTCCGCCCAACTACTCCAAACTTCGTGCTTTTGCTACCCTTTGCTCCGCCCATAAACTCACTACTTGTTCCATTCCTTATGTCTTCCTAGATTACTCGCTCACTCAGAGTACATATCTCTGTTATGATCCGAGCACCACCAAGCTGTTCATTTCACGTCATGTTCGTTATGTCGAGTTTACCTTTCTCATGTCCACCATTGCCACCTACCTTGCTCGCTCCAATGACTCCACTCGAACCACCTGATTGCCTCCTCATGAACATACACACCGTTCGCTGCTCGTTTCAGTGACTCCCCGCCAGTTGCTCTTAGCACTAATAAGTTTTTTGGTTGATCTCAGCTCCCCCATACACCAACCTCACCCCAACACTCCTTTTCCCAGTACCAGTTTTATGCCTACTGCTCCAACCTCCTCGGCACCTAGCAACCTACCCGTGGATAGCACTGTACATGCTGAACCCGAAATGGTTCATGTGATCGCTGCTCCTATTTTCTCGGCCCCTAGCCCCATGCCTGAGGATCGCACTATGCTCGCTGAATCTAAGATATTTCTTGTGCCCGTTGCTCCAACCTCTTCGGCCCCTAGCCCCATGCCCGAGGATCGCACTGTGCCTGTCGCACCCCTGCCTGCTGCTACTGGTGCCTCATCCATTATTACTCGCTCCAAGAATAATATCTACAAGCCACTCACCAAACTAAGTCTCTCGACTCAATTTGCAGCGAACATGAAACCAACATGTGTCACTCAAGCTCTCAAAGATGTCAAGTGGCATCAAGTCATGTCTGAAGAATATGATACGTTAACTCGAAATGGTACTTGGGCCATGGTTCCATTGGTTGAAGCTCGCATTGTTGTTGGTTGTAAATGGATCTTCCGCATCAAACGTCATGCTGATGGCACCATTGATCGGTACAAATCTCGCCTAGTTGCCAATGGGTTTCACCAGCGACCAGGTGTTTACTATCATGAGACCTTCAACCCAGTTGTTAAACCCATTACAGTGAGACTTGTTCTCTCCCTGGTCATCTGCCGAGGATGGGCTCTTCGGTAGCTCGATGTGAACAACGTCTTTCTCCAAAGTACTCTCTCTGAGGAAGTATTCATGACTCAACCTCCGGGATTCATCGACAAGGACAATCCTCAGCATGTATGTCGGCTTCACAAGGCCATCTATGGACTCAAGCAGGCTCCCCGAGCATGGAACAACGAACTGCGACAGTTTCTTCTTGCCTACGGCTTAAAAAAATTTGTGGCTGACACGTCTCTGTTCATACTTCATACAGGGGGCACCATCATCTATCTCCTTGTCTATGTGGATGACATCATCATCATTGGAAACCAGCCCGCTGCAGTTCAGACGTTCATCTCTCTACTTGCTAGTCACTTCTCGCTCAAGGACCTCGGTGATCTTCACTATTTCCTTGGGGTTGAAGTTGTTAAGCGACCAAGTGGTCTCCTACTCTCCCAACGAGGATACATTGTCGATCTCCTTTCTCACACGGGCATGACAGATGCTCGCCTAGTTGCTACTCCCCTCGCCACCTCGCCAACTTTTATACTTCAGTCGGGCACTGCTCTCACGGATCCTTTAGAGTTTCGAGCAATGGTCGGGAGTCTTTAGTATCTGTCCCTTACTCTCCTTGATGTCGCCTATGTCGTCAACAAACTCTCTTAGTTTATGTATAGGCCGACTATCGAGTACTGGAATGCGGTCAAGCGTGTTCTAAGGTATTTATGTGGTTTTTATTGATGCGGGTATTCTTCTTCATCGTCAGTCTCCTCTAGCTCTCCATGCGTTCACTAATGCTGATTGGGCGGGCAACAAAGATGACTACACATCCACCAGTGCCTACATTGTCTATCTTGGCATCAACCCGATCTCTTGGAGCTACAAGAAACAACGCAGTGTTGTTCGCTCCTCGACCGAAACTAAATACCGGGCAGTGGCTGCCACTGCTGCTGAAGTCTGCTAGATTGTGTATCTCCTCGGCGAGCTCAGTATCACCTCCTCGACTCAACCTGTCATTTATTGTGACAATGTGGGTGCCACTAATTGGTGTTCCAACCTAGTCTTCCATACTCGCATGAAGCATGTGGCCCTGGATTTTCACTTCATTCGGAAACAAGTTCAAGATGGGCTATTACGTACGGGTCTCTCATGTCTCCTCGGCTGATCAGTTGGTTGATGCCTTTACCAAGCCGCTTGCTCGCCAGCACTTCCATCAATTACTTCACAAGATTGGTCTCTCCTCTCGGGCGTTCATCTTGCGGGGACATATTAGAGAATAATATATTCACTATTTATTTATTGTAATTAGTGTTTAGTAGTTACTGTCTTGTATAGTTCTTTTCTTATTATGATTCATTCCTTGTAAATGTTTCTTGTACCACACTCCTGGTGTAACCCAAATTGTAACTCCCTATATAAATAGGTGATTCTATCAATGAAAATGATATGCCATTATTCCTAAGCTCTATCAGCTTCTACATAAAATGGAGTAAAAAACGTAGCATATGTACAATACGCATAGACACCATCTTCTACGCACTTTCTAATTATAATCCACCATTGAGATTGATTGGATCTAAAATCCAAGTTGTCCATCAAATGTTGTGGCTTGATCCCCATGAAAAAACAGCTTATAAGAAATTCAGTGCCTTATAGGTACATCAAAATTTGAAAGATTTTGGTTGGACGAAGTTAGAAATATATGGGAAAATATGTTACCACATAATTTGAAAAGACAAGAAAATAAAAGGAAAACATAAACTCGTTACTGCTGTAAGCTGAGGCAACAAAGATGTTGATGTTTGCTACCAAGGCTACTAATGTTTATTAAGTGTGCAATGTAAAGGCTGTTGATGAATCGAAAGTTGTTCTTTACCAAGGTAAAGGCTACTGATGTGAGCTGAGGCTGCTGATTTTGGTGTACGTTGCTCATGCACGGGGAGTAATTGAAGGACCAAAGCTGATGAAGTGAGACTGAGGTATGTGTTAGACAATGTTTCATTGAAACAAATTCGCCCCCTCACTGTAAGTGATTTGAGGTTTCAATGGATGTTTTGTCTCCCAGGATACAACACGGAGAAACCAGAAAAGCTTGTTCCAGAGGTTTTTGAGAATTGAGCTTTGTGCTTGAACAATATGACGACCAATTGAAACAAGAGGCAAAGGGAAACGCTATTGCCAATATTTAACTAATCAACATCATAGTTCCATTCCTAAAAGAAAAATAGCACTAAAAAAACACACACACAAACACACAGAATGACCAAGGGAAAACTGGATGGAAAATGTAGAAGCCATGATCCAATTAATCGTCATTGGTTATGTCAATTACCACTTTTGGCAGGCACAAAGACTAAGCGCTAAGGCACTGGGGAGTGCAACTTCGTCCTTTTTGTGTGTGATTAGGCCCAGCAAAAATTACCCAAAACTTGAAAACCCACTTAACCCGATCTGCTAATTACCCAACCCAACCCAACCCATTAACATTTGTGGGTAAATTTGGTTTACCCAATTTGGGTTACCCAATTTACCCCACTACAAATTACAGGTAAATTCGGGTTAACCAACATCTCACACTTTTGTTATACCAATTCTCTCTCCTCTTTCTCCCTCTCTCTCTCTTCGGTTCCTCTTTCTCTCTATCGTTCCTCTTTCGATTTTCATTCTCGTTTCTCAGATCAAATGAGCATCTCGAAGATCATCGTGTTGAAGATCTCGGATGGCGAGAGTTTTAAGCTAGGTTGGAGTAGCTATGGCTTGGGAATCTCAAACGAACCCAAGACTGATGACAACTTCAACAAGAGGTTGGAATAGCCGTGGCTTTGGAATCTCAAACGAACCCAATGATGATCTCAAGCATTCGATGTTGAGTTCGTATAAGTCGATTATGGGACTATGTTCGATCTCATCTAGGTTTGACCTTTCAATTCCCTAAAATGTAATTGACTATTGATTATTCCCATACCATCTCTATATTCGTCTCTGTGTGTTTGGATCTAATTAGGTAGATCATAGATTTATTTGTTTGAGCTTCTTCCTTGAGAAACTCTGCACTTTTCTCCCTTATTCTCTTCTCCGGTGGTGACTTTCCCAAAGGAAATGCTATTGTTTGCTTGAAAAAGGTTAGGGCATCCACACTCATCAACCTTTTAAAAGGTTTATTCAGCATGCCACGTCATCAGCTTATAAACCTTTTTCATTTTAAGCATTTTTTTTCTACATTCACATAAACCTTTAAAAAACTTTATATCATGGACCCACAACAAAATATTTTATTCTTTCACAACATTCATTTAAAATTACATTCTTTCAAAATAGTTATTTAAAAGTAATAATTTTATTTTCAATAATAAATATATATTCTTAAAATATAAAAAAATATTAATTTTTTTATAACGGCTAGTTTTACAACGACTAGTTTTCATAACAACTAGTTTTTGCAATTAGTAGTTTATAAAAATCATACGAAACATAATTAAAAGTAGATAAATTTTGATAATAGCACATAATTAAAAATTAAAAAGTACATAAATTAAAAATTCCATAACTTAAACTAGACAATATTAAATTTGGTCTTGATAATAGCACAAACTTGTTGATGAATTTGCAATTGCCTATCTGTCATGCCACTAGTATCCTTACAAATGATTTTATAATTCTTTGCAAGTGTCGACATGTTTATTGCTTCTGACACGTCCTTGAGTGTACAAATCTTCTCATTTTCTATTGCAGCACGTTCATTATCATCTTTTTTTTTGTTTTCCCTTTCCGCTTTGTGGTCTTTTGACCAATCGGACGAACTTCAACCTCATTGTCGTCGATGTTGATGCCGTATGCGCATCAAATGATGACGTGAATGCCCCAGTTTCAGATATCTTTGTCTTTTTAGAGGAATGCTCACTTGATTTTTCACCTTTCCATTTTGGCTCATCTTTCACCATTGCCCACACATGCTCATATCTAAAATGTTTTTTACGTGTTGAGAAGAAAAGATCATGTGCAGCTTCTTTCACTTGGTCATTGGACCACCCATTATTATGTTGATTTGGTACTTGGACAAAGTACTAGTTAAATTCATTAACCATTGGAAGAAGTGTGTACCAATGTGCTTTCAAGACAATTAACTTTCTTGAATTTCCGTCTTTTGACTCTTGTTGTAGTACTTGGTGATTTGTTTCCAAAACTCCTTATCATGTTGATAGTTGTCAATCATGCTCTCCGTTGAAACAATGAGCGAAACACTTGCAAGCACTTTGTCATCTTCAATGCTTCATTTTGTTTTTTGATTGTCTTCAACTTGATTGTTTACTTCTTCATCTAGAACGATGTTTTTCAACCTCTTCTTAAGTGGAAAAATAAGGAACTTCAGATGAGCCGATACTAGTCTTTTTTGTATTTGTCGGTGTTGTTGGATTTCTAGTGCTCATATTTGGGTTATAATGTCCGGGTGCGTATTGATTCGCCATAGTTGGATGAAAATATCCATGTTGCCGATACATGGGAAATTGAGAAAATGAAGCATACGAAATGTTTGGAATATTTGAAGTACCTTGATTAGTTGGAGGAACAGGAAAATGTGGAAGACTTTGAAAATTAAGATATTAAAAATTATGAACTTGAAAATTTGACGAAGCTTACAAATTTTGAGGAGCTTGCAAATTTGGAGGAGTTTGGGTATTGGCAGACTCATCATCATTTGAAGAGCTCAATAAATTAATTAAAAAATTTGTTATCTATAACAAAGAAGTGAAAAAAAGAATTTTAGGTATTTAAATAAGAAAGAATTTGAGGTAAAATGTATGTTTGAATGTAATGAAAAAAATATTTTGAAAAACTATTTATAGGGAAAAAAAAATTACCATTATATTGCAACGGTTACAAACACCCAAAAAAAAAAAAAAAAAGGCAAAAGTGCACAACGGATACATTACATATATTGAATTCATTAGTTTTCAAACTTTCCATCAATCAGTTGGTGGAAACCAACCGATTGATATTTATAAATCTTTTGGAAACTTGTTGTAGTGTTATAAGAGCATCGCCATTGTACTCAAAAGTGAAATTCTTATTTCTTAGAAAACGTGTTAGTGGCCATTAGGATAGATAAAGAGGGGTATTAGGAGAGAGAAAGTGGGATTAGGTTCTTAGATAAGAACCTGCAATTTTGGAAGAGAAAAATGGCAGGTTGTCGGGTTGTGTGAGGGAGGGGGGGAGGAGGAGAGGGAGGAAGGAATTATTATTTTATTTGGGTTGTTAAATTTAATATTTTTTGTGTAAGAAGTTGTGTAAGAATAGTATACAATGGGAAGATTTATTCTTAAGAGTGTATGTATTGGCCTGGTATAAAATTGTAACATTGGAGATGCTCTAAACCTTTTATAAAGTTTTTTGTCCATTTCATCAACCTTTTAAAAGCACCAGTAAAGATGCTCTTATAGGTTGTTCTCTCTCTCCCCCGGCCAGAAAGCGCAATTGTTTACTCGAAGGAAGTGCAATAATTTTTTTTATTTTTTAATAAATTTGTGTTTCCATCAAATTGTAAAAAAATTGAGAAGGTTTTGACACAACCAAATTTTGGGTACTAACAAGTTTCAACCTATTACCTATATCAACTCGACCAAATTCACCCAATTATCAGGCCTATGTGTGATGCCTATATGTGATGGCCTTGAGGTGAGTACCATTTCAAAAAACCTCAACAAAAAAGGTTTATCGTGCATAGTTCAATACTCCCTCCGTTCGGAGCAAAAATTTCAGTTTGAAAGTCAAATTTTTTTAAGAAAAAATAACACTTATTAATCCGTTAGTAATAAAATGATATTTTTATACCTTAATTTTTAAAAATGGACTCTTTAAACGAAGTATCTCAAAATAAAATTGTGAATTCTTTGCCTAGAATAGATGGAATATATCCGATAAGCTACTACAAAAAGATGCATACATCGAAAAAGATGTTAACAACAAATCAAATGACCCAATACGTTAGATTCAGAAAGCATACTGCAAATATTGCGATATGATGAGTCTTGGTTCATTGCATCAGCAAGGAGATATTACTTGAGATATCCATAACCCACTCCAAAGTGATGCACACCATGCCCGTGTCACGTGATTGTCCACTGTCTTATGATTGTTTATATATGTTTGTGAAGCAACAGCTTTAAGGAACTGCTATGGGCAAAGCAGTAACTTATCATCTCTAAGCCAAAGATAAGTATGACACAGGACTGGCTCTGTTAATCATCATAGATAGTATTAGATAGTAGTTCTTAAACTTCTTCCCTCAAGAGTCAAGACAATGCTACAGTTTATTATACACAGGATAGGTACATATCACGAGATCACAGTGTTTCGCTATCCACAAACAAACTACACATAATTACATAAACCCTGGTTCGGTTTCAGGAATTCCATTTATACTCTGAACAGTCCTCTTATTGCCTAGTGGTAAAGCAATACTCCATGTTGACCTATTATTCATATTTAAGGACGTTATTCCCACATACAAGTATTGTTGATCATCGATCTTCTCGCCGGACAGCATTGGGATCGGTGATCATGTCCATCATCATCTTCTCAGGTGAATCTTCCCAATTGGAGAATGTTTTCAAGTCAACCTAGAAATGCAGTGAGAAATGAATGGAGAATGTTAAACTATAATTCATTGCAGCTTAAGAAAGGTCATGTACGTAGAGATAGAATCTCCTAGAATATTGTTACCGTTCGCCTTTGTTCAGTGAAAAGTTGTTCTCTCTTCTTATATGACGTTTGAACTTCCCTGGCTCGTCTACCACCCAATCCCCATACTTCTACCTCCAAAATTGATGCTTCAACAGGCAAAAAACCCTACACCCTCCACACCAAATCACAATTTTCACTACCATGAATCCAATAACAGGTTAGGACTTGAATGAAGTTTTACTTAGAGAAATAACAGCTCTTCTGTGGTGGATGTACTCATTTTAGTACACAAGATGCAGAAGTAATTAAATAAATAACCAAGAATGCAAAAAATGGAATAGGGATGAACAAATAAAATGATTAGCAATTTTAAGTGTCAGGAAGTTTGAGAGACATAAAATACCACTATCCACCTCAGAAGAGGACAGATTCGGAAGAGTAAGTATGGACTGCAAAGGTAGTTTTGTAGCCAAAAGTATACTCACTGAACACACTGACAAACTCATATCTTACTGAGTCATCAACATCCCACCTTTATTCGAAATGTATTCAGCAAAATTCATACAGTATTGCATAAAGAATATTCATGCATACTGGAGCAGATGCATATTAAAGGCGTCCCAAATCTATTCAAGTCAACTGTGAAATGTTACAGAAGTCTATAGGAAGGACACACCTATCATCAAGTCCTGCCTCCTGATGCAGCAGCAGAACTTGTACAGCTGCAATTATCTTTAAAATCATTGATCAGAAAGCCTACAGCAATGCTTCAATGGCAAACTCTTTAGTCTAGAGACACTTTCTTCAAACAGAAAACAAGTCCACAGCCTCTTATTTCCGAATTTCTAGCAGAAATACACTACTTATATTTGCATTAAGCGAGATGCTGATAAATTTAAAAACACACCCTTATTAAAGAATGCACATTGAACAATCAGGGATTTGATTTTTAATTTAACAGTTAACCAAGGAGAGAACAGCGAACCTTTTCCTGTCTCACATTCTCAAACCTCGTACACTTCCTCTTTTTGACCATATGCACAAGTTAGGGGGCACGGGGATCGGGTGCAGCCATGAATTTCAGCTGCTAAGTTGCGGAGAAAACTAGAACACTGAAGAGAGTGAGCTTGAAAGACAGCTCAACCAAAGTGGGAAGCCTATACCTCACTACCAGACAAGACTAAATGCCTTTCTTCACCGACTCATGACAGAGATGAACTGGTCGATATGGTCTTTGGAGCAAGGCAGCTGAATGGAGGAGTGAATCAAAAGTAATAACAATAATACCAAGTTTGGGTTCTTAAATGTCAGGATTTGGTTCATATTGCCGTTATGGTATATACCAAGTTTTCAATATGCATATATCAGGCTATCTATTTGAGAACAGAAAATAGATGTAACTCATAACTTCCTTCAGTTTCAGTTGTACAAACAACCATGTAAATTCTAGAGAATTAGAGATTGTACCTGATTTGGGAAAAGGGAACCATGTTGATAGGTTTTGTCAACAGCATGATGGCGAACAGTAACTTTGGAGAAGTCTTCATCCATATAAATTCTCTCATTCCCGGTGGATCCTCCAAAAGCAATCCCAACAGGCTTGGGATGAGGCTCATATACTCTATTAGTTGGATGCAAGTGGCTGTACACAAAGTTTTTTTCCTTTCCTGCAAAGATATGATCTTCCCTCTGTTTCAATCAATTTAATTTCAAATATTGATTCTCTTCAGAAATCTATTCTACCTTGAAAGAGGAAATACACACCTGAAGATGAAAACCCCTGAAAGACAGGACTTATAGCATACAAAGTGCCAGAGGATCCATAATACGTATCCTTATTCTCAAAACCCTGGTGAGTAAGTGCACCAATTACCCATTTCTTGACATCCACATGATTCTCATGAGCATCTCCAGAACTAGCAGCAATCAGCACAAGCAATGGGCCATTATAACCTTCAACATTTGACCAAAATCTGTTTAAACCTTTTCCATGAACAGATGACCTGCAAAGTTTTGAAGTAATGCAAACTTCGGGAATGAGTATACAAGCTTAATTGCAATTCAACCTATTGAGGAATTGTAACAATGAAGTGAAAGATAAATATCAGGGAAAAAAAATCTAAGAATAAAAATTCAAAATTTTCGTCAAGTTCAATGCATCAGACATGCAGGAAATGTATTTTGTTCATCTATGTTTCCTCCGGATTCCAAACAGCAAAAGCTTCAACCCCCTTAAATTATTCAACCACTACAAACTTATACATATTTTTAATCATTTGTATCTCTTCTACATGTGAGTGTGTGTGTGAGAGAGAGAGAGAGAGAGACGTGCAGCTACTGTAAGTCTGTAAACAATCTTCTTCTTATACCCCAAAAACCTTTCTGATTGAAAAATAACCAAACTCGGTTCATCACATGCCTATCAGGCTAGCCACACGTCATTGACCAAAGAAAGCACCAAATAATTACCAATTTCTATGTGGAGCAGAGGCAAAATGAATTATTTTAAACAAGAAAACTCATGTAAACACTATTTCCATGCATGGCCAAGGATATCTGCTCCAAAAGTCTTCTCGCATGCAAAGAGAAAGATATTGTATCAATAAGAGACGCATTAGTATATATTGAGCTAATCGCATATTTCATTACAAATACCCTAAGTTTAAAAGATTTCCAAACAACAACAAAATTAATCAAAATAGACATCACGTAGACAATGCTTACTTGATACAAGAATAGACTAGTTGTTGCTTTGTTGCTTTAGAATTGATGTGGTTGTACGGTACTTGTTGCGTGCACACATTGGATAACTTTCTCACCTTTGTTAATTAGTGGAGCCCACGGTTGAATGTATTAGACAATTCTTCGACGAAATTGGTTTGTCCTGTTTGCTATTCCCAAGTTGAATTGGTTTTGTAAACCAATTAGTGGTAGTACACTTCTTTATCTAAGTGTTCGTCCCTTCTCTTGGTTTGTGCCGAGACAGAACTGACAGAGAGAGACACGCAAATTCCTTGGTACACCATTTGTTGTCTTGCACCGTTTAGTGAGTATCACGTTTGTAACTGGCAATTACTCAATTTGTTCATTTTGGGTGTGTTGCTTTAGGTGTAATTGGAATTTGGGTTGGGTATTTGTTGAGCCACAACCTTTGTAATTTGTATCTCCATTTGATTTAATGAAAACCTTTGCCACCTTTCACAAGTGAACGTAGGGATTTTCCAGAACCATGTAAATTCTAGTCTACTTTGATTCCACATTATTTTCAATTCGTTCATTTTGCTGTCCAATTTCAATCGTTTGGTAGTGCAATTTAACACTAATGAGTACCAATACAGTTTCAAACAACAGGGTGAAAACAGTAGTCGCCCACCATAAGTACAAGCTGTGAATACTGATAGGCATGCAGAGCCCCAGAAGGTTAAGAGCAAAAGAGCTGATGCAGACATCATTTTCAATATAACCGAAAGGCTCCTAGGAGGCTAGGATATTCTGAACTCAATCGTGATAAATGAGTTGGTGCAACTAGCGCAGAAAGAACTAATCAAACAATTAAAGCATTTTATGCCCCAAATCAAGCAGAAATGTCATCTCCACCACAAGCAGTAAATGAAAGAACAGGAACAGTGTTACTTTGAGACTGAAAAGAGAGGAAAAGGACAAACCGATAAAGTAAGTTTTCCTCAGTTTCAGCAACGTGACTGGGGAAACTAGCTTTTGAAATTTCTTCGCGCATAGTACTCCTAAGGGTAAGAGAAATTGTCCAAGCCCTACCAAATGTCAGAAGATGAGGATTGTAGTTCATTGTTGAGGAAGAGCATAATGACTCCGACTTATCCTGCCATGCATAATGTTCCATTATCAGTGTCGATAATCATTCACTATTGAAGTATCATGTCTGTCTTTCCTAACTGATGTAAAAATTTCCTAACTAAGATTATAGTGACACCAAAATTCAAACTGCAGAAAATTAAACAAAATTATGGGTTTTCATCCTTTCTATCTGTTACATAGAGGCAGCTTATTGAAAAGTGTTTAAGAGGATTGTACACAATAAAAACAGAAAAAAAAAATCAAGTAATCTAATCACCTGAAAACCTTAGAAGTACCAATGAAATGCTAGCAGCACTTCACTTTTCAACCAAGAACTTCACCCTACAGTGCAAGAAGCATATACAATTGAAATAAAGCATTAATGAAGTGCTTTTTGGTTGAAAAGAGTACTGATAGCATTTCCCAAACTACCATGATTTTTTTTCAATGAAAGCTACATACTGGGAAAAAAGGCGGTCGCATATGAATAAGAATAGGTATAGGATCAAGATGATGAGGATAGGGCTACTAACTCGAGAATCCCTAGGATTGCTATCTAGGAGGAGACACTTCAATGAATCAGAGCATGATCAAACAATAGCCTCACTTTTAAGCTTCTGGATAAGTCCATTGGCTACAACCTCTTCAGCAACAGAGTCTGAAAGCTACAGAATCTCACTGGAGAATGTGAAGCCGTTGGTCTGGGGGAATAGTTCTTTTTGTTCAAATTTGACATATTTGAGGACTGCTTGAAGGTTTACTCTGGCTGGCCCTATGTCATTCTAAACCATTACCTTACTGTTAGGACATGGGAGCCATATTTCCACCGAATGCACCAAAAGAACCAAGAAAGCAGTGTGGATTTGGCCTTCATGTGGAATACTACGAGGCAGACATTATATAGGGTGCTCACAGTCTTGGATCCGCCAATCAACAATGGATGTCTCCACAACCTCTGGCTACTAGCGCTCACTATGCTCGGGTGAGTGTTGAAATTGATCTAAACAAGTCACTGATTGCTAATTTTGAGCTCAGAGACAACATCTATTGAATCAAATACAAAAATGTGTGTCGGTGTCTACTCATAATGGGCTCATAATGCTCAAATAGTGAAACATTCTGACAAATCAACAGAGGTTGTATTATCATTTCCTTTTTCCTTTTTCCATGTTTGTAGCTTGAACCCTATATCATGTATGATTAAATTTTGCAAAAGAGCAACCAATAACTAGAATAATCTGCATAACCCCATTCACAAGACAAAGATAGAACAGGTAAATTCACCAACCAACAACAAGAAGACCAAAGGCATTTGTTAATACTGAGATGATTTTTAAAAAAGGATCCACCATAAATGTATGATGAAACCTAAAAATCTCTTACTTGAGACCACATAGCTTTACCACTCCCTCCATTCCTAAAAAAAGAGTCCACTATTCCTTTTTAAGCCGCTCATTGAGAAAGTGTCCACTTTCTAATCTTTATTAGTTGGCTCATTACTTTTACGACTTTACCCTTGATTTCCTTCTTACTTTAACAGATGGGTCCTACTCCCACATAACCTTTGAAAAACACACAATCTCCCAATATTAATGCTAAAGTCAATTCATTTTTCTTAATCTGTATGCCAAGTCGAGTCAAACATGACTCTTTTTTAGGAGCTGAAGGAGTAAATTAGCTCTCTAAAAGATAGCATTCACATGTTTCCAATCAAATTTACACATGGATTTCAACGGGAAGGAAGATTACATCATAGTTGCATGTATATGATCTTTTGAATCCTCCATCAACTACTACTGACAGTGGCTGTACATAGCCAACTTAATAATGAAAATAAAAACAGAAGTAATAAATTAACTCGATGTATAGAGTATACAGTACCTCATAAAGTATGGAGTTGGAAAGTCTTGCATGAACAAATTGAACCAAGCAATCAAGAAGGTTTGGCAGCGTTTTCAATGCCCACAAATGCAGTTTTCCAGCAGGAAGTAGTAAATCAAGACCTAAAATATTACAGTCCCATGCATCTAAGGACGCACCATTGTCGGAGCATGACACAGTAGCTGATAAAACTAAATGATTTAGATCTGGAAGACCAAGATCTGTACACCCTTCAGAAGACTTCCAATTGCTAGAATCCCAAGACATAATCCAACACATCCAAAGAAGCATCAGCAAATCAGCAGGCAATAACGACCCACTCATCTTACAATCAGAATCACTCGATTCAAACTGCAGTTTTGTAGGAAGGCCTGTCTTCACAAATGACTTCGCAAACACCCTGCACAAATTGTTAAGAGAATCTGATGCCGGCATTCTTCCACAGCACTGAGTGTAACCTCTCAAGAATTCAATCCAGCTCAAACCTCCCTTTTCACTCATGAAAAATTGATCAACTACAGAAGCACCAATATGTTCCAACAACCCAGAAAACTCTTTTGGCACTGTGGTTGCTTTACAAACTTGATTCTTGAAGGTTAAGCCAAAACATTTCTGAAAAACAAAACCTTGGTATGATTAAGACGTCAAATTATATCTCAAAAATCAAAAAATAACTAATTGATTGGGAAAATAACCACCTAAAAATTACAGGTATGTCACACAGATACCATTATCGAGCTTGTGCCACAAGGCTCGCTAAGCTTAACAGTTATGCCATGTCACTTTCACGTGATTGCCACACCGATCATGTGTTTGTCTCCTCAAAATAAAGACTTGGTGAACGTGAATATACTAGGCCCACGAAGATAGCCGAAAGAGGAGCCAAGACCAAGGGTAATGACAATTGGGTTTCATATGGCAGCAACCCCACTTTATCAAAGGTCTCTATAAGCCGTTTGGCTCAAGGACCTAGGTGCTTAACAAAGAGGAACCCTTACCTGACTCAAGGAGATTGCACCTGCCTTAGAGACAGAGGCAGCCCTAAAGGCCGACCTCCCAGCGTTAAGGGTTTTGCAGAAAACTCCTACATAACACTAAGAGGTCGATTCAGCCCTAGAATCCCAACCTCCTAATATTAAGTGTTCCGGAGTCCCCAAGAGTAGGGTGACAACCCACCGCTAACACTTACATCCCTTGAGGATACCTGGCCTAGGACACTAACAAGAGCAGCGGTTGGTCTGGGCTCCCTTGATTCTCACAACCCTTGGATCCCCTAAGTCACATGTCACGCGTATGCTCTATTGCACGGACACAACGTCACACATGTGAGACGTTACACATGACATGTGTGATCTAATTATTGAGGAGAGGGCACAAGAGAGCTGATGTGGTTCCCACACATTGGATACATGCCTATGATCCTTGAAGAGCCGCTAGGATGATGACACCTAGCAAAGAATTTCGTTTTATCATCAGTTACTCGGTCTTAAATCTTAATAGAGGTCCTTGCCTTATTTCCCTAGTACAAATTATTGTGCTAAGAAATGGAATAGTGTGTATTAAAGGGCATTTGATAGATTTCTCTCTCATCAACTTTTGCTCTTTCTTCTCTTGCTAATCAATCTTGATTTCTGGCTCAACCTCTACCACTGGAGGTTGCTTGGCATTCTACCCCCAATTAAAAGATGAATTTGAATAGTATATTTAATTCTAATAATCGCTTACTAATTTATTTTTACTCCAAGTTCTCATGGATTGTTTCCAAAAAAAGTAAAAAAAATAAAAATCAAGTCTTATCATTTTCCAAACCAACCATACTGGAAATAACATAACCATCATCACCAACAAAATTACAAAAAAAATTAAAAATTAAAAGAATATAAACATTTTAACAATTGAAAGCAGAAAAGCTTCCCAAACACTCATGGAGCCTGAGAGTTCCCCCCAGTTTTTATTAGGATTGTAACTTAATGTATCAGACTATCAGCAGCAAAACCAGATATAACCGACTATAATCAAATTATTAAAACCTCAAGAACAATACTCATTCACGGACTGCTTACGAGTAAGCAATTAATTTCCGCCTTGCAAATATTAGCATTTATACTGTAACTTATAGTAAACGAATTTTGAGGAAATACAAAAGGAACTAGAATTGAAATAAATAAAGAAAAATAAGGTTTTAGAAAGTGGGAAAAGGAGAATTGACCTGGAGAGAATTGAGAGGAATGGAGTTAGTTTGGGGATCGGAGAGGAGAGTGAAAGCTTTCTGGAGCATCGGAAGAGCTCCTGTTGACGCTGCTAATGATTCAGCCTCTCGTTGCTCCGGTGAGACTTGCTCCGTCGACGATGATCCCCCCATTGTTATAATTCACCTCTACTCTATGGACTATGGGTGAGTGCGCGCTAATGTGATGTGAGTCGTTCTATGATCTCTGTATGAGCGATGAGGGCGATTTTAATTTAAATGATTTTTTATTTTTAGTTTTAAAGGAAAAGGAAAAGGTTGATGCGGTGGACTCCACTGTACCGCCAAATGTTGGACGTGGAGATTAGGCCTCGAATTTGATTACGTTTGGTCGACAACTGAAGGTTATTTATAGTTATTTATTCCAATTAATTATTAATTAATATTACAAAAATTCGACCAAACAAATGTAAAGAAACTCAACAAATATCTAACTGAATGAACAAAAACTGTATAAGAAGGGAATGACAGATATTTAGCTAAAATTAAGTTTGTTTAATAAGGTGTTAAATGATTTTGTCTGTATCTAAATAGACCATGTATACTGTATAGTGGACGGCCACCAAGGAGGAGATTGCTTGAGCCTTTAGGGGTTGGGAATTTGGCGACTTTTGGGAGTTAGGAACAGCCAAATTTGATTTCAATATATATATATATAATGGCTATGCACGTAACTTTGTTTAATAAGACTGTTTCCAACTTAAAATTATTTGTCAAACAAGAAAGCCCCAATTTATTTGATGTGGCTATGCATTGTAAGAGGAAACAATTCACGGGTTTCTATTAATACATTAATACATTTCTATACTACACATTTAATACATTTTTTAAAAAAAACATAAAACAATTCTTTTGACTTCTCATAATTTGTACAATAAACAATATTGTAAAGTCATCTAAAATAACTAATTATATTCTCGAAGCTATGGTGTTCCTTTTATTTCTCTTCATCTCTATATTTAAGAATCTCAAACAATATAAATAAAGACACCCCTTCATACAAAACTCACAAATAACTCGTACAAAACTCACATGTAACTCCTAAACGTACTCACATTGGGACGTCCCTCCTCCAAATTTTGCATGGAGCCGGTCACTCCTTCAAAACTCACTCATTGTAAGAACTTGAGTTAAGTACAAAGAGATCAACTAGAATTGTAACAAATTACACCCTCATTTGATTCTTTTAAAGTTTCGATCAACACATATCATGATGCAAAAGTAATAACTTATACTCCCTCCATCCCAAAATTATCGTCTAGGTTGACTTGGCGCACGGTTTAAAAAAATACATTTGATTGGATTATTAATATTAGTTTGATGTGTAGTTTACTTTAAAGCCCATGTGTGAGAACCTCATTTCGCACCCTACCTCGCTACTGAAAAATGGGTGGTTTTTTTTTTTAAATATTTTTTTTCTCTAAGGGGCGTGGGAAGGGATCGAGCCCGACCACACGTTGTTCCATGTCTAGACCACCCAGGGGCAAAAATGGGTGGTTCAAAACATTATAGCGCATGGAATACGATTGGTCTCGTTGTGGACTCAAAATATATTTACAGAGTCATCATCTCTATTTTAAGGTTAAATAGAGAAAAACCAAAACAATACCATAAAATATAGGTTCGGAGGCTAAGTTACGAGTTGAGAAGAGGTTAAGCACACAACTCACCCTTTCGATCTCAAAATGAGTTTTTTGCTAAAAATATTATTTTTACATATTTAATCTAGATAAAACATACACACACACACACACACACACATATATATATATATATATATATATATATATATATATGTATGTATGTATGTATGTATGTATGTATGTATGTATGACAGGAAAATAAATGAAAAAGTCGTATCATGTCTACATTTTAAAGTTATAGTAAAAGTATAAAAGAAATTAGATTATAATAACAACTTATTTTATAGGCTATTTATAGAGAAATAAATATCAACATAAAAACTTATTTATATTATATATTATAAAAAAAACTTAGTTAAACAGGGATAAAAATGATAATTTTAGTACGTACCTCTTGAAGTATGAGAGTTGGTACCCGGTATGCCTAGGTTTAGGCAAGCTTCTGAGTGTGCTCGCTCTGTCCTCTTTGGAAGAGAAAGTCTATTTTTGTTGTTTTGTTGTCGAATTTAGTGTAATCGTTTGTTTTTGTTGCTTTTCACGTCTGAATTTGGGCGGCATGACTAATGTATTTGTTATATGTCGTGTCTGAATTTGAGCGATGTAACTGCTGTATTTGTGACCTTTTGTAACCGAGTTTGGGAGAGAACCTAACATGGTTAACTAGGTTCCTATTTGGACAAGGGTTTATGGGTTTTAGGTTGGGCAGAGGGAGGATTTCTTCAGCCTAACGGAGAAAGAATTTCTACAGCCTAATAGAGGGAGAGAGCTTTCACAGCGGGAGAGTTTTTCTGCGTTGTTTCTATGTGTCAACTGAAGAAGGGGAGGCCTCAATTTATAGGCGAAGATCCGATGATCCTTAACGACGAAGGAAGAGCAGACTGGAGGAAATGGACTGCCCAAAAAGTAAGTCGGGGTGCGGCCCATGCAGTTTTGGGCGCGGTGCCCATTTATGTATGTGCTGCGCTCCGGCTTGTTTTCTTCACAAAAACATTTCATTTTTACCCCCTTCTGCTTATCGTTTATCCCTTTAAACCTTTTCAAGTTTCTTTGATGCTTTGACCCCCTGAAACAAAATGTCAGTTAGTTCTTTTTCACTTAAGATAACATTTTCTAGGATGTTTTAAATATGGTTACAAAATTGAGGTGTATACAGAGCCCCTCAACAACAAAGTTTATAGGTAAACCAAAGTTTACCAATAAACGAACATCATTGATAAGAATAAACTCCCTAATTTCAGGAAAAAACATGGCTAGAGAAAATTCTTTAAAAGGTTTTGAAAACCATTTTTGTGATACAAGCTATTTTTTATGACAAAAACATTTTGTTGTCAACTGATGGAAAACTTTTCATGTTGTCATGCAAATCTTTGTGTAGTTATGGTCGGATCTACCGGAATAAGATGCATGCGTATCCCTTTTAGGAATCAGACCAAACGTAGCTCGTCAGCTGTGGAAAATTTTGAAGTTGTAAAAACAAAAAAAAAACCTTTGTGATGAAAACATTTCGCGATGCAATAATTTGTGATATAACAATTTGTGTTGCAACAAACTAGTGTTGTGATGGTCTTGCCTACTAAAATAGACTGCCTACGTATCCTTTTTAGGAATCAGACCAAACGTAGTTCGGTTCTGGATACAAAAAGGCAAGTTCTGATGTATGTGTAATCAATTCTCATGTCCCGAGGCGTTAGTACCTCTTGTGAGAATGACCAAAAAACAGAAGAACAAAAAAAGTTTCTTTAAGAGGGTGAGATGTTCTTGTGTATCATTCCCAAGACCCAAGGTGTGTACCTTTTGTAGATAATGATAAAAATCAAAGATTTTCGCAAAAATGAGATCATAAAATGCATGTAACAAATAAAATAAAATGCAAATACTCTGTTATTCCTCGCATGGCGACGTTCTCTGAAAGATAAAGCTGAGCTGTTGGGCATTGGATGGTCGGCAGTTAACTTTGTTGAGGAATGTTTACTCAGTTAAGTCATTGTTAAGTCTTGAAGGGCTAAATCACAATTTGGGAAAACTGGGGGTTTTAGTGGCCGAATTTGAAACTTTGGAGGGAAGGCCCTTAAACGCAAACATCGGGCAACAACCCAGAACAGATTTGGGTTGCTTCCTTTCATCCATTGTTGCCGAAAATTTCTTCCTCTTTTCATCTCTTCCAAAAAAAAAAAATCATTTTTCTTCTTTTTCTCACTCAAATTAACTGTGTTGCCCGTACAATGACGTCTTCTTCGCGATCTAGGAAAGGAAAAGCTCCTGCCCATTCCGAATCGGGCCGAAGACCTCGAGAAGTTCTTCAAAGTTTATGGTTCTTGATTAATTTTTTTGTTCTAAATGATGCTTTTGATTTTTGGTTTTTGTTTTGATTATTGTATTTTGTTTCTATTAAGATGAAAATATATTGATTTTGATTGATTGTGATTTTTGGTTTTGACATTGATTTTAGTTTTCATTGGATTTTTGTGTATGTTTTTATATTGATTTTGTTCTTGATTGTTGCTTTTGGTTTTTGTTTAGACGGTTATTTGAATTTTTGTATATGCTTTTTTTTGTTTTATTTTCATTCTTCATATCTTAATAATTCCAAGTTTGATGTTTTCTACTTGGTATAAATATTTTTTATTTTGCTCTTGATTTTGACATTTGATTGTTTTAGTTTTTTTTTTCAATTTTAATTTTGGTATCAAATTTCTTGAGTTTATTTATTGTGTATTAACCATAAAAATATAGTCTTTCTCACCAACTTTAGTATATTATAGTATAGATTTATTATGAATATTTAGTCTAACCATTGATGATTGATGAAAAAATAATTCAGACCTCAAGTATTAACTAAGCCAATAAATTCGACAATATCTACAAACTTTATTTTATTACTCCATATTGTAGGGTTTTTTTCGTCATTCTGTAATATTACAAATCTTTTCTCATGTTAAATCACGGTTTATGTGAACGAGAATATGATTTAAAAAATGAAAAATGAAAAAGTAAACGGAAATAATTAGAAAAAGAGGAAAAAATCATTCTAATCTCTTAAGTCTTAACAAACCATTTCCTGCTTTGAACGAAAGAAGTATGTTGACGGTTCATTATTTTGTTCAATTAGTATGGATTTACAATGCACTCTTTATACAAATGGGAAAAAGTTGGTGCTTTATAGTTTTCCGTAAATTGTTTTTTTTTTCTTTTCTGTATATTTATGCAACTGAACCTTGATGGGTGTTGTAGAATGAGTATTGTATATTATTATATTGTTTAAATAACATTCTTAACATAGTGGTGTAAAAAAAAGATCATTTTAGGATTTATTATGTTAGCACGTACTAATTGTTTGATTAAGTGATTCAGACGTTGATGTGGTTTTATTTAACTTATTTTCAATAATCTGGCAAAACTCACATCTATTCAAAACCAAACTCTAACCCCAATAAAAGTAGGTAATTGTTGATTTTTTAAATTTATATTGCACCCGTGCAGAGCATGGATTCAATAACTGGTGTTAAGAAAGTATAAGTGGAATAGAACACGAGATGTTTAAAAGGTGACATAGGAGCCACCATTGCTCTTTATTAGCCACCTCCTATAAAATTTGTAACTAGATATACGATCAATCAAATAGAAAGATACTTTATATTTAATACGATTTTGTAATTGCAAATTTTTTTAACCAAAAAAATCATTTGTTTCGTATCTCTAATATATTAGAGGGGTATAAGGGTACGCGGAGCGAAAAGAATTAATAATTTGGTCCCTGGACATGTCGAAAAAGAATGTTTTGGTCCCCAGACAAAAAAACAATAGAAGGTGCTCCCTAGACATGTCTTTTTGGACCAATTTGTCCCCTCCCTCCGTTAGCGTTAGTTTTGCCGTTTGTTTTTTTTTAATTGACGAGAATGCCCCTTCTTCATTTCCCGACATATTGCAGAGCACGAGACCATGATCTACATCACTCTCTCTCTCTCTCCAGTTGCCTTCCCTCAACGTTCTCACTCTCATCTAAATTGCCCAAATTTGCAGACTTTTCATTTTCATTATTAAAAGCAGAAGTAATCCCCAATCTCTCACTATCATCGACCTCCATGGCCACTGCCAAGCTACCACTAACGACTTCAGAAACAGTAGTTTCAACCTTGGGAACTTGCAAACTCACTCTCTCTTTCAATTCCACAACATTCAAAGCAGCCAAAACCTCACCAGAACGATCTACCATGTCCACGACACTTCGACCATCAACCCGAGGCTCCCCCCTAACCAAAGGAAGACTGCTAGTGATACCAACTTTCTGATTCTTCTTCTTCTCTTTAGCCATGAGATAAACAAGATTCTCCAATGCTTCCCTTGCTCTCTTTTTAGTAAAAGCTGCCTCATTTGCCCTCTTCTCTGCCTCTACCCTTGCCGCCACCGCTGCCTTATTCATGGTAATCGAGGCTATCCTCGCTGCCGCAAGCAAAATTTTAGCCCCCTTCTTATCGATTGCCTTACAAATTTCCGTCTCACTACCTACGTCCCTGATCTTTTTTAGACTAAAAATTGGGATATTAGGGCTGACGCAAGAAGGGCAAATGTAAGGGGTTTTGGATGGGGTTGGGTGGAAACGTAATTGGGGTGGTAGGAAGAGTAACATTTGAAGCAGATGACGGAGTCGGGTGGCGAGGAGCGCTCGTAGACAAGAAAGCATGTGGGGCAGAAGAACTGTGGGTGAAGACGGAGGATGCAGGTGGTGCAGAGGCGACAGAATATTCCACGCTAGCGGACGTGGTGGAGGAGGCGGCGCTCCTCAATGCCGCAGTTGCCGCATATGACGACGGTGGCGGCGGCGGCCGCCGCGGTAGGTTCTTGCCTCATCATCAGTGCGGTTAGGTGGAATTCAAAATATCAAACATTTAGAGTGATGAGAAACGAGATTAAACCCTAGAAAGATTTACTAGTATAGATTGAGATACATAAATGTAAATGTATTTATTAATGATTCAGAAGATTTGACTGGTAAGTTAGGATAAAAATTTAGTAAGGGTAATTTAGTCATATTGTATAAAAACAGACGGCAAAACTAACGCTAACGATGGGAGGGGGCAAATTGGTCCAAAAAGATATGTCCAGGAACCACCTTCTATTGTTTTTTTGTCCGGGGACCAAAACATTCTTTTTCGACATGTCTAGGGACCAAACAATATATTAATCCTATATTAGAGGGGTATAAGGGTACGCGGAGCGAAAAGGGTTTTCGATGAGATGGGGCAAAAATAATAATGAAAATATATTTTAAACATTTACCCCTTTGATTGACATATATTTCTAGATATAAGTAAATAAAATTTTAAAACAAAAAATATTGTTTCATATAATATAGCATTTAAAATACATATTTTTTTCTCATTCCTATTATAGTGGGAAAGTATATTGGTGGCTAGGTTCGCTAGTTGAGATAAGAGAGACTAAATTGGACTACATATCGAAATCGATTTTTTAGATGATTATATATATGGTGTTTATTGGAGTGATTATATATATATATATATATGTTGAAATATTGTAATTGGAACAGGAAACTAAATGTTGTGAAGCTAATATAGTAAGAAGGCAATCACTATGGCTATCAAATGAATTATTGTATTGGTTTTTAATGAGTTGTGTTTAATTTGTATGGTTTTGATCTAACTCTTAATCATGCTCTTACTAAACATGCCATTATATACTTTAGTTTCTAGTTTTTAATTTTCGACCTTTTCACTCTTAGCCCTCACCAACTTCTATCATACATCCTAGTATCTCACTTACATTTTTTTTCATTCATTACAAAATAAAGAGAATATTCTGGAAACAACAGAATATATGGTATGTATCTTTGTATCTATAATTAGTCCTGTAATTTAGCCAATTAGTTCCGTAAATTAGTTCATAATTTAGGCTAATCTTTTGGATCCTGATTGTCCAAACATGTGTATATATTTACTTAATTGTATTGTAATGAAAGTCAAGAGAGCCATTCATCCTTTTCATGGTATCAAAGCAAGGCCTCACAAATCCTTAAAACTCATGGTTGCAGACAGCACTAGGGAGGACTTGGCACCAGTTGCTGCAAACACAAAAAATGTTACAATTGATATCAAGTCACCCTACTACCTGCATCCTTCAGATCATCATGGGTTGGTCTTTGTTACACAACCCCTAACAGAAGCAGGAGATAATTACTTCACTTGGCGAAGTAATTTTCTCAACGCTCTTCAATCCAAAAATAAAGCAGGGTTCGTGGACGGATCCATCACCAAACCCGACGTCAATTCTGGGGATTTCCAGCTTTGGATTCACTGTAACGCAGTTGTTAAGTCGTGGCTGATCAACGCAGTCTGCAAAGAGTTGCAAGCCGGTGCAATCCACATTAACACCGCAAGTGAGATTTGGGAAGACTTTGAAGAACGATTCAAAAAGGGAATTGCACTTCGAGTCTATGAATTGATTCGATCTACTCCTTTTCTACAACAAGAGAAGGTAGCAACATCCATGTACTACGGAAAATTGAAGGGGCTTTGGAGTGAACTTCAAAACTTACGACCTTTACCTATTTGCACGTGTGACGTAGGGAAAAGAATCCAGGAACTCCACAAAGAAGAAAAGGTCTTCGATTTTCTAATGGGGTTAGATGATTCGTACCAGACGGTTCGATCGCAGATCCTCAGTATTGAACCGTTACGAGGGATTGGGAGAGTTTATGCCTCGGCTGCTCAAGATGAGAAGCAACGTAGTGTAGCAGTTGCTTGAATACCTTCCATAGAAGCAACAACATTGCTGGCCAAGGCGTAACATGGACGAGAACAGAAAGCAGATCGACGCGAGACTGGGGAACAATCTAGGCAACGATAGTGCACGCATTGTCACAGGACAAACCACACGAGGGAGACCCTAATGGGGACAATATCTCAGTCCATGCATTGGGTCAAATTAAGCTTGGTCCAAACTTAAAACTCGAGAAAGTGTTAGGCGTACCCAATTTTCATTTTAATTTGTTATCTGTTAGTAAATTAACTCGAGATCTCAATTGTGTTCTGATATTTGGGTATGATTTTTGTGTTATACAGGATCTACCCTCGAGGAAGCTGATTGGAGTGGGTAAAGTGCGAAATGGGCTCTATCATTTGGAACCTACTGGAGCAGGGAAGGTTTTTTTGGCAAACAAACAAAATCCGACGGATTTATGGCACCACCGTCTTGGCCACCTACTGGTCAACCGTTTATCTCTTGTTTCGAATTTATCTATTAAGTATAATGCTTCAAACACACATTTTTGTGATGCTTGTTATCGAGCAAAACAAACTCGAATTCCTTTTCCGCCTCGAATAAGCAAATCCAAGCATATTTTTGAATTGGTTTATTGTGACATTTGGGGTTCGTATCGCACTGCTTCACACTCTGGGGCGTATTATTTCCTCACCATTGTTGATGACCACAGTCGTGCTACGTGGGTTTTCCTTATGAAACATAAATCCGAGACTAAACGGTATCTTCTGTTTTTTATCAATTGGGTACAAACACAATTTAATGTGAAAATAAAATTTTTTCGAACAGATAATGGTCTCGAATTTGACCACTTGGAGTTGCTATATTATTATCTAGACCATGGAATGGACAGGTAGACCAGTTGCACGGATACGCCACAACAGAATGGTGTAGTGGAGAGGAAACATCGACATATTCTGGAAGTAGCTCGGGCCTTACGATTTCAAGCAAACGTACCCATTCAATTTTGGGGCGAATGTGTTCTCACAAGTGCCTATTTGATTAATCGCATGCCGTTGACTGTCTTACAAAATAAGACACCATACGCGATCTTATATAAGAAGACGCCTCAATATGATCACTTAAGAAGTTTTGGCTGTTTGTGCTATGGTCATGTTCACAGCAAGCCTCGTGACAAGTTTGCGGCTCGAAGCAGGCCAGTGTGTTCGTAGGATATCCACATGGGCAAAAGGGGTATCAGATTTATGACTTGGAAAGCCGGAAAATTTATACCTCCCGAGACGTTCAATTTTTCGAAGATATTTTTCCTTTCAAGAACATGCAAGGCAATTCAGATGGTCCACAAATACAATGCCCTGATAAGTCCACCACGACACCCACTAACCCACTTGGTAATGGGCCCACAACCAGCCACTTAACTGAAGAACATCTTGGCAACACTCAGGTCGAGCTCATTCCTGGTGACACCGAACCAGCATCTTCTTCTCAGCCTTCACCTATTGGATCGCACACCTTTGACAATGAAAAACCCTTCTCCTAGCCTTAATCCAGTCTCCATTGAATCACCCATGCCAGAGCCCGAATCGATCTCACCTAGTCCTGCTCAAGTGGAACATCCAACAGTACTTCCACCATGAACCAGACAATTGCCTCGCAGATTTTCTGGGTTTGATTATGTCTTGCCGCCTTCCTTGTTCCCATCTTCAACATATTCACACTCCCCTTCTCCTTCAGCTAACTCAACGGTACATCCTCTATCTCATAATATATCTTACTCCAAATTTTCAGGAACTCATAACGCCTTTTTAGCGGCCATGTCTTCTACCGATGAGCCAAAGACTTTCTTTTAGGCAGTAAAACATTCTCATTGGAGGGATGGTATGGCCAAAGAAATTTTGGCATTAGAGACAAATAAAACTTGGGAACTTGTTCCGTTACCACCTGGGAAGTGAGCAATTGACTCCAAATGGGTCTACAAAGTGAAATTTCACCATGATGGTACTATAGAACGTTACAAGGCTCGATTAGTGGCAAAGGGTTACACACAAATCGAAGGTGTTGATTTTCATGAAACATTTGCACCAGTCGCCAAGCTTGTCACAGTCCGATGCCTGATTGGAGTTCCCTCCGTTCGACATTGGGAATTGCAGCAGTTGGATGTGAACAATGCATTCTTACATGGTGATCTAGAGGAAGAGGTGTATATGAAGTTACCATAGGGATTTTCCAAACAGGGGGAGCAACGCGTCTGTTGACTGCTCAAGTCTCTCTTTGGGTTACGCCAAGCTTCTCAAAATTGGTACCAAAAGTTTACTCACTCATTGATCCAAGTTGGATTTCGCCAATCCTCCTCGGATCATTCCCTCTTTACATTCACTAAAAATGCATGCTTTATTGTGATCATTATCTATGTAGATGATGTGATAGTTACATGCAATGATCCATCCAAAATATCGTGGCTTAAACATTATTTGGATGAAAATTTTCATATTAAGAACCTGGGTAAACTCAAATATTTTTTGGGCCTTGAAGTTGCCCGATCTCCTGCAGGCATCGTCTTAAGTCAACGAAAGTACGTTATTGACATCTTAGCTGAGTGTGGGTTCACAGGATGCAAACCAACCTCATTTCCCATGGAGCAAAACCTCAAACTCAACCTCCATTCAGGTGCCCTCTGCAATGATCCGGGACAGTATCGGCACCTAGTTGGGCGGTTGCCCCACTTAACTATCACATGTCATGATATCAGTTATACGGTACACATTCTTAGCCAGTTCATGCATCAGCCACGTCAACCACACCTTGAAGCCGCCGTACGGATTCTCCAATATCTCAAAAATTCGCCGGGTCAAGGAATTTTCTTTCCTTCCAACAACTCACTCACTCTTCATGGATATTGTGATGCTGATTGGGATGGGTGTCCTACAACCCGTCGTTCCACTACTGGCTACATTATGTTTCTTGGAAATTCACCAATTTCATGGCGCTCCAAGAAACAGTCTGTTGTTTCTCGCTTCTCTGCTGAAGCTGAATACCGAGCCATGACCACCGCGTCAAGTGAAGTAATTTGGCTGCGTCGATTGCTATCAGATTTAGGAGTGAATGATTCCGCTCCCACTCCACTATTTTGCGACAATCAGGCAGCCCTTCATATTACTGTCAACCCTGTTTTCCATGAGCGCACCAAACATATCGAAATTGATTGTCATTTCATCCGCCAACATATCCAGTCTAAACTCTTGCTTCCTCGTCCTATCACTTCTCACTCATAACTCATAACTTGTTGACATCTTCACCAAAGCTCTTGGTCGCGATCGTTTTCTAGAATTACTTTCCAAGTTGGGCATTTCGAATCTTCATAAGCCAACTTGAGGAGGAGTAAAGAGAATATTCTGGAAACAACAAAATATATAGTATGTATCTTTATAGCTATAATTAGTCCTGTAATTTAGCCAATTAGTTCCGTAAATTAGTTCATAATTTAGGCTAATCTTTTGGATCCTGATTGTCCAAACATGTGTATATATTTACTCAATCTATAATATAATATAGCTCATAGTCGCACATGTGCAATTGACTAAAGCTATTTAGGGGCTGAGATTGATTCATTTACTGAGATCTTACGGTCATTATTACTCCCCGAGTTCACATGTGTGAACGGCAGTTGAGCAACTACCCCCCCTCTCTCTCTCCAACTCCCCCCACTATTCACGGTTGGTGGCCGCTAATCCTTCCTCCACCAAACTCACGTCCCTTTTCTTTTTGATATTTTAATTAATTAATCAATTTTATGCAAAAAAAAAATTAGTAAGTTTTGTAATTTGAAATATTTGTTTTTTTTCTTCTTTTTAACTGTTATCGTAATTAACTTAATCAATTTATTTTTTGAAACTGAATCCCAATTTAATTTATGTCTAAGTTTTGAATATTTATATTTTAAATTTTTTCTTTTTAATTGTTATCGTAATTAACTTAATCAATTTAATTTTTTTTCGACCCGCAATTTCGTATACAAATAATTTTTAAAAAAAATCGTAAGTTTTGTAATTTGAAATATTTGTTTTTTTTTCTTTTTAACTGTAATCATAATTAACTTAGACAAATTATAAGTACATATTAATTCATTTCCATATTATCTGCTTCATTTATTGATAAATTCACAAACTGACATCGTGTCATCGATACGAACAAGAGTGCTAATTGTATTATAATGAAAGTCAAGAAAGTCATTCATCCTTTTCACAAAACAAAGATTCAAGACCCAAAAAGAACTTCCAAACCACCACCACAACAAACACACCCTCATAATACTTTGATTTTTACTTATAATTTTCTCTCTACCTCTTCCTACTACCTTACTATTTTATCAGTCATCACAAAACAAAAATTCAAAACTCAATCTCCAAATATTAATGCCACACGCAGCTAGAATTTATTTTAATTGTGCTAAGATCAATTTTTATATACACTTTACTTCGCTTTTGTAAAACTAACTTTGTGATATTTTGGAGTATTTTTTACCACACATTCACTTCTTTTTTGAATTTTCAATAAATATTTTTAATGATACTCGTCTGTCACAATAACTCCTAAAGCTAAAAATGGCTCCTCCTCAGTCCTCACTATCACTAAGCATCACTCATATATTACATTACATTACATGACATGACATTTCGTCTCTACAAAAGCACTCCTAGCTAATAGAGAAGCCAAAGCGCCCTCCCCCCTCCCCCCTCCCCCCTCCTTCTACAGAGTGGCATTGAACCCAACACCCCTTCGCCAATTAATCACCATGAATGAGGTTCTATGTGAACAACTAGAAACTGCAATTCAAGTGGACCCATCCCAAGCACGGCCGTTGATCCCCTGCATTGCTGCCGTGCTGTTGAGAAGCTGCATACCCTCTTCACCCATCTGCTGAACCTCACTTGGAGAAAGAATTCTGATACAACGTACACATCCAACAAACTCCCTGACCATTCAATAATTCAAATGCTATAGTTTGTCAGATATCTATGCCATAATGATGATTGATAGTATAAAGTGATCATTGGAGTGCAAGTTTTCAAATATGCAACTGTAGGAAGAAACTTACTCCCAAGGGTCATCACCAACGAGAAGAACATCATTCTCAAAATCAACATACACCAACTTCCACCCAGAACCTTTTGAGTCATTGAGCAGCCCCTCAAGTCCAAACATGCGTTCTATTTCTGACCTCAGCTCTTCGTAATTCTTGAAACCCGACACATCAATTGACCTTCCAACTGATCCTGCCTTCTGGATCTGCATTACATCAAGGTATCAGCCAGACTTGAACTCTTTTTCATTAATTTACAGAAAGCAAAAGGAGAACATTGGGATAAACAGAACAATCCTCTCCGAATGACTTGCTTTTGTCATATATGACTTGTGCAGTTTCAACTCCATGTGTGATCCACACACACTAGTCAAACTTAAAGTTGATTATTTAAGTGGTTGTCACAGTAAGAAAATTAAGGGGTTTTTTTTTTGTCAATCTGTCAAATTAAGTAAACTTTCCGATTTTGCTTTTTCCATACAACAAGTTCAAAAAATTTGGACTTCAATAACATTGAAAACTAGTCCAACAGAAAACCCCTAATGTTATCTCATGAGATGCAACTAAATCGGATAATAGAACAAGACATAGGTTAGGCTTATGTCTAAGATTTTGGCATATTGGGTCTCATCTAAACTTCACTTGCTCACTTACTCACCAACTCAGCATTATACATTATAAATATATTTGCTACTTACCAATCCCTCTCTTCGGTTAAAGAAGTCCACATGCACAAGTCTTAACATTTTAATGATTAAAATTGTTATGAATACTACCCTTGATCTTAATAATAGATTTTTTTTCCTACTATGAGTGTCGTATTGCAAGGGAAAATGTGGAAACACATACGTAAAAGTTATTAACTTAATGTTTCAAAGAAGTTTTAGTCCTTCACGCCAAAAGAGACGGAAGGACAATAGAGTGGAACAAAGGGAGTAAGATACACAACGCAAATATTACCTTTGTATAGGTTCGCACACGTGGTGCAACTTGTTGCCACGATCTGTTCTGCAAGAGACCGCCATCATCAAAATCTCCATTGCTTGAAGATGCGCCACCCGAGTTGTCGGGTAATTCTTGGAGAGAGAGAGCCTGAGAATCAGCCAGGCTTGCCGAAGTGATTTGTGATTGAACATCTTGGCTTGAACTAAAGTTGCCAACTAAATAATCTGAAGGATTTTGGAAATTGTTTTCCTTTAATGTGCAAAACTCGTCCAATATCGTGCTCGAGATGGAAGGATCAACAACTGTGCTTCCACCATTACTGCCATCGAAGTTAAGACAACTATAGATATCACTTTGGTTATGGCTCTCATCTGACAAATCTTTCAAACTATAAGAAATAGGCCCATATTGATAGTTGCATGTGTCTTGATGAGGTAGTGGAGCAATTTGATTTACTTGAAATAAACATTTTGAATTATTTATTTGATGATCCCATGTGTCATGGGCTGCGGAAGGTAATTCCGGAGACCTACGAAATCCAGGGAGAGACTGGTAAGGAGATGGGTATGAATTCAATTCAGCAGCGTCGGCATATGGAAGTAAACCGCCCAGACTTGCAGACTCAAGCTGGGGTGCATCGATTTGCTGAGTGTGGAGAATATTTGAATCGATTTGCAAAGGGTAGTGGCTTTGGTTAAGGAATGTTAGGTTGTTTACTAGATTATAAGGATTCATAGCCTTCACGGCAGGTTTGTCTTCATAGCACTGGCCCACAGAAGAAGCAAATTGATCCACAGGTTCTGACTTTGCCACCTCGGTGTTGGTTACAGGAGGTGTTTGGCTTTGGTTGGGTGATTGTAGTTTGCCGGGTATATTTGTTTGTAGTGAGCAGTTTGGCTGCATGATATCAGGTTGGATAAGGTGGAACGGAGGGTGAGATTCAATTTGTGCCGTCTTTGCCTCTCGGATCTGAGTTGCAGTAGCAGTGGAGTCTTGAGTAGCAGGAGTAACCGCTCCTATTTGGTGAACATTTTGAGGCTTCATCAGCATCTTGATTAGTTGTTCTGACCATAGACTTGACATTGAGGGATTTGGGAAGTTGGCAGTTAGATTTTCGGGGACTCGCATGAATGGTCTCTTAATCAAATCCCACTCCGTCTGTGCTCCTGGTAATTCACGTGATAAATAAGACCTGAATGAGAACTTTTTTGGCAAGACAAGCAAGAAAAAATAAATAGGATGAACATACCTAGAAACGCAGAATGTAAAGGTCGCTTGAGACTCGAAGTGAGAGAAGGAAATATGAAAAGACTTTCTGGGGTCTCAATTTCCCACGGACTAACTCTACTCTGCTTATCACCACACCCAGGCTCGTCCCACTCCACCTGAAGGCTACGCCACTTGGAATTAGTCCACCTAAGCTGATCAAGATCACTTATGCCAACAATTGTGCCCATGTATCTGTAAAAGAGAATAATGTAATTTAGAATATAGATATAACCCACATACCATAGACACCAAGCATACTACAGCCTGAACATGTCTATCAAGTTACCTGCGCTTCCCTGACTCCTCGGTTTCAAACATCATTCCAAACCGCATACCAACTGAAAGCTGGGTTCCATATACTGCCTTTCGAAATCTTGTTAAAGGAATTACAAATTCCGAAGGGCATGCTCTACAAGTGAAAATCAGGTATTAATCAGTAGCTATACACATTGCTTTCTCATTTAAATGTTCCAAAGAATATACACGTAAACATATAGCATACCTTGGATTATAAAAGATTGTAAAGGGGCTTCTATTAGCCGCAGCATGAGCCGCAGCAGCAAGGACTCCAATGTGCATGCTATCAGCAGACAGAACAGATGATGGCAAAGCTGTTTGTTGACGATTTGCTCGCCGCACTCCCAGCAATAATTGTGACTTTTCATCCCTAACATAACAAATAAAAAACATTAACACAAGATGGGTAAGATGCATTACCATCTAATAGCGTATAAGACCCTATGTTAGACAAACTTGGTCAGATAAGTTGATCATTGAGGATTGTTGAAGTAAGATCACACAGAAGCTAAACATACCGAGGGAAATTAACAAAGAACATGATTGAACCTAAAGTACAAATGAGCGCAGGTTGGCTTTATAAAAAATTACCTGATAAACAACACAGAGTCACCTGCTCTAAGCCTTTTAGCACCAACAAACATACTCCAACCAGTAGTGAGAAGATGTCGCTTCGGCTGCCCTACATAGCAAGAAAACCATTGATAGTTCTAAGAAACCAAGTCAAATGGCACCAAGAAGAGGGGGGGGGGGATGACAAAGGAACCAATCAAATGATATACTTTGATAAAAGCATCTACACAAAAATCATGTTTTACTTCTAAGCGGTGGCTCAGATGTAGACCCAGGCCTTTACAAAGTGACAGGTCTTAGGTTTGAAACCTTCGTGGAAACAACAAAACAGTGTAAAGATTTTCGTAGAATGCTAACCACGGTATATATGGCGAAATGTCCAGGTATTATCATGCAAATCTCGGACAATAAGCTCTTGGGTTGGAGGTTGCATTGAAAAATCCTGCAAGACATGAAGAACTAATTTAAAATAAGGGTGGATTTAAATTGTAATATAAGAACTAGCCAAGCCAGAAAATGTTCACAGCTAATCTCATTACACAAAGAGGACTCACCAATTGTGGAAAAAGCTTCTCCGCTGCCCTACGAGGTACTGAAAAACCACCGTGCGTGCTTGTATCACTCGGAGTCAAGGTTTTGCAGAAAAATTCACTTGGATGTTTACTAGGCTTCAGTCCGAAATCTGGTATAGGGAACACATCTTTTTCCTGACCCAACAGCGTATTGATTAATTCTTAAACATGGGTACAAACAAGAAATGTGAAATCCAGCTTATCATACAGTAGAACGTACAGAATTAACGGGTTGAAGGCTCATTTGGGCGTAGATCTCATCGGTATCTTTGTCTGCCTATGACACCATCCAACAAAAATTAAATGCTAATGCATGCATTTACAAATGGAAAGGGAACTATCATCTGGTAGAAGCCTGGCTAGAAGCACGTACATGTAGAGTAACATTGTGTACTTGGCATAACAACTGTGATGGAAGATTTGGATAGTTAGGTATCTGTGATGTTGCAGTTCTATTTGTAGAAACCGCTACCTGTTATGACAATTTAGGAGTCCATTAGCTCAGGCAATGAGTATGTATCAATAGAACCATGCCGCTGCAAGTCATAATGATATAATATAAGCTAAGGAGAATTTGTAAAAACCAACTCTTTCAAGTTCATTATAACTTGCTTCATTGAGGAAAATAGATAATAAACACTTCCTGAACCGAAAAAGGTAACCTTTTAACTTTAAACTGAGATATTTAGTTCCGCCTTAATAATTGCTTCTTCGTAAAGCAATGTTATTGAACAGAACCGCCAACTCACAAGATATTGCTATAGAGTAAAATTGGTATGAATATTCCTGTATATTGTTTTTAAAAATTCATAAAGTTGGAATTTATTCAAATTTCTTGGGCAGCTAATTCTTCATCATTAAGTTTTTCATACATTACAAGTTACACTAGACCAACAAGGTGCATGATCTTGAAATATGCTTCTAAAGTTGACAAATTCAAAGGGGAATAGCGGGATAAATAGTACCACTAGTTTACCAAAGAAATTATGTCTGGGGGAAGCTACATTCAACCATTACAATAGCTTCTTTTTCCTTTTTTGAGCAAACCACAACAATAGCTAATGCACTTATTTAATTTTCAATTGCTAAGAAGTTAAAGGATTGGAAACAATAGTATCAAACCTGTTCACTGTGTCCTTGTGGGAAGTAATAGACTAGGCTTCCCACCTGAGGCAAAGTGACCAACGGACCCGCGCAGGCATGCCATAGCTCTGAACTAATTGGCTTTCTTGCTCCTAAATTGATCAATCACCACAGTTCAATAACACATTTTAAAAGAGACTCCCCCCCCCCTTAAAAAAAAGAGTATTACAGATTTCTTTGTTTTAAAAAAAAAAATACTTACTGTAATCAAGAACTACAAGTTTAAAGGACTGAGAAGAGGATTCGTTTTATAATATTCCTTGAAAAATTACTATTGGAAGTTCTTTGAGTTAAAAGTAAGTTACACATTTAGCAAACGTTAGTAATCACAAACAAGCTGTAATCAATTCTTAACAATGTTAGTGCTCGTGGAGAACTCAACAACTGTGACTCCTTTCGTTTCTATTTGAACTATGGCGCAATGAAATTTTTGACACAGAATGGATGGATGAATATTACGTACGAGACGAGCACTAATTATAACACAAGAAAAGGAACTAACCAGAATGATCTTGCATTTCTTTCAACAGTTTCATCTCCTCAAGCAGACTATGTCCTTCCCCATTCACCAGTCCTGCTGGCTGAAGCTTCTCTTCAACAGCACTACCCATGATACTCTCTTTCTCTCTCTACATCAACCTCATCAACCCAACAACACAACCCCAATTAGAGCAAACCCTCATCGCCCACTACAAAGATTGCATTTTTATCCACGAAAAACACAAAATTCACCAAACCCACCAGAAGAAACCACACAATTGTTCAAAGAAAGGGGAATCAAGTACATAATCTTGATCAAAAGAAGAAAAGGCCCCAACTCATCAAAAACAGTTGCAGGGGAGGGAAAAAACAGAGGAAAAATTCAAAGGTCATCAGTTGGTCATGGAATCTAATGTTGTGAGAGGGAACATAAACAGTCTAGTTGGACAGAGAGAGCGAATGAGAGCATGCCCCAAAAATCCAAAACCAAAGAACAAATAACCCCCACCCCCTGCAATAAAGTTTCTGAAAAATCTATGTGGGGCTTCAATCTTCATCACAACAAAAAAGAAAAGGGGAGAAAAACTAAAAAGGGCCAGTTTGCATCAAAGCACGCGATTCAAAGCATGAGTGGTCTGATTATTGATTGCTTTATTTATAAAAAAAAAATTTTAAAGAACCCCCACCCTGATTTTATATGTTTATATGTAAATGGAGGGGGCTGGGCTCCAAAGGTGCAAAAAAGAAATTAACCTTTCAATGAAAGTGGTCATAAATCTCTTCTTTGGCTTTGATATACCCAAAAATTTACGTATATTTATATATATATATATATATTGTACTACTTCTTTGTTGCTTTCTCCCTCTGTATCTATATCTATACCGCTATACGGGTGGTACGTAGTATTAAAGTTGTTGGTTTCTCACTCTAGAATTGATGCTTGGGGTGGAAAGAAAAAGAGAGTAGACTAGTGCATGCTCTTAACCTGCGCACATACTTTCTGTATAGGGTTGATTGCATTGCAGCTTTATACTGTGAGCAAGTTAAAGAAAAAGAAAAATAGAAAGAAAAGAAAAGAAATTAGCAGAAAAAGAAAAAGAAACTGGGGAAATGCAACAGTGAGGAAGACTATGTGAACACGAAAACGAACACACACTTGCCTTGTTTGGACACAAGAATTAAAAAACACCATGTATAAGAGAGATAGATCGAGAGTGACAGATTAATTTTGAAATAATAAAGCATCATTGATTATTGTATTACTACGGAGTACTTCCCTTTGTAAATTTATTAGTATTTTCTTTTCTGGGAGAAATAAATTATACAATGTGTAGAAGGCCAGGAAGGTGACAAAAATAGAGCGCATTTTAGCACGTGGATTACGAGGAAATATGTAAAAGAGATCTTTCTTTTTTTCTTTTTCTTTATTTTTTGGTTCGTAAAGAGATCTCTCAGAGATTGTGACCTTTTGGGGGCTTATTTTTGCCTTATGATTTTCTGGTTTGGTGCATATACACTTATTGACGGAAAATCTTTAATTAACCAAAGGCTTTTCATGCTTTTGTTTGTTCAATTTAGGGGTAAGAGCACCCCAATGAAGTATAAAAGGAGGAGCAAAAAGTATCAAGGTCTCTAATGGAGTATTAAAGAGTATTAAAGTTAAGCCAAATGAATTTGATTAGCAAATTATGATATCTGATTAAATAGGTATCAAAACCCTCCTTGCTTTGTGTCGCCTATATATTGGGCCAACATAAGAGCTCCTCTTCGGTTTCGACCATTTTTCACTCAAAATAATGCCTTTTTTAGTTTTTTTTTTATTAAAGTACATCATTTTTTTATAAATAGAAACTTGATTTGTTTTATTTAGAGATCATATTAATTTTCTATTTTTTTTTTACCATTTTCTATTTTTCTCTCTTTTTTAAATTTAGAGATAAAGATGATGTATTACTCAAAGTTATTGGAGTTTATATTATCATTGTAAAGAAAATATTTTGGAGTAGCTTATAAACTTAAAAAGAAAACTGCCTAAAATAATAAAGAAGATGTACAATCGAGATTCAATTGGACAAGAAATATGACATGGATTTGATTTGGAACAAGAAAGGCAGGGCATTTGAAGTGGTCTTTCCAAAATAAAGAAAAAAAAAAGCTTGAAATTATTTACATGATAGTCTCTCTCTTTTTTCCTTTTTTAAACCTTTCGCTTTTTTTATTCTTTTATTTTTATATTTAAATGACGTTCCATGTCAACATTTTGGCGTGCACTCATTGGTTTTCCTCAATTTTATTATGTGTGGTTTAATCATTATCTTTGAGATAATTAAGGGCATCACAATCATGAACTTTTCAAAATATTTATTCCTCCTGCTATGCCATTAATTTATAATTTTTTTTCTCTATAAATTTGTTCTTCAATATACATAAACTCATAAAAGCTTTATAGCATTGACATACAACTAAATATTTTATTTTTTCTCAATATACATTTATTTTTAAAAATAAATATATTGTTTTTAAACATAAAAAATTATAGAAAAAATATAATATGTCTAAAAAATAATTTAAATATTTTTTAATTATATCTTTCGAAAAAAATATTTTTATTCATAAATATTTATTAATAATTCAAAATACCGATGCAATAATATAGATTTTATTGAACTAAATCAATATAAAATCATAGTCAAAGAAGTAAAATGAATTTGGCAGACCTTGAAAATTTGGAGTAATTTCGGCATTCGCAAAATCTTCGATATTAGAAGAGTTCAATAAATTTGAAAAATAATTGTTATCTATAACCAAAGAAGTGAAATGAAAATTGTGTTGTCTAAATGAAAGAGTATAGAAAGATATTTGAAAGAATGTAACGTTGAAATAAAATGTTACAAACCATTTATAGAATTTTTTTTGACCGTTTTAAATTATACTTTTTTATATCCGTTTGAAAACTATTAGTTTTAAATAAATTTGTGCACCTGTTGAAGAAATGAAATGAAAATTATATGTTTTACTGTAGCAATGAAAGGAGTGTTGAAAATAATTGGTGTAACCTGTAACATCGCAATTAAAATAAAATACATAAAATAATATTACAATTAATTACATAACTAAATTACGTAATAAGTTGAGACAAGAGTTAGATTTTTTCTCAGTAAGACGAAATTGTCCCGTATATTGTGCAAATAGTTTATGACAATCGTCCCAAAGATACAACGATTTTCTAACTTATAATCTGTATCTACTTGAAACATAAATTCTTAATTTATAACTTGATTTTAATTTAACTAAATAAAACTTAAATTTATTATTGATAAAAAATTAATCGTCATCAATATTTACAACCAATTTACAACAAACGACAAAAAGGGATGAGGTGTGACTTCAAGCGGTCGAAGATTGTCAACCGCTTGAAGCCACATCAGTCTCCTCCTCCAATGCCAATTCCACCTTTCAACCGGTTGAAGAAAATGAGTAAAAATGTATGAAACACCATGCTCTAAGTGAAATAAATAAAGTAATAAAGCAACAGTAATAGAGATAACTTAAGTCAATAAAATAACATCAAAATGTGATTAATTTATAATAACCTATAAATGTTTTCCCTGTATAACTCACTAACTCTGGACTACTTTAAGACAAAAAGATCATAAAGAAATCTTATTCAGTGTACATAACTAATATCTTTCCGTTTGGAAAAAGAGATTTCTTTTAAAAAATTTAAGAATCGATTAGTAATAAAATGATATTTTTATATCATAATTTTTAAAATAAACTTTTTAAATAAAATATCTTAAAATAAACTAGTTGATTTTTTGTTTGATGGGGATTTCATAAAGATTTACAATGTATTTTTTTTTATTTCGAGGAAAGAGTTAATTATTTCATTTTGAGATATTTCACTTAAAGAGTTTACTTTCAAAATTGAAGGCGTAAAAATGTTGTTTTATTACTAATATATTATTAAAAATATCATTTTCTTTAAAAAAAGTTGATTATCAAAGGAAGATTCTTTACCCAAAACGGAATAAATATTAATGGATTGGTGTATTGATTTAGATTTTAGATTTTACATATTAATCCAACCAGCTTTCTTTATCTTAATTCTTCAGTTTTTATATTTAAAAAAAAAACTCTAAAATGGTAGGATTAAATTATTGGTGAAATAATTTCTGAAGCTCAGTCGAAGCAAGTTCTGACATTTGTACTTATCTAAAGTCAAAATTCAACTAGAAAAGTCTAGGAAAGGAAGGTTTGCTTTTATTTTAGGCGGTTAAGCGTGTGATTCACGAAAAATTAATAAGCGCATGTTGACACGCGTCAACATGGAGTACTATTTATCTTGAGGACCCGTCTTATTAATACTCCACTGTTTTTGGCAACTGAACCTTTTTTTAAAAAAAATTAAAAAATAAAAAAGAAAAAAGAATAGAATATTGGCAATTGTCAATTGAACTGAGATTTCAGATTCCTCCCCCTAAGCGTTCAATGAACTGTTATGTCACGTCTATGAATTCTTACTAGTCTTAGGATTGTTCACATCTAGTCTTGATATTATCAATTTTTTGTACTTTTCTTGTATTCCAAATTTCCAACCATGATAATGTAAAATACTGCAATTGCGCTTTACTTTTCGACTCTTCTTCAACTTTTTATTAACTAGCGTTGTACCTTTAAACATAACAACTAGTTTTACATTTTTTTTAATTAAATAATATTTAAGTAAAACGAAAAAATAAATCAAAATCAATAGAATAAATTAAGGATAATAATGTTAGAGACAACTACTTAAATATAAATATATCATTTTATTGGTAATATTATGGATTTTGAAAATTTTCTTATACACAACATCATCTTCATCAAATATTGATATATTCAAGCCAAAACGGTTTGTTACCCTAAAAATTCCAACATACCACTGAACATATTTGAATACCGATTTCTTCAAGAAGAATCCTACATGCGAGTGATTGACCTTTACTTTGTTAATTGTCATGATATACGATACTACTAATAGAAATTATCATATCCTTAACTTGAAATACAACCTCACATCTAATTGAGACAATGATATTCTTTGAATAAACATTTTGTCTCCATCATTGTTTTTATTAAAAAAAATTAGCTTCAACAACGTGATTCTCAAGCATGGTAATGACTAGTCATGTTTCATTGCATAATCCTGCAACAATGTCAATGTTTCTTAACAATATCACTGAAACATCAACCTTAAATGTTAATTCATGGTTCGACAATTTTAAACATTTTATACTATTTAAAAACTTCGTATAATGAATGTTTTCAAATAAACTTGTGTTGTTCTTGCCCTTAATATAGAATCTGAACTCAGATAAGTTATTCCTTTTACGTCATTATTATAAAACATGTACTCATTTATGGTGTCAACAACATCAAGTGTCGGGATAAAGATAGATCTTCCTTGCAAATATGACACATCATCAAAAGACTCCAAAAATAGTGGATATGTACTTTCAACAATATACTCGATCAAATTATCTGATGCATTAACCAAAATATTATTTGGAACTTCTATTGTTGCAACACAATTATTTTCACCACCATATATACCGTCACCGATACTTAAAATTCATTCAGAAAATACCTTCAACGACCGCATTCATCATTGCCAAAAACTTGTAGTCTCATGTATGATTTCTTTTGAAAAAACATATTTTTAGTCTAGCTAGTTGTATATCGTTTTGTCTTGAGTTCTTGATTTTAAGGGCCTTTGGATTTTGTTATGTGATAGTGATACTTTGTAATAAGTCGCATGTTCAATGATAATATTGTATATAAAGAAGTATTCCAGAATTTATAACAAAATTTTACATTGAGTAAGTGAGATATCTATTTTTTTTTCTTATTCAAAATGGCAGTAGGATTGAACATTTTACATGATTTGTTGAATAAACATTGAACAAGATAAACTTGTGAAAGATGAGTAGATATAAAAATTGTTATTCCATGTATTGTTTACTTGCACTACGAAAAAATTCGGTATTGCCATGGACACATTTCCTTGGCAATTTATACTAATTCCTTGGTAAACATATTTTACCGTGGAAAAAGTTTCCTTGGCAAACTTCTGAAATTTCCTTGGCATTTGCTCCCTTGGTAACGTTGCTGAGGAATTGTAATTCCTTGGTAAATTGCCTAGAAATTGCCAAGGAATTTGTCCTGGTAATTTCGAGATCTATTATTCGAAAAATGAACATGTTTTCCTTGGGAATATTTTTCCAACGAATTTACCTACGAATTTATTTCCTTGGTATAAATAAAAAATCATTATATATATATTTTAATTTCCTTGCTAAATTTCCATGGCAATATTTATTTTACCAATGAATATTTCCTTGCTAAAATTCCTTGGTATTTATTTACTATATATAATTAATATATTTATATTTTCAGGATTTCCAAAGAACTTTCCTTGGTAATATTCCTAGCTAAATTAGACTATTAAATAATATTCCTTGACAAAATTCCTAGGTAAAATGATGGCATAATTATTAATAATTATAAATACTATTTGTACCTGAATAGATATTCAAAATCTTACTAAACATCAAAAACAATATCTAAAACATATATTCATTTGAAACTATATGGAACAACTACTTGTTCATTTAAAACGATATCTAAATATCCACATTTGTTCATAATATCTCAACGATCAAAAGAACTCGATACAAATATCTTGAACCTCAATTTTGTGAACAATTTCGACCCAAATTTTGAATCAAAACCCACAATGAACTAGGTGAAACTAAGATCAAGTAATGTGAATATTGTCAACCGTTGAATGAGGAGTCTAAGGAGAGGCTTGGTTCTCATTTTACATAGATGAGACTACTCAGGTGTGGCGCCTGTGATGTTGTACAATTACAATTCTTTGATGATGGGGAGGAATCACTAACATTGGATGTGATTACGAATGGAGTTGTCAAAATCGTAGAGACGATCCTTTCTCCCAGTATTGTCAACCGTTGAATGAGGAGTCTAAGGAGAGGCTTGGTTCTCATTTTACATAGATGAGACTACTCAGGTGTGGCGCCTGTGATGTTGTACAATTACAATTCTTTGATGATGGGGAGGAATCACTAACATTGGATGTGATTACGAATGGAGTTGTCAAAATCGTAGAGACGATCCTTTCTCCCAGTATTACCCCCGACCTTCTTAACTGCCTGTCTCCAAAGTGACCTAAAAAACTTTGAGGAGGTTGGGTTGTAGCTTCTACTTCAGCCATTGGATCACTCTCCAGCTTGGTCAATGCAACTTTTGAGGTATACTCATTCTGAACACAATAAAATAAATAAAACATTAAGTGCCTAAAGGGAAAAAAAAAATTAAAAAAAATTGACCTATCGGCATAAGACTTTGAATGTATTGCATGAAAGGCTCCATCGTGATTAATTTCCATTTGTGTATCAAACATATTAACTAAATACTTTAAGGTAAATATCAAAAGAAGTGCCATATTTAAGAGAAGAATAGTTCAAAACAAGAATGATCAATGGTATCCCTATCAGCCACAGACCACTTAAAAAGCTTTTGGAGCATATAAGATGAAAGTTGTAACTACACACATCAGATAAAGATGATATCATCGAAACTTGTAAGTTCTGCTAATGTACTCAATGGAAACTAAGAAGATTTTGTTTATTTTTTCTATTTTAACTTGTTTCTAGAAAAATTACTTTGTACTAGCAAGTAGTGGTAATAAATATTATCCATTCACAAGTTTAAGTCAATTAGAAACTTCTACCAGTTCTAGTCACTTAACACAAAACTATAGAACTTTTTATTTCATAGTACTTTCAGTGTACTTAGAAAGGTTATAATTTTTTTTCTACAACTAAACAAAAATATGTTACATATCAGTTTGAGAACTGATCTTATTGACTTCAAAAGTCAATGTGAAACTCTCTTTCTGGGATGGAGGGAATAAATGATTTACTTGATATATCGGGCACAGTCAAACATCGCTAGTAAGTGTGTGTGTGTGTGTGTGTGTGTGTGTGTGTGTGTGTTGATGTAGGCACTTACCAGAAATGACACATTGAAGAGCATCACCAAGGTGGGTTGCAGCAACTAAGATCATCAAAGAATATAACCTTACTGCAGCACTAAGTCCAATGGGTATCGAAGAAATCAAGATAAGTGTGGTGAGGCTGAATTATCAAACATAACTATTTACTAGAATGAAGGTAAGTGTGGTGAAAGTTCTAATATTATGTAGTAGTACAGGTGCTGAGATTCGATAAAAATTATAAGCTTACCTGATTGATGAAAATGATGTCTCAAGTGTTGGATTTGGAAGAAGATCAGCTAGTAAAACCAGCCTTGGACTAGCCATGGACCATCCCACTACTAAACAAATAATATGCAGCACCTGCCTACGCGGTTTCACCAATAACACCAACAGTCCTCTTCAATTCAGAAGTGGCAAAACCGAAACTAAGTAATCTAAGGTATAGTTAAAGAAAGAGCATGGTATTCAACTAACAACCCACTAAGTCAGACAATCTGAAAAGAAAAAAGAATTTATTTTTTTACTCTGCGGGTAGACAGTAACAGAGAGAGAGTTCAATAAGTCATGAATGGAGCAGAACATACACGGAATAAATAGGCACACAAGCAAAGGATAAAAACAACATAATTGCAGTTCAAACCTTTCTTAAGAATACCATCAATGACGATGGAGGTAATCAAGGATTTGATGTACTTGCAGTTGAGATATTAATGCTTTTTGTACGAAGAGAATCCAGAGCACGTTGCAAAGCTTTCAATGTTTTGGCGATGAAACCTGCAAGAAATAACCCGTGAATTCTCAGTTACATGCTCGTGCTAATACCTGAGCAAAGATCATATCTCACACATATCAAATATATTAGAGAAATCATAGGTATCAAACACTTGACAGAAAATCATAGGTGCATCTACAAGTAAGAAATCTCAAGTTCTGGCAACTTCCTCTGCATATTCTGTATGAAATCATTCTCCCCCTATGATTATCATAACATTCAATGAAAATTTAGGAGCCTATAACTCCGTTCTTCCACCTATTCCAATAACCACCCAACAGGCTAGCACTATTAACAGCCGGCTCCACTCTTGATTCCTTACACATATAGAGATAAGTAGCAGATGATACAACGACATGCTTAGCAAATATGGCAGGTTGTCCCAGAAAATCATGGTCTACAAGGAAAAAGGAAATAAGTAGCAGATGATGAAGTGTGGAATCAAGATGATTCAGCACTTAACATTGTATTTACACTATTAGAAATCTCAAATAGTTCACCCTGAATAGAACAATAATCCTACTTAGAAATCTCTGATAACAATTAACAAAAAATTGCTTTACTGAACCCCGACCTCTGGTTCAATCCAACATATTTGAATCTCAAATCAATGTAGAAACAGAAGGCAAAAAAAGGAAAAACAGATAGCCTATTTCTAGTGATAGGAGATTCTAATACCTATTCTTTTTGCTCTATTTGACCTTACTAAGTTTGATGAGTTATGAATGGAATTCTTTTAACAAAATATAACATTTTAACCGCGTAACTTATTACTGGTAATCAGTTTCTAAAAATTTCTTGATGGCATTATCGAAGCAGTTTACCAATACTCTTTAAATGCAACAAAAGCACTCAACAAACAGCACAAAGCCTTTGATTGTTTTTGTTAATTCGTCTAATAGATTATATTTAAGCGTAGTTACTTCCATTATGACACATTTACATTTCCTCAAGTAAACTGAAAATGCTAATTACTGACCCGCTAACCCACCCGCCCCGTGACAAACCGGCATTGCTCCAAACCAACAACCCACTAAATTCATAGCTCCACACTCACGACACACCGCCATCGATACTTGGATTCTCAGGAAACAAATCAATCGGCGATAGTTTACACACCCTCAATCAACGTATTAAACACTTAATTCAAGATGGGTGAAGATTAATCATCAAATTCAAAACAAAATCCAAAACAGATCCAACATAGATTCAAACGAAATTGAAAAATGCAAAACGAGATAACGATAGAGAGAGGGAGAGAGAAATAGTGAGATGAGATCAATGAGTTTACCGTTTGAAATCTTCAGAAAATGAGAGATCCGGCTATGGAGCCTCCATTCTGCTCCGAGATGCGGCTTCGAGGGAAGGGATTGCGGAAGATAGAGAGAGTAAGGAATGAAGCGAGCGTGTTTTTTTCTCGATAGTTTAGAATTGGTTTTTAAATTTTTTACTTTTCTTATGGAATTGATATTATGGAATTGGGGTATTAGAATTATAATTCAATTCCAATTATATCACTTATTTTAGCATCCAAACAATAGAATTAGAATTATATGCGCCAATTCCAATTCCAAATCATGGAATTAGTGTATCCAAACACACCCTAAATAAATGCTCAAATCGGCTGCCCAAACTGGAACCGTGCGGTGCAACCCGCTAAGACCCGGGAACCTATAGGTGCGGCCCGTTCGACGGTGTCACAAATTAGTAGTATTACATAATTTTTTTGTAAAAATTACAATTGCCCCTTTTAGTTGGGCGGTGTCACTCCCGAATCGACGACGACGTTTGTAAGATAAAAGTTTAAAAATATTAGTTGACCGTGCACTTGCACCCTAAGTGCAATACATCCGTCCGCCTCGACCACATCGCACGACCAATCTACAACCGCAAATTGATTGCTTAGTTACTTTTGTTATTTTACCATTGATTTGATTCACACTTTAACTCAGATATATCCACTCTCACATGGGAAACTTTAGAAAATACCAAGGTTCTAAAAATTGTTAGGCGACACACTAATATCTAGCGTCTAGGAGACTAATTGGGCCTAGCGGGGCCACAGGCGGGCCTAGAATTAAGGCATAATTACCATTTTTTGTTGTTGATAATTTACATCAAAGATCAAACACATTGACTACAAATTTAATTTTTTTTATTATTGTCATTGTATCAAACACTTGTCTATATTTGTAAAATGAACAAAAATATACAAACCTACCACTAATCCCAATTCCCAACAACCCCAAAGCAATAAACCAGCCAAGTTTAGAACTAAAAACAAAAAAAATATTACTTCACCTACATACTGCCCCTATAACCACAATCTAACCTATCCTCCCTAGTCCCTTCTCATTCTAAATTCTGAGTCCTCAGAGAGCCCCTTGCTTCTTTATCTTTTTTTCTTCTCTCTATCTGGCAGACCGACAACTCTTTTTTCTTCCTTTCTTTTTTTCTTCTCTCTCTCTCTCTCTCTCTCCGGCAGACCGACTCTCCTCATTTTTTCATCCTCCAATCTATTTCCTTCTAGATCTAACCCCTTTAATCTATCCCATCTCCCAGCCCACCAAATATCCACAAAATCAAACCTCTTTTCTTTCTACCTCTCTCTCTCTCTCTCTTCCTCACCATTACCACTCCCCCTTCATTCTCCAGTCACTGCACGCCACAAAATCAAAACTACAAAAATAAATTAAGGTCAACGGGTTTGACGTAGGCGGCGACTAAGAAACTCGCGGCGGTGGAGAGGCGCCTAGTGCCTAGGCGGAGCTAGACGGTGAGTTTTAGAACACTGAAAAATACACATTATCATAATATTCATATATAGACAATACATTTTTTTAATTTGTGTGCTGGGTCAAACAGGGCACGCTTTTAGAAGCGAAAAAGAGTCATTAATATATTAAGAAATCACTTATAGTTTATGAATAGAATCGTATATAACACGATTCTAGTGAATTTAAATTCTAATAATAATTTGTTTCTCTATATTAATTAAGGAAATGGTAAGAGGCTACATTGTATGACCCATATACAAATGCCAACCGACTCTGCTAATTTTTTTTGTTAATATTTTTATTATAAAAGTTTTGAAGGGAACTTGAGAATTTCATATGTATATCACAGATTATTAAAATTAGTTTTTGGATACCATTTTAAAAATAATTATACATAGATGAGTATTCTCGTTGTTATAACTATGTTGGTGGTTAGATATGTAAATATTAACTAAGTAATTAAGATATATGTGCATATTTTTATATATTAGGGTTTAAAGATATCTAATAATAAATAAATTTTTATATAAAAAATAATTTTCTATTGAGAAACAATTATAACACACACACATATATTACAAAACCCCAAGGATTTCACCAACGAAATATTTCCTTGCAATTATTCCTTTGGAACTTCCTTGGTAATTATGGCGGGAATCTTCCCACCAATTTATTTTTAGGTTTTTCCTAATTGCCAAGGAATATTGTCCTTGGTAAATTTGGAGGGAAGTTTAGCATAAAAAAAAATACTCGGTTCCATAAAATTTCCCGGTGAGAAAAATTTCGGGGTAATTTTAGAGGATTAATTTCCTAGGTAATTTCATAGCTAAATTTGGATTAAATCTTCCCAAGGAATTTAAAAAGGATATTTTCCTAGGAAATATTTTCCTAGGTAAATTCCTTGTAAATTCTTGTAAAAATAATTTTCCTCACTAAATTCGTAAACATTTCCCATGGACAATACTTTCCTTAGTAAATTCCTTCCAAAAATACTCAGGAATACATTTCCTCTCTAAATTCCTTGACATTTTCCAAGGAAATATTTTTCCTTGGTAAATTCCTTCCAAAAATACCCAGGAATACATTTCCTCTCTAAATTCCTTGACATTTTCCATGGAACTATTTTTCCTTGGTAATTTCCTCGACATACTTGGGAAATAAAATTCCTAGGCAAATTCCTCAGAAATTACAATGGATTTATAATTCCTTGGTAAAGTGTCCATGGCAATACTGAGTTTTTTCGTAGTGTTGTGTAGCAGCTGAAAAATATGTAATATTTTTAATATATATAAATTAATTAATTAATATAATTTACTTTAAAAATAATATAATATATCTTACCTTCGTGATATCCGATAAATGAATAACTGAAGTAGAATGCAACACATTTTGATTAGAACCTCAAATATTATACTGATGAGAATCAACATTTTTTGCAACATATTTTATATAAGATTATTAAATTAAATAAACAAACACCAAAAAATCATCCAATCATACTATTATGTTCATATGAACTAAATAATTCAAAAGACTTTCATTAATACATCTTTTTCAAAAGATTTCAACAAAATTATTGAATCACAAAATACATTTTTCGAACAATTCAATGAGGCAAATGTTTTCGTTGAGACTATCCAAAACGTAGCAAATCTGAAAATAGTTGGTTCTAAAGACTAAACAATTTCATGCTTAACCAGTGTTTTTTTTTTTTTTAGCAATTTCATGTTTAACTTGTGAAAACAAAATGCAACACAACTGTTAAACTTTAGAAATTGACTAAAATAAAATTAAACTTTGGTTGGTTCACATTTTCATTTTATATATACAATTGGAGTTATTCACGTTTCGATTAATTAGAAATTAATTTTTTTGAATTATATTTTTATTAGGTGTTGCGCTAGCAATTAAAAAAAGTGTAATAAAACACAATCTAACGATAACAATGGTGAAGAATAGGGGTGTAAATGGTTCGGTTCAATTTCGGAAGAAAATCTGGTGAATCCAGCATGTCATCGGTTTGTGAAAAAGCAAACCGAGCTGAACCATTTAAAGTCTTGAGCCAGTTGAACAAAGCCGAACCATCATGGTTCGACTTGGTTCGACTCGGTTTCATGGTTCGGTTTTGTGGTTCGGTTTCGTGGTTCAGCTTTCCTTAAAAAAAATGAGATTTCAACAATTAAGTAAACCAAATGAATAACAAAACAAATTAAGCCATGTTGTGGAAGAAATCACTTAAACAAGTTTCGATCTTGGGGAATGGTCTTAGTCTCTTAGAAAATTAAGCTAACAAAGAAATGACGAATATAAATATAGCACCAAACCAAACAGCAAACATAGTTGAGATTGACTTTCAAGTGAATAATATTAATTGTTGGTTGCAAAAACAAAAGAGTCAAGCTAATGTGCATAAGCGCACGCACTGCAATTTCAAGAATGGGAGGAATCGGAAGAGCGACCATTGCAAAAGTATTTAATATTTATAACAAAAACTATGGTTGATGATGGCATCAAATCAATTTCTCCAAAATGGTAGTTGATGCCTAATCAACCAAATTAAAGTCTCGTAAAGGTTGCTTGACTTGCTTCTACCTTCTGGTTCTTGATGATGGCATCAATGGCTCCAAAATGATCTCAACTGTAATTTTGAAGAAAAAAAGCTAAATTAACCAATGGCATAAGATAGAATAATTTGTTTTTAATTGAAAATGAATAATCTGTTCTTTTTTGTGCAAAAAAAGAGAGAATAGAAAAATTACCTCAATGTGGGGGCTATGAACTAAGAAGATGCGCCATGGGTAAGAGGCGACAAGCGACATAAAAAGATAATATTAAAAGGTGATATAGATTTCAACTTGAGTAAATTGTAAAAATAAATAGAATCGTAATTTCAACAGCTTACTTGATTCTATCTCAGACATATCTTCCAATCTCATTTCAACATCAATTGGAAGACGTGAAGCTCGCAACCAATCTTGTGAACAAATCAAACACTCCACAATCTTAGGAGTCAATGAGCTACGAAATTGGTCCGGCCACGCCTCGGTGCTAAGCGGACTTCGAAGCAACCGTAGAGACGGGAATAGCCAACACATCTTTTGCAATTAGAGATAGAACACGATACCTATGAGCATTCAGTTTCCACCAAGACAAGATATCAAAACTCCCATCTCCTTTTTTCTCAACTGTTTCATCTAAGTACCTATCAATTTCTGACTTTGCACCACAATTCTCTTCTTCCAAGTGTTTATAGTAAGCATTTTGCATATCCATTATGCCATCTTCACATTGGGAATCACAAACTAGGTCCACTTCGAAGCCAATTGAGCTCTCAGCTGTTTTTGGTTGAGAGTTTTTCTCAATCAGTTCATAACAAGCATACATTCGAAACATGAGATTCTTCAAATTCTTTTCCAACTCATCCACCTTTTCCTTCTTGTAAATTGTCCCATAACAAAATTTTACATAATTCAACTTGAATCGAGGGTCTAAGACCACAAGCAAGAGCATCATATTAATTTTACTCATATCTCCCCAATATTTGTCAAATTTTTGTTGCATGGGACTCGAGTCATATCTTTCAAATTAAGGTCCTCACTAGAATTTGCCCAACTAATCAAACTTTTTTCAATTAAAAAAACATCATGAAAGTATGAATTAGCGGTGACATACAAGGAACCCGAGAGCCGTTTAGTGATATCATAAAATGTTTTCAAGAATTTGCACAAAGTCTTAGCTTTTGACCAATCACTATCCGTAGGAGCCCCATTTGGAAGATCAGAAGCAAAGTTAGTTTCCAAATCCAAATTATCAAATGCTTTCCTAAACTTAAGAGCGCTTTCCAACATAATATATGTATAATTCCACCTAGTTGGAACATCAAGAACCAAATTGCTCTTATATGAAATTTTTTCTTGCTCACAACAAACCTTAAATTGGTTGGCTCTTTGTGGAGAACTCCTTATATACCTCACAGCTGAACGGATTTTACTAATTGACTCATCCACCTCTTTAATTCCATCTCTGACAATTAAGTTAAGAATATGAGCGCAACATCGCATGTGAAAGAACTCACCCTGTAACACAAATGCATCTTTTTTTGAAAGTTTCTTCCTCAAGTATGCTATGGCGGTATCATTAGACGAAGCATTATCAACTGTAAGTGTAAACACTTTCTCAATACCCCAATCAAGCATGCAAGCCTCAATTGCTTGTCCAATTGCCACACCTTTATGACTAGAAACCACGCTAAAGTTCAAAATTCTTTTGTGTAATTTCCAGTTGTGGTCAATAAAGTGGGCAGTAAGGACCATGTAACTCAAATTTTGCAAAGAAGTCCATGTATCAGTTGTGAGACAAATCCTATGAGCATTAAAAACTAACCCATTTTTTAAACTCTTTCTTTAGATCAGCATATAACTTCATACAATCTTTAGCTATGGTGTTGCGAGAGACTAATTGTAGCCTAGGCACAACAACGCTAACAAAATGCTTAAAGCCCGGGCGCTCAATGAAGCTAAAGGGTAGCTCATCCATAACAATCATCTTAGCTATCGCATCTCTACACTCGCCTTGATCAAATTTCCATGGTATTAATTTGCTCTCACCTTCTCCAGCCTTATAAACCTCAAGTGTCTTTTGGCTTTTTTTAGAATTGTTATAAGGATAGTCCTTACACTTATATAAATGGTTTTGAAGTGTGGCAGTAGAAGTAGAACCAGCATATTGTTTTTTGCAATACTTACAGAGGGAATGCATAAATTTCTTCCCATCCATAACTTTATCAAAATGCTGCCAAACAGTTGAAGTGAATGCTTTGGCCTTCACTTGAGTAGGGGCAACTGATGACTCTACTTCAATGGCTTTACTTGGAGTAATTTTTCGCTTCTTTTCAAGTCCTTCTTGAACAATTGGATTTGATGTTTCAACCTAAGATTAAAAAAAAATCAAACTATCCTTAAGATAAAAATCAGCTTTGAACTAAATTAGTGTAGTGGAGAATGGAGATAATTATATAAATACGAAAATTGATCAAACCTTGTCGTTATCCATGAGAAGAATACTAGAAGATGATGAGAGGGTACAGTCGACAGTCGTAGAGGAGAACAAATTCGATGACCAAGGATTAGAGGATGGAAAAAGGCTATTCGATTCGCCTACGGTGAAAGGTTAGTAGTGCTTTCGCTTCTCAAAAGATGAAAAGAATCCAGTGATCGATCTCTCCTTATGGACACCGACGGTGGACTTTGGACTGATGGACTCACAAAATATGAAGAACTGGCGAAGAATTGAAGATGACTTGAAAAAGCAATTAAGCATTAATTTAATAAGAATGCTAAGAGTCAAACTCATTCCCAAAGAAAAAGCAATAAAGAATAACAAAAGTCCGGTGGGTGGTAGCCAATAAGATTTTAGAATATTAAAGTGTAGAATTTTAAAAGACTCATGGTTTGGTGGTTCGGCTCGGTGGTTCGACTTAGTGGTTCGGCTCAAAATGGTTTGGTTCGGCTCGGTTTGACTCGGCTCGACATGTCAAACCGTAAGCCGAACCAAACCGCTCGGCTTCTAGAAATCACAAACCGAACCAAACCATATAAGTTACGAAACCGAACCAAACCACTCGACTCGACTTGGTTCGACTTGGCTCGGTGACTTGGCGGTTTGGATTGACACCCCTAGTGAAGAACATGCCAAAATTTCATACATTTTTTTTAAAATTGTATATTCCCTGAATTAGTTCAGATAAGTCTATTGAAGACATAGTTTAGATTTTAATAATATTCCAGCCCATTAAAATCTTACATTCGCCCCTAAGCCCCATGTCATGTAAATTGTCCCATTTAACCTCTTAATATTAGACAAAAACTTAGGAAAGACAGTATCACGTGTATATTATGTAAGATGGATCTCTTGGACCCGACCTACTGTGTGTTGGTGGATGTTGAGAAAATCTCTATTACAATTTTACAGAATGTAAAACAAAATAAATAAAATGAAAACAAAATTGTTGCTTTAAGTATAAATATGCTGCTGGTAAGTCTTTTTAGGTTTGCTAATAAAGAAGATTTGAGAAGTATGCTAGTGAAGAAGAGTTGAGAAGTCTCTTGGTGAAGAAGAGTTGAGAAGTCTCTTGGTGAAGAAGAGTTGAGAAGTCTGCTGGTGAAGAAAAGAAGTCTGCTCTTCAAGTCTGTTGATGGAATGAAGCTGTGACTGAGGCCTATGTATAAATATGTTGTTGGTAAGTCTTTTTAGGTCTGCTAGTAAAGAAGATTTGAGAATACTGCTAGTAAAGCTAGTAAAAGACTTGAGCTCTCTCGGTGACGAAGACTTGAGAAGTCTCTTGGTGAAGAAGAGTTGAGAAGTGTCTTTGGTGAAGAAAGAAGTGCGCTTCTTCATGTAATCGATGATGGAAGGAAGTTGTGACCGAGGCCTATGTATAAATATGCTGCTGGTAAGTCTTTTTAGGTCTGCTAGTAAAGAAGATTTGAGAAGTCTGCTAGTGAAAAAGACTTGAGAAGTCTCTTGGTGACGAAGACTTAAGAAATCTCTTGGTGAAGAAGAGTTGAGAAGTCTGCTGGTGAAGAAAAGAAGTCTGTTCTTCAAGTCTGCTGATGGAAGGAAGCTGTGACCGAGGCCTATGTATCACATAGTTTCCTTGAAACGTTATTCCTCCCACTCCCTGTAAGTGCATAAGTGCATGAAGTTTTTACACGGGACGATCGTCTCCCAGAATACAACGGTGGTACCGGATGACTATGCACTGAAAGGTCCGTTGAAGTGAGCAAGTGCCAGAAATCTATCACCAACTAGGAGGCTAAGAAGAAGATACACAATATGAAATGCAATACATGTGTATAAGAGAAAGAGGAAGCTCGTATTTTCTCAAAACGTGATCTCTGTTTGTGGAGAATGGTTCCCATTATTTAAATCCTGTTAATTTTTCACCCAACATTATGTAAGAAATCCTAACGATATCTCTCTTTAAATTATTCAAATCCTTTTAATTTTTATTAAAAACGAAAATTGAGTCTCTATTATTTTGTTTTATGTTCGATTTCATTGTACAACTTTTAAAGTTTTTTTTGAAAAAAATATGAATCTAATAATTTGAGACTTCAATTTATAAAATAAAGTCAAGTATTTAGTAAAAACATTGTTTAAAGATAAATACTCTCTTCGTTTTCAAATTATCGCTCTTCTTTCTTTTTTCATCCATTTTAAATAATTGTTATCTTTCAATTTTTTTTTAGGAAAACACGATTACAACTTTACTCTTACTTTTTCTAACTATTTTAATTACGGTCACATACTCAAGGACATTAAAAGAAATTACACATTTCACCAATATTTATAATACAGTAAACTACTTTTTATTAATTAGCGATGTGTTGGGTCGTCAAAGAGGACAATATTTTGAAAACAGATGGAGTATTTTATTTTACCATCCTAGATTTGTTATATTCGAACTTTTAAATATATTTCTCAAGGTTATTTTGAAAAAGAATATAAAGCTGAAATTTTGAGATTTGAATTTTTTGAAGCGGATAAATTTATACTCGTTACATTTCTTAATATTTTTTATTTAACCATTATCCATGCTTATAAAAAATATCTAACTTTATGGTTCAACTATATCAACTACTTCTGATGTGTCCAAGAAGATTTGGACTCACTGAAACAGCCCAATCCAAGCACCTGGCTTTCAACGTGCTTTCGAGTCCTCTGAGCCCAACTCTGCAATGAAAAAGAAGAAAAAGTGAATCGGGCGGGGCACTCCTCGCAAAGCCTCCTGGCGTGTGAATTAGTACAATGAGTTCACAATTTGACGAGTTTAGGCTAGGGAAAATAGATTCGCGCATACCTCTCTCGCTAATTTTTCCTAGGCTTTTATATGTGCTTGAGGTATAAGCGCCCATTATCATGAATAATCGCCCATGATTAGCATTAATCGCCTACACGATTGGCATTAATCGCCCATGATTGGCCTTAATCCCATGATTGGCATTAATCGCCCATGATTGGCATTAACGCCCACCGATTTGAGCATCAACTCTTCCGCAAACTATCATGGCTTATAGTCGGATTATTGCTCTGGGTGTAACCACCCTCAATCCAAGACTGATTGCTCTGCATCGCTGATCACCCTCGACTGCTTTGACTTACACGGGCCATCGAGCTATATTGCTCTCGCTCATCCATATTGCTCGCATAATTATAATCTCCAAAGATTTATCCCGCCACAACGGAGATTGGTTGCCGTGACATGCTTGCTCGATTGCTCTGAAGATTTACACAACCGACACGTGGCTCCTAGCTTGGCTTCCACCCTAATTGGGCAAGGCGGCACCAAGGGCAAGAGCCCCCAACTCCTTGTCTTATCGAGTATTCGAGGAGGATCTCAAAATTTCTGAGTAGCTTCCCCAATTATTCAAAAACCTAACATCTAGCTTGGCGGTAATTCACAAAGCTTTTAAACAAACGCTTCCTAGAAAACGAACGTCACCGTCAACCGTCACCGTCACCGCCCAAATTGAATCAGGTTCAACTTCCCATGTACATTAAATGCGGCCTCGCCACCGCGCCGCGTGCTTTGAGCCCAATGATTTGATTCTCCAACCGACGGCTTCCTAGACTATAAAAGGTAAGATTCAATTCATTTGCCACTTTTACGCTTCATTGCAACTCACACGCCTCTTCAAGCAAATATACGAAACATACGGTGCATGCTCCACGTATCTTCATCAAGAATTGCTTCCCGCATCACACCCTTGTCTCATCTCAAGAACAAAATCAAGGCTTTCAACAAGTGTTCCGTGTATTTCACCGTGACGCCTCTTTTCATCATTCCACTATTGCTCTTTTATTTTGATTTTCGATCTAGGGTTTACACTCCTGCGAAACCCCTCTTTCTCGCTAAACCCCTTTGCCTTTTCACCTAATTAGCGTGACCTGCACCCAAGGAATCGAGAAACCATGATCTGCAGACTCTCAACATCGACTCATGACCCAAATGTTACAGCCCACCCCCAATTCTTGCCACACTTTTCCCAAATACCAATTTTTAACCCTGTTTTCTCGATTCCTTTTCCCGTAGGATGTCTAATGCAAGGAACAAGATCCGAAATTGAAGGACGCTGCTACGACCATAGGGCTCAAGTAGAAAGGACTCCATCTTCATCTTCTTCCTCAAGGAAGCGAGCAAGAGGTGGCTCCATTGATCACGCCGACGATTTAAAACCCTCACAAGTTAACATGCAACGCCTTGATAAACAAGCGAGTAGCTTCCCTCGCCCAAACGAGCAACAAACCGACCAAGCCAAGCCCCATTCATTCCTCAGTCTCTCTTTTCCCTCTTCCTCAATCAAGTGGAAGACTTACACAATGAGGACGAGGTCAAGACTGGTTCTATTCATTAGAATGGACCCCAAACTTTACCGTGTCCGTGCCTTCGATTTGAACCTAGACAAATAAGGCCACAACTTTCGTGGAGATAAAATGGTTTTCTATTTTGATTTTTTCCAAGTCGGGTCCGACTTCCTTCTTGACCCATTCATCGTTGAATTGATGAATGCTTCTAATACCCTCCCTCATGACCTAACCCTAACCACCGTTAGGTTCTGGTATCCTTCACCCGTAGCTCGCAGTCACTCTGTTCGAGCCCGATATGACTTTATTTCGAAAATTTTTCTCCTCTCCCTCGACAAGAAAAATCGCCGCATCAATCACCGCCGAACCACCTTTCAAACTCCCATCGACACTCCAATAAGGTCGATAGCCGATCGAAAGCCTTGCTCGCTGAGTCGAGCATTGATGGCCATTCGCTCCCTATATCGCCGACTACTAAGCTTCCTAAATGACAAATACGCCTACCGAAATGGGAACCAAGAATAGTCAAGGCGTTTAGGAAACCGTTAGGGAGCACGAGCGGCAAGCTGCAAGACTTTCAGTGTTGACCGGCGAGTTCTTACTTTCTCGATCTCGGCCTTCTTCGAGCCGCCGATCTCCCCGCCTCCCATCGAAGGAATTGAACCCCCGGTTACATCGAACTAAACCCCACACCCGCATCGGGTTCCTCGCCATGGAAATAGGTTCCCAAGTGAATGCGAGGACTGTGCCGCATCGGGACCCTTTTCGACACTGAATTTTCACTTTCTCGTTATTTCTCGAACCGCTTATTTCATCGGCCTTTCTTCGACAACTTCACATATGCTTTCCCCTTGGTACTAATACTTGACCTTGCGAAATGAGGCAATTGACCGATGTCACAAAGTTCATGCAAAGCCGCCAAGAAGAACTCGAGCAAACGAGCTAAACACTCCGCCCACTCAACCAGCCCATTAGCCTTCCTACAGCCCCAAAGCATGACTTCAAGCCGAGGAACCAAGCCAACAACCCGAGCAATCCACATCCACCTTCATCCTCGCCTTCCCTAACGCGAGAGCCGCTTGTTCGCCTCACCTCCCCGCCATCACCACCGAGCCCACCGAAGCCCGAGGAAACATAGCGCCGGCAGCCAAAGCCGTGATCGAAGAAAGCACTCCCCTTCCTTCTTGGCAAGCAAAGCAAACTTGCCATGCCCGAAGATCAACCTGTGGGCGGCCGCCTCATCAAGAACTCGCCAACGCTCCCGATCTCGACAACATCGCTCAGACACAAACGAGGTGGTTTCCCCATCCACCACCGGACTCGAATAATGAAACGCCTCCGCCACAACCGATCCAAAAGAAGTACGCCGATCAAGCGAGCTCTGTGATTGATTGGGAGAAATACGGGCCTAGGCATGACCGAGGTAACACATTTCGCCTCTTTACTTGCCATTTTTCCTTCTTTCATATTTCTTACGTATATTTTTCATAACAGACGCCAATAAATCATCGTTGATGTATGATCGGTTAATCGCCAACTTGAACAAGACCAATGCCCTAATCTGGCCGAGAAAACACCTCGGCCGCCGAAAAAACTTTGAAGAAAAAAATCAACCTGTATCCGAGCCGATCTCAAAACAATGAGGAATAGAACCCTCACCACCAAAGTGACGGAACTTTCCAAAGTTGAGGCCGAGAAAAAAAGCTACTGAAGCCCAACTAAACCTCGTCTCCAAAAGTCAAGAGATCGCTTCCTCAACAATATATGGGCGCGAGTGCATGAAGCCGCGGCTTGTCGAATGACTGAGGCCGCCAATGCACCACACAAAGCTTGAGCAACCGGGTGTCGAGGTCGGTTCTATGACAAGTGACGAGCAAAAGCCGCAAATCATTGAGGACTACAAGAGATCATCCGACTTCACCAATCAGGCAGGATGAGGCCTACCTGCCAGTGGGATTTAACCACATTCTCGAGGCAACTCGCCTCCCGTAGCTGGCTAGAGATTAGCCCCGAGCAACTCGCCGAGTGGGGAGCTAACCTCTTTTGCTTGTCGCCCGAGCCGGCCATTCCCAAGTGCCCTTCAACGAGGATGAACTAGAAGGCTTGGCCGGCCGATGCCGCAGTGTCTGCCTCCCCGATCCCCCTCGTCGCCGATATACAAGCTATCGATCTCATGACAGATTTGGCGATCTCAAGCTCCTCCGACTACCACCGACGCGCCAAGACCAAGTTGAGGATGAAGTTATAACTCAATGCCACCGCAACAAATACCGAAGAACCCACTCGCCGCTTCAACCGAGGAGAACACCGCCTGCGCTATTTGAATTCGCAGTTCAAGCGCTACAATTTCTGCCTTCGTGCCATGTCTCAAAACAATTTAACTTTTCATCTGTAATATTTTAACTTCTTTGTTTTCGAATGAGCTTCCCATATTATCTTTAGCTAAACAAAGTCATCTTTTACTCGCCTCAAGGCGACAAAAATTTAAACAAGTTTTACTCGCCTCAAGCGATCATCATTTTGTTTAGCTTTTACTCGCTCTAAAGCGATCAACATTTAGTTTAGCTTTTACTCGCTCTAAAGCGATCAACATTTAGCTTAGCTTTTACCGCCTAAAGCGATCATCATTTAGCTTAGCTTTTACTCGAATACCCTCCTTTACGAACATAAAGCCCTTTATGCTCGCTATAAAAGGTTACCCGATCAATCGAAACATTTTTCAATTTGATCAAGCATAAAGACCTTTATGCTCGATCAAAGACTTGAAGAGATTCAACTCAAAAAGCCATTTTTCAAACATAAAGTTGAAAAGTCAATCGAGCCTCATTATTGCCATTTACCATGAAAGAAAAGATCAAAGAATTACATATTGTAAATCAATTACCAATAGTATTTCTTCAAATGATCCGCATGCCACGGATGCTTTAAATCGCCACCATCCTCTGCTCGCAACATGTGTGCCTCCTTAACAATTCTCGAACTTGGAAGTGGCCTCCCAGCTTGTGACACCTTCTCCATTCAAGCTGATGGCCCGTGGCCTCAATCTACTTGAGGACCCAATCCCCCACAAAGAAATCGATCGAATT
>CM028377.1:77882513-78002383 GCA_013146195.2 Codonopsis lanceolata
TCATTTAAATGTTCCAAAGAATATACACGTAAACATATAGCATACCTTGGATTATAAAAGATTGTAAAGGGGCTTCTATTAGCCGCAGCATGAGCCGCAGCAAGGACTAATGTGCATGCTATCAGCAGACAGAACAGATGATGGCAAAGCTGTTTGTTGACGATTTGCTCGCCGCACTCCCAGCAATAATTGTGACTTTTCATCCCTAACATAACAAATAAAAAACATTAACACAAGATGGGTAAGATGCATTACCATCTAATAGCGTATAAGACCCTATGTTAGACAAACTTGGTCAGATAAGTTGATCATTGAGGATTGTTGAAGTAAGATCACACAGAAGCTAAACATACCGAGGGAAATTAACAAAGAACATGATTGAACCTAAAGTACAAATGAGCGCAGGTTGGCTTTATAAAAAATTACCTGATAAACAACACAGAGTCACCTGCTCTAAGCCTTTTAGCACCAACAAACATACTCCAACCAGTAGTGAGAAGATGTCGCTTCGGCTGCCCTACATAGCAAGAAAACCATTGAAGTTCTAAGAAACCAAGTCAAATGGCACCAAGAAGAGGGGGGATGACAAAGGAACCAATCAAATGATATACTTTGATAAAAGCATCTACACAAAAATCATGTTTTACTTCTAAGCGGTGGCTCAGATGTAGACCCAGGCCTTTACAAAGTGACAGGTCTTAGGTTTGAAACCTTCGTGGAAACAACAAAACAGTGTAAAGATTTTCGTAGAATGCTAACCACGGTATATATGGCGAAATGTCCAGGTATTATCATGCAAATCTCGGACAATAAGCTCTTGGGTTGGAGGTTGCATTGAAAAATCCTGCAAGACATGAAGAACTAATTTAAAATAAGGGTGGATTTAAATTGTAATATAAGAACTAGCCAAGCCAGAAAATGTTCACAGCTAATCTCATTACACAAAGAGGACTCACCAATTGTGGAAAAAGCTTCTCCGCTGCCCTACGAGGTACTGAAAAACCACCGTGCGTGCTTGTATCACTCGGAGTCAAGGTTTTGCAGAAAAATTCACTTGGATGTTTACTAGGCTTCAGTCCGAAATCTGGTATAGGGAACACATCTTTTTCCTGACCCAACAGCGTATTGATTAATTCTTAAACATGGGTACAAACAAGAAATGTGAAATCCAGCTTATCATACAGTAGAACGTACAGAATTAACGGGTTGAAGGCTCATTTGGGCGTAGATCTCATCGGTATCTTTGTCTGCCTATGACACCATCCAACAAAAATTAAATGCTAATGCATGCATTTACAAATGGAAAGGGAACTATCATCTGGTAGAAGCCTGGCTAGAAGCACGTACATGTAGAGTAACATTGTGTACTTGGCATAACAACTGTGATGGAAGATTTGGATAGTTAGGTATCTGTGATGTTGCAGTTCTATTTGTAGAAACCGCTACCTGTTATGACAATTTAGGAGTCCATTAGCTCAGGCAATGAGTATGTATCAATAGAACCATGCCGCTGCAAGTCATAATGATATAATATAAGCTAAGGAGAATTTGTAAAAACCAACTCTTTTAAGTTCATTATAACTTGCTTCATTGAGGAAAATAGATAATAAACACTTCCTGAACCGAAAAAGGTAACCTTTTAACTTTAAACTGAGATATTTAGTTCCGCCTTAATAATTGCTTCTTCGTAAAGCAATGTTATTGAACAGAACCGCCAACTCACAAGATATTGCTATAGAGTAAAATTGGTATGAATATTCCTGTATATTGTTTTTAAAAATTCATAAAGTTGGAATTTATTCAAATTTCTTGGGCAGCTAATTCTTCATCATTAAGTTTTTCATACATTACAAGTTACACTAGACCAACAAGGTGCATGATCTTGAAATATGCTTCTAAAGTTGACAAATTCAAAGGGGAATAGCGGGATAAATAGTACCACTAGTTTACCAAAGAAATTATGTCTGGGGGAAGCTACATTCAACCATTACAATAGCTTCTTTTTCCTTTTTTGAGCAAACCACAACAATAGCTAATGCACTTATTTAATTTTCAATTGCTAAGAAGTTAAAGGATTGGAAACAATAGTATCAAACCTGTTCACTGTGTCCTTGTGGGAAGTAATAGACTAGGCTTCCCACCTGAGGCAAAGTGACCAACGGACCCGCGCAGGCATGCCATAGCTCTGAACTAATTGGCTTTCTTGCTCCTAAATTGATCAATCACCACAGTTCAATAACACATTTTAAAAGAGACTCCCCCCCCCTTAAAAAAAAGAGTATTACAGATTTCTTTGTTTAAAAAAAAAAAAAACTTACTGTAATCAAGAACTACAAGTTTAAAGGACTGAGAAGAGGATTCGTTTTATAATATTCCTTGAAAAATTACTATTGGAAGTTCTTTGAGTTAAAAGTAAGTTACACATTTAGCAAACGTTAGTAATCACAAACAAGCTGTAATCAATTCTTAACAATGTTAGTGCTCGTGGAGAACTCAACAACTGTGACTCCTTTCGTTTCTATTTGAACTATGGCGCAATGAAATTTTTGACACAGAATGGATGGATGAATATTACGTACGAGACGAGCACTAATTATAACACAAGAAAAGGAACTAACCAGAATGATCTTGCATTTCTTTCAACAGTTTCATCTCCTCAAGCAGACTATGTCCTTCCCCATTCACCAGTCCTGCTGGCTGAAGCTTCTCTTCAACAGCACTACCCATGATACTCTCTTTCTCTCTACATCAACCTCATCAACCCAACAACACAACCCCAATTAGAGCAAACCCTCATCGCCCACTACAAAGATTGCATTTTTATCCACGAAAAACACAAAATTCACCAAACCCACCAGAAGAAACCACACAATTGTTCAAAGAAAGGGGAATCAAGTACATAATCTTGATCAAAAGAAGAAAAGGCCCCAACTCATCAAAAACAGTTGCAGGGGAGGGAAAAAACAGAGGAAAAATTCAAAGGTCATCAGTTGGTCATGGAATCTAATGTTGTGAGAGGGAACATAAACAGTCTAGTTGGACAGAGAGAGCGAATGAGAGCATGCCCCAAAATCCAAAACCAAAGAACAAATAACCCCCACCCCCTGCAATAAAGTTTCTGAAAAATCTATGTGGGGCTTCAATCTTCATCACAACAAAAAAGAAAAGGGGAGAAAAACTAAAAAGGGCCAGTTTGCATCAAAGCACGCGATTCAAAGCATGAGTGGTCTGATTATTGATTGCTTTATTTATAAAAAAAATTTAAAGAACCCCCACCCTGATTTTATATGTTTATATGTAAATGGAGGGGGCTGGGCTCCAAAGGTGCAAAAAAGAAATTAACCTTTCAATGAAAGTGGTCATAAATCTCTTCTTTGGCTTTGATATACCCAAAAATTTACGTATATTTATATATATATATATATATTGTACTACTTCTTTGTTGCTTTCTCCCTCTGTATCTATATCTATACCGCTATACGGGTGGTACGTAGTATTAAAGTTGTTGGTTTCTCACTCTAGAATTGATGCTTGGGGTGGAAAGAAAAAGAGAGTAGACTAGTGCATGCTCTTAACCTGCGCACATACTTTCTGTATAGGGTTGATTGCATTGCAGCTTTATACTGTGAGCAAGTTAAAGAAAAAGAAAAATAGAAAGAAAAGAAAAGAAATTAGCAGAAAAAGAAAAAGAAACTGGGGAAATGCAACAGTGAGGAAGACTATGTGAACACGAAAACGAACACACACTTGCCTTGTTTGGACACAAGAATTAAAAAACACCATGTATAAGAGAGATAGATCGAGAGTGACAGATTAATTTTGAAATAATAAAGCATCATTGATTATTGTATTACTACGGAGTACTTCCCTTTGTAAATTTATTAGTATTTTCTTTTCTGGGAGAAATAAATTATACAATGTGTAGAAGGCCAGGAAGGTGACAAAAATAGAGCGCATTTTAGCACGTGGATTACGAGGAAATATGTAAAAGAGATCTTTCTTTTTTTCTTTTTCTTTATTTTTTGGTTCGTAAAGAGATCTCTCAGAGATTGTGACCTTTTGGGGCCTTATTTTTGCCTTATGATTTTCTGGTTTGGTGCATATACACTTATTGACGGAAAATCTTTAATTAACCAAAGGCTTTTCATGCTTTTGTTTGTTCAATTTAGGGGTAAGAGGCTAAGAGCACCCCAATGAAGTATAAAAGGAGGAGCAAAAAGTATCAAGGTCTCTAATGGAGTATTAAAGAGTATTAAAGTTAAGCCAAATGAATTTGATTAGCAAATTATGATATCTGATTAAATAGGTATCAAAACCCTCCTTGCTTTGTGTCGCCTATATATTGGGCCAACATAAGAGCTCCTCTTCAGTTTCGACCATTTTTCACTCAAAATAATGCCTTTTTTGGTTTTTTTTTAAATTAAAGTACATCATTTTTTTATAAATAGAAACTTGATTTGTTTTATTTAGAGATCAGATTAATTTTCTATTTTTTTTTACCATTTTCTATTTATCTCTCTTTTTAAATTTAGAGATAAAGATGATGTAGTATGCAAAGTTATTGGAATTTATATTATCATTGTAAAGAAAATATTTTGGAGTAGCTTAGAAACTTAAAAAGAAAACTGTCTAAAATAATAAGAAAGGTGTACAATGGAGATTCAATTGGACAAGAAATATGACATGGATTTGATTTGGAACAAGAAAGGCCGGGCATTTGAAGTGGTCTTTCCAAAATAAAGAAAAAAAAAAGCTTGAAATTATTTACATGATAGTCTCTCTCTTTTTTCCTTTTTTAAACCTTTCGCTTTTTTTATTCTTTTATTTTTATATTTAAATGACGTTCCATGTCAACATTTTGGCGTGCACTCATTGGTTTTCCTCAATTTTATTATGTGTGGTTTAATCATTATCTTTGAGATAATTAAGGGCATCCACAATCATGAACTTTTCAAAATGTTTATTCCTCCTGCTATGTCATTAATTTATAATTTTTTTTTCTCTATAAATTTGTTCTTCAATATACATAAACTCATAAAATTTTTATAGCATTGACATACAACTAAATATTTTATTTTTTCTCAATATACATTTATTTTCAAAAATAAATATATTGTTTTTAAACATAAAAATTATAAAAAAAATATAATATGTCTAAAAAATAATTTAAATATTTTTTAATTTTATCTTTTGAAAAAAATATTTTTATTCATAAATATTTATTAGTAATTCAAAATACCGATGCAATAATATAGATTTTATTGAACTAAATCAATATAAAATCATAGTCAAAGAAGTAAAATGAATTTGGTAGACCTTGAAAATTTGGAGTAATTTCGGCATTCGCAAAATCTTCGATATTAGAAGAGTTCAATAAATTTGAAAAATAATTGTTATCCATAACCAAAGAAGTGAAATGAAAATTTTGTGTTGTCTAAATGAAAGAGTATAGAAAGATATTTGAAAGAATGTATCGTTGAAATAAAATGTTACAAACCATTTATATAATTTTTTTTGACCGTTTTAAATTATACTTTTTTATATCCGTTTGAAAACTATTAGTTTTAAATAAATTTGTGCACCTGTTGAAGAAATGAAATGAAAAATATACGTTTTACTGTAGCAATGAAAGGAGTGTTGAAAATAATTAGTGTAACCTATAACATCGCAATTAAAATAAAATACATAAAATAATATTATAATTAATTACATAACTAAATTACGTAATAAGTCAGACAAGAGTTAGATTTTTTTTCAGTAAGACGAAATTGTCCCGTATATTATGCTAATAGTTTATGACAATTGTCCCAAAGATACAACGATTTTCTAACTTATAATCCGTATCTACTTAAAACATAGATTCTTAATTTATAACTTGATTTTAATTTGACTAAATAGAACTTAAATTTATTATTGATCAAAGATTAATCGTCATCAATATTTACAACCAATTTACAACAAACGACAGAAAGGGACAAGGTGTGACTTCAAGCGGTCGAAAATTGTCAACCGCTTGAAGCCACATCAGTCTCCTCCTCCAATGCCAATTCCACATTTCAACCGGTTGAAGAAAATGAGTAAAAATGTATAAAAACACCATTGGAGCTGCACTAAGTGAAATAAATAAAGTAATAAAGCAACAGTAATTGAGATAACTTAAGTCAATAAAATAACATCAAAATGTGATTAATTTATAATAACCTATAAATGTTTTCCCTGTATAACTCACTAACTCTGGACTACTTTAAGACAAAAAGATCATAAAGAAATCTTATTCAGTGTACATAACTAATATCTTTGCGTTTCGGAAAAAGAGATTTCTTTTAAAAAATTTAAGAATCGATTAGTAATAAAATGATATTTTTATATCATAATTTTTAAAATAAACTTTTTAAATAAAATATCTTAAAATAAACTAGTTGATTTTTTGTTTGATGGGGATTTCATAAAGATTTACAATGTATTTTTTTTATTTCGAGGAAAGAGTTAATTATTTCATTTTAAGATATTTCACTTAAAGAGTTTACTTTCAAAATTGAAGGCGTAAAAATATTGTTTTATTACTAATATATTATTAAAAATATCATTTTCTTTAAAAAAAGTTGATTTTCAAAGGAAGATTCTTTACCCAAAATGGAAGAAATATTAATGGATTGGTGTATTGATTTAGATTTTAGATTTTACATATTAATCCAACCAGCTTTCTTTATCTTAATTCTTCAGTTTTTATATTTAAAAAAAAACTCTAAAATGGTAGGATTAAATTATTGGTGAAATAATTTCTGAAGCTCAGTCGAAGCAAGTTCTGACATTTGTACTTATCTAAAGTCAAAATTCAACTAGAAAAGTCTAGGAAAGGAAGGTTTGCTTTTATTTTAGGCGGTTAAGCGTGTGATTCACGAAAAATTAATAAGCGCATGTTGACACGCGTCAACATGGAGTGCTATTTATCTTGAGGACCCGTCTTAGAGCATCCACAATCTTTCGCATTCCCCACAAATTAAAACTCCAACTATACATTTTCATAATTTCTCTCTCTTAAGAATTTTCACCCACAATGGTTTTGATTCTTCAACAATTCTTACATGGGTCCCACTACCACATCATTCACTTTATTTACACCACTTTTTATTTTTATACTTTGCAAATAAATTAATTAATACGTATATGCAATATAAATAAATTATTTCGTTTATAATTCCTCAAATTAATTGAATATTCAAATATGCAATATAAATAAATTATTTCGTTTATAATTTTTATTAATATATTGAATATTCAAATATGCAATATAAATAAATTATTTCGTTTATAATTTTTATTAATATATTGAATATTCAAATATGGAATATAAATAAATTATTTCGTTTATAATTTTTATTAATATATTGAATATTCAAATATGCAATATAAATAAATTATTTCGTTTATAATATTTATTTATATATTGCATATTCAAATATATTATATAAATTAATTAATTCGTTTATAATTTTTTTAATATATTGAATATTCAAATATGCAATATAAATAAATTATTTCGTTTATAATATTTATTTATATATTGCATATTCATCAAACTTTTTAAGAAAATTTCAATAAAAAGCCATCAGCAGACAATTTAAATTGTTAATCCATCCGTTCCGGGCAAAGAGTCTCCGTTTGATCATCAAACTTTTTAAGAAAATTACATTATTTTTTATTTTTATACTTTGCAAATAAATTAATTAATACCTATATTGTTTTTAAAATAAATTAATTTGTTTATAATTTTTATTAATATATTGCATATTCAAATATGCAATATAAATAAATAAATAAATATGTTTATAATGTTAATTGTACTATTAAATGTTACAAATACAATTTTAAAAAATTTAAAAAGACATAAAAAAATGATCATAAAAAAAAGGAAAAATAAAATAGGAAATCAAACGGTACATTTTCAAACAAACCAATTTCAAAAAATGAAAAAAGAAAAAAAAAAGTCATCAATGATCAGACAGTGTGGCCCACGGCGGCAGAGGCTGGGACTCGCCTTGCGCGAGCGTGAGATGCACGCGCTTTGAAGAAGCCGGTTGTGGCTGTCACTCTCCCTCCATGCGTCTCTCTCTCTCTCTTCTCTCTACCGATTATTAATTAGGAATTGTTGGTAGGAATTCCCAATGAAGAATTGCTCACAATGGTGTACAATTCTTAAACAATTTGGGAATTGTTTAAGAATCCACCATTGTGGATGCCCTTATTAATACTCCACTGTTTTTGGCAACTGAACCTTTTTTAAAAAAAAATAAAAAAATAAAAAAGAAAAAAGAATAGAATATTGGCAATTGTCAATTGAACTGAGATTTCAGATTCCTCCCCCTAAGCGTTCAATGAACTGTTATGTCACGTCTATGAATTCTTACTAGTCTTAGGATTGTTCACATCTAGTCTTGATATTATCAATTTTTTGTACTTTTCTTGTATTCCAAATTTCCAACCATGATAATGTAAAATACTGCAATTGCGCTTTACTTTTCGACTCTTCTTCAACTTTTTATTAACTAGCGTTGTACCTTTAAACATAACAACTAGTTTTACATTTTTTTTAATTAAATAATATTTAAGTAAAACGAAAAAATAAATCAAAATCAATAGAATAAATTAAGGATAATAATGTTAGAGACAACTACTTAAATATAAATATATCATTTTATTGGTAATATTATGGATTTTGAAAATTTTCTTATACACAACATCATCTTCATCAGATATTGATATATTCAAGCCAAAACGGTTTGTTACCCTAAAAATTCCAACATACCACTGAACATATTTGAATACTGATTTCTTCAAGAAGAATCCTACATGCGAGAGTGATTGACCTTTACTTTTGTTAATTGTCATGATATACGATACTACTAATAGAAATTATCATATCTGGAACTTGAAATACAACCTCACATCTAATTGAGACAATGATATTCTTTGAATAAACATTTTGTCTCCATCATTGTTTTTATTAAAAAAAATTAGCTTCAACAACGTGATTCTCAAGCATGGTAATGACTAGTCATGTTTCATTGCATAATCCTGCAACAAGGTCAATGTTTCTTAACAATATCACTGAAACATCAACCTTAAATGTTAATTCATGGTTCGACAATTTTAAACATTTTATACTATTTAAAAACTTCGTATAATGAATGTTTTCAAACAAACTTGTGTTGTTCTTGCCCTTAATATAGAATCTGAACTCAGATAAGTTATTCCTTTTACGTCATTATTATAAAACATGTACTCATTTATGGTGTCAACAACATCAAGTGTCGGGATAAAGATAGCTCTTCCTTGCAAATATGACACATCATCAAAAGACTCCAAAAATAGTGGATATGTACTTTCAACAATATACTCGATCAAATTATCTGATGCATTAACCAAAATATTATTTGGAACTTCTATTGTTGCAACACAATTATTTTCACCACCATATATACCGTCACCGATACTTAAAATTCATTCAGAAAATACCTTCAACGACCGCATTCATCATTGCCAAAAACTTGTAGTCTCATGTATGATTTCTTTTGAAAAAAACATATTTTTAGTCTAGCTAGTTGTATATCGTTTTGTCTTGAGTTACTGATTTTAAGGGCCTTTGGATTTTGTTATGTGATAGTGATACTTGTAATAGTCGTACATGTTCAATGATAATATTGTATATAAAGAAGTATTCCAGAATTTATAACAAAATTTTACATTGAGTAAGTGAGATATCTATTTTTTTTTTCTTATTCAAAATGGCAGTAGGATTGAACATTTTACATGATTTGTTGAATAAACATTGAACAAGATAAACTTGTGAAAGATGAGTAGATATAAAAATTGTTATTCCATGTATTGTTAATTGTGTAGCAGCTGAAAAATATGTAATATTTTTAATATATATAAATTAATTAATTAATATAATTTACTTTAAAAATAATATAATATATCTTACCTTCGTGATATCCGATAAATGAATAACTGAAGTAGAATGCAACACATTTTGATTAGAACCTCAAATATTATACTGATGAGAATCAACATTTTTTGCAACATATTTTATATAAGATTATTAAATTAAATAAACAAACACCAAAAAATCATCCAATCATACTATTATGTTCATATGAACTAAATAATTCAAAAGACTTTCATTAATACATCTTTTTCAAAAGATTTCAACAAAATTATTGAATCACAAAATACATTTTTCGAACAATTCAATGAGGCAAATGTTTTCGTTGAGATTATCCAAAACGTAGCAAATCTGAAAATAGTTGGTTCTAAAGACTAAACAATTTCATGCTTAACCAGTGTTTTTTTTTTTATAGCAATTTCATGTTTAACTTGTGAAAACAAAATGCAACACAACTGTTAAACTTTAGAAATTGACTAAAATAAAATTAAACTTTGGTTGGTTCACATTTTCATTTTATATATACAATTGGAGTTATTCACGTTTCGATTAATTAGAAATTAATTTTTTTGAATTATATTTTTATTAGGTGTTGCGCTAGCAATTAAAAAAAGTGTAATAAAACACAATCTAATGATAACAATGGTGAAGACATGCCAAAATTTCATACATTTTTTTTAAAATTGTATATTCCCTGAATTAGTTCAGATAAGTCTATTGAAGACATAGTTTAGATTTTAATAATATTCCAGCCCATTCAAATCTTACATTCGCCCCTAAGCCCCATGTCATGTAAATTGTCTCATTTAACCTCTTAATATTAGACAAAAACTTAGGAAAGACAGTATCACGTGTATATTATGTAAGATGGATCTCTTGGACCCGACCTACTGTGTGTTGGTGGATGTTGAGAAAATCTCTATTACAATTTTACAGAATGTAAAACAAAATAAATAAAATGAAAACAAAATTGTTGCTTTAAGTATAAATATGCTGCTGGTAAGTCTTTTTAGGTTTGCTAATAAAGAAGATTTGAGAAGTATGCTAGTGAAGAAAACTTGAGAAGTCTCCTGGTGAAGAAGAGTTGAGAAGTCTCTTGGTGAAGAAGAGTTGAGAAGTCTGCTCTTCAAGTCTGTTGATGGAATGAAGCTGTGACTGAGGCCTATGTATAAATATGTTGTTGGTAAGTCTTTTTAGGTCTGCTAGTAAAGAAGATTTGAGAAGTCTGCTAGTGAAGAAGACTTGAGAAGTCTCCTGGTGACGAAGACTTGAGAAGTCTCTTGGTGAAGAAGAGTTGAGAAGTGTGCTGGTGAAGAAAAGAAGTCTGCTCTTCATGTCTGATGATGGAAGGAAGTTGTGACCGAGGCCTATGTATAAATATGCTGCTGGTAAGTCTTTTTAGGTCTGCTAGTAAAGAAGATTTGAGAAGTCTGCTAGTGAAAAAGACTTGAGAAGTCTCTTGGTGACGAAGACTTAAGAAATCTCTTGGTGAAGAAGAGTTGAGAAGTCTGCTGGTGAAGAAAAGAAGTCTGTTCTTCAAGTCTGCTGATGGAAGGAAGCTGTGACCGAGGCCTATGTATCACATAGTTTCCTTGAAACGTTATTCCTCCCACTCCCTGTAAGTGCATAAGTGCATGAAGTTTTTACACGGGACGATCGTCTCCCAGAATACAACGGTGGTACCGGATGACTATGCACTGAAAGGTCCGTTGAAGTGAGCAAGTGCCAGAAATCTATCACCAACTAGGAGGCTAAGAAGAAGATACACAATATGAAATGCAATACATGTGTATAAGACAAAGAGGAAGCTCGTATTTTCTCAAAACGTGATCTCTGTTTGTGGAGAATGGTTCCCATTATTTAAATCCCGTTAATTTTTCACCCAACATTATGTAAGAAATCCTAACGATATCTCTCTTTAAATTATTCAAATCCTTTTAATTTTTTATTAAGCTGAAAATTGAGTCTCTATTATTTTGTTTTATGTTCGATTTCATTGTACAACTTTTAAAGTTTTTTTTGAAAAAAATATGAATCTAATAATTTGAGACTTCAATTTATAAAATAAAGTCAAGTATTTAGTAAAAACATTGTTTAAAGATAAATACTCTCTTCGTTTTCAAATTATCGCTCTTCTTTCTTTTTTCATCCATTTAAAATAATTGTTATCTTTCAATTTTTTTTTAGGAAAACACGATTACAACTTTACTCTTACTTTTTCTAACTATTTTAATTACGGTCACATACTCAAGGACATTAAAAGAAATTACACATTTCACCAATATTTATAATACAGTAAACTACTTTTTATTAATTAGCGATGTGTTGGGTCGTCAAAGAGGACAATATTTTGAAAACAGATGGAGTATTTTAATTTACCATCCTAGATCTGTTATATTCGAACTTTTTAAATATATTTCTCAAGGTTATTTTGAAAAGAATATAAAGCTGAAATTTTGAGATTTGAATTTTTTTTGAACGGATAAATTTATCTGTTACATTTCTTAATATTTTTTATTTAACCATTATCCATGCTTATAAAAAATATCTAACTTTATGGTTCACTATATCAACTACTTCATTGTTTATTTCAGTTGGAATTAACTATTTCCTTGCAACTCTGACTTTGAGAATCCGGTCGGATCTTTGTTTGTGGATGTCTCTTAGGACGGATAGTTTGAAAGCCTTAATAGATGCAGAAAAAATTTTGGGTTCAAAATGTCTAAAGCTTATTTTGTGACGATTTTTTTTTTACTTTGTAAAAGTTGCTTGAACATCCGTAAAGAACATCCACATACTTTTATATAGATGTGATGGAAAATAAAAGATCCAACATGATATTGTGAATTGTGTTAAGAATACCAACAGTTTGGGTGTATTCAAAGTTCCTAAAAATGCATAAATATATTCTTGTCAACTTATCCAATAATATTAAATGTTTAGTATAAAAACTAAAAAATAAAACAAAACAAAGTATTTCAACTTCCAATGTTTTCATTTATGGAAATAAGCTTTAGGTGGAAAAATCACGGTTGTCATTATATATATATATATATATATATATATATATATATATATATATATATATATATATATATATATATATATATATATATATTACAAATTTTCTTATTTACTCTGTTTCATCCAAAGTATTTATGTAATGTGTAAGAAAAAGAGCCAACGAAAAAACATTAATTTGAATAAGAATTTTGATTGTTATGTGGATTGTGTTGCTAATTAAAGGAAACATCGAAAGAGATCAACCTTACAAAATCAGTCTTTAAAGAAAGATCAAACTTAGTATATAACGTTCTTAAACAATTGCGTAGTGCTATTTTTGTTAGATGTAAGAATTACAAACTTATGATCAATGATTCTAAATACAACATCTCCCAATTTTTTTTTGAGGATCTTCATGTCAGAGAGAGATCCTCATGCCTAAATAAATGTTCACGAAATACTTACATAATTGGTTTTCCTACTTAATTATGAGCTAAAACCTTAGTGTATATATTCAAATAAAAGTAAGCTAGATACCTAATGTGAAGTACGTATGCCCAAACATAAAGGTAATTTGAATCATGCTTAAAAATGAAATTTTCATCGGAAAGATATATAAGTTACGAATGATATGAAAATAGTGATCAAATACCATAAGTAGCCTACTTCATGTATGGTGTGGTCGGCTAGGACCAAACTACCCCCGACCTAATGTTAATAAGTGGAGTCAATCCATGATGAAGTCAAGGATACAGCTGATTAGAACACTAGTACATAGGAGGTAAAGTTGAACTGAGAAAGACAACAAGGGCATACCAAACTCCAAAGGTGTCGGGTGTAAAGATGTGGAAGATAAAAGATGAGTTGTGTAATAAGCATAGTTGGGTAGTTAGGCTCTTATTCCTTCCTATTGTAATGTCTCCTTCCTGCTATAATGTCGATGTAATAAATAGGGAAGTTAGGATTCAACAAGATTATGAATGTACTTCATGACTTTCCCCTGTAATGGAGATTCTCTCTTTTCTCTCTTCTTAATCCTTCAATTTCATACTTTAACATGGTATAAGAGCATCGATTCTGATCCTATTTCTCCTCTGCTAATCTGAGCCCTTTTGAAAAACATTTTCATTCTATCAGAAATTGATTTCCAAAGGTTCTGTCAATTAAGAATTCGAGATTCGATTCTTCAACTATGGCAAATAGCAACAATTGTGAAGATAATGAAGATTACGCACATGAGGAAAGCGACGAAACTATAGATGAGTGTGATTTGAATATCTCTACTCTTCAACTTCATCCATCCCATCCACTGTTTCTCCATCCCAATGATCATCTTGGTATAGTACTTGTTACTCAAATTTTGTCTGATTCTGTTAACTTCAATCAATGGAAGTTATCTGTTGTAACTGCACTCACGGCCAAGAATAAATTGGGCCTAGTCAATGGAAGAAATAAAAAACCCTTTCTACATCAAAAATACCTAGTTTAGTGGAATAAATGCAATAACATGGTTATAGCTTGGTTGTTAAATGTGGTTTCAACCGATATTAAGTCTAGCATCATGTATTTCTCTACAGCCAAGGATATGTGGGCGGATCTTAATGCTAGGTTTAATTTCTCAAAATAATGCCTCTAAAACTTCCAAGTGAGAAAACTTTTGGCCGAATGACATCAAGCAAATCAATCTATATCTGCATATTTCATTAAGTTTAGAAGTTTCTGGGATGAATTGTCTATCCTGAACAATATACCTAAATGTGTTTGTGGTCTAAACTATCACTGTGGTGCAATACAAAAACAAGAGACATATAAACATGAACAAAAAGTTGTTTCAATTTCTTATGGGACTCAATGACACATTCATCACCACTAGAGGCCAGATTATAATGATGACTCCTCTACCTAGTCTAAGCAAGGCAGAAAATCTCTTAATTCAATAAGAATCACAGAGAATGTGTAACACTGGAAGTGGTGTTAATGTCAATGAAATGTCTACTGTTTTGATGAGCAAGGCTGCTGAGACTGGATACACTGGTAATGGGAAAAATAGTAACAAGAACTACAAGAATAAGTCCGGATCTATCAATACATCTACTCATAGAGGTAAATTATGGTGTGACTTTTGCCATGGAGATTCACACGCTAGGGAGAGATGTTTTTATTTACATAGCTATCCAAATTAGCACAAGATGTATGGTACCATACTTGATTTGAGTAGGATACCAAAGAATAAGGTAAAAGGAATGGCTACAATTACTGTTTGTAAAGAGGACAACATTGTAGATGAAGTTTCTGCAGATGGATGATAAGTCTATTATGTTAGGGCTAACTTCAGCTCAATACACACAGCTGATGAATCTCTTGTCTTATGCTAGCATGCGAGATAATCCCGAGTCCCATCTTTCAAGTAAATTTACTTGTTGTACCAGTTTTGTACCCTCTAAGGTTTCTACTAGTCATAGCTCAAACACTACTAAATGGATTGTAGACACTGGGGCAACCAATCATATTACCAACAATTTTAGTGTTTTGGTTAACACTGTGTGTACTAATTCTTTCATACACCTACCCTATGGTCACGCTGCAAAGATAACTCACAAAGGTACTATCATTCTTGGTCCAGACATCATTCTTCATGATGTGTTGTTTGTTCCTTCTTTCCAATATAATCTCCTGTCATGAAGTAAACTTGCCAATGATAGTCACTGTAATCTTTTTTTTTCTTCTATCACTTGCTTCCTGCAGGACCTTGCACACAAGGCAACCAAGGAGATTGGTAGATTGATAGGAAGATTATCTTGGTTCTTCTTCATCCTTTTCCAGTTTGTATTCTAATGTTTGTAAAAGTACAGTAAACAATTCTTTGATTTCTTGTTCTGCTTCTACTGCTTTCAATAAAGAAATACTTCTGTGGCATTTAAGATTTGGCCACATACATGTTACTTCTCTTAAGCACTTAAATGTCTGCACTGTTAATGATTTGAATGATGTATCTCCTTGTGACATTTTCCATTTTGCCAAACAAACCAAATAACCATTTCCCTTGAGTTATTCACATTCTGAAATACCTTTTGCCCTTCTTCATTGTGATGTTTGGGGTCTTTATAGGCATTCTACCTATAACGGTCATAATTCTTTTTTAACTATAGTAGAAGATCATTCCAGAACTGCCTGGACTTTTCTGCTCAAATCCAAAAGCCAAGTTTCTACCTATCTCCAATACTTTCTTACCATGATTAAAACTCAGTTTGGTGCGAATGTCAAGGAGATTAGGTCTTATAATGGTACTGAATTCATCAGTGCATCTGTTTCAGCTGTCCTTGAACCTCTAGGTATTATTCAGCAAAACACTTGTATTGATACCCCTCAGTAGAATGGGAGAGCTGAGAGGAAACATAGACACACTTACTTGAGCTCTCTAGGGCACTTAGGTATCAAGCCAATCTTCCCATATCTTTTTGGGGAGATTGTTTGCTCACTGCCACATGTATGATTAATAAGTCTCCTAGATCTGTCTTTTAATTCACAACACCCTATGAAGTTCTCTTAGACCACAAACCTTCCTTCCATCATCTCAATGTCATTGGGTGTTTGTGTTTTGCCTCTACTCTACCTCATAATAGGGTTAAGTTTGGCCCAGGGCCAGAAAATGTCTGTTTCTGGGCTATCCTACTGGCAAGAAAGCTTATAAACTGTATGATTTGGTTACTAAGCATATCTTCTACAGTAGAGATGTTCAATTCTATGAACAATGTTTTCCTCTCTCTACCTCCTCTGTCCCTTCGTCCACTCCTACTCTTTTTCCTTTTTTTCATGATCTACATGGATTGCCTTCCTTCTCAGGTTCTTGTGTCTTCTGATACTACTTCTCCAGTACATTCATATTCTTCTGGTTCTTCTTCAGACTCTCCTTCTACTCATATACATCCTTCATCTGTTGGGTTTTAATTGAAATTAACAAGGTGGAATAACAAAAAACTTTAATTTCAAAACCCTACCAAGATCCATGCGAATTATATAAATTAGATTTAGAATACTTACCCGAATAATGAAACGAGCAATCTTCGATAAAATCATGTTTGAATCACGATCACCGCAACAAACAATTTACACGGCTTCTGTATGGTATCCACACGAATGGATTGAACAAGATTAATTCAACAATTCTGTGCTAGAAAATTGTTGAATCAAAGTAGGAAACCCTTCGTCAAACAAAATAACTAATTCCTAAAATTTCTCTCTATAAATTTAGTGTTTCACTAAACCCTACAATCTTAGCATGTCAATCTGGACCATCTCAAATGCCCATAGATCTATTGTGACTATCATGCTTCCACTGAGCAAAAGGACAACTTCTCTTACAAAGGCAAAACACAAACCCTTAACGTGATTGAAAAAACGTATCCTTTGTCATTCTCAAGTACTTTAGGATATTTTTTTATAGTAATCCAATGACCTTCACTTGGATCTGACTAGTACGTACTCAGCTAGTCATGCTAAAAGCATATAATACATCTGGTCAAGCAACATTTTCAATCCATCTATATAGATATAGGATAGGATGCTTTTCCTAAATCCTTTATTGAAAAATATTCTCGTAGCCAACCTTTAACAGACTGCAAAGTAGGAATATCATTTCCAATGAATAGTACGTCGTCTACATACAAGACCAAATATATTACTGAACTCCCACTAATTCTTCTGTAAGTACAAGGTTTATCGTTTCTCCCACTTGTTCTTTTATAGATAAGCTTCCTTTATAGGAATACACCAATTCAAGCAACAAACTCTTTGTTATCAACAAAATTGTATAAATGGTATCCTTTTGTTTCCATTGTTTCCATCTGATACCCCACAAAATAATATTTATCTTATTTAGGGTCGAGCTTATTGAGACACTTCTCAGTCTACATCTCACATGGTGTCTTTTGAATAGGAAAACACGATTAACGATAAAAATAGTTATAAGTAGTGCATATCCCCAAAAAGAGTACGTAAGAGTAGCATGACTCATCATAGATTAAACCATGTCTAACAAAGTTTGATTCCTCCTTTCAGACACACCATTCCATGTGGTGTTCCAAATGGAGTGAGTTGGAATAGAATCCCACACTCTCTTAGATGATCATCAAATTCTTGACTTAAGTATTCACCCCCTCGATAAAATTAAAGTATTTTTAAATCTTTTAGTATTAATGTCTATAGATAGGTGTATCAAGATCAAGGACATAAAATCCATTAGACAATTTAACATAAAACATGTCTTTTTAATAAATAGAACAACTATTGTTCTTAATAATAAATGAAAAACTTTTCTTGTCCAAACAAGAAACTGAAATAACATTTCTGCTAATAACACGAACATATCAGCAATTGTCTAATTCTATTACAACCCCAGCGGGCAAGGTCAGATAATACGTACCTACATCTAATGCAACAACTTTTGCTTCATTTCCAACGCGTAGGTCTACCTCGCCCTCAGTCAATCTTCTATTTTAGCTTTTCCAGGTATTTTGGACAATTCCTCTTCCAATGTCCAGTCTCATCGCATGTACACATGGACATATATGATTTTAGGAAGAAAGAGCTTCAAATGGAAAACGAGATTGGGAAAGACTATGAGATTTTGGAGAAGAAAAGATGGTAGGAGGCGGGGCATTTAAGGAAGAAAATAACGAAAATGAACTTATGCGGTTGAAAAAAAAAGGTATTTGAGCGGTTATAATTTCAAAAAAGTGTACCGGCCGGTAATTATTTGTTATTTTAATTATTTTATTTGAATCCGCTAATCCAATTAATGACCCAAATAAATTCCAATCCAATTCATTCTAAGTGTGTGACCCAATAGGTTCCTAAATTACGTTGACAATAATTAATTATTATATCAAATATATAATTAATTATAAACAATGAGTGACATCTAGCAATACATCATTGTCACCCAAGTAATAGGAATTATCAGTGATTACAAATAACTGATTGTGACCAAAATAGTTTTTTTCCTTTTGTCCAAATATTTGATTAAACACAAGACATGGAACGTGTCATCCTTCTTATAGTTTAATCTAGGTTTCTTGATCTCCGAGTAGACTTATACAATAAACAAATAAACTCAATATCTCATATTGATTTATTTAAGTATGACCATATATTTACTTAAGTCACACTCATCAATGGGCTCATAAACATTCTACTCCTATTATGTAGGAAGGACAAATTCTATCTACGTCATTCATATCCCTGAGCATGATTCGTGACATATCCAACATCCGACTTTATAATCACCTTGTTACAAAATGACTTTTATCGGTATCAAAATATACTACTCCTTATCTAGGGTATATAACGATTTCAAGTCAAAGGAAAACGAACACATTTGTCACTTTGAGAATCACCTATGACACTCATGTAACGATCCACGTAGCATTCTTATGCGGGTCAATCCAGTACGGCGTTACACCTAACACGCATCTATGTGTAGATTGATATCAACTATATGAGTCTCAACACTTACTAGTCTCCGTGTATTATTATTGCCTTTATTAATAATAATACTTGACCAGAGATATTTAAGAATAACATATTATTTTAAGGACTTTATAATACATTACTTTGAATAAACAAACAATATATAATAAATAAATGCATCAATAAATAAGGATACATAAATAAATAAATTTGCCTCTATAGTATAAACCAACACCATCTTCTCTTGATCATAATGTTCCTTCTCCTAGGCTTGTCAGACAGAGAACAATCCCTGTAAAGTATAAAAACTATACTAATCTGCCATTCAGCATACCAACATCCAATGGTCCTTGTGTTCAAAGGTACTTTCCATATTCTGTTCACAGTTCTATTGACTCTCATCTTTCTCATCAATATCAATCTTTCATTGCTAATATTGATAGTATATATGAGCCTAGAACCTATGCCCATGTTGTTCAATCCCCTAATTGGTGTTAGGCTATGACTTAAGAATTGGAAGCTTTAGAGAGGAATAAGACCTAGACTCTCAAAGTTTTACCCGAGGGTAAGAAGGTTGTATGCTGTAAGTGGATCTTCAAAATTAAACATAAGTAGGATGGTTTCATTGACAAGTATAAAGCCAGATTAATGGCTAAAGGATTCACTAAAACAGAGGGCCTTGACTATTTTGACACTTTTGCTCCAGTTGAAAAAATGGCCACGGTAAGGATCCTCCTGGAAATTGCTGCTATCAACAACTAGCCCTTGTTCTAGATGGATGTCTAATGCCTTTTTGCATGGAGAGATTAATGAGGGGGGTTTTTATAAGTCTTCCACCAGGCTACAGTCCTCCTTCTTCCAGTCCTAATCTTGTGTGTAGGCTAGTTAAGTCTCTGTATGGATTGAAACAGGATCCAAGGCAGTGATTTTCCAAACTATCTGTAGCTCTCAAATCCTTTGGCTTTGTGCAATCTGCCAATGGCGATACTCTCTTTACCCACCATACTCTCTTTACCCGCCATACTCCAACATCTTTCACAACTCTTCTAGTGTATGTGGATGATATTGTCATTACAGGTTCATGTCCTAAGGCCATTTCAGTTCTCAAGTCTCAATTTCATGTTGCATTCTTTATTAAAGATCTCGGAGAGCTTAAGCTCTTTTTGGGTCTTGAAATATCTAAAAACTCTTCTGGGATATGTTTACATAAGAGGAAGTGGGCATCATCACAGAGATCAGTCTTACAAATGCTAAACCTTCCTCTCTACCCATTTCCCAGAACCATGTTCTTTTTGCTGATGATGGTAGTTTGCTCTCTAATCCTGACAGATATAGGAGACTGGTTGGCAGGTTACTATATCTTACAATCACTAGGCCATATATTTCTTACTCAGTTCATGTTCTAAGTCAGTTTCTCAGTCAACCAAGACAGCCACACTTGAATGCAACCCTTAAGTTGGTTAGATTTCTGAAGCTCAGTTCTGGTCAAGGTCTATTCTTTCCAACCAACTCTACCATTAATCTATATGTTTATTGTGATACAGACTGTGCAGTGTGTCCTACAACCAGAAGATTTGTCACTGGTTTTTGTGTATTCTTAGGGTCTGCTCTTGTTTCTTGGAAAAGCAAGAAACAACTTGCAGTTTCCAAATCATCTGTAGAATCAGAATAAAGAGCCATGGCCTCTACCTATTGTGAATTGACTTGGCTGCATGCTCTTCTCCAGGACTTTCATATTTCCTCTTCCCTTCCTATTTCATTATACTATGAAAATAAAGTTACCTTGCATATTGTAGCTAATCCAGTATATCATGAGAGGACTAAGCATCTCGAGATTGATTATCATGTTATCAGGGAGAAGATAACTCAGGGGTTAATTGCTACTGCTCATGTTTCCACATCTGATTAATTGGCAGATGTGTTCACAAAGGCTCTGTCTCTATCTCAGATACATTATCTACTTTCCAAGTTTCGTATGTTGAACTAGTTCTCCCCTTTTAACTTAAGAGGGGGGGGGGGTGATAAAGTCAAGGATATAACTGATCAGAACACTAGTACAGAGGAGGTAAATTGTTGAATTGAGAAAGACAACAAGGGCATACCAAACTCCAAGGGTGTCGGGTGTAAAGATGTGGAAGATAAAGGATGAGATGTGTAGTAAGCATAGTTGATTAGTTAGGCTCTTATTCCTTCCTGTTGTAATGCCTCCTTCCTCCTGTAATGTCGATGTAATAAATTGGGCAGTTAGGATTCAATAAGATTATGAATGTAATTCACGACTTTCCCTTGTAATGAAGATTCTCTCTTTTCTCTCTTCTTAATCCTTCAATTTCATACTTTAACACTTGCCCTATATCATATGTTGAACATATATATCTATGCGATAAAGGCAAGTTAATAAGTTAACAAATTTGTAAAATTTGAAGAGCTAAAGGTTGGCGGTCATAGGAGTGAAGATGGTGTACCCAGTGCCAAAAACTCGCACACAATGTATATGGGTGGCCATAGAGTAGTACTAAGTGAATTTAACTCTTTTGAAAAGAAATATCCAACCGAAAACCGTGTAGGATCTTATCAAGTTTTTAACATATATATATTTTTCATGACTCAACCAGATGCTTATAATTAAACTAGAATAACCCCCTACCAAATGATATACGCGTTTGATGACACTAGAATATATTTGGCACCATTTAAAGGCATCCAAACTCATATTTCCAACCCAAGGTAGGTACCAGACTCTTTGTGACACTCATTCACAAAAGAAAATTAGTCAAAAAGACTTCTCCAATTAGTAAGATTTAGCTAGCATCATTTTGCCTTCACTTCATTTGCCCTAAGTCCACTCCCATGGTTAAAGACCCAAAGGATGCCAACATTGATCTTGAATAGGGCTGACGATTGGGTGGATTGAGTCGGGTATGAGTTGGGTCAAAGCGGATAATGGGTTGAAACGAGTCGTGACCCGTTATAACCTAAAATTAAACATGTCGAAATGGGTTGGATCAAAACGGGTCGTCCCATTTCAACTCACATTTTCCATTAAAAAAAAATCATACATTTATATAACAGAAAAATAACGGGTCAAAACGGGTAACCTGTTTCGGCCAAAAAATTTAACATATCAGATTGAGTTGGATAATTTTCAAGTTGATTGAATAGGTTAACATGATTTTGATTGTAATTGTAGGTCTAATCTTGAATATACAAGTCTAGGTGGCCCTTGAACCCACACTCTTCCCGTAATACCCCAATTCCACATCAGGTAGATGTGAGACTTGTGTTTGATTTATAAGGTAGTCATGCGCTACTACTGGGCACCAACATCATCCATGGACTTTTGGGTCGGCTTGTGGTGGGCCTGATGACCCAAGGTGGTGCGTGCTCAGTGGGCCAGTGTGTGGGCTACGCGTAGCGGACCGAGCTCTCGGGCTCGGGTCGTTACAAATGGTATAAGAGCGGGTCCCGGCCGGAAATGTGGGAACAAAGTGTTGTGCGGGCCAAAGTACTACACCGCAGAAGGTGGGAGCTACCTCTTGATCCCCGTACGAGCCATCTCTTGATTCCTGCATCGCCCGGGGTATGATTCGGCCTTGACGAGGACGTCAAGGATTTGAGTGGGGGAGAATGTAATACCCCAATTCCACATCGGGTAGATGTGAGACTTGTGTTTGATTTATAAGGTAGTCATGCGCTACTACTAGGCACCAACATCATCCATGGACTTTTGAGTCGGCTTGTGACCAAGCTTGGGTGGGCTATACGTAGGACCAAGGCTCTTCGGACTCGGATCGTTACACTTCCAATCTAAAAATTTGAATAACATAAACAATTTTCATATGCACACAATGGTTTTCACAACTCTATACATATTCCCGCTAACGCTAAATTAATTATTAGATTCTAAAGATACCAAATTCTTAAAATTCCACTTTACACAACACATACAAGTTGTTTCCATTCCACCCATAAGGAAGTGGTCACACAGAAGATCTTTATCTTTTTTTCTTAATTTGCATCTATTGAAATCCTTCTACAACACCACTGATGTCGATATTAAAAATCACGTTTAATCAAAGAAATCAGGCATAGTATTTGTGGTAAAAATATTAATTTACTAGATTAATAAAATTACCTGATGCTTTATTCCAATTACCTAAAATGCTAGATTTGTCGCTGCCGTGTACCTTCCTTGCTAACTGAGTAACTGAGGCTCCGTTTGTTTCACGGAAAATGACTTCCGGAAAACGTTTTCCTCATTTTCCGGTGTTTGGTAACCTTAGGAAAATGCAGTCAACGTAAAAGGTTTTCCGAGTCAACGGAAAATGAAGGCTGCTTTTCCGGAAAATGACTTACGGATTCATTTTCCGTAAGTCATTTTCCAAATGTTCGGGCACCCTTCGTCTCCTTTCACAATTGCACATATTTACTTACACACACAATATTTAACTCAACAAATAAATTGTTTAGAAATATAAATAAAGTTTGTGCATACTATTTATAAATTATAATTTTAATAAATGCTTACTACGTTCTAAAATTAGTGTCACCTACATTATTTAGGGACATCCTAACCATTGTCAATTTTCTATTTTAAAACGTTTTTTTTTTCATATCAATTATCAAAAAAAAAATTTGTAATTGTAAGATTGAAAAAATATAGACATTGATTTGACATTACTAATGATAAATTGAGAATTAATAAAGAAAAATTACTTAAAGTTCAACACTATTTTATATTCAATATGTGCATTAATATTAGAATATATATATTTTTGTATTTATTAATATATAGTTTTCTGTAACATTTTCTAGGGACATCCTAAACATTGTCTATTTTCTATTTTAAATTTTTTTTTCATATCAATTATCAAAAAAATTATTTGTAATTGTGAGATTAAAAAAAGATGGATCTTATTAAAAAAAGATGGTCCTTATTGATTTCTATGGACATCTTAAACATTATTTATTTTCTATTTTATTTTTGTATTTATTCATATATTGTTTTCCGTAATATTTTCCGTATGTTTTCCAAACACCCGTAAATGTTTTCTGACATATTTTCAAAAGATTTACCAAACACCTGAAAATAAAATCTTTTGATTTTCCGAAAAACAAACGGAGCCGTATATTCAAAAATTATTCAAAGTATACTGTCATTTTATGGTCATTATTGCGTTTGTAAAGTAGCTAGTATACATGGAGAGTTGATAACTCGTGTGAAAATTTATATACAAATGATATTGTAAAAAATGATTTCCAACACATTTTCACGAAGTTTACCAAACACCGGAAAATGTTTTCCACAACATTTTCATAAGACTTACCAAACAGCGGAAAATATAATGATTTCATTTTCCGGAAATCATTTTTCAGAAAACGTTTTCCCTGAAACAAACGGAGCCTGAGTCGTCTAATGATAAATACTCTCTTCCGTTTGAGCAAAAAGTCTCAATTTAAAAGTTAAACTTTAAAAAAAAAAATACTTGTAACAGTCTATTAGTAAGAAAATAATTTTTATATATCTTAATTTTTAAAAATAGATTATTTAAATAAAATATTTAAAATAAAATAATAAACTTTTTACTCAAAACGAATGAAGTAAAACGTAAGATAAAATTAATGCACACAAGATTATGAATGAATGTATCATTTAAAATTATCATATATACATTAAATATATTTGAAGTTGTATATATATTAATTTATGTGTTTGGACTTCGGAGGGTGGGAGTGAGTGGTTGGGGTTTCTCTCTAAATGGACGCAACGTATTGAAAGAGACTGGGGTTCACAAGATATAGTCAAAAGCACTAAACCCTCATGTGAAGTAGTGGTTAAGTACATTTCCTTCATAATTAAACTATTAGTAGTAGATTTGATTTGGAGTGTCAAATACAACCACTTGTTTGACTTTTATCAACCCACCCACACCCTCTTCCACTAAAACAACTAAACATTTCTCTAAATTTAAAGGGACTCTTAGCAAAAATAATATTTCCTTCGTCCCTAAATTATCATCTTTCTTTCTTTTTTCGTCCGTCCCAAAATAATTATCCACTTTGAAACTTATCTTTTTAGAACATCACTTTTACCACTTTACCCTTATTTTTTCACTCTACTTTAATTATGGGCCACATATACATGGACATTAAAGAAAACTACACATTAAACCAATATAAATAATCAAGTCAATTATTTTTTCTTAAACTATACGCCGGATCAACCCAGACGATTATTTAGAGACGGAGGGAGTAACTTTTTTTTAACTGTCTCCAGCCCTTCCCCCTTCCCCCTTCCCCATAACCATATTTGTTGTTTACATATGTTTTTTTAATGGATATATTTAATTGATATTATAATAAAATAATTAGTTTTGTCAATATATGTTTATTTAGATAAAAGTAATTGAATTTCTTAAAACATAAAATTATTTCAATAGAATATAAAATATAAAAAAAATTCCTCCAGTTTGGGAAAAATTATTATTAATTTAATATGTTTTATTTGGTGCTAAAAAATATTTTCTTTTCTTCAGTAGGAGTTATGTTTAGATAATAATAAAACTGTATTTTAAACATAAAATTTTCTTTAGATTGACATATATTTTTCGATAAAAGTAATTTTAAAAATTATTAAAACACATACTCCCTCCGTTTTTAAATAATCGTTCTCTTTGACCTGACACACCGTTTAAGAAAAATAATTGATTGAATTATAAATATTAGTATAATGTGTGGTTTCATTTAATTATACCACAGTTGACATCTTAAATTTTCCTGCCGTTGCAAGCTACTAATATACATATATTCTTTTTTTACATTATTATCATATAACATTATTATCGTAAACTTGTTGTATTAATCAAATTGAAAGATGCTTATTTTTTATGTGAAATTTGTGTATTAATTATGAATTTTTTAACTAAAGGAAATCATTTGTCTCGTGTTCTTAATAGATGAGAGTGTTAAATAATAATAATAATAATGTAATATAAACATAAATTGACCATTAAAATGACGTATATTTTTAGATGAAAGTAATCAAAATAATTAAAAAAAATACAATATTTTTTTCATAGGATGTATAATATAAAATATAAATACTTCATTCCAATTGTGTTGAAAAAATAGAAATAAAAAAGATGAAAATATGGTGGTAGTTAGGTTTGTTAATTGTGATGAAAGACATTTGAGGCTTTAAACGATTGTATAGAGGATGATTATTGGAGTGAAAACTTTTTTAGAGTGTTGAAAAAGTGTAAAATGAACAAAAAACGAAGTAGTTAGAGGGAGATATAAAGTGGCAACATTGGAGATGCTCTTAGGTTCGAACTCCCTGTGCCAACTGTCAAGGATCTCCAAGGGGTTAGGCAAGCAACAATTTATAAATACCCTATATTTTCAAATAATCGTCCTTTTTAATTCGACACATTGTTTAAGAAAAAGTAATTGACTGTTAAAGCACAAAAATATAAAACATAATATACATTGGTTGTGTTCTCTCTAAAAGTTTAAGCCTTTAGATGAGTTAGTTACTTATCATAGTATCATAGCTCATGGTTTATCAAAAATAAGGATTCAAATTTTCTCGCTTGCATTTATCCTAAAAATATTACAAATGGTACGTATTGGCCATGTATAAAAGTGAATCTCTTTTCACTTATGCACGTGAGGGAGAGTGTTAAAGCACAAAAATATAAAGCATGATATATATTGTTGGTGCTCTCTCTAAAAGTTTAAGCTTTTAGATGAGTTGTTTATTTAACAATGTATTATAAATGCTGGTGAAATGTACTCTCTCCGTCCTAAAATTATTGTCCTGTTTTCCTTTTTCATCCATTCCAAAATAATTGTCTTGTTTAAAACTTTTATTTTTAAGACAACATTTTTACCATTTTACCCTTACTTTTTCATCTTAGTGCTTGTTTGGTGGAGCGTTTTGACTAAAACGCTGACAAAAAATGTAGTGTTTTCTCTTTAAAAGTGTTTCAATGCAGTGTTTTAAAATGCAACATTTTAAAAATATGCAGCGTTTTAAAACGCTCCAATTTTAAGTGTTTTCAAAATATGATGCGTTACAACAACTTTGTTTATGAAAATAACGTTTTGAAATAGTTTTTCAAACGTGTTTACAAGAAAAAAATGCGTTTTGAAGATGGTGCATTTTAACGCTCAGTTTTTTTAAAATGTTGTGTTTTCAAAACGCTGCACCAAACGAGACCTTACTTTAATTATGAATCGCATACATATGGACTTTAAAATAAATTACACATCAAATTAATATTAATAATCTAGTCAAATGTGTTTTCTTAAACTGCTCGCAAGACCCTAAGGGGTGGCCCAATGGTAGAGTTAAGACTTTACAAAATGTGAGGTCTCAAATTCAATCTCTTCTCATACCCTCTTAGGGGAAATGTCTACAAAAAAAACCGTACGCCAAGTCAACCTAGACGATAATTTTGAGACAGAGGGAGTATGATTTTCTTTAATTTTCTTGGGCATGTGGTCATAATTAACGTAGTAACAAAAGTAAGGATAAAGTAATAAAAGTGTTTTCCTTAAAGAAAAGATTTTGAAAAAAGGTCAATTATTTTAAAATAAATAAAAAATAAAAAATGACAATAATTTAAACACGAAAGGATTTCTATTTTTAAGCGCTTGTGCATAGAGATTGTATGAAGCAATCTATCATACCAAAAAAAGTCAGTACAATTAATTTAGTCATATCTGAAACATTGGGATAGAGCAATCTACCATATTTAGAAATTTTCATGTACCAAATTAAGTGAAGACGTAATTAAGAGGTAAATGATGTTAGGAACGTTAAATGACCAGATGGGGTGGTCATCAAATAAACATGACATTGGCGTTATTTCGTAATTGGTTGAAGAGACACAGAGAGGGCAAGAAGTGTGACCTTACAAGGCAAAGAAATGGGTTTGGTATATTTTACATTATTACATCTTCTTTTGAATTTGATTGACCAACGGAAAATGAAAGAAAAACAGAGGTTACTGTTACTGATTTATTTTAACAATTTCATTTAAAATTTAGAATTACTGATTTTTTTGCGCTAGCTGAGCTACTTTGCTCCTCGGACTACCGACCCAGCTTCGATTCTTTTTGATAATTTACATCAAATATCAAACACATTGAATACAATTTTTTTTTTTTATGTTTGTCATTTTATCAAACACTTATCTATATTTATAAAATGTATACAAACCTACCATTAATCTCAATTCTCAACAATCCTAAAACAATAAACAAATCAAGGCCTATGCTTTAGGACCACATACCACAAAATCAAAGCTACAAAAATAAATTAAGCGGTGAGTGGTCGATTAGGCGGCGACAGAAAGCTAGATAGGGGCCTAGAATTTATTAATTTTCTTGTGGAATGTGGCCTATGCTTAGGAGATAGCTCACAGGCTAAGAATTTATTAATTTTATTATTATTATTTTTTGGAAATGTTTAAGGAAAAATTATGGCCCAATATTTTTTCCAAAAAAATTCAATTGCTTTATATTCCTATAGTTTTTCATAACAAGAAAAAAATGCTTCATGCATCACGATCTATAAAATCATGTCTCGCGATCCATCATTTGTATATCGTTATGTAAAAAAGTGTCTTATTTAGTACATCACAATGAAATGAATGAATGATTGTGAGCATCACGTTGTATGATGTGCCTTGTTTCTAATTATAAAAAAAATATAATAATGTAAAGTGGTTGAAAATTTATTCAGTAGGAATCGGCTCAAATTTCTCCCTTCATTTAATTTAACTGCACATAATTCCCCAAACAAACCATCTTACTAATCTAATAGAAGTCATAATAATCAATCTTTCAATTATCAAAATACTTCATCTGTTCCACTCAAAGAATTCGGTTTGAAAAATCTAATAATTGTGAGATATATAACTACTATTACAGTTGGTCATAATTATAATAATGTTTGAACATAATCAAATGCTAATATTAAATGTAGAGAGTGATGATAAAATATCAGAGAGATGTTTAACGTAATTTATGAAAAAGACTTATTAAGTGTCTCAATATAAAATAGTGAATTCTTTTTTTAAAATGGATGGAGTATATCTCCCTCCACTCAAAGTACACATTTTAATAGTTAAATATTTAGAAGATAACTATGATCATTAGAAGTATGGGTGACAAATCGGTCGTGCTTCACCATTATCGGGTCGGCACGATAACAACACGATACGATAAGTACGAACACGACATGATAAGTACGAACACGACATGATAAACTTATCGTGCTTAATATTAAAACATGAACACAACATGATAAAAACACGAAATGCACGGCACGACACAATAAGCAAAAAAAGTACGATTTATTTAGTCAGGTCCGTTAAGCACCTTAAGCCCAATAAACATAATAAAATATATATTTTTGATTTTTTAATACATATTTTGAAAATTTATCAATATAAATAGTGAAGTAGTTTAAAAGTCATAAATGTTCAAATGATAAAATTATGAAATAATCATGAAAATAGTTAGAAAGAAGTAAACAACTCCAAGTAGATTTTATAAATTATATTTTAAAAACATATATATTTTAATTATCGTGTCTTACCGTACTTATCAATTCAGCTCGATATCAACCCATTTTTCATCGTGTCTTATCGTGTTGGCTCTATAACAGTCCGAATCCAATAAGCACCAGCTTAAACCCTATAATTTCATGTCGTGTTCGTGTCGGCCAATCGTGTCATGGTCCAAATTGTCACCCCTAATTAGAAGTGATTGTGTCAATTAGTATATTTTGTATGAATAATATATATATATATATATATATTAAGATTTTAATTTTTAATTAAGACATTTTAGAGTATATGATACAAAATCATCGCGTAGAAATAAATAATAGTTTGAGAATTTTTACATAATTTGAAATTTTTAAATGTAGATAGAATACATGGCTGACCATTTTTTTCCTAATTTATTTATTTTTCTTCATGAAGAACAGAAGAATGAATCTATTTTGATACCTCACACTTAATAAATTCTCTCCTCAACTATCGGGCCATCCCTTAAGAGTGGTCCACCATTAACCAATGAAATTATTTCTTAACTTTTAATCTTTTATGCATAACAATACAAGTTTTTTTTTTTTTTTTTTTTTTTTTGAGAGGGTTGGAGAAGGAGTGTAGGGGCGTTTAAGTTCAAATACAATTCTTTATCAATTCTCTATATATTAATACAATTTTATTGGTACAACAAATATAGACCGAAAAGATTAATCTTCCAGCTGGGCTGGAGCCTGGAAAGTAAGACCTAAAGCTCTTCCAGCCATATTTTAATACAATTCCATATCAATGTCTCAAAATTGAGGGTACTCATGATTAAGTCTATATGCTACATTAATATTAACGAGAATATTATCATATCAAATACTCTGTCCATTTTGGGGCAAAAAGTTATATATATATATATATATATATATATATATATATATATATATATATATATATATATATATTATAAAAGAGATCATGGACTAACTGACGGCTTAGATTGAATTGGCAGTCTAGATTGATTCATAAATATATGAGTTACATATAAACTCCTCAGTCATGAGTTTCCCCCTCCACAACCAATAATTATATAATAACCCATCAGTTATGATTTTTTAAAATTATTTTCTCCACAACCAATTACAGTTACAGAAATAATTTCCTCTAGCACATTTTTTTAACCGCATCCTTTCGTTTGAGTTGACGAGGTGATTATTTATAATTTATCTCGAGCATCCATTGAGTTGTTTTAATGAGATATATGTTTGTAAGTTATGTAATTAATTTTTGCAATTTTAAATATTCGTATTTTAATTTTATTATTAATATTTAGTTTCTAGTTTCTTAATTAATTGCTATCATAATCAACTGAATCTCAATTTAATTTTTGTTAGACATAGATTTATTTTTAAAAAAATATTTGTTCGTAAGTTTTGTAATTTTAAATATTTGTATTTTAATTTCTTTCTTTTTTTTAGTATTTTGTTAGTTCACAGTGTCTCATTCAATTTATTTTATATATTTTTCTTGCTGCGGTTTTCAATTTTAAGTTTGTTTCAATTAACATGTGTTATGTTGATGTGTGTAAGAGCGAATGTTTTTTGATTCTTAATTATACTCTTTTTGGATAAGTTACAAAATTTTTGAAATGTTTTATTTATTTAATTTTCGGGAAGTCGTATTTTTTTGTGTAGTGTACATTGATCCGACCCCTATAAAATCTCAAGCATATACTTATTTATTCGCATCATACTCGCTTCATACATTGATTACGTCTATACTGACACCGTCCCATAGGCACGGGCACGAAATCTAGTAAATATATATAATGGCAAATGTATATTTATCCCTCCAAAATCTCACTTTTGAATTATTGGCTTTTGAGTTACCATTCCACTCTTTCTCTCTCATATCTTCTTCCTATTTTCTCTCTTTCTCTTTCTCTTTCTCTCTCATGTCTTCCTCACTATTTTATTTCTCATCATCATCATCTCATCTCTTTTAATTATGTTTAAACATTTTTCTCTCTTTAAACATAAAAAATAATAACTAAAAAAATAGTTTCAGAGTTAAAAAAATGGCAAATCACACAAATGAGTCACCTAACTTTCCCACTTTTTACAATTCGGCTACCGAAAGTTTGAAATATCTATTTTGTCCACCCAACTTTTGTCCAGTTGCAAACGAGCCCATTTTTTTGGATGGACGTTAGATTTAACCATTAAGTCATGTCAAATATTTATTTTACCCTTCTAAATACAATTCATTTGTGTGATATTAGAAATCCAAAGGGGTCTAACTAAAAAAAATAAATAAAAAAGTCATTTGTATAAAAAGAATGAGTCAAAGTATAATTAAAATAAAAAAATGGCCAATTGTGTGTTTTTTACCAAAATAAAATAAACCTCAAGGTAACAATGTCAACACCACCCCCTACTCAGCACCACCCCCTTCTCATTTTCTTGTTTGAGTTTGAAAATGGTAGTTCCATTTTCAACCTTGAATTCATGGAATTTATTTCCACAATTCTTTCCTTGATTCCCACAATTCTTTCAATCTAATCAGATCCACTTTTCATATCATTTAAACGACCCAAAATATTCAGATCCAATTTTCATATCATATAATCAAATCCAATTTTCAGTCAAAATTTCCTCAAATCCCCATCTCAATCTTCACTCCTTTAACGTTTCCCCATTTAGTATTCTTATGATGTCTTCGTTGAGGCTAGATCTGACCACGAAAATCTACCCAGAACCCAGTTCCATCGCGTCCTTGACGGCAACATCGACATCGACGATGATTGAGTTGACCCCTTCACTCTCTAGCCCCTTTTATGAAGATTGACGTCAGCCAATTGGCCTCTTCACTCTCTCAGCCATAACCATCGCCACCGGAGCTTCAGATTAACAACCACTTTACTCTTCTCGCTCTCTCTCTCATACTAGATTTTCGTGCCCGTGCATATGACACGGTGTCAGTATATTACTCTTCGTTAAAGCTTGTTTTGTCAGATATTTCTAGATTTGCTGAGTATGAGAGGCTTTCGAAGTTGATGATCCACGACGCCATGTGCTACTCTCTCCTCGCCGATGGTATGCGCGTCATGCCCATTCTTTACAATGTTGCCCGCGAGCTTGTCGGCGGTCACCAATCCTTTGACATGCTTATTGCTTGCGCCGTTGAAATGATCCATACCATGTCTCATAGTGGCAAGCTTGGGACTGACAATGCTCTCTAGTCTCTTCCTCTTTCTCTATCTGGGAGAAGATGAATTTATGCCTGAAGCTTGACCATTTGTTGACGGAGAGAAGTTATTTCAAGCTCGGGACTAACAGTGCCCTCTGCTCTCTTCTCCTCTCTCTCTTTCTCTCTAGACCTTCATGCCCTTCGATGAAGATGAACAAATCTGGGAAGATGAACAGATATGAAGTGATGAACACACCCATATCTGTAAACCCCCTCCCCCAAGTTCTATTATTTACAGTTGAAACCCTTTGTAAATATAATTGTTCTTCCTTTGATATTTACAGGGGTAAAATAGACATTTGACATAACTTAACGGCTAAATCTCACGTCCATCCAAAAAATGGACTCGCTTGCAACTGGACAAAAGTTAGGTGGCCAAAATAGATATTTCAAATTTTTGGTGGCCGAATTGCAAAAAGTGGGAAAGTTGGGTGGCCCATTTGTGTGTTTTGCCTTAAGAAAACAAAAATATAAAAGGAGGTTAGTAAAATAAAAAATAATTTATGGAACAAGTCACTATAAAAATAAAAGTTACAGAATATACAAAACAAAAATAATTTAATGCGGATGTTAGTAAAATAAAATAATTTACGGAACAAAAGTTTAAAACAAATTCTTAAAAATATATATGTAAAGCAAAAATAAGTTAGTAAAATAATTTGATGGAACAAAAATAATAGTTACAGAGTTAATAAAACAAAAAAACAATTTTAATTGAGGTGAAAATAATAAAAATAATTTACAGAACAAAAGTTTAAGACAAATTCTCAAAAAATAGTTATGTAAAACAAATATACATTAGTAAAATAAAATTATTTGATGGAACAAAAATACTTAATAGTTACGAAGTCAATAAAACAAAATTAATTTAAACTGAGTAAAGTTATAAAAATAATTTACGGAACAAAAGTTTAAAACAAATTCTTAAAAATAGTTATGTAAAACAAAACTACGTTAGTAAAATAAAAATATTTGATGGAACAAAAATAATAGTTACAAAGTCAATAAAACAAAAACAATATAAACTGAGGTTAGTAAAATAATAAAAATAATTTACGGAACAAAAGTTTTCCATAAAACTAATTCTTAAAAAAAAAAAATAGTTACAAAGTCAATAAAACAATCAAAATATAATAGAAGTTAGTAAAATCAAAATAGTTTATGGAACAAAAATAATAGTTAACGGTAAAAATAATTTCGTTATTTTGATTTCAGTTTATTTTTTTTATCAAAAATTCCTTTATTCATAAAATAAAAATACAATTTAATAAAAGTAATCATTCAAAATAAAGAACTTATTTGAGTTCAGATTCCATTTGCATGACGAAAAAATCCAAGTTTATTCGAAGTCAACATTATACAAAGTTTTTGAATAGTATAAAATGTTCGGGGGTTGACAGACCATGGATTGACATTTAAAATCGGTGTTACAGTAATGCTATTGAGAAACATTAACCATGCTGCATGGTTCTGCAATGGAACAAGACTAATCATTATAAATTTTGGGGATCACGTTGTTGAAACAAATTTTTTGAAAGGAAGCAATGTTAGAGAAAATGTTTTTATCTCAAAATTGTCATTAACTCCATCCGATGTAGACCCTAAGGGGTGACCCAGTGGTATAGTTGTGACTTTACTAAATATGAGGTTTTAGGTTCAATTACTTCTCATATCCCCTTAGGGGAAAGGTCTACAAAAAAAAATTGTAAAAAAAAAAAACTTCATTTGATGTGAGACTGACTTTCAAGTTCCAGATAAAACAATTTCTATTGCTGGTAGCATATGCAATAACAATTAACAAGTGTTAAAGTTAATAATTACACGTCGATATGTCCCTTCTTGAAGAAACTAATATTTACTCATGAGCAACTTATGTCGTAGTTTCTAAAGTAATAAATTGTTTTGATTTAAAGATATTGATATGCGGTGAAGATGAAAAACCAACTAATAAAGCAACAAATGTTGTGTATAAGAAATTTTTTTAAAATATATAATGATTAGTGATATACTGATATGTATTTATGAATAAATCGATTCTTCTTATTTTATCATTTAAGATTTTTTTATCCTCTTTATTTTATTTATGTACAATTTAATTGAAAAAAAAGAATGATGTGCGTTTAACGCATGAGTTAAAAAAACTAGTTTCACATAAAGAGTCAACTTTTAAAAATTAAGACATAAAAGTTTCATTTATTACTAATAGGTTACTAAAAGTATCTTTTTTTTAAATTTGACTTTCAAACATAAACTTTTTACCCGAAACAGAGGAAGTAATATATAATAATGTTTCAGTGCATAGCACGACCGGCTTTTCTCTATTCACTTTATGTAACACTTTTTTTTTTTGTTTATAATAATTTTTTTAAAAAAATTGGGCTTATTTTCAAAGTTAATTGAGTTGGATTTTATTGTGTTGCATTTAGGGCTAATTTGTCGTAGTTTGTAGCTTATAGCTAATAGTTTAGACTGTTGGCTGAATGATTTATCGTTGATTTGATAATAGATTGTTTGTTGCATATGATGAAAAGCGGCTTATGAGTATATATATATTTGTTAAATAAGTTGAATTTTTTTATTTACAACAAATTGATCATAAATCTTAAATTTTCAAATCAACTAATATCTGATTAAAGAAAAAAGTCTCACCTTTATCTTAAAGAACTCAACATGGGATAATATTTAATTAATACGAAATATTTATTTACTTAATCGTACTTAAAATAATAAATAAACACTCCTACACCATTAGTATGTGTAGTCTTTTACTTTTACTTTTATTATTTTCTTGCCAAATGTTTAATGTGAATAATCAAATATGCGGAGGTTGGAAATGTTTACCTATAACAAAATGAATAAAAAATTTATAATATTTCTTATCCCACATTAAATGTTTGATTTTTTTTAATAAAAATCTTGAAATTAGTATTCCTAGCTCTTTTTACATATTTATAAGAAAATGGTAAAATTGTAATAATTAAAAGTTTATTAATGAATAGTTATCCTTTTGTTTTCAAGAAACTGAAAAAGCTTAAAATTTGGCTTTCTAGCTTTGATTTTTTAATGTATAAATAAAGAGTATTGTACATAACTTATTGAGTTTATAAACTGAAACAAACACTTTTAAACATGATTTATTTTAAGCTAAAAATCAAAAGTGATTCAAAAAAGACTACAACAAAGGAGCACTTATTTTACTAGAATTTGAATGATTTCGTGGATGTTTTATGTATTTGAATGATTTTGTCATTTTACGGATGTTTTAGGTGTTAAAGAATGCATACTTAGGACCTGTTTGATTTAACTTATTGATATGTGCTGATGACTTATTACTTATGATTAATAACTTATTACTTATGACTTATGACTGATGACTAATAACTGGTGATGTCTGATTTAATTTTTTTAAAAGTGCTGATTAGCTTTAATAATTTAGTGTGTGTGTTTGATTAATAAGTTGAAATAGTGCTGAAATTAAATATAAAGACTAAAATATCATCATCCCAAAATGTGATTTACATTATTATTACTACTATTATTATTATTATTATTATTATTATTATTATTATTATTATTATTATTATTATTATTATTATTATTATTATTACTATTATTATTGTTATTAATTTTAATCATATTATTATCATTATTATCTATTTTATTTATTTATATATTATTAGTATTATCACTTTTTTATTATTTTATTAATATTAATACAAATTTTATCATTAATTATTACTATTATTATTATCATTATTATTGCCTTTATTATTATTATTATTATTATTGTTGTTGTTGTTGTTTTATTAACATTAATATTACTTTTATTATTATTATCACTTGTTAATTTTAGCATTTATTTTATTATATTAATAATATTATTAATGTTATTTATATTATTATTATTATTGATTTTATTATTATTAATATTATATTTGATTATTATAATATTGATATTAATATTAATTTTATTATTATTATTACTTATTATTATTACAATTATTTTTACAATATTATTACTTTTTAGTATTATTATTATTATTATTAGTATTAATAATAATAATAATAATAATAATAATAATTATTATTATTATATTTATCATTATTAATACTATATTTATTTATTTATTATTATTATAACAATTATCATTATTCATAGTGTTATTTATTAATATTATTATAATTCCTTTTATTATTATTATTTATTATAATAAAAATAATTATTATTACCTTTTGTTTTTTTATTATTATTAAGAAGAGTAATCGTGGAATATATAAAATTTTAATAAAGAAGAGGACTCACATGTTTTTGAAAAGTAGAATTAAGCACTAGGCTTAGTGTTTACAATTTATGGCTTTACATGTGTTTTAAGTAGCTTGTACATGACTTATGACTTATCTTACCATAAGTGAAATCAAACGCTTCAAAAACAACTTATGGTAAGTCATAAGTCATAAGCACTTCCAGATAAGTCAAATCAAACATGGCCTTAATCTTTTGTTGGTGATGTCCACCGTACGCAAAAATAATATAAATATAATCAATAACATTGCTGGCTTTACGATCTTTGTAACAACTTTCATTATAATTAAGTTTTTAAGATTGATAAAACTATTTCTCTCTAAAATATTTTTGCTTTTCTTTAAGATTTAGTTGTACAAAAAGTTATAACATTGATTGTAGGGATAACATTTTCCAATATCCAAAAGTATGGTAACACACGCAAATGTTATGTGTAAAAACATGTGTAAAACGATCTTACAAATTTTAATCTGTAAGAAGGACATATTCATATTAAATGAGTCACAATTTAGAAAATGCAAGGGCACCCCTCATGTTTATATATAAATATTGTCATTTTTTAGCATTAAAAACATCACTTCTAGTTAAAAAAGAAAAAAGAAAAAAAAGTGTTACTTTAGCTCTAGAAGTGTCACCTTGTATCTTTAATAAAAATTATCACTTTTTTTTTATTAAATAAAAAATGTTTTTCTTTCTTTAAATGTGTTATTTGTGATCTTTAAATATGTCACTTTTACCATTAAAAGTGTCATTATACATTATAAATTAACAACTTTACTGTTGACCTTAAAAGTGTTGTTTTTTAACACTAAATGTGTCACTTTTTAATCCTAGTACCTAAACAGGAAGCTATTTGTAATTGAATACACATGGGTGAAATTAAATTAGTGTTCCATTAGTGCCAAGGAGTTCCGGGGGCAGCAGAGGCAGACCGCCACACACACACAAATTTAAAAAAATTATAATAGATAAAAATCTCACAAGAGATCAAAGCGGCCGAAGAAAAAGAAACATGAGATTAGGGGTGTAAATCGGAACCATCAAACCACGAAACCGAACCGAACCAAACCAAACCAGTCGGTTTGGTTTGGTTTTGGTCGAATACGGTTCGGTTTTGGTTTCTAAAATTGAAAAACCACGCGGTTCGGTTCGGTTCACGGTTTTTTGTATCAAACCAAACCACCCTACATATTTTTATTTATTTATTATAATATATATATATATATATATATATATATATTATATTACATTTATTAACTATTTTGAACCTTTGATTTATTCATAATATATATATATATATATATAGATGGATACTAAATCAAAAAAAATCTTGATTGTTGGAGAACTATTATTTCTTCCATTGTTTGTGTTTATTTTAGAATTTGTATTGTTTTATTTATGATAATTTGTTGTTAGTAGGCTATTTCCTAATTTTGATGTTAATTCCAAATTAAAATCTTATTTTTATTGTTATTTTTAATGTTGGTTAATTTCATTAAAAATAATTTATATAAACCACAAAACCGAACCAAACCAAACCAAACAGAGTGGTTCGGTTCGGTTCGGTTCCAAGTCTTACTCGGTTCGGTTCGGTTTGAGATTTTTGGAACCACTAGGAGGCGGTTCGGTTTGTGGTTTTGACATAAACCAAACCAAACCGAACCACTTACACCCCTACATGAGATTCCCCATGAATGAGGTTTCCGGGATGTACGAGAAAAGAATGGTCAGCTGAGCACTAATTGAACATTAAAGAAGACTTGCTGTGTTTTTTGAATCTTGAGGTTCCATCTTATGGATTATGATTCGTAAGAGGGTCGATGTTTACTCAATGCAATTATACACTGTGGCAAGGAGTGAAAAATATGGACTATGCATTTGGGTTTGATTGAGATTTTATAGTCTGAATCCATAAAGGTAAGTGAGAGAGTTTTTTTTTTCCTTTGGTTTGAAAGTAGTTTTCGGGATCATGAAGTTATTTATTCTTTTAAGCGTCAATTATAAATAACTCTTTTTAACTATGAGCCAAGTTTGAATTACCTATCTCAATTATCAATTGATGCAATGTAACTCTCATAACTATAATAATTCCTTAAATTACACCTTCTATTTAGGTACTATCATTTTAATTGATAGAATTTTCCTGCTTAAGATTCATTTGGCCATCTTTATGTATTGTTTTTATTATTATATTCAAACTAAAGATAATAAATTATATATATATATATATATATATACCATATTTAGGTACAAAAAGGGTTTTAGAGGAACACAAATAAAATAGTCAATTGAAAATACCAAGGCATTATAATATAAAAAAATACCTAAAGATGATCACATAAATCTCAGATGGACATTTTACATTGGCTAAATGGTTATGCCTAAATGAAAGTTGTGATTAAAGATAATGATAAAATTAAGGGAAATACATTACTTCAATTAGTAGAGGAGAACATAGTATTTATAATCTACCCATTTTTTAAAATTCCTTCAATTGTCTTTCAGTTGTACACCCGTTTCTTTAACAATAATACTGAGGCTAAACTTCAAAATCAGTAAATCACCCCTGAACTATGACTAAGAATTGACCTCATCACCCTAATTTATTTTGTCCGTCAAGCTGACCGCTTCCATTATGAAACCTGAAGAATTAAACCCAACCGTTAAATAGATGTTAGTCAAACTAACAAAATAAATCATGTGTTTGGCACATGCCTTCTAAGAAACTACTTTTTGGACTACAATGTCCCTTGGTCAATGACTTAATCAAAAGTGAATTTGTGATAAATGGAAAAAATATATATATTTACTTCGTTCCAAATTATCTTTTATTTTTATCTTCAGTTTTTCATAAAATTTAGGGAAGTTGGCTTTAGTGAACATTCAAATCACAATTCACACACACTTGGACATTATATATAGTTGGTAGAAATGAATTTATGAAAATTAGATGAAATAGACACTAATTTTGGGATATATATATATTTTAAATATGGACACTCTTTTGGGATGGAAGGAGTATTATATGTTAAATTTTTATTTCAGACATCTCACCACTAAGACAATAATAATAAAAATAATTAAAATAGTAGTATATGACAACTTTAACTTATCACAAAAATCCTTAACTAGACTTGAAATTCATTCCTAGCTAAATAAATTAATATGATTAAGAAAATAAATTTTATTCCAAAATTCCATTATAAAAAAGTAATGGAAGAAACTTTCATTTACCACAAAATTCCGTACTAGATTTGAAAACTTATTCAAATTTTATTGCATCTATTGAAAAATAAATTCACACGGAATTTTGTTCACAATTAAGAAAAATAAATTTTATTCCAAAATATTATCATACAAAAGTTTTGATTCACAAATGAATTTTGTAGTACACAACATTATGGTACCTTACCATCCTCTGTTAGCTATATTAACATAAGTGAGTTTCAATAAACCTACTCACCCGAGTTCAAAGTTGAGGGGTGAAAAAATGCCCGTACATAATTCAAGAGGTATTTTTGAAGTTTACCCTAATATTAAATGGTACTTCATTTGTTACTAGATAGGCATCCACTCAATTTTGATAGTTGTAGTTGTAGCATGAGTTTTAAGATACTAGGAAAACACATTTTTGTTTTGGAGTTTTTTATACAGATCAAAGTAATATATTACAAAGACTAAATTGTTCTTATTTGTTTTACTTCAAATATTAATGAAGTAATTTTTGATACTCTTGTTCAAAGAGTCAAATACAAGTTACTGAGTCAATAAATATGAATAGAATTAGAAAAAAAACATTTATTGAAAATTGCAAAGTAACATATATTTTAAAACAAAAAAACTATCCCAAAACAACTTATATTATGGAACGGAGAGAGTAACATATTATACAAACGTACTTAATGATACCGTCTACACGTTCTTTATCCATGGGCATGTCTCAAAATACATGTCACTCTTTCTCAAATAAATGAACACTTACGTGGGAAGGAAGAGAATACTATATATCCTCAGGCCAAATAGGTGCTCTCTTTTAATCATAATTGGAAATAAAAATATACTTTAGGTCCAACGAATTACAAATTTATTAGGGAAAATAAATTAACAGTCTAGCAGCATATGATTGGTTAAATGTCAACATAAGAAAATTGTAATGTAATGGACTAGAATTTCGGCCCGTGCCATAGCCACGCACGGTGGACCACCCCCGATCAAATGTGTGTCTCTCTCTCTCCTCATCTCCTCTAGACTTTTAAACTGTGTTTTATCAATTAACCCCTACAGTCCACATGTGTGAGCATAAAACCAACTCATCATGACCATTAAATCTTTTTCATGGATTAAATCTTCACTCCTCAATAGCTCTCGTCAATGTACACACGTATTTTGAGATATCTATTATAATAAAGATACCTCATGAGTCACCTCATGAGTCATGAGTCATGCTGCCTTCCTAAAGTCGCGGAATTAAAGCTTTCAAATTCATTCAGAATTCATATGTTAATATATGAATGCATCAAAACTAAGAAGTTCAGTTGTAAGAAGTTTTACCTACCACCCTTCCTCCATCATGATAAAACTTACACTATTAGCCATTAAGGCATGTTTCAATGAGGCGAGCCAACATAAAAAATATATACTATAAGTATGTTAAAATTGGTGGAGACAACTGTTAAAGTGACATGTTATCTTATTTTGGTTGAAACTTGAATCCTCAAGAATCCAACGATGAATGTGACTTTTTGATCGGTAAATTTTTTAAAAATATATTGAAAAATATTTTTAAGTGATTGACAAACACACATAAAATATTACATAAAACAATTTATGATTACATACAAAAAGTCGATTATAATATTATTGCTCCTATTGAATATACATTGATTTTTAAGATAATGTTAAACTTGAATTAATTTTCATTTACTAATTCCGTAATTTATCATTAGTAATGTCAAATAAAAAATGTTCATATTTTTTTTATTTCATAAATACGAATAACAAAATTGGTAATTTAAATGAAAAAAGTTTTGAAAAAGAAAATGGATAACTTTGTAATGTCCCTAAATAGTATAGTATACACTAATTTTAGGACGTAATGAGTATTTATTAAAATTATCATCTATAAATAGTGTGCACAAATACAATAAGTGCTCGAACATTTAAAAAATGACCTACAAAAAATAAATTTGTAAGTCATTTTCCTGAAAAAGAGAGTTTTATTTTCCGTTCACTCGAAAAAATTTTACGTGGCAACGTTTTTCAACGGTTATCACATACGGGAAAATAAGGAAAATATTTTCTGAAAGTCAATTTTCCGTTAAACAAACGAAATCTTAATTTTTTGGTTAAAAACTATCATTAAAAATTAACAATAAGTAAAATGAAATTGGGTATTAATCCCTACTATAATTACTAAGAGACAATGGTGGGACGTGTTAAATTTTTCAATGGTTATAGATTTATAAGTATTTTGTTAAAAACTTTTAAAACCAACATCACTTTCTAACCAATGTAAGATTCATCTCATCTATTTTTACCATTCGAAAAGATATATCCCATATAGATTAAAAATTGATGTGGTTCCAATTTCTTTTAGATAAAAAACTTTTACTATTATTACTATTATAAAAGATGTATCTCACATTAGTTAGAAATTAATGCTGGCTTGAAAAGTCTTTAAATAAAAGACTTCAATAAATTAGTGTTACCAATTGGAGAGATGTAGCTCATAATGGTCAGCAATTGTTGTTACATGTTTTAAAAATACTATTATTAGGTATAGAATAAATGTATCTCACATTTATAAGAAATACATGTTGATTTTAAAATTCTTTAGAAATTTAGATAAAAGACTTCTACTATTATTATCGATAGAATATATGTATCCAACATTTGTAAGAAATGAATGTTGATTTTAAAAGCTTTTGGATGAAAGAGTTCTACTATAATTAGCAATAGAAAAGATGTATCTCATATTAGTTAGAAAATTGATGTTGATTTTAAATTTATTTTTATTATCAATAGAATAGATTAACTTACTATAACCATTGAAGAGTTTAGCATTTTAATCATAATGTCTAAATTTCCAAAAATTATAGTACTATTATTGATAATTTGAGAATTGAGTATATGGAATTGAATGCATTTTGATATATTATGAATGTGTGTCTAAAGGAATATATATAGTTTACGAAGTAGAGATTCAAAAGGATAAGGAAAACATGAAATATAATCCTGTTAGGAGAAGGATAATAAAATTAACTAATTAACTTAACTAATTTTATATTAAGACTTACATGAACAAATATGTAAAACCAACAACAAATTATTGCATTCTCAAAAATTATTAACAATAAAAGTGAAATGTAACAATTAATCTCAAAGTCTAAATGTAGTACGTGGAGCACAACCTCTATAATTAATATAAATTGAATTTAAATCAACAAACAACATATTGCCACGTAATTTGATAAATTAAAAAAATAAAACATTTCGTAAAATTCTTTGACACTTCGAGAGCCGTAGAAACTAGAAAGAAATAAGTGAATTAAGGCCTCGTTTGATGCAACGTTTTGAAAATGCATATTTTTTAAAAAGGAGTGTTTTTAAAACGCAGCATTTTCAAAATGCAGTTTTATTTTTGTAAACATGTTTAGAAAACTATTTCAAAACGCTGTTTTTCATAAATAAAGTAATTGTAAACGCAACAGATTTTAAAACGCTACAAATTGAAGCATTTTAAACACTTCACATTTTTAAAACACTTCGTTTTAAAACATTGCATTGAAACACTTTTAAAGAGAAAACACTACGTTTTTACCAATATTTTGACCAAAACATTCCACCAAACAAAACACTAATAAATTATACTATTGTATAGATGATTGTACGATTATTTATCCTATCCCGAACTAAACTAAACTAGAAAGAAACAAGTGAACTAAATATCCCATCCTCAATTATTACGGATTAAAACTAATCTATTGATCTCAAAAACATAATCCAGTATTTTATTAAAAAAAATAGCCTTAAACAACATTAAATCCTTAGTTAACATAAACTTATTATGTTTACGAAATTTTATATAGTTGTTTGAATATATAAATAAAATCGATAAACATCTTAACAGTAACAAACTTTTATTAATCTTAATTAAAATTCTATGAAATTGACTAAAATAAAAAAAAAAGTAAAACTATTTTGTGAAATATTACACAAAAATACCATATCTGTACTACGTACTACTAGTAATGAAAAGAAAGGAAGAATTCTTGCCGAATCAAAACGATTTCTCTAGTCTTTTCTGTATATTACAAATAGAGAAGAAAACGAATATATATACTAATCTAAAATACAGAGGCATCGAATTAACTAATAGCTAAACAACCGGCATCGTATTAACTAATGGCTAAACAACCACTAACTGCCTTTAAAGGATTTTACACAATAACCCTTAAGTTTTAACTCTGCTACTTCCAGATACCGTAACTTTCCAACTTAACTGCATTACAGAACTTCTTCCATTTTGAGCTTGATTCCCCATACTTTGCCTTAGCTTGAACCTGTTCACCAGTCTTGAAATTACTCAGCCTCTTCAAGACACCATTATCGTTAATACCCTCCCCACAAGTTGAGGGTGTATGCAGGCTTACAATCCCCAACTTGGAAAGGAATCTCCAATGCAATCCTTTTCCCAAGAACTTTGTGAAAATGTCTGCAAGCTGATTCTTGGTGGAGATGTACTGTAAAGATATAAGCCCTGTCTTGATCTTCTCGCGGATAAAGTGACAATCCAGTTCTATGTGCTTTGTCCTCGCATGATAGACTGGATTGTTAGCCAGCTATAGGCCAAGAATTGTCACATTAGTGCGAATAGGTGTGGGCAATTCAACTTGTAAATCTTTGAGCAAACTATGGAGCCATATGACCTCACAACTTCTTTGTAGCTAGTGCCTGTATTCGATTACGTGGAGGATCTTGAGACAACAGTCTGCTTCTTAGAGTGCCAGGATATAATAGATTTTCCTAAAAGCATGCAAAATCCCGTAATGGATTTCCTATCATTAGGATTTCCTGCCCAGTCACTATCACAGAAAGCTTGTAAATGAAGCTGGTTTGCAGAAGGTAAGTAAATCCCTTGACTTGGTGAGGCTTTAACATACCTTAGAACCCTATGAAGTGCTTTGAGGTGTGGGCGCCTAGGTGCTTGAACAAATTGACTTAAACAACGTGCGAAAGGCAAGATCGAGGTCTAGTTCTTGTTAAGTAGATTAACTTTCCAACCAGTTTGTCTATAATGTGAGGATTATCCAATAGAGTTCCCTCATTAAGCAATAGTTTCCCATTAGGATCATAGGGGATAGTTAGAGGCTTTGCATCCATTAGTTGTGCACTCTCTATTAATTCTAGTGCATACCTTTTACAGTTCAAGTGGAAACCATCTGCAGACCTCATGACTTCAATTCCAGATAATATTTAATTGTTCCCGAGTCCTTAATCTTGAATTTATCATGTAGCAGCTCTTTAAGAAACCTGATAGAGTCCATATTATTCCCTGCTACTAAGACATCATCTACATACACTAATACTGCAGTAAACTTTGTCCCTTCTTTAATAGTGAAGAGTGAATAATCTGCCAAAGATTGAGTGTATCCAAGAGCTAGTAACACTTCAGTTAACTTTGAGAACCATTGCCTAGATGCTTGTTTTAATCCATACAGGGGACTTTTTCAATCTGCAAACACTTCTTTGATTACGTAGAGGCTGTATCCAGGGGTAGACTCATATATACTTCTTCTTCCAAGTCTCCATGCGGGGAGAAAGCATTGTTTACATCTAGTTGTTGTCTTGTCCAATCTTGAGCAAATAGCAAGTATTGTTCTCACAAGGACCATCTTGGCCACTTTGGTGCAAAAGTCTCGAGTAATCTATACCTTACATGCGATTATAACCCTTTGCTACAGGCCTTGCTTTTAGTCTCTCCACACTCCCATCGATCGTGCTTTTACTTTATATACCCACTTGCATCCTATAGCCCTTTTTCCTTCGGTAGGTCCACTATATCCCGTATCATTGTCTTCCAAGGTCGTAATTTCTTTGTTCATTGCATGAATCCATTCTGTATGGTGTATAGCTTGATTGTATGATGTGGGTTCTTCTATTTTAGACATGAAATTGGTAGAGGGCTGTTGTATATGATAGGCCACATAGTCTCTTAATTTTACGTAGGATACGATTCTAGTGGACAACCTAGGATTTTGTAAAATGGGAACATCGGCAGTACATTGGATGGGTCTTCTGAGATTCTCCTTCATTGTGTTTACTTGGATCGATTGAACCTTTCTTTTAACAACCTCATCTTCATGTGAAAGGTTGACATCAATTGTTGTCATTCCAGGAGTTTCGATTACTGTCTTGGTAAAAGGAAACACGATTCATGAAAAACAACATGCTGCTAATAAAAATTTTCTTAGTTTCAATATTATATAAAATATATCCTTTTTGGCACGTGGGATAACCTAGATGGATGCTTTTATAGCCCTAGGTGCAAATTTGTGCGTAGGATGTACGGATGCATAACATAGACATCCAATGGTCCTTAAATGGTCATAAGTAGGTTTGGTTTTAAAGAGGAGTTCATGTGGTGTTTTGAAATTGGTAGCAGCAGAGGCGACCTATTAATGATGTGTGTTCTTTGCCGCCAAGAGACAATACCCCGAAATGAATAGGAAGGCCACCATGAAATCTTATAGCTCTAGCCATATCCGTAAGGTGTCGATGTTTTCTTTCCACAACACCATTACATTTGTGGTGTATCTACACAAGAGCTTTGATGTAAAATACCTAAGTTTGTGAGGTAAGGTATAACCTCCGAATTGTAAAATTCGGTTCCATGATCGATCCCTGAGAACTTTATGGTTATGGTAGTTTTGAAATGATTCTGTACATAGGCATTGAATTGTTTTAAAAAGGAAAACACATGGGTCTTGGTAGACATCAAGAAAGTCCACACACCCCTAGTATAATCATCAACAATGGTCAAGAAGTATCTACAACCATTCATAGTACTTTTCCTATAGGGTCCCCACAAGTCACAATGAATCAGATCAAAACAATTTTTACTTTTGATACTACTAAGATTGAAAGAAAGTTTGTGCTGTTTGGCTAGAGGACATATGTCACATATAGCAATAGATTGAGTACCAAGGTTTTCATCTTTACAAAGAGAAGATAAGGAAGTAATCTTTCTAAGAGTGCTTAAAGAACAATGACCTAATCTATGATGCCAAGATATGATATCCCTATTCTTTGAGGTATTGAGGCAAATATGGGATTTGTTGGTGAACAGTTCTGCCTTGAGAAGATATAGTCCCTCTTTCAATTCACCAATAGCTATTGTTTTGGTCCTCTTCTGGTCCTGGAAAAGGCATTTACCCTCAATGAAATAAGCATGGCAGTTGATTTGCATGACAAGTTTGGAAATGGAAAGTAGGTTATATTGAAACCTAGGTACATAATAGACCTTTTCTAATGTCATGTGAGGGTTTATGTAAACTTTACCAATATGTGTGACATTTACAGTGGCACCATTAGGCAAGGTAATGACTACAGGATAATCAAGGCATACAATATCATGCATTGTGGTCAAGGATGTGGAGACATGATCTGTGGCCCCTGAATCTATTATCCAGGTGTGCAAAGAGTGAATATTTTTCTGATAATAGTTAAAGATAGAAGTACCTGCCAAATGTGTCATTCCAACAAACTTTTGTGTACTTTGGTTGGAATTCCCATTGTGATCTTCAGGACTGTCTTTCATCTTGAGCATTGTCATAACTTGGCTCATCTGCATTTGCAACTGTTCCAGACTGGACTGTTCCATACCAGTTTTCCCACTTTCATCTAGATTGTTGTTCCCTTTTTGAATATGCATGGCTCTTGAATTCCCTGTTTGTGTCTGATAGCTTCCTTGGTTCTTTCCCAAATTGTCTTTGTTTTGTCTGGCTTTGTGTAATGGGTGATTGGGGTTTCCAGGGTGCCCAATGGGGAAACCTTTCAGCCTATAGCATTCATCCTTCACATGACCTTCTCTAGTACAATAGTTACAAAATACTCCTTTCTTGAAGGTATTCTTGATGTTTGTTGGTTTGTTCTGTGAGGAAGTGGGGATATACCTGTCTGAACTGCCTTGTGGTTGCCCAGTTTGGACAAGATTGGCTGCAAGAAGTCCTGCTTCAGGTATGTATCCTTGCCTCTGTGCTTCTTCTTGCCTAACCATATAGTAGGCTTCTCCAATTGTTGGCAGGGGTTTCATCCTAAGTATCTGGCCTCTTATATTCATGTAACTGTCATGTAGCCCCATTAAGAACTGCATAAGTTGCCTCCTTTGTTCTCTGATTTCTTGTGTCTTGTTTGACCCACAATTGCATGGACATTTGCAGGCCGTAATAGGGTCCAAAGCCGCACTTTCATCCCAATACCCTTTCATCTTGTGATAATAGAATTCCACAGATCCTGATTCTTGCTCTAGTCTATGGAGATCTTTTTCAAGTTGGAAGACTCTATGCCCGTCTATATTAGCAAATCTCTCTGCCAGTTCCTTCCACACAGAGTTTGCATTGACAACATACTTAAGACTACTACTTATTTCATCAGTGACAGAATTAAAAATCCAGGAGATTACCATATCGTTCGCTCTTGCCCATGAGGAGCAGAATCTTCCTTTTCTGGTTGTGGAAAACTTCCATCAGCGATCCCGAGCTTGTTCTTGGCCGAGAGTGCAATCTCCAAAGACCGCTTCCAAGAGTTGAAATTGTCGCTCCCTGTGAGCTTTGTTGAAATCAAAACAAGACCAGGATGATCATTGTTGTGAAGGTATAGTGGGTGCATATTGGAATCGATTCCAATTTCCATGGTGGGTATTTTGTTTTTGGATTTAGGGCTTGGGTTTCCTTCCGTCATTGTAGAAAAGGGGTTGGGAAATTATGAGGAAGGAGGGATCTTGGCTCTGATACCATGAAAAGAAAGGAAGAATTCTTGCCGAATCAAAACGATTTCTCTAGTCTTTTCTGTATATTACAAATAGAGAAGAAAACGAATATATATACTAATCTAAAATACAGAGGCATCGAATTAACTAATAGCTAAACAACCGGCATCGTATTAACTAATGGCTAAACAACCACTAACTGCCTTTAAAGGATTTTACACAATAACCCTTAAGTTTTAACTCGCTACTTCGAATCCGTAACTTTCCAACTTAAGCGCATTCGGAACTTCTTCCATTTTGAGCTTGATTCCCCATACTTTGCCTTAGCTTGAACCTGTTCACCAGTCTTGAAATTACTCAGCCTCTTCAAGACACCATTATCGTTAATATAAATATACATGTATAGTAAAAATAAATATTAAATACTTCCTACGTCCCTAAATTGTCGTCCTCCTTTCTTTTTTTGTCCATTCCAAAATAATTGTTAAGTTTGAAACTTACGTTTTTAGAACATCATTTTTACCAATTTATCCTTATTTTTTTTTACTCTACTTTAATTATGGGTCACATATATATGTGTTTTAAAAAAAACTATACATTAGATCAATATAAATAATCAAATCAATTATTTTTTTTAAACTGTGTAACAGGTCAACTCAAACAATTATTTAAGGCCGGAGGGAGTATATAAAGAAAAAGAGCGGGATGGGATCAGTTGAGGGAGCAAAGGATAACCGAGAGGAAGACTCGAAGCCGAAAGCAAGTCGGCAAGAATTCGTCTTTATAATCCCGAGTGTGTGTGACACGTGATCATATGCATGGGGACCACGGAGTTTGCGCATGCACGTACCGGGATCAGCAACACGATCCAACGGTTCAAAAGCAGCGCTGAAATCGAGAGGGCACGCCTAACTGGGAGAGAGACTGAGAGAGGGTAGGAATACTTGACTTTATTAAACTCGCCAATCCAAAAGCACTCTGTCCAAAACTAGCTTTGGGACTTAAACTCGCCGCAATCCCAGCTCTCCTATCTGGCTATCTCCACGGTTATTCGTCCTTATGTTACTCTCAATCCTTGATGTTTAGGGTATACTCAAAATTTACCCCCTCGTCTTTGTATGGTTACCATAATGCCGCCCTATACTTCTAAACTAGCTGAGTGAGTCCCAACACATTGAGTTCTTCATAACATCGTCAATAGAAAATTAATGTCAAAAATATGCTCTCACTTTATATATTGCTGCAATCTCTCTTTGTGTGTGGGTGTTGTGGGTTAGAAGAGTTCAAATGCATGTATCTTCTTATGAAGTTTGGTGTGTGAAGCCTCCAGGACAATTAGTAGTTGATGGACGTGTGGAATGTGAATTTGCTCAAAATTCTACAAGTCTGTAAATCAATCCTCTCTCCAAAAAGAAAAATCCTTTATGTTTTAACATTATTATATTTCTTCAATTCTAATAAAAAAAATCTTACATCTGTTCCAAAAAATGTAGTCTCTTTTAATAAGTCAAACGTTTTAATATTATAAATTTACTTGTTTGTAAGTACCTTCTTTGTATTTTAATATTATTATTTTTTAAATCTTTCTTAAAATTAAAAATATTTTTTAAGAAGTAATTAATGAAAAAGAAATTTGGAGTATTTTTTTGGATAATGATAATAGAAGTTAGGTTTCACGGAACACTGACTAACAATTGAGTTTCAAATCTTAGGGTTCAAGGAATAAATTGTAAAGGGTCGAGGCCAACGGGCGTAAAGTAGAGTTTGGGTCATAGCATAAGGGGTGAAATTGAAGCTTAACCACCAATTTATTCTTTATCATTAAGTTCCAAAGAATTGTTGATAACTTACACGTGGTATACACTCCCGCTGGGCAAAAGCGTGCCCTAGAAGTTTCGAATTTGTGATAAACCAATCGCACCAATTCAACGTTCAAAGACAAAAATTGTTGTACCAAGAAAGTCTCCCATTTCCCATTTTGTGTTTTTTTGTCAAAAAAGTGAGAAGAATACACGAAGAGATCGAAGGGGAATCTTTGAAATTTTAGCCATATATACCCGTTTACATTATTCGATTTTAAACCCTTTGATTAAAAAAATAATACATACCATTCCGAATTAATCTTGGAGGGAATGCCATATCATATAAAAGCAGATTTTTAATTTTTTTAAAAATTAACTTTAAGCCAAGACACCAAATGCAGGTTTCGCGTTTGAGACATAGGTCATGAAGATTCAATGCACATGCTTATCCAAAGAGTCATTTTTTTATGTCAAAATGTGTATATAATAAATAGGGAAAAAGACTTTTCGGACTGTCCTACTTTAAAAAAATATTTATATAGGTTACTAAATTATTCACTCAGGCTATCAAATTATAATTCCGTTAAAATGTTATCTTATTTTCAAGTTTTCGTTAATTTTTGGTGTAAGTGGGTTTAACATACCAATTTTACCCCTTCATTAACCTAATTGATGTACACCTATATATGACAAGAAAAGATTTTTCAGGCTGCCCTACATTTCTAAAATATTTGTATATGTCACCCTACTTTTTCAAAATATTAATATTGAACAACACCTATTTTATCAACAAAAAAAGGAACGGAAGATAAACTCATGATTTGTATTTAATAATTTTGTCACAAATATTAATAAAACTAGTGTGAGTTTTCGTTTATAATATAGATCTACTACTGAATATTCTAAAATTTATTGTACAATGAGAAACTATTACAAAAAATACCGAATTTCTTAAAGTTTATCGTACCGTGAGAAACTATTAAATTAAAATCCACACTTATTTACTTAATACTTGTGGTAAAATTATCAAATACAAATCATAAGTTTAACTTTCCGTTCTTTAAAAAAAAACTAAAAATAAAATAGATGTTCAAAATGAAAATTTCAAAAAATTAGGGTGGCCTATATGAATATTTTTTCAAAATTAGGGTGGCTGAAAGATACTTTTTGCCTTAGTTGTTCGTACAAACTAGTTTATCGAAGGGGTAAAATGGGTATTTAAACCCACTTAACAACAAAAATTAACGTAAGCTCAAATATGGGACAATTTGTTAACGAAATCATAATTCGATGACCTAACTGAATAATTTACAAATGAAGTGACTTATATGAATATCTTAAAAAAATAAGGTGGCCAAAAGACATTTTACCTCAATAGATATTACTAATAATTGACATACCTATAGTCGATTTGTAATAGTAAATAAATTTACATAAAACTTTAGTGAAAATTAACGTATAAGAAGTCTAAAAGAAATTTAATAAAACAGCACATTATTAATTGCAAGGAATATATATAATCGAAAAAATATAGTTGTCACGTATACAGGCTTTTTGATGGCACCTTGCCCTAGCATATTTTCTGGAGTAATGCTAGAAATTTAAATTTTATCTTATCTTTATTAATATGACATTGACCGTGTATGCTTGATATTTTTCTTTCATAAGAATGTGATTACTGCTCTGATTAAACTTTAACAACTGCGTTAAATACTGTCCCCTTTTACAAAATACCGTTCCTATTTAATGATTTTTTTAAATATTTGTAATATTCTAACTCATTTATAATTACATTTTTAATGCGTTAAATAATTTTAAGGTTGGCAACAATTGAAATGTCCTTTTAAATTGCAGTTGTGCAACAATCATACGGTGGTTGGATAGTTAAGGTTGGCAGAAACAATACGAGATTATATTACCACGAACTCTAAGGGCTTGTTTGGTAGTCGAATAAGGATAAGCGATATTACTAATCTCAGTATTATTAGTACTCTCGCGATTAATCCTCACTTGTATATCGGGGGTAGTTTTGAGATTAAAAATGTTAATTCCAATTTTTTTTAGTGAGGACGCTAATAATACTACCCTCCCCCTTGGTATTAATAATAAGAGGATAATGACTTTATCCGGATAACTCGTGCTATTAGTCCCGATCACCTATTGCGTACCAAACGTCAGACAACTCGACTTATTAATCCTATCTGCCCTTAATCATGGCTACCAAACGACACCTAACGTTTTTAGTATAAACATCACGTAACTTTTATATATTTTGTAAAAATTAAATCTAACGAGATTATAAGCATTGCTTTAATGAGTTTAACTACAATATATGCACCAAATTAAATTCAACACTAATTTTTCATTCTTTAATTTAAATAAATAACAAATAATTTTAATTAATTTATAAAAAAACTAATTCTATATTTTTTACAAATGCATTTTTATCAAAAAAGATATGGGTAAAATAATTATAGAAATAATAATTTCTAAAACAATTACTTTCAACAAACGAAATAAGTTTCCCTTTTTTAAAACAACTTCCAATTAATTTGTTTTTTAAAATTCACAAGCGTCGCCCCTTAAAGGTGGTACTCACTGGGCTGGTGCCTCTAGTCGGTGGTAGTGCTATTTAGTGTCACCTTAGAGCACAGTTAACGAGGTGTAAGTTACACCGTGTAACCCAAATGAATGTGAAATCTTCTTCATTAGCGGTGCATGTGTTAAAAAAAAGAAATCAAAGTTAAATGTTATTTGATTTGGTTTTATTTATATCAATATATGATACAGATCAAAACCAAATCATATAACAACTTTTTTAATTTTTATTTCTTTTTTGATATTTTAACAATTCAAAAAATATATTTTTTTCATTAAAAAAGAATACATATTTTTATTTATAAATAGAGACTTGGTTTGTTGAACACCAAACCGATTTCAATATAAAGACGATGGTGTACTATTTAAAAGTATTGTAATTTGTACCACTAATGGAAGAATTTTTTTAGTTTTGAATCAAATGAGTATTAAAAAGATTATTTTATTAATTTTTAATTAGTTATGATTAATTTGTTGTTTGATTGGAGTGTATTGTTGTTTTTGCTCTTAGAGAGCCGCATTCATGAATTATTTATAAAAGCCGGAGAAGCAGTTTAGTTAAGTGAAAGAAACGTACGAGTTCTTAGTACCGTTGTCTGATTTGGGTGAATTTATCATCTCACTAAGTAGCGGTCAGCAGTCAGCAGTCAGCAGGCCACCTGAAAAGGGTGGTCAAATCTACTTGATATGATTAAACTTATAGTTATAGGGTTACTAAATGCGCGCGCAAAAAGGGTGCACTCAAAATGATTAATCCCAGTGAGTTATGCTATTCCAATGGAGTAATGCTAGTATATCCAACTCCCCTACTCTCTGCTCTCTAGTCTCTAGTCTCTAGTCTCATCATTGTTATGGGTCAACGTGCTCTCATTCTCATATTCATTTATTTGTATCGTTGAATTTTTCCCAATTACGCACTCTTTTTATCATCAATTTAACTAAATAAGTTTAAATTTCATGGTCCGCTTCGCACCACGTTGCTAATTATCATCTATTTTATCTTTTTACGAGATTTTTTTATTTTTATTTTTTTATATAGTTTAGTAGATATGGTTGTTCTCCTTCAGAAAAATAGTATCAGAAAAATAGTACTTTGAAACTTATTTTATCAAACTTTACCTTTTTCACTCTACTTTAATTATGGGCGGACATTAATGGAAACTACAATTAAACCAATATAAATAATCGAGGTAGGGATTTATTTAGATATCATTTTATAACTCCTTTTTCTACCGGGTAAAGGTAGGGATTGATAGCATAAATTTTGGTATACCATTACTTATTAAAGGAGACTGTAGATTAAAAAGAATGAAAGTAATTTATACAAAAAAAAAATTGTTGAATTAGAGTTATCTTTAATACAGTAACTAATAGCCATATTTTATTATTTTTTTTTTTGAGATGGGTAGAAGGGGGGGGGGGAGGATTCTAAGATTAGTCATTAGCAAACTTTAAAAAGAAGCAAATATTTATATATTACTAAGTTGACTATGGACAAACTTGTATTTCTTCCATTTCAGATAAAGAGTTTCCGTTTGAAAATCAAATTTTTTAAGAAAATGACATTTTTAATAATTATTAATAATAAAATGACATTTTTATACATTACGTTTTGAAATTTGACTCTTTAAACGAAATATCTAAAAATAAAATAATAAACTTTTTACTCAAAATAAAGAAAGTATATAGTAAGATAGTTAAGTTATGATGGGGAAGAAAACTCTATAAACAAAATGAATAAAAATTACTAAGCTATTAAGATGACTCAGAAAAGGAATGAAACTAATGGAGCAGACAAAATGATTAAAGTTATTATTGTATTATTTCATCACATTATTATTGTACGTCCTACAATCCAAAATAAATGTCATATATTTATTTAAGGATATTTTAAAATAATCATCTTTTTTTTATAAAAAAAAATTTCAAGTCAAGTTTATTATGTTTTTTGTTTGTGAGATAGAAAATGCCATTAAAGGAAAATAACAATAGTGTATTATTTTATAAAACTCATACTTATATTTAAAGAGGACACTTGTTTTGTGATGAAATTGGTAAAAAAGAAAGACAAAAAAATATCAATGGGGAATTTACAGGCATTACATGGTGGCCCCATAAAGGGTATAAAATTTGGGCATGGTGCAAAGGGAACATAAGAACAGAAGAGGATGTAGGTTGTAGAGGGGACATCTTCTTCTGTATCATCTGTTCAAAAAGAGACCTTCATTTTGTCTCTCTCACCCACAACCCCCCCGCCCTTTTATTATATTTATTCTTCCCCCACTCATCACCTATTCCTTTTCCTTTGTATTTGTGGGCCGAGATTTGGGGCAACTTTAAGGGCTTTTCTTATACACTCCAAAAAAGTAGAACTCCTTTTTCAATAGTATTATTTTGGAGTAAATTCGGGCATTGTCTTTTTTTAAAAGTCTATAATTCCTACACTCCTGACTCTACATGTTTTTTTAAACCGAAAAAAAAAAAAGCATTCTTAAGAGCAAAAAAATTACGATATTTGTAATGAATCGAATTTACTATACAAATTACTCACTCGGTGCATTGTGATACATCAATTTAAATTTTTTACACTGCATTGTATCAATTTAAATTACATAATTCGATTTTTTATATAGAGCGGTAACAAATTTATGCCTCGCTATGCATCAATTTAAATTACATGTAATCAAATTTATGTATCACGTTGCAAAATATAATGAACTAAACCATCATGTCCTCTATCTTTTTCTTCCTCTTCCTCCACCTTCGTCCCTATTGAAAATCATTCAACCCACAACATATCTATTATAGTATCGTACTAAGGGAATTGAAAAAATTGTTAGCCTTTCGGAGACATTGCACTCAACCCCCACGAAGGGATGCTGCCATCTTAATCTCGACAACCTGATCGGGTAGGTCGATCTCCGTTTCATTGCCGTAACAAGAGACCGGAGGGATTAATTATTTGGGAAAAGGTACCACCAAGCAAATTCTCCAGTTATTTGGCTATCTTTCTGTTGATTGGGCTACCACTAGTACACTACCGAATATCAAGTCTTACTTATCAATTTAAACTTTTTGAGATTTTCTTTCCTTTTTCATTTGTAATTTTTTGTGTAATGGGAATGAGAAAGTGTTGGATTATATTATAATGAGTAAAAAGTCTCTGAACTCTGATTGAGGGAGAGATGAATCATTAATTTAAGGCGATTGTCAAATGAAGAGGTCGAGCATTAAAGTTTATATTATAATTTATTTCCTATGATCAACGTGGCGTAAAGTTTTGTCAATAGATGAATGATCAAGTTGTTTGTGTAAGATAAGTCGATTGCACCATTTTCTGAAATGATAAGAAACGTTCTATTCAATCACCCAAGGTAAAATTTCTTTTACATATGAAGGGATGAGACTCATCTTGGAGGAGGGTACCAAATCAGATCTTCAAGCCATTGTATAGGTAATTTGAAATATTGTGATTAGGAATATTTTTGTTTCATTGAGAAATATGTATTCATACCATCACACACTATCTTATGTTCAACATAGTTTTTAGACAATCAAAATGAAAGATGTGACTATTTTTTGGCAGGGACACAATGGTCATGATTAAGGTTTGCATATAATACTACCATTACACACAGTTTTCTTCTTAGAAGTACTTTAGTACCCGTTACGATAAATGGTTTTGTACATTGATATATCAAATTTCGAAGATATGCGTTGATAATGTCTCCAACAATGCCGATTGGCAACAAGGTTAAATGCTCTTTGTCATTTTTTAAAAATAATATGGTGCATCAATCCTCTATAAGTAAGATGGTGGTGGTGTTTTTTTTTTTGTTGGTTTTTTAAAAAGCTCCAAAATTAGAGTGTTTCCAAAACATTTCAATCTAGAGTTTTTCCTCAAAATGCTTCCATCTTAAACTAAGAGGTACGAAAAAGTCATTTTTTGAACTTATTACTAAACACATTTATAAAAAGTAAAAATTTAGATAAAACAGTCTTACTACAATTTTATATAAAATGAATATCTTTAAACCGAAACCGTGTGTTGATAGGTTGAGTTATAAAAGAATTAAGTTCATTTTATAAATTAAGATCCGTAAAACGATCTTATTTAAACTTGCTCTTTATAAAAGACAAATGATATTACGAGCTAGAGCTTGTGTTATTAATACGAGCTTTAGTGTTAGAGCCGTTGGATAATTAAGTTGGTGGTGATTTGGAATATCTACATCATTATTTAGAAAATACCATATTTGATCTAACGGTGTAAAATTTTTAGTAGATTTGATCTAACAACACTAACACTCAAGCTTGTAATAATATCACAAACTCTAGCTCGTAATATCGTAGCTCTTTATAAAAAAAGGTTGATTTTTAAAACAATGGTACGTATTATAAAAAGTAATATTTCAAAAATGAAAAAGCGCAACATGCCATGGAAACAGAAAGCAAACGAGAATAATACATTCAACCCAAATAATAAGAAAAACACAAATACTAGATGATTAAACAATGATACTAAATGCCACCTAGAAAACGTCAAAGTGTTTGTTTGAATTGCAGTAAGATGGATTTGTACACAAGAATCTGACAACGATTGTTCCCCGAAATCTCTGGGGTACTAGTCATCGATCTGCCTTCTTGTTTATATTATTGGTTCGTCGTATTATCAGTTTTTTTTTTTTTTTCGGTTACAATCACTGATTACTGATTACACCCCCATTTGTTGTTTTCCCTTGGAGTGGTATTGAATTTATCTTTTCCTTTGGGTGAAAAACTGAAAATCGCAAAACAAATAGTAATATGGAAAACTGGTCCGTGGAGATGTTGTTACTATTATCTATCTAGGGCTAGTGTCAGGTCAGACTCCTTATCTTTTCATTTACAAGACAAGTACATGATGGAGATGTTGCAGTGATGCACCGGATGTTGCTTCATTGCGTGCATCATTCTATTTCCAGCAACAGATTCCTACCATTATTAGGATATTTTGTGTATATTTTAGGAGATATTGTATATCTCTTGTATATCTTGTTCAGCAAGTTTAAGATTATATATATCTAACTCTTATTCAATGAAAGAACTACTTTTCGATCAAATTCTAAATTCTACATGGTATCAGAGCAGGTTCACATTAACCTAACCCTAAACCCTACCTCTGTCGTCTAGCTTCAGCCGTCTCCTCCTTGTTATTGTTCACCATGTCTGAACTTCACAAGGATAAGGCTATTGCAACGGCTTCCACTCACTCCACCGTGGACGTGATGCCCCCTTTTTACATCCATACTTCAGATAACCCTGGCCAACTCTACGTTAGTGATCTTCTTGGCAACGGAAACTATGGTGATTGGGCTGATGAGATGAACAACGCCCTATTTGCTAAAAATAAAATAGGTTTTGTCGATGGCTCAATTCTAATGCCCAAAGAGAACTCGTCGGACTTGATGCTATGGAAGAGGTGCAATGCCATGGTAAAGGGGTGGTTAAGCACGGCTATGGAGAAGGAAATAAGGAATAGTGTGAAGCATGCCAAGACTGCCGCAGAAATTTGGTGTGATCTTGAAGAAAGGTTCGGGAAGAAGAGTGCACCAAAGGCGTACGATTTAAAATGTACATTGACACAGACACGACAGGAGAAGTCGTTGGTTTCAGTGTATTACACCAAATTGAAGGGACTTTGGGACAAGATATAGTCAGCCTCTCCCTTGCCTAAATGTACTTGTGGTGAATGCACATGTGAAATACCCAAACAACTCACAATAATGCGCGAGAAGGAGCAGCTTTATGTGTTTCTAATGGGTTTAGACGATGCTTTTGGGATTGTAAAGACATTTATTCTAAGCATAAAACCTATCCCATCTATTGGTTCGGCATACCATCTTGTAGCGCAGGACGAGCAACAACGTCAGATTACAACTTCTCATAAGCATGGGATAGAAGCGGCTGCTTTGCAAGCTCAGTCCCATTGGCGTACAAAGAAAGAGGGCAGCGAACAAAAGAGGGTAGGTCGAGGCAAATGCACTCACTGTGGCAAGAAAGGGCATTCCGTCAAAAATTGCTACAAAATCATTGGGTATCCATGGGTTAACACATCCCGAAATGATATGAAGATGGGTGAACCAAAGGTGAGTCCTAAGGCAGCCAATGCAGAATTAAAGTCAAGCCCAATTGTCGGTTTGACACCGTCACAGCATGTAAAACTGATCCAGTACATCAACAGAGAAGGTGCGGCAGAAGATGTTGCTTCATTCACTGCTTCACCCGGACATAATCAGCCCACTGCTCACATGGCTGGTAAGCTTCGTCTTGATGAGCCATGGGTGATTGCTTCTGAAGCAACAGAACATATAACCTATGATGAGAGGATCTTAGAGGAGCAAACGAAATCAGACTCTGGGATGCCAGTCAGAATACCTAATGGAGACAGTGTTTTTGTGAAAGGGGTTGGCAAAACATGTTTTCCAAATGGGTTAAAAGTTCAAAATGTTTTGAATGTTCCAGATTTTAAGTGCAATTTACTTTCTGTTAGCAAATTGACAAAAGATTTTAATTGTGCACTTATATTTTTCTCGGACTTTTGTGTTATACAGGACTTACCTATGATTAGGAACCTGATTGGAGTGGGTAAATGATGCGATGGTCTATATTGCTTAGAACATGTGAAGACTGAGGGAACTCATTCAGCTTTTGCAGTTAAGTCGACAGTTTGGCACAAGAGATTGGGTAATGCCTCGGATACTACACTTCAGCATGTTGAAGCCCTTGGTACAGATTTCAGGTCTAGCAACAACATTTGTGATCCTTGTTTGCGTGCAAAGCAGACTAGAGCTTCCTTTCCTACTAGTAGTATTAAAACCAATTCTTGTTTTGAATTAATACACTGTGATATTTGGGGAGGTTATAAAACTGCTTCCTTTTCGGGTTCTCACTATTTCCTGTCCATTGTTGATGGTTATAGTCGTGGAGTTTGGGTCTATTTCATGAAACATAAATCCGAGGTGAGTCACCACCTAACCAGCTTCTGCAATATGGTCCAAACCTAATTTGGAAAAGTGGTTAAGATAATTAGGAGTGACAATGGGGATGAATTTCAGTCAAATTACATGCTAGACTACTACTCCACACACGACATTTGCTTTGAGACATCTTGTACCGACACACCCTAATTAAATGGTGTAGTAGAGAGAAAACATAAGCACATCCTTGAGGTTGCACGTTCTTTACGTTTTCAAGCTAGCTTACCTATTAAGTTTTGGGGGTGGATGTGTCTTGACCGCCACTTATCTCATAAATAGGCTGCCTTCTAAGGTTATTGGGCACAAAACTCCTTTTGAGATCTTGCTTAACAGGAAGCCAACATATGATCATCTTCGTGTTTTTGGGTGTCTTGTTTATGCAAAGGATAACAAGAAGGGGCGAGACAAGTTAAGTGAAAGGGGGAGACCTTGTGTGTTTGTTGGATATCCTCATGCTCAAAAGGGATATCGTGTCTATGATGTTGAAAACAACAAAATTCTTACCTCCGGGGATGTTGTCTTCGCTGAAGATGTTTTTCTTTTCAAGACAACCATTACTGAAAGTGCTCAACAACCAAAGCAATTACGGCAGCCACTAGGTTCAGTGCCCTTGAATGATGAAGAATTGTAGCCAATTTTTTCTGAGCCCACCCGCTCTGATGGCTCAGCTGATGATGCTTTATTGTGTGCTTCACTTAGCACAGTTTCCAATCCCAGCTCGGATGCCTCAGCTGATGATACTTCATTATGTGCTTCACCTGGTGTAACTTCCAATCCCACAGACACTAGTTTGCCGAATATTACCCAGCCATTCCTTCAGCACAACAACATTTTTCTTCAAAACAAAGGGAAATTGAGATACAAGGGTTACGCCGTAATCATCGAGTGCCAACTAAGCCAAAGCATCTTGATAATTTTGTTACCATGCTTCCGCCATCTATAGACCATACGCAACCCACCACCAGTCCAAGAACCTCTACGGTACATCATTTATCTCATTATGTCTGTTATGAAAAATTTTCTTCCGCTCATAAAATCTTCCTTGTGGCCATCACTTCTCATGATGAGCCAAAGTATTTTCATCAAGCTGCGAAACATCCACATTGGCGGGATGCAATGAAAAAGGAGATTCAGGCCTTAGAAGAAAATCAGACTTGGTCACTAGAACCCTTACCCCCTATCAAGAAACTTGTAGATTCCAAGTGGGTCTACAAGATCAAGTATTGACCCGATGGCACAATTGAAAGGTATAAGGCACGCCTGGTAGCCAGGGGTTTCACTCAGATTGAAGGCATTGATTTCCATGACACCTTTGCTTCTATTACTAAGCTTGTTACCGTTCGTAGTGTGCTTGCTGTGGCTGCAAAAAAGAACTAGTTGATTCACCAGTTGGACGTTAATAATGCCTTCCTACACGGTGATTTGACGGAAGACGTCTACATGAAGCTACCTCAGGGTTTTACAAAACAAGGGGACACAAGAGTGTGTAAGCTGCTCAAATCTCTATATGGTCTCAAACAGGCATCCCACAATTGGTATCACAAGTTCACACATGTTTTGCTCAATATTGGTTTTCGACAATCTCATGCAGACAACTCCTTGTTCATTTTCAAACAAGGTAACATATTTGTCTGTGCTCTCATATATGTTGATGACATTATTCTGGCTGGCAATAACATTGACAGGATCAATACTGTCAAGGGTCACCTTCACACTCAATTTAGTATCAAAGATTTGAGACCATTAAAGTATTTTCTTGGGATAGAGGTTGCTCGCTCACCTCAAGGTCTTGTTTTGAGTCAGAGGAAGTACACCCTCGACATTTTAGAGGAGACGGGTCTGCAAGGGGGTCGGCCTAGTTCATTCCCGATGGAACAAAACTTGCGGCTGAATACTGACATTAATAGCCCTGCTGTGGATGCGACACAATATCGTCGCCTAATTCGGAGGCTACTGTATTTAACAGTGACACGACCTGATATTGCTCTTTCCGTGAACGTGCTTAGTCAGTTTGTATCCAATCCTAGTCGTTCCCACATGGATGCAATTACTCGTGTGCTTTGTTTTTTAAAAACCACCCCAGGTCAGGGACTTTTTCTTCCAACTGATGGTGGCTCTACTTTAACCGCCTACTGTGATGCTGATTGGGGTAGTTGTCCTATGTCTCGACGTTCTCGTACGGGTTACTTTATAACCCTTGGTGGGGCACCAATCTCATGGCGTACAAAGAAACAGTCAGTCATTTCTCGCTTCTCCGCTGAATCTGAGTACAGGGCCATGGCGACAAGGGTTAGTGAACTCGTATGGTTACGATGGTTATTGATTGACCTTGATGTACCACAGCGCCAGGCTACCCCTCTATTATGTGACAACCTAGCTGCCATACACATTGCCAAGAACCTCGTTTTTCATGAACGGACAAAATATGTTGAGATGGATTGCTATTTTGTTTGTGAACGAGTGGAATCTCGTGTCATTGAACCCGTTATGTCACCACGACAAACCAGGTTGCTGACATCTTTACCAAGCCTCTTGGAGCAGACTGATTTCAATTTCTGGTTGGCAAGTTGGGGGTTCGTGACTTGCACCGTCCAACTTGAGAGGGGGAGTGATGGAGATGTTGCAGTGATGCACTGGATGTTGCTTCATTGCGTGCATCATTCTATTTCCAGCAACAGATTCTTACCATTATTAGGATATCTTGTATATATTTTAGGAGATATTGTATATCTCATGTATATCTTGTTTGGCAAGTTTAGGATTATATATATCTAACTCTTATTCAATGAAAGAACTACTTTCCGATCCAATTCTAAATTCTACATGAAATGAAAGGGAAATAAAAATCATAAGCCTCCATCATCTACTAGTGTTCTAGAACTCCCCGCCTAGCTCTGCCTAGGCGTTAGGCGTCTCTCCACCGTCGCGAGTTTCTTAGTCGCTGCCCAATCAGCCAAGTCGGTGCTTACGTCAAACACTGTCGAACTTAATTTATTTTTGTATCTTTGATTTTGTGGCGTGCGGTGACTGGATAAGGAAGGGGGGTGAACTGGAGAAGGAATGGGGAGTGGTAATGGTGAGGAAGAGAATGAACTAGAAAGAAAATGAGTTTGATTTTGTGGATATATTCAGTGGATTGAGAGAGAGGATAGATTAAATGGTTAGATCTAGGAGGAAAAAGATTATAAAATGAAAAAATGAGGAGTCGGTCTGCCGGAGAGAAAGAGAGAAGGAAAAAAAGAAAGGAAGAAAAAAAGGTTGCCGGTCTGCCAGATAGAAAGAAAAAAGAAAAAGAAAAAAATAATGAATAAGAAAGGAGCTGTCTCGGGACTCGGAATTTAAAATGAGGAGAGACTAGGGAGGATAAGTTAGATTGTGGGTTATAAGACCAGTAGGTAGGTGAAGTAATATTTTTTTCTTTTCATTTTTAGTTCTAAACTTGGCTGATTGATTGCTTTGAGGTTGTTGGAAATTGAGATTTGTGGTAGGTTTGTATAGTTTTGTTCATTTTACTACAAATATAGACAAGTGTTTGATAAAATGACAAACATAAAAAAATTAAATTTGTAGTCAATGTGTTTGATATTTGATGTAAATTAGAAAAAAAGTAATTATGTCTTAATTCTAGGCCCCGATCATGCCCCGACTAGTCCTTAGGCGCTAGGCGCTAGTGTGCCACCTAACTATTTTTAGAACCTTGCCATTTACGCACCTTTCTAACTCACAACCCCATCTAGTTAAAGCTTGTGATATTATTATAATTTCTAGTGTTAGACTTGTTAGATAATTATGTTGGAGATGATTAACTTGGAAATGATTTGAAATATTCATGTCATTACTTAAAAAGAGTATATTTGATCTAACAGTGTAGAGATCTTTGGAGATTTAATCTAACGGCACTAACACTAGAACTCGTAATAATACCACAATCTCTAACTCTTAATATCACATATTATTAGTATTATTATTATTATCTCTACTACTAATATTACTACCAAAATTTCATTATAGTGTGAATGTTAACCTTTTGAATTTTCAGTATGAAAACATACTTTAGATTTTATTAATAGTCAGTTGTTTTGGGATCTTTCAGGAATGAATTTTTTTAAAAGTAATGCTAGAGCCACTCAATGAGCACTTAAATTTGTGCATCAAATGATGTGGTTTTCAATGTGTTATCTTATTTGGCATTTTATGGGCTCCACTATAAGTTAAAAAGTTATGTTAACAATATGATACATAATATGCCACATCATTTGGTACCCAAAATTGAGTGCAATTAGAGTGACCCTAGCATTACCCTTTTTTTAAATAGACTTTTGGTATTTAATAGTGACAATGTTGATAAAGACAATGATAATAGTATTATTGTCGTATTATTATTATTATTATTATTTTATTGTTATAATAATGATAATAATAATAATATTAAATGCAAATTTTATTATCATAGTTCTAAATGAAAAGATAGATAATTTTTATTCAAATAAAGGCTTTTAACATAACTGTAAATCTAGACACATTAAGTCCCTTGCCCACCATGTACCGACCTTTCACCGAAGCGAGCAACCTAACTAAGCCTCCTCCTTTAACAAATCTTTCCCAACCGTAGCTTGAGTAACAGCCCATTCCCAAACACCAGCCCAAACCCTTGCTCCAATTGAATCCACTTATTGGGTTTCCTTGGGTTTCCCTAGCCTGCCTTGAGTCCACTTGTCTATCCTTGCCGTGTCATACCTGCTACCAACCCAATATGGGTTAGCTCCCTTAACCAGCCCCCTTGTTAATTCACTACAACCCGTGCCCTTGCCTAAGGGCTCCTTTACATGCACGGGCCTTTTCGATCCATCCCACAAGTCTTGCATTCCATGCCTTTTCACAACCCTCAAAACTACTCCTTTGGGTCTTACAATACACAGCCCGATTGTCCCTTTTGCTATGACTTTCCACTTGGATATATGGGCACCAAAATATGTATCACTTCGGCAAAAAAAGAAGTTGTTTTCTTCTTTGTTTGGTCGCATAATTCTTTTCCTTGATGATTGGGGTTTTAAAAAATAATTTCTTTTGGGTTTGGGCTTTGTTGAAAGTGGCCCTTTGAAACAAGGAGTAATTACAAGCCGGTACATTTTTTTAAACATGTTTTCAAATCAATCCAGCCATTTTTTATACATATCTTTTAGATACATTTTTAGGGTAAAAGTACATCACTGCCCCTAATTAACATACCAATCGTCTTCCCTCAATTAACACCATTCCCGTTTTCCACCAATTATGTCCTGGCACAGGAAACAATGCCAACACTTTTTTCTCTGAAACTTCCCCATTGTTCATCAGTATTGACCCATCACATCCCTCCCTGAGTAGAGTGACAGTAATTATAGACTTATAGTCGATTCAATTTTCAATAAATGAATACTTGGACAGGAAATAGAGAGAGAAAGTCGTAAAAGTTAGAGTGGGAGGGAAAGGAAGTGAGAAGCCATAAATGCTGAGCTCAACTAACCAGTAAAACAGTAAAGCATGTTGCTAAAACCCAACCTCAAAATGTCATAAAATTATCATTCCTCTCTCCTTATCTCAACAACTATAAAGTTTCTCTTCGAAATCTAGGGCTCATAATCAGTGTTGTTTGTTGTTTTGGTTTTGTGGTATAATGTGGTATTCTGCTGAGAATCTGTCGACGAGGTCGTCGTCATTTAGAGAAGATAACGACGACGAGGAGTCACTCCGATGGACAGAACTCGAGAGGTTGCCTACTTACAACCGAGTACGGAAAGGTGTATTTAAGAACATTCTTGGAGATTTTGAAGAGATCGATGTGAGGAAGCTTGAAGTTCAGGAACAGAAGGTTGTGTTGGAGAGGCTGTTGGATTCCACCGACGGTGACTGGAAGAAGTTCTTCGATCGGATGCGGCGGCGATTTGAGGCGTAATGTTTTACTTTTTTTTCTTCCTTTTTTGTTTCGTGTGTGTTTTCCTACTGTTGTCAATGACGCTGCTTATTCTTGTCATTTACTGATTGCTATAGTTTGCAGCTATTTGGGCTCTGAGAAAATTGAGGAAAGTTGAAACGAAAGGAAGGAATTGGAATTGTAATGTGTGATTTATAATGCTTCCTTTTAGAGTATAAATAAATGCGATTTCATGAAATTTCAGAGATCATTTGTAACCTGATGCCTGGATTATTGAAAAAAAAATTCACCTGATGCCAAGTCTTGGCATCAGCATTTTTGGCATCAGAAATATTTTTGGCATCAGAAATATTTTTGGCATCAGCAACAATTGTAGGCATCAGCATTTCACCTGATGCCAAGATTTGGCATCAGCATTTCACCTGATGCCAAGATTTGGCATCAGCATTTTTGGCATCAGAAATATTTTTGGCATCAGAATTAATCATCCTGATGCCAAGGCTTGGCATCAGAGTTTTCATTAATGGCATTTTTGTCATTTGGCAAGCAATTTGTAGTTATATGAAATGTCCAAAAAATTGATGGTCCTAGATGAAAAGATGTTTTCAAAATTGTACCCACTTGAAACAATATATACTATAGCTGGCTTGATCAATTTGAATGGAGAAAACTCGATTCAAGTTTGAATAGATTTGCTTGACCTGGATTTTTACCCAAGTTGAGTTCCGCTAAGGATTTCGGTCTCAACTTGAATCGAAAACTTCACCAGAGTTCAATCTGAAATCAGCAAAATTTCATTGATCAGAATACCACACTACTTACTAAGCAGGAGACATGTCAACTTAGTTTACATGGGCTTTAGTTTTTTTAGTAGGTAAGTGTGACCGCTTGTTAGTATGTGGATTGAAACCAAAGACCTTAAATTTTTGCTTGAGTGCCCTTATCATCTCTCTCACCCCTTAGAGCAAAGATAACAGTTAATCAAACCGAAATCAAAACCACATCTTTCAATACAACAATGAATTTTAAAAAATCTAATCAAATTCTTATTTGATTTGTTTTGATTTGGATCAATATAGGATACAAATCAAAATCAATCAAACCAACCGGCTAAACCCAAAACGACCGTGTTTTATCCAAAAACAACACAAAACAGCGTCGTTTCATACAAAAAAAAAACAAAAATTGATGGTGGCCGACAACTGCTCCTACGCCTCCTGCCCCCTCCCCTTTCCACATGACAGTTTTCTAGTGGATGGAAGAACTTTTCCTCCCATCGTTTTTCTTGACCAATTTTCCGTCAAAAAAATTATTTTTTTTAAATTTTTTTCTTGAATTAAAATATACATTTTAACCTATAAATAGAGATTTGATTTGTTTCATTTAGATATCAGAAAAAATTTCTATGTTTTTTCAAGTTTTTTAGCCATTTTCTGAAAAAATATTAAAGTATTGAAAATAAATATGTGGGGTTTGTAAAAGTATTGGATTCTATGCTACTGTTGGAAGGTTTTTTTTTGTTTTAAATCAAATGAGTATCAAATAGATTATTTTATTAGTTTTTAATGCGTTGTGTTTGATTTGTGTAGTTTTGATTAAACTCTTAACCATGGTCTTAGGGTCTAGTTTACATTGGGCTTTAGTGTGAGAAACTGTCTCAGGATTCCCCTCCACGCCCCTCCAAAAGGCCCACACTGCATTGGAAGTCCGCGGAGTGGTATATACTTCTCAAACCCTATTTTCTTTGGGGAATGATTTAATACTTTGAATATGAAATGTGCATGTATAACCTCATCCTACAAATAATTTCGGATAATGTTATTCTTAAACTTTAAGGATGAAACTAATGGACTTATTTGATTTCTCTACTTGTAATGCTTCTTTGTTTCAGTTGAACGATGGGTCTACAAACTTTGATGGAGGGAGATGAATATCAAATCTAGGAGCACATTGGTTTGGTATCTGTGGGGTCTGAGTGAAAAGGAGAATTTGTGGCTAAAACACATTGTCAGGCAGAATCATTATCTTACTAGTGGTCTGGTTCAGGCTAATTCATCCCGTCGAGATTAGACATACTATAAGACCCTTGACATGCTTGCTTGGAGTCTTATCTAATAAGCTCCTATACCTTCTAGTATGTGTTCACATGTCTGCATATGCATTCTAGGCCTTCAGTGAGAAAGTTTTTGTAGCTAACCATGGTTAAAAGGAATAATCTTAAGTTCTGAATTTATTGTTTTTGTAATTAAAATATATAGAATCCACTATTTTTCGAGAAGAAATTAATGATCATTATGGAAGGCAAATTGTGATTCTGTTTCTGTGACAGTTTTTATATTGATTGTGGTTTTCCCGTGATTTATGAATTTGGATATGGAATCGTTCCAAATAATATTGAGCTCACTGAATTTTTGTTGCACCTATTCGCATAAGAAGAAGCAGTGTTTCCAGCATGCTAATCTAGTGGATTTTATCTGCACCTCTCCGCCTAGGTCATATGGTGAAACCATTGCACCAACTTAACTTAAGGGCGTGCTATTTCTTTTAGCCCCTCCCGTCCCCACCCCAAAATAAGTAATTGGATTAGGAACATAAATAATTACTCCTCTTGGGTATACCGATCACATTTAGTAAAATCTTCTTCGTGGTTGAAATTTAGACAAATATTCACCGGCCAAATCTTGTTGGTGGATGGCCAAGAGGGTAGAATATTGTATCTTGGCCTCATGATTGGAGGATCGTATGAAATGTATCTAGATACGTACAAATGTCAAAGATCTAATTAGGCCTGCGATTAATCTTTTTGTATGTGTATATGCATTTATAAACAAACATATATTGCACATTCTTTAGGGGTGTTGGGTTAACTCAATCATTTTGGTGGGATTTGGAGGGTTGCAAGTACAATCCATTTATGCCATGTACTTATGATTGGGTATTATTGCATTGGTGGTGCGGTATGGGGTTTCTTTCAAGAACACCCCCCCCATATTCTTTTGTGGGCCCAGGGCCCCCCTTATATAATCTCATAGAAAATAAAATGTGAAAGTTGTAAAGTGAAGGGAGGTATTGATATGATGACTATATGGTACTAGTACTGGTATGGATGGAATAACTAATTAGAGAGAGAGATGAGGTTTCATGTAGGTGAATGATGCTCTCATTTTGTATCTTCCTTGCATGTGCACTTTGGGATTTTATAATCTTCAAGAATTGAATGGAGAAATGTTGTGACAACCCCCCGTGTATTCTGGCCTAGTATCATGCCTCTCTCTCTCTCTCTATATATATATATATATATATATATATTACTCCTTTACAGGATAGATAGGTTTAGTACCAGAGGTACTAGGTTCTGTTTTAATAGTTTCTACTTTTGTTTTAGAACTAATACTATTTTCAATTTTGATTAGTTGGTCACTAATAGATTGAAGATGTAAATTAGTCAAATTATTCTGTTTTACAACAGTATAAACTTCTTGTTTGTTTTGAGAAGAAGCTGTTATAATATATGGTTCAGCTTCTAACTTCTCTTTTTTATCATTAATAATACATATGTATATATATATATATCATGTTGGTATGTTCCTCTATTTAATAATAATAGGGAGTTCTGTTTAGTTAGTTAGTTTGGGAGTTGAAATGGACATTTAGTTAAGCCCGAATCTTTGTTTAGTTTATGTTTTTAAATTTAACCCAGTTCTGACACACACCGAGTGTGTGTATGCGGGGAAAAAGATAAATATGAAAGATGATTGTAGTTGTGATGATGAATTATGGAAATGTTGTAAGCAGAATCTGTACGTGGAGTTAATAGTACCTAGCTTATCTATCCCTTGTTTTTGAGATGGCTTTGATTTGCAAATCTTTGATACAGAGAGCTATGAACTTAAGATTATTCTTTCGCCATACTGCACTCATGTTTAATTATTGAAACTGAATGATCTTATAGCATGTTCTTGTATGGGGGTTCCTTTAAGAAATGCACAAGAGTTATTATTTTGCACTGCCGTTGCGTCAGTTTTGGATAGCATTTACGAGTCGTTACCTACTGTCAGCAATGTGGAAGAACTACACCGATGCTAAATTTTACATGAAAAATATTATCCTTATCACTAATTCTACAACTTTTCTTACAACTAAGCCTTAAATTGGGAAAAAATGTTTTGAATAAAGACAACTTTATCTTCCTTCAAAACTTAGTTGTAGAAAAAATTATAGAAGTAATTATAAGGCTAGCAATGTTGATTTTACGTAGCCTGTCTAAAGAAATGTGGAAAGAGTTACTGGTCTAGTGGTGATCAGTGAGATTTAATACTAGCTTATTTTATAGCCGATGAACATAAATGTTAATTTTTTGTTTGTGTATGTTTTATTTGCAAATGTTTTTACTGGTCACACTTGAATTGTGCTTGTTAGAGCAGGTAGTACAATGATGTGCTAAAAATCAAACTCAAAATCAAATCCAATCCATTAAAAAACAATAAACTAATTTATTAGATACTTATTTGATTTAAAACAAAAAAATCATTTCAATGGTGGTAAAAAATCCAACACATTTACATACCCCACCATCTTTATCTCCAACAACTTTACCTACCTCACCATCTTTATCTCTATTAATTTAATATATTCTTTCAATTTATACTAACAAATAAATTTGATATTGCATAAATAAATAATTTCAAAATTATATAAATAGTTATTATTAAAATAATATTTTTTATTATCATTTGAATAATATTTATTATAATTCGATATTATTTATTTATAATTAGTATAACCAGAATAATTCAATATTATTTATAATATAATATTATTATAATTAAATAATATAATAATATAGTAATATTATCAATTTATTATAAGTTGAATAATATTTATATTAATATTCATTAATAAATTTAAAAAATTACAATAATTAACTTCATTAAATAAACAATTCAAAGAAAATCACAACAATATGAAATTAATACAACAACTATAATAAAAATTACTGATTACCAAAAAGTCTCCAAATATTTTCAATTAAATCATGCAGTAGGCGGCGATGCGATTCTTTATCTCGAACGGTATACATTCGTTTAAGATATCTTGCGTGTTTTGGAATACGCTCGTTAAAATATTGTTATACGAAGCTACCATCACTAATGTCAGTTTGTTCATATTCAGATGAAGATGAAGAACGTTCTGACCTAGCCCTTCCTATTTATTTGGAAAAGAGGCCCAAGATAGAATCCTCTGGAAGACTTCAAATGGAATCTGAGCCGTTCGGGCGTACCAGTTCGTTTCGGCAGTCACCGCCTCTTACTACTGGATCTAATCCTCCCGAAAGGTTCTAAATTCTTGACCGGAACTCCCATGGGGAAATACCGTTGATTTATGAGTGATTGTTGTGTTGAAAAATGAGAAAAATTTGAATGTAATGGAGTATTCCACGGGAAACTTTGTTGCGGTATCGACAATGACATATGGGGAAATATTGATTTGTTTCCATACTGCATAGAGTTTGAGTTTTGAAAATTCTGATGAACTTCAAAATTTGGAATATTTTGTGTTTCAAAAAAATTATAGTAATGTGATGGTTGGTTTTGTGGAGTGGGTTGATGATTCTCACAAGGAGAGGGTTCATTTGGTGTATTCAAAGATTGATTATTTCGATTTTGAGGGTTTTTGCTTTTACGAGAAACCGAGTGTGAAGACATTGATGACAATTGTTGAAAATAAAACAAAATTAGCAATTAAAAATTATACAATAATGACAACTAATATTACTTAATGATAATATTAACAATAATAATAACAACTAATAACAATAATAATACGAAATTTAACAATAATAATGGTAATAATAATCAATTAAATACAAAATTTAACAATTGTATTTAATAATCTCCAATAATAATTAAAATATTTAAGTAGTAAATAATAATATTAATAATATATAATACACAACTTAAAAATGGATTAATTAAAAATTGAAATTTGGAGAGAGAGAAGAGAGAGAAACTTAAAAATAAATTCAAATTTTGCAAAAAATTCATTTGGTATTCAAATAAGGCAAACCAAGTCTTTATTTATAAATAAAAATGTCTACTGTTTTTTTCTAAAAATGTTTTTAATGCCCAAATTACCCTTAAACATAAGATAATTCAAAATCGCAGCCAACCACCCAAGAAGTGACACGTGGAAAGGCCGCTATCAGTCCTGTCGACGGTTTTTTTTAAATCAAAACCGATCATCAAAATGGCGTCGTTTTGATGGGCTGTGGCCCAAAACACATCGTTTTTGCAAGGATTGTTGTGGAGATGACGTGATTTCAGGGGGTTTATCTACCGAACTTCCATGTTTTAAATAATCAAAAGCTTTGGTTTTGTTATGAAATAACCACAAACTTATTACGAAAGTATATCAAAGAGAGAGAGAGAGAGAGTTCAGTGGGCTGAAAGGGGTGGTGAACAAACAACCCCATAGCATTGTATATATAGCAATGGCAATGGACCCTTGTGCCAATTTGTCAAGGAACTCATACTCCTATCCTGCAGGCTACACTCCTATACCACATAGCTATTGTTCACTTTTCACTTTCACATTTCACATGCCTTCATAACACTCCTCCTTGAACATAGCATTACAGTTTGGATAAGTGTGTCTCGTTAAAAACCTTTAAGCCGAAAAACCTAGTAAGAAAAAATCGGACATAAGGAAATAAGTACACAACTTAAATCTGAATCATGTGCATAGGCTGTCTCGTTAAAAACCTTTTCATGAAAAACCCAGTAGGATAAAACCATAATAAAGGGAAAAAGAGTACAACCATATATGCTCCCCCTTGAGCTGACAAGGGTTAAGAGAAATCATTTTTGTAAATCTCGTAGATTCTGCATTCCAATGTTGTGAACATGCTTTCTGAAGGTTATAGTGGGAAGTGCCTTCGTGAATAAATCTGCAGCATTATCACTTGATCGAACATATTGGATGCTGACCTCTTTCTTCTTTTCAAGTTCTTGAGTGTATAAAAAGAGCTTCGGGGCGATATGTTTGGACCTATCACTTTTGATGTATCTCTCTTTACTTTGGGCGACATATGCGACATTGTCTTCAAATAATACTGTCGGGTCTTTGTTAACAGGTAGTCCACTGGCATTTTGAATATGTTGAGTCATCGATCGAAGTCAAACACATTCTCGACTGGCTTCATGAAATGCGATCATCTCAGCATGATTTGACGATGTAGCAACTAGTGTTTGCTTTTGAGAACGCCAGGAAATTGTAGTACCACCCACCATGAAGACATAACCGGTCTGTGATCTGGCTTTGTGAGGATCAAACAAATAATCCACATCTGCAAAACCAATTATTTCATCCTTTGATCCTTTGGGATAAAATAATCCCAAATCGATTGTCCCTTGAAGATAACGAAATATGTGCTTGATACCATTCCAGTGTCTTCGTGATGGAGATGAACTATATCTTGCTAATAGATTTGTAGCAAATGCTATATCCGATCTAGTACAATTAGCAGGGTACATGAGGGCTCCAATAGCACTTAAGTATATGGTACTTCAGGACCAATTATCTCTTCATTCTCTTCACAAGGACAAAATGGATCTTTTTCAACATTCAGTGATCTATTAATCATGGGGCTAGTGAGAGGGTTTACCTTATTCATATGAAAGCGCTTCAAAACTCTTTTTATATAATTTGATTGGTGTACAAATTTTCCACTATGTAAGTGTTCTATTTGTAAACCAAGACAGTATTTGGTCTGTCCAAGATCTTTCATTTCAAATTCTCCCTTTAGGTAATCAACTGCTTCTTGGATTTCCTTGGGAGTTCCAATGATATTCAGATCATCTACATAGACAACGATAATTGTAAATCTAACTGTCGTATTCTTTATAAAAACACACGGACATAATTGATTACTTACATAACCGTCTTTCAACAAATATTCACTTAAGCAATTATACCACATGCGTCCGGATTGTTTTAATCCATACAGTGATTGCTGTAATTTAATTGCACATAATTCTTTGGGCTTTGAGTTCAATGCTTCAGGCACCTTGATTCCATCAGAAATTCTCATATAGATATCGACATCTAATGACCCGCATAAATAAGTCGTACAACATCCATGAGATGCATATCTAGATTTTTTGAAACCGATAAATTGATTAGATATCTGAACGTAATAGCATCCATTACAAGAGAATACATTTCTTCATAATCAATCCCAGGCCTTTGGGAAAAACCTTATGCAACAAGGCGAGTCTTGTATCTTACAATCTCATTTTTCTCATTTCGCTTTCGAACAAAAATCTATCTGTATCCAATAAGTTTCACAGCTTCAGGTGTGACAACGATAGATCCAAATACTTTTTGTTTATTCAACGAACTTAATTCAGCCTTCATAGCATCTATCCATTTCATCATGTCATGCCTCTTTTGACATTCAGATACAAATTTTAGTTCGGGATCATCAGTCCCGTCATTAATTTCTTGTGATATCGAATAAGAGAATATATCATCAATATTCTTCATTTCATCTCGGTTCCATATTTTTCTATTACACATGTAATTAATGGAAATCTCATGGTTATTGTTGCCTACAAGGCATACTAGATTTTCATGATCGTGCGTTTCTTCTGGAACAATTTCACGATCGTGTGTTTTTTCTGGAATACTTTCATGTGATTGGGGATTTTCAATCACTTTCCTTTTGCGAGGATTTTTATCCTTTGAACCAATGAGTCATCCACGCTTCAGGCGTGTCTTAGATTCATTTGTCATTTTATCATTTGGTAGCCCTTTTGGTATTTCAATTCGGGCAGGAGCATTTATAGCCGCTACATGTGACTTTGTCACTCTCTTTGTGTCTATAAATGCATCTGGCAATTGATTTACTACATTTTGTAAATGTATGATCTTTTGAACTTCCAGTTCACGTTGTTTTGTGGGAGGGTCAAGGTGCAACAACGATGATGTGCACCATTTGATCTCTCTTCCCACTTGTTTCCCCTCTTCACCTAAAGGTGGAAACTTGTCTTCGTTAAAATGACAATCGACAAAGCGTGCCGTAAAAACGTCACCCGTTTTTTATTCAAGATATTTTATTATAGAAGGGGATTCATACCCAACATATACTCCCAATCTCCTTTGTGGTCCCATCTTTGTGCGTTGTGGTGGAGCAATTGGTACATATACCGAACAACCAAAAACTCTTAGATGGGATAGATTCGACTCTCGCCCAAATGCCAACTGTATTGAGGAGTACTTGTGATATGCACTTGGCCTGAGGCGAATTAGTGCAGCTGCATGTAAAACAGCATGACCCCATACAGAAGTAGGGAACTTTGTTCTCATCATTAATGGTCCGGCAATAAGTTGAATACGTTTGATCAACGATTCAGCCAAACCATTTTGTGTATGAACATGAGCTACTGGATGTTCAACATCAATCCCTATTGCCATACAATAATCATTGAATGCTTGAGATGTAAATTCACCAGCATTATCAAGTCTAACTTTCTTGATCATATAATCTGAGAATTTTGCTCTCAGTTTGATTATTTGTGCAAGGAATTTGGCAAATGTCGTATTACGGGTTGATAATAGACATACATGCGACCATTTGCTAGAAGCATCAATTAATACCATAAAGTATTGGAATTGCCCACTTGGTGGATGGATAGGTCCACATATATCACCTTGAATTCGTTCCAAAAACGATGGTGATTCATATCCAACTTTAGTTGGTGATGGTCTAATTAACAATGGAGTTCATTAGATTGAAAAATCTTATGGTTTTTCAATGGATGACCACTAGAATTCTCAATAACTTTCCGCATCATTATTGATCCTGGATGCCCCAATCGATCATGCCAAGCTTTAAATGTTTCAGTAAACTTCAGGTTTACTGTAGAATATGATTCAAATATTCTTATGATTGTACTATACAATCCAGAAGATAGAGATGACAATTTTTCCAATATACACTTGCTACCGGAAGTGTTTAAGGTAATGCAAAGATATTCATCATTCCCTTATTCATAGTCTCAATATGATATTCATTCAGACGAATGTCTTTGAAACTTAATAAGTTTCTTTGAGACTTAGGAGCGAACAATGCATTATTTATCATGAATTTCGTGCCTCCAGGCATTAGGAAAATTGCTTTGCCAAATCCTTCAATTATTTTGGCATTACCAGATATAGTGTTGACATTAGCATTGTCAATTTTGAGATAAGAAAAATATTTCTTATCTTTAAGTATGGTATGCGTAGTAGCGCTGTCTGCAAGACATAAATCTCCTCCTTGGATTTTGGATTCAAACATATTTGTGATCTATTTCAATATGAGACAAAGAAAAATAAGATGAATAAATATGATAACACATTTAATGCAAAATACATATATAAATTTTATTGTGAACATGCAAGTATACATAGAAAAAACATATAATATTCCTACATAACAACATGTTACTTTTTCCACAACTTTTATCTCAAACTCGGGCCATAACTTCATTCCTATGTTAATTTATTGTTCATGACCAATATCATCACTAATGGTATTGGTCATATCGACGTTGGCCATATCACCAAAATCAAAATGAAGATCTTCAGTATCGTTTTCAAGGAAATTTGTCTCAACATTTTTTTCCTTTTTGTGATCTCTCATAAAGATCAACTAGATGTTTCGCCATTCGGCATGTGCGTGCCCAGTGGCCTTTCATGCCACACCTAAAACATGAACTTTCTTCATTGTTTTGACGCACATTATGCCCACTCGAAGAGTTGTTTCTATCATCATCTCTGTTCCACTTCAGGTGGCGAGAGAAATTTCCATTATATGGATGATGATGATGATGATGATAGTTATTTCTTCCACAGCCTCTTCCTCAGCCTTGATTTCGACTACGACCCCGACCTTGTCCATGATTTCCTTGGCCTCGACCACGACCGCGACCGCGACCACGACCACTACCACGCCCACGCTCTTGGCCTTCATCATACATAGTCTCATTCACTTCAGGGAATGAGGCTGAACCAGTTAGACGAGATTCATGATTTTTCATTAGAATCTCATTATTCTGTTCAGCTACAAGGAGCCAAGAGATCAATTCGGAGTACCTTTTAAAACTCTTTTCTCGATATTGCTGCTGCAGGAGCATATTCGAGGCATGAAATGTTGAGAATGTCTTCTCCAACATATCATATTCAGTGATTGTTTCCCCACATAATTTCAACTGTGAGGTTATTTTATACATCGTAGAATTATATTCACCGACGGTTTTAAACTCTTGTAGGCGGATATGAATCCAATCATAGTGTGCTTTTGGGAGAATGACCGTTTTCAAATGGTCATATCTTTCGTTCAAATTTTCCCAAAAAACGAGTGGATCATTAACCGTGAGATACTCCATCTTTAGGTCTCCGTGGACATGGTGTCGTAGGAAAATCATGGCATGAGCCCGATGTTGATTATTTATCCATTCATTATTGCTTCATTGGATAGTATTTTCAAGGCTTCTAGCGGCTAGGTGGGTTTCGGCATCTATTTTCCAAGACATATTTTTTCCCAGATATGTCCAGCCTTTCAAATTCGAGCTTAGCGATGTTTGCCATTTGTGAAGAAAAAGACTATAAAAATGAAACATATATATTAATAAAATTCTAATACGAAAATTTATTTAAAACATAATAATTATTACATGGTGGAGTAAAAGTCAAAAGCTATTGCTACTGCTAACAGAAAATACATGATACTGAGATAATAAACAAAAAGATAAAAATCGTTTGGAGAGTATTCAGCAACACAAACCAACATGGTGCATGCAATAACTAGTATGATAATAATTACCAATATTGGACTAAACATATTGTAGAAGTTGATATGTTATTGAGGGTTTGTAAGAAGGTAGTAAAAATGTGAGTTAAGAATTGAGATATTGTGTATTTATGGAGTAAAAAAAATGACCGTTTATGGCCGTTAACTAGCCGTTAATAGCCGTTGGAGGAGAGAGAAAAAAATGTAAAAAATCTAATTTGATATAATTGCATTTATATTATGTGTAAATATAAATCTTATCAAGGGTAATAAGTTGATCACAAATAAAGTAACTTTGTATTTTATTATTACCGTTCCACACAGAATTACTATTACATATTTATTCACGCCACGTTACTCGGCAAGCCTTTCGGGTGGGTGTTTAAGAATCAGTAATAAAATTATCTGTATAACGAATTGAAAGCATAACAATTCATAATATATATATATATATATATATATATATATATATATATATATATATATATTTATTTATTTATTTATTTATATATATGTATATTTATAATATTTATATATATGTATATTTATAAATATTCAGTTTATAACGTGGGGTTATTTTCGCTCAAGCATCAACGAACATATATATTACGTTAAATAATAAATTATTATCGTCATCTCACCATTTATTATCGACGGTGGCTCAGCCAATCTTTTCTTAATAATGATGATATACGATATAAATTAAGGTAAGACAGTAACATAAATGAAAATATATCGGCATAAATTTTTACCGATAGGAATGTTAAGAATAGAACGATCGTGCTGATAACGTATTATGAAATAACCACAAACTTATTACGAAAGCATATCAGAGAGAGAGAGAGAGAGAGAGAGAGAGAGTTTAGTGGGCTGAATGGGGTGATGAACAAACAACCCCATAACATCGTATATATAGCAAGGGCAATGGACCCTTGTGCCAATTTGTTAAGGAACTCATACTTCTATCCTTCAGGCTACCCTCCTATACCACATAACTATTATTCACTTTTCACTTTCACATACCTTCATAAGATGTTTTAATTTTTTTTAAAACCTCCATTATTTGATTAGAATCCATAAAGATTTGGAGGAAAACCTCCATTGTACCTGCTCTTATAGTCTTTATATGATACCATTGTGCTTTGATATTTTTAAGCTAATGAGATTAATATATATCTTACATTTTGTCTATAAGTGAATGCCAGTTTGACTAAGACATGATTAACTTGAGACTAACTTTCTATAAGAGACAAAGGAACTGGGAAATGCAAGATAATATGGCATTCTACTATATTTAATATTAATTTCGTTCCTAAATAGTTATCATATTTTTCTTTTTTATCAATTTTAAAATAATTATAGTGTTTTGAAATTTTATTATTCAGAAAAACATTTTTACCACATTAAACATGAATATTACTTTTAAATCATGCACTTTCTAAAATGGGATGCCTTGAGGATTGCTTACGTTTATGGATTGACTTCACTTTCTTCCAACCGAAAAGAAAACAGGGATTTACTACCATTACTTTGTTCTTCGGATTTTAATTATAACCACATACATAAATATTTTAAAAATAATTACAAACTATAATAATATGTATATCAATTAGTTTTTTTAAACAACGTGTCATATCAAATAAGACTATTATTTAAGAACGGAATGAGTAATAGCTATTCTCATCTATTGTCTCTCAGCAAAATTGTGTCTTTTAATTAAGCTCCAAACTTCCAGAGTATTTCATCACCCATTTATCTGAATTCTAAAGTAAAAATGGTTTTGCATATTGATGTGTTGTTGTTTCAATTCTTTGACGATGATTTGTTTAGGATGGTCTTATGAATCCTAAATTCATAAGATGAAGCTTCATTTAAAAATTTACGGATCATAATAAATAAATAATATGTTACTAAAAATCACAATAACAAGTTAGCCAAGATGATTTAAAGTCAATATTTAAGATTTGATAGAGGTCTTGGCTTTGAGTCTCACAAGTCACGGAAATGATTTGTTTTACTCCGATTCATCTTACGTTTATGACATAAAGGAGTCGGTAACCTTATGTTTTTTTGTTCCCAAAAAAAAAAAACACTAATTTATGTTCACATATGGTAACTCTGATTTATCACAAAAAAGAAAAAAAAAAGTTAACGCCAATTTATGACTCCTTCTATATTTCACTTTCGACACATAGCATGTCTTAGTACTCGTTTGTTATGGTTTTTTTTAAGTGACTTTTGGCTTAAAATAAATCATTTTTAAAATGTTTGTTTCATTTATAAGCTAAAAATTAATAAGTTAGGTACAACATCTTTTATTTATTAAAAACCCAAAGCTAAAAAACCAAAATTTCAAGCTTTTCAGTTTTTTGAAAACACAAAGATAACTATTCATTAATAAACTTTTGATTATTACTATTGTATACATCGGAAGACTTTGTAAAAAAATTAACAAAGTATAACATGATCAATAGTAAAGAAGAGAGAGAGAGAGATTGGGACCAACGAACTGTTGAAATTTTATTAGAGTCAATTTTAAAAACGTTTTAGGGATACAACTATTTATATGAATATAATAGAAACCTTAAAACCCTTAATTAAGGAAAACCAGACAAGTAATAAAGCGGGACTAGACGTCGCCTTGACACTAGCTAGGCGACTGCATATTTTACAGTAGATAAGTCTGGAACAATAAGAGTAAGTTGTCGCATAATCCTCAATACTAAGCGACCGCCTATTTTCCAATAGCTCGGTCTGAAACAGCAAAGACTACGCGATCACCCAACACCTATATTAAGCGACCGCCTTATTTGAAACTTGACAATCCCTCGGAAGGAATTGATCTGTTGTCTGGGTAATCGAGTCATCTCATCTTAAACAATTACAATTTTATCATTTTCTCATAAATACATAAAAAGAGCTAGAAATACTAATTTTAAAAAAGTAAAAAAAATAGATATTTAATGCGGGATAAGAAATATTATAAATTATTTATTCATTTTTTATAAGCTTAACATTTTCAACCTCCGCATATTTAACTGATCACATTAAAAATTAACAAGTAAATAATAAAAGTTAAATGTATAAGATTACACATACTAATGGTGTAGAAAATAGCTACACATTTATTTATTGCTTTAATTATGATTTAGTAAATAAATATTAATAAAATATTATCACATGTTGAGTTTTTAAGATAAATGTGAGACTCTTTTCAGTTGATTTGAAAAATTAGGACTTATGGTCAATTTGTAGAAAATAAATAACTTTCAGCTTATTTAACAAATATATACTCGTAAGACGTTTTTTAACAGATGCAACAAACAGCCTATTATCAAATTAGTCATAAGTTATTTGGCTAACAGCCTAAGCTATCAGCTATTAGCCACCAGCTATAAGCTGCGACAAACAAGTCCTTAATGTAGACTTATAATATTATATATATATATATATATATATATATATATATATATATATATATATATATATATATATATATATATATAAACGTAAATATGTTACTAAAATGGTTGAAAAATCAACTTTATTAATTTTAATGAAAGAAACTCATTTAGGGGTAGGGAGTACCCTAATGTAGGGATGATAAAATGAGTGTTATGAATAATCATGAGTTAGTTTATTATCAATAAATAACCATATAGACTAATCTATTTCAAAACGCTATTTTTCATAAAAAGAGTAGTTGTAAACGCAACTTATTTTTAAAACGCTACAAATTGTAACGTTTTAAAACGTTCCACATTTTTAAAACGTTGCATTGATATATTTTTAAAGATAAAGAGCGGTGTTTTTTATCAGCGTTTTAACCAAAACGCTCCACCAAATAAGCACTTAGACTAAATCAAATGTCGTCGGTGTGGTTAATGAATTTGAAGTTTTCTCAAGAGAACGTGTCTTCATCACGAAAAATATTCTTCATCCGATATCCTTCGAGTTTCCGATCCACTGGATAATACTTTAAGGCTTCATTTAATTGGAAGAAAAGAATAGGTTTAAATATCAATTTGGTCACCCTACTTTCGGCAATAATTCATTAAGCTAACTCTACTAAATTTTTCGTCAAAAAAGTCATTTTACTTAACAATTGTAATCACGTTCATCATTCCGTTAGTCTACAGGTAACGACAGTGTAATTTTTTGATGATAACCCGAAAGTGCCCTTATTTTCGCATGTGCAAGGCACGTTAAACACAGTCTGAGCTCATTACTCTCACCATGTCTGATGATCGAGCTCAAAGAAAGATTGAGCTGAAGCTAAGAAAACGAAGACGGAATTCTGGTAGCCATCGAAGACAAAGAACACGAGCCACCATTGAGCACGAACAATTGAAGGCTGAAAGGTTTGATTCTTAATAAATCTCATTTCTACCATGTCGAGTAGTTCAAGTCGAGGTATTCGAAACCCTAATTACTCAAATCATACGATTGAAGAAAGGTTATGTGATTGTGGTAAAAGGGCTCGTATGTGGACATCGTGGACTGCGGAACATCCTGGGATGAGGTTTTTTGGTTGCCCAGATTGGAAGGTATGTGATTCTCTTCAAAATTTCGAGAATTGGTTTTCAATTGATTGCCGAAAATTGGTTTTTGTTATTGGTAATTGGTAATTAGTTATTGGTTATTTATTTTTGGTTTTTGATTTTAATTTCCCCAATTGGTTTTCAATTCCTACTATCAGAATTGTTTTGATTATTGGTAATATCTGTTTGGTCTCTTGTTTTTGGTTTTAATTTCCGGAATTGATCTTCAATTTATTGCCAAGAACTTGTTTTGGTTATTGGCTATTGGTTTGGTTTCTTATTTTTTGGAATGAATTTCCAGAATTGGTCAGAATTGGCTATTGGTTTGGTTATTGGCTATCGATTATTGGCTATTGGTTTGGTTTGGTTGCCCATATTTCAATTCCCATAATTGGTTATGCTTGTTTGTTCAATTGATTGTAGCAGATGATGAAAAAGGTGTCGTTATTTTGCTTGGTTCGACCTCCATTGAATCAAAGAGCAAGAGAGCTACTTAATGATTTTAAGAACAAGGAGGGTGAGATGAAGATAGTGTTGTCTAACCTTGCAAGCACAAAAATCAAAGTAACAACTTTGAAGGCAGAGGTTGGAAGATTGATGGAAGAGAATGCTATTTTGAAGTCAAAATTGAAGGAGAAGAATGCCAAAATGTCAAAATGTTTGTGGGTTCTTAGTTTAGTTGTAGTCAGTATAAGTGGTCTCTTATTGTGCCGTAATGGCAAAATGTATCACCAATTCATGTTGCCTTAGATTATTTTGATGTAATATTCTGTTTTGATGTAATATGATTTTGTGGACATGGTCCGAAATTTTCTTGTGTTGGTAATGATGATGAATATAAGCCTTGTATTTGAACCTTTGTGTTGAGTTTTAATAGACCAAATGGAACAATGTCTCTGTCCATTTTTGTATTTCCATTCCAAACAGATGCTCAAGCAAACAAACAACATAATGGACAATACTCAAAGCCTTGTCTCTGTCCTTGTTTAAGCCTTGTCTCTGTCCTCATTTAAACCAAATGAATTGTATGTCCTTGTTTGTATTTAAACCTTGTCTATGTCCTTGTTTGTATTTCCAAATTTTGTGTTGATTGAAAGTTGGTAATAGACCAAATGGAACAATGTCTCTGTCCTTGTTTGTATTTCCAAATTGCTAATGAATTGGACATCTTGTAATAGACCAAATGAATTGGATATTTGAACCAAATTGCTAATGAATTGGACAACAAACAACATAATGGACAATACTCAAAGCCAACAACACTGTCATTACCAAAAACATGATCATTACATCAACATAAATTGCTAATGAATTGGACAACAAACAACATAATGGACAATACTCAAATCCAACAACACTAAATTACCAAAAACATGATCAACAAACAACATTACATCAACATTCTCATTTTTACAAAACATGTGACATAATGGACAATACTCAAAGCCAACAACATCATGGCTTGATTTGCATACACCACAAAAAGGATACTCTACCCCCTGTTTTACAGTTAAAGTAGCAAAAACATCATGCCTTCATTTGCATACACCCCAAAAAAGATACTATACCCCCTGTTTTACAGTTACAGTAGCAAAAACATCATGCCTTCATTTGCATACACCCCAAAAAAGATACTATACCCCCTGTTTTACAGTTAAAGTACCAAAACAAAGTCAAAAACTCCCAAAACACCTAATCAACAAGTCAATCAATATCTATAAACTGTCCATTGGTCTTCTGACAATTCTTTGCAAAGATGTTGTTCATATTCCTTTGTGATCTTCTAATCTGTGCCCCTTTCTCCAATTTAACTCTTTTAATACTCTGGGGTCCCTAATTGAAAGACGCATAATAAAATGTTAACAACATTTACAAATCAATCACAAGTTAATCACAAATATTCATAGAACAAAAATGATTTACCTGACTTGGTTGACTAGCAAATCTTATATTCCCTCTTGTCTGCCTAGCTCCCTCAGCAACAATTGGTTGGCTTGCTTGAGTCATGACTTGTGTATTTCCACTCCCTGGCTGCTGCCTTGCTACTTCCCCTACCAGCCTTGCCCCCTCTCCAACAACACTTGCCTGCCCTCTCCAACAACGGTAGGTACTTCCGCCTTGCCCCTCTCCAACAACTGGTTGCTGCCTTGCTACTTTGTGGACATGCCTTGGTCCTTCACCACTAACTGGTTCCTATTTATAACACAAGGAAATTTAAGCCAATGTAAACTGAAAGCAAAAACCTAAGGAATTGATAACAGGTTCACAGAATAACAATTTGACCTGACTTGTTTGAGTCCTGACTGTTGTATTTCCACTCCTTGGTTGTTGTGTTGCTCCCTCACCAACAGTTGGTTCCTGCCTTGCTACTTTGTGGACATGCCTTGGTCCTTCACCACTAACTGGTTCCTATTTATAACACAAGGAAATTTAAGCCAATGAACTGAAAGAAAAAACCTAAGGAATTGATAACAGGTTCACATAATAACAATTTTACCTGACTTGTTTGAGTCCTGACTGTTGTATTTCCACTTCCTAGTTGTTGTGTTGCTCCTTCACCAACAGTTGGTTCCTATTGATAACACATAATAACAATGCTCAAAGAAGGAAAAAACAATAATATATAACAGGTAAACTAAAAAAATAACTTATTTACCTGAGAAGTCCCATCGCTTCCAATTTCTTTTGAGGCAACCTCTTATTGTGCCCAATTCCATTACAAATTTCGTGATCTCATTACCCTACCTTTCCTTGATAACCCCAGTTTCTGTGGAGGACCTGACCTTGGCTGATCCCTTTCCTCTTCATGTGCAGCTTTAATCCTTAATTTTCTAGGTCTGCCTGGCAATTTCCTATTTAGTTGTATCAGCATAGGTTTCTTGCTTGACTTTGCCCACCGATCTTCACCACCGATTGACTCAAAGAATATGCATAAGCTTTTAAAAATGTTGATTTCGTAACAATCATCCAAGTATTTTTCGTGCCTTTCACCTTTTGGAGTATGGCAAAGAATTGCATGGGTACAAGGGATTCCACTAAGCCGCCATCTTCTACAACCGCAACTCTTCCTATCAATGTTTACCACATAACCCTCTTTTTATACCCCACCTCAAACTCTCCAAATTTCCATTATAGATTGAGTTCCAAAACCTCACATCTTCTTTGTTTTTCTCCAATACTTATATGATAGCAGGACAATACTCATCATAATGTCTCATCATCCATGTTCTTCTTTTCTCCAACCTAGCCATCATATACAACCTGATTTCTTCTAACATATATATGATTGGCTTGAATCTAAACTCAACAATGGTTCCATTAAAAGCTTCGCCATGTTATTCTCAACATTATCAACCTTAATATCGCCCTAAAGAAGGCCCCGCAAAATTGCCCTAGGTCTCTTTGCATCAACCCATAATATGCCGCCTCATCAACCTCTTTCGCTTTATCCAATTCCTTCTGCATTTGAGTCTCATTACTTGCATAAGCCACGCCCAAAAACATTTTCTCACTCACCTCCCTTGAACTGCTTCTTCCAGCTTGTCAAATATGTCTAGCACAATTTCTATGCTCAACAAAAGGTAGAATCTCATGTACGCCTCCATCGACCCTTATGTTGATCGAGATCACAGCCCATCCATCACCACTCCCTAAACCCAAGTCTTCCTTTAATAGTTCAATAAACCACTTCCAATTTTTTTGTTCTCAACCCGAACCACGCCCCATGCCACAGAAACATCCGATTATTTCCATCCCTCCCTATTGCAACAAGTAATTCCCTTTACAAACCCCTTTCAAAAGCATCCATCAAGGCCTAAAATAGGCCTACACCCATTCAAAAACCCCTTCTTCAATGCACCAAAACATATGTATATCTTATCAAAATAGTCTTCCCCAAGAGTTGGATGAACCCATTTATCTATCTCAATAGTGCTCGCTCATTTCTTCTTTTTAACTCTTTTACGTAATCCCAAAGTTTGGCATAGTGCCCATCCAAAGGTGATCCCATCTCTTCACCAAGAACCCTAGCCCTAGTTCTTAAGCACATACTCATACTCACATCTAATCCATGTGTATCCAACACCTCTTTTTTAAACTGCTTTTACTTTCCATTTAGGGTTACTTAAAATCTTTTCATGATACATTTTAGCTAGCCATGCAACACTACAACATCTCGCTCTTAAACCTCTTTCCACATTGATGGATGACGAAAAGTTTTAATCGAAATGTAGTTTCATCACGAATAGTGCTAGCCCAAACCTCCCATGTACAAACATCTGAATTAACACACTTTGCATGTACCTTTTTTTTAATCATTTACCATAAATCTTATGTCATATCCATTCTTGCAGCCATAATCCCTAATTGCATCCCTACATTCCTGGACATTAGTGAAAGTTTCATGCAACATGAAATTTCTATTCTTCATATCACATTTAGGGTTATACATAGGGAACTTTTTCTCACATCTTTCTCAGACACTATCATCATTTTCATCTTCACTGGTACTATCAGAATCAGGAGGGAAATCAACATCCCTCTCATCAAACACCATCTCAGAATTTTCATGATTATGGACTACTAATTGTCTGTCATCCTCACCACCAATTTTAGATGTACCCTGTTCAGCAAAATTATATGTAAACCCTATCCTCTTAATTCTAAAAGACTTTTCATTCATACCCCATTTGACATTATCCTTGGTCTTGAAGGAAATCACATTCCTCCTAGCAGTTAGTAACTCATCATCATTGAGGTTTTCTAGGTCCTCATCTTCCAAACTAAATTCAGAATCATCATCCTCACTATCTTCAGACCCAAGATAATCAACATCACTATACATCTCATATTCTGGTTCCCTATCATCATGTAAAATGTAAATTTCAACCTGTCTTAATTCTTCAGCAACTTTCATGAACATCTCCCAATCCCTAGGGGTATACAATGCCCTAAGCCCTGTGTCATTAGGATTTGAAACAATTGTACGATAAAAAATGGAACTCACATGAGAATGCCCTAGCTCACTTTCTACTCTACCCTTTAACCCAGAAAATGAGATGTCTTTCATATCTAACTCATCCCAATAGTGCTCCTTCCCCTGATATTGACCAGACATTTCTTTGAGAAATTCACCCCCATAATGACACTTTACAGAAATTTTCATTGTGCCCTGAAAGTTTAATACAATAAGATGAGGGGACCATAATAATCAGACAAAACCAAACATTTAACATAATACAATAATTTTAAAAAACAAAGTAGTGGAGGACCAAGCATAATACAAAAAAAATCATGCACACAATAGTGGGGGACCAAGCAAGATTGTAAAACATAGTGGGGGACCAAACAAAATGACTAACAAAAGCCCTCATATACACGAAAAATTCACACAAAAAAAATTCACAAAAATATCACAAAAACCCATGTTTACTCTCACTATATGCAAGCAGAATCTTAATCTTTTTTAATGACATCAAAATCGAATAAAACTAACCAATGTTTCAATTAAAACCCTATTATGTAACACAAATTAGGATTTTTTTTTTCAAGAAACCCTAATTTGTGTTACGACCTCATAACATATTTAAAACAGTCAAAAAAATTAGGGTTTTTGTATGCTCACCTTCAATCCTTCGCGATTTCAGCCAGTTGATGAACGATTAGTCTAAGTTGCCTTCAATCTTCGTGATTCCCTTTGTGATTTTAGCCGGTTGAGAAATTTGAGTTCAAGTCGATTGTTTGAAGTGTCGAAGGATTTGGGTAATGTGATTGATTTAATTGAAGTTGATTGTTTCTGCTTTTGATCACGTGCACAACATGTCTCTATGTATAAGGACATTTATGACTTTTCCATGATTTCCGTTCTCTAAATAGATGGAAAATACATATGGTGACCTTAGTGATTACAATTGTTAAGTAAAATGACTTTTTTGACGAAAAATTTAGTAGAGTTAGCTTAATGAATTATTACCGAAAGTAGGGTTACCAAATTGATATTTAAACCTTAAAAAAATATTCTTTTATGACCACTTTCACTAATGAACTGTCTAAAATACCCTTGGTCGTCTAGTCGACCACATCGGTTGTCTAGTCGAACATAGTCGACCACACATAGTTCACTAGTCGACCATCTTTGACTTGGTTTACTCTAGTCGTCTAGTCGACTACGTCTGGTTCACTAATAAACCAATTGGTTTACTCGTGGTCGACTAAGCCTAATTCACTGATAAAGAGAGAGAAGACGATGGAGGCGGAAGATGATGAAGGAGGCAGAGGACGACGATGAAGGAGGTAGAGGATGAGGGCGACGACATTGGATGGAGGCGGATGACGACGAAGGATGAAGGAGGCAACATTGGATGGAGGCAGATGACGACGAAGGATGAAGGATGATGGAGACCGTAGTGGATGGAGGCGGAGGATGTTGAATGATGAAGGATGAAGGAGGCGGTAGTGGATGGAGGCGGAGGACGATGAAGGATGAAGGAGCGGTAGTGGATGGAGGCGGAGGACGATGAAGGATGAAGGAGCGGCAGGATGTGAGAAAGCAGAGAGAGGGAGACGATGATAGTGTTTGATCCAAATGAGAGTCAAGAAAGGCTTTTAGGGTTTGGAAGGTATTAGGGGTATTTTGGGGAGTTGTCAAACTTTTTGGTCAAGAGGCCATATAAGATAAACACTTGGGTCAAATGGCTCTACTTGATTAATGTCACGAATATACATTGCCTCTATAAGATCTTATGAATCTTAATTCATAAGACGAAACCCATTCTCTCATAACTTAACCCATCAATACATGGTGGGTTGGGTAAAGAGGATCCGTCTTACAAAAAATATTCGTAAGATCGTCTTACCTAATTTTTTACCCACCTATTATCACCCCTTTCTTTGGATCTAGCCCTCTTCGACTACCAATGCAGGACGGGAACAGGAAAACGATGGCTACTCAATCAAATGAGATTGAAACCTGGATGTGGGGCAGAGAGTGATTCCCCGAGAGTCAAAGGTTAGGACATCTCAAGCTGACTTCCGCAACGAATGCCTAAATGGCACACGCCCGAATGGCACAACCTTCTACGACAACAAATTAAGGTTTCAAACTATATATCTTTCCTATAAGAAAAAGGTCTACCTTTGACACCCGCCTACTAATAAGGTCAATTTCCAAATTTAATAATTCATCAAATTCTATGGAATTTAAATAACGTGGAATTTGCTCTCAATATCATAACAATTTCAATGTTTGCGTAATGTGTGGAACTCAATTTTAATTATGATTTATACTTTAAATTTTTTAGAAAATGTTCGAACACCTAGCTTAGCCTAGTGGGGTAGCTATTGTTCGTGGTGGTGGTTGGCGGTTGTGGGGGATGGTGGGCGATAATCGACGTCGGTTAGAGGTTGTGTCGAAAATTGGCGGTAGGCGGTGGTTGGTGGTGACTTGAGGTGGTGGCGGTGATCTGATGCGATCTTGGAAAGCTCAAGGCCAAGTGAAGGTCAAGTGTTGACTAAGCTTGAAGAATTTAGGAATGTCCAAGAAATCAAGTGTGAAAGTGTTCAAATGAAGACCTTGAAAAGTGTTTAAACTTGATTCGTTGATTCATTAGAGATTCGAGGTTACTATAATAGATACTCGACGAGTGCAAAGAGATTGTGCTTGGAGAGTCAAAGGAAGATCTAAGGGAAGATGGTCAATGTGCTACAAGGCACAAGGAGTAAACTTGAAGAAGCAACAGATCTACCATTAGGAGGCGATCGCATCCAAAGCCAGAGCAGTCGGATCTCCAATCAATGCGCTCGCATGTATCCTGCTTGAGCGTCTACATGTGATACTGGGAGCACCTCAAAAATCAGAAGCCTCAATGCACTCGCATCCACCTTGTCGGCACGACCACGTTGGATACTGAGAGGTCATCAAAATGAGATGCATGGATGCACTTGCATCACTTATACAATGCGATCACACCCGACATGGAAGCGGTCGCATTGCTTCCAATAAAGTGACCACATTTGCACCGTAACAGACGTAAGAGACTACGTTTGTAAACGAAAGCCTTCAAAAGTGAGCCCATAAGTTCAATGATGACTTTGTGAGCTTTTAATAACTAATGGAAGACTTTTGGAGCCAAAATGCAATTTTGGAAAGTAGGCTTTTGTAGAAAAATAGGATTTTAGACTTTTCTTTATTTTAGTTGTTTTATGTTTTCCTAATTAGTGTAGATAACTTTCTTAGTTGTTTCCTACATAGATTAGGTTATACTTTAATGTTTCCTTTTATTTCTAGGTTTCTTTACCTTCAAGTATTATGTTTTATTTTGAGAGCCTATATAAAGGCTTCTCCATGCATTGTATTAGGACCTTTTTGATTGATTATAGAATTTGTGAGTTTATTCAAACTTTGTATATTCTTCGTGAACTCTCGAATTGTAGGAGGTTATCCGTCGTTCATTCCTGACTTATCAATTGGTTTATTCATCTCCATGCGTTATTTCTTATACCAAGGTTTCATGGTTGTCTCAATTCATGTGTTGCGGTATAATATACGAAGGTGCGTGCTTGAACTGATATCGGGTTGAGATGTCACTAATCCGAAATTCATGTTCTTATTCTTCCATTGTGTGATTCAACATCCCCTCATCGAGTTGCATATCATGGTCGGTGGGTGGTGGTGGAAGAGGGGTGGATTGTTGGGTAAAGTAATTTAGTAAAAAGTTGATAACTTCAAAGTTTTGGATTTAAATTCTTAGTTTTTGGTATAAAAGTTTTATGCAATTGTGGCATTTAGAACCGAAATGAAATTCCAATTAAAAAATGTTAGTTGTTTTTTAGACTATGAAATTGGTTTTGAAGGCCCCAATTTCAATTCCAGGCCATGGAATTGGCCCTTAGCTGACTTGGAAAACTCAATTCTAGTGAGTTAAGTGGGAAAAATAAATGACAACAGAAATATAGTTAGTAAAGGGAGATATAATTGATTGACTAGTTCATTGTTCAATCCCGGTTTCAAAAACAATGTCAAAGAATCTTACTCCAAGTGGCCGAGGTAAACCACTCTCCAAAGGGAGCCGATGGGGAACTTATGTCTTTAATCCTTTCCCTTCAATGAAATAAGTTGTCGGCCTAACCCTTTTCAATGATCAAATCGACGCAAGGATCATGAACAATGAAACCAAATCTTGTGGCTCGTGAACCACCATGGTGTACCGCTTCAAAGCAACCACCTATCTTTCTCCTTGTAGAGGATGCTCATGGGTCATCCCAATTGTTGAGTCCACTTTTTGCTTCTAAGCCAATCAAAATCGACGCTTCAAATCTTTCTCGACACATGAGTCAAGCCAACCATGTCTTCAAATTGGGGCTTTCAATGTTCTTTCTTAACACTTGAGTCAAGTCAATGGGGTCTCCAAGTCAAAGCTTTCAAGAGTCTTCCTAAAACACGCAAAGTCAAAGAAAGTTAGTCTTGTGTGATTTTCTGTCAAACATGATGTATCTTCTTTGAATCGATGAGAATAGCTTATTTCTAAGTATACTTTGATGATCAATCTTCTGAAAATGATGAATTAACTCATTTGAAAACATAATAACAATTAGACAAAGTTAATGATGAGTTATTTTGAAGAAATGGACGGTTTTATTTGAAGCACCCACAGAAAAACACCTATGCAAATAGTAAAATGGGTGTAAACAAGATTATGTGAAAACAACACTACGTATATAGCTTTGGGTTCTACTCTGAGATTATTTTTCAGTGCTTAATCTCTCTCAAACTCTTACAATTTAGGTTACCATCACCATAGCACGAATACTCCTTTATATGACACCTACGAAATCTGCGCACCAAGAAAGATTGAATATGGTAGTGTTAAGGTTAGAAATAAACCATTTCATATTAACTCAATTTGTCCTACAAGTTAGAACATGCCATATAACCATCATTCTTAAATAAGGAAATGACCAAGCTTCCTACAAAGTCATCAAGAAAGAGAACTCCAACCTTGAAGATCATGTCATCAAACACGACACTAGGGTAAAATAGGCCACCTATTTTGCACTTACAAATCTCTCTCTTTGTTGTGCCTTTTCGGTCGAAGTCCACAAAGATAATCACTTGTAACATACTCCCTCTCAATATGACAATTAATAAAATATCCAAGATAATTGAAGACCACCATAACAAATATAGTTCAAAATAATCCCAACAAAATTGTTCATCCAAACAAACAACCATCATAGTAGTAATCAACCACAAAATATCAAACTGTTGGGGCATTATCATCATTAGCATTAGCAGCTGTAGTTTCCCCTTTCATTCACTCCCCATGTTTGACCAAAAGACGAAGAAACATAGAAATCCACCCATTATTGGTATTGTGCTTGCAAACATTGAAGGTACATGATGGCTAGAAGAGTGAATTGTTTATGCATAAAATAGATAGATTTAGGTCCAGTGGCACCAACTGAAATGGCAGGCACAGATGGAGGAACGAATGTAGCATCATCGGTTGGTACATCTACTGGAGTTGGAACTCATTTAGGCTAAGGGACTTTTGTTTGCATCATTTCTGGAGGACCGTGATCTCGAGCTGGTTGAGAAGCAGATGGATAATCCAAGGGCAAATCAAGCACCCAATTACCACGAAGAAGTTTCTTGCCTATGAGAAAGGGACCGAAAGCTGGAGTGAATCTTTTGAAAGAATGAATGTAGCACGGATAAACTAGAATACTCAAATAAAAACGAAACAAAATCTTTTGAAATATCTGGTCAATGAAAGTTACAATGGTGAGCTAGTTCATTGAAGATTTCATTGAGATAAATATACAGCGGGATTAAAATCAAAACAATAGTAAAAGACAAAATAGAACACGATATATTAACCTTTAATCACCAAGTAATTACTTGTTCATCGTGCCTCATGGAAAAAAATATTCCACTAGTAAAATATATGTTTAGCTCATTACAACTTAAAGAAACTAACAAAGTGGAATTTATGAAAAGCTCTCCTAGATAGCAGATAATCACTTTTAAGAACACAATACCTAACCTATCAGATTGATGTTTTTTTTTAAAAAGGAAACAGGGGCGACACCCTGTGAAATTTTATTAGAATAAAATAAAGGTACAAACTTGAGGGGGACAACCAGCCTTGCCCTTATAAATGGGAGGACGGAGGAGCCTTACCTCGAAAAAGAAAATACAATGCAAAGATTTAAGATATACGAAGATAAGGGGTTTGAGAAGCATCTAGATGAATAAGACCACGAATCAAAGGACTAACGTTTGAAACTGAAGAGAAATAAGAATCCGAAGTGCTGTCACATGCCAAATTAGCCAAGCTATCTGCAACCTTGTTTGCTTCTCTATAACAATGACTGAAAGAGAACTGCCCAATTTCCTGAAGGCGAAAAATATCACGAAAAATGTAAGTTTGTTCCCATGGGGGAGAATGACCAGAGCAAAGGCAGTCAAAGATAACCTTCGAATCAGATTGATGTAATCTATGTAGTTTAAAGAAAATAGTATCGGGTGTAAACTGTAAGCGTTGTGCTGGACTGAGATGAATGAAGTGTCCGATGATAGCACATCTGACAATTTATTCACTAGTTAGCAGCAACCTTCTTAATCTCTCTCTCTCTTTGATAATTCTGTGTTTTATCTTTGCTCAATATTTCGTCACAACTTCCAGGGCTTTGTCCTCTCTTATTTATACTTGCACCCCGTGACCTAGAAATCTTGTAGAATAAGAAAACCACTTACCATAAAAGAGTTAATATGTTAGTGCAATAAAATAGGAGTTAACATAAATAGACTTACCATTGGAGAAAGATTCATTACCTAAATAAAAGTAGTTCCGCCTTGTCTTGTTACACAAGACAAACGACATAAACACAAACCATGTTATCAAGAACACAAAACCCTAATTTTCTAACAATTTATAAACCCTAAAAACCAATTAAATATAATCTCCAAAACAACCTTTCTATAAAAGGTGTAACAATAATAATTAATCAAAGTATAATACCAAGAAAGGAAAAACACATAATTAATTAAAATGAAACAATTAGATAACTTAATAACTCAATTAATCAATATCCAACAATATCCTCCTTTTTGCCTTTCTGGACAAAAACAAAAATTATTGAAAATAATTAACTATGAAAACCAAACAACTCCCCCAAATTAAACATTCTAATTAAGCTCTAAATATGACTTAAAGTGTTCTTCTTGATCCACACATTCTCATGGATAACGACGTTGATTAACACTGGGACACAAATTAGCAATTATAGGATTATGATCAACTCCCCCAAAATCATCACTCTCTTAGTTATGTTGAGTATTCCCTAATTCTAAGCAGCTTCGGCCATAGCAATAACATCTTCAGTAGCACCATTGTCATCTTCATCATCACTTGAATCTTCGACTTTGGCTTTGCCCTTGTTCATCTTATACTTGAACTAGTTTTGACACACACTCCCACAAGTGTTACAACACTTAGGTGCTCCCCCTGAATTTCTAGGCAACAGCACATCAACATCATCTCCCCCTTTGATTCTTCCAGAAAGAAGCTATTAATTGTAGATTTCATGCGTCTTGCGAGGGTATCAAATGTGTTCTACTACAGAATCACATTGATCCAAGACGTGGACTAGTTGTACATCAATATCTGTCATACGTTCATGATGGAATGAGGCATTGACAAAAATCGGGGCAGGTAGGTGAAAATCTCTAGGGACAAGTTTAGAAAGGAATGATGTCTTGGATGTGGGTACATCCTGCCTAGAGGGTCCAGACACATGGACAGTACAACAACCTTGTTCACAGTCGATGGGAGGGACACGAAACACATGTTCATCCTAGGCATGAACCCCAGGATGCGTAGGGCATGAGCAACCAAACTTGGTTGACATGGTGAAACACAAAAAACGATATAGGGTAGGAGGTATTCTCAAACTAGGGAGACGGGAATAGACTAACTATTGAGAGACAGTATATATATATATATATATGAGATATACTACAAATAGGGTTTAAACATGAATCATAAAACCGTAGGATTTAAGGAAGATTAAAACAGGAAGGAAGAGGTATAGTCAAATAAGGAAGAGATTACATGTTGGAATTTTAATCGAAATTAACAATGCGGAATAATAAAAATTTAGTTTCAAAACCATCCCAAATCCATGCGAATTAATATAAATTAGATTTAGAACACTTACTCGATATGGTTACAAATGTGTGTGACCTAGTAGGTTTCTAAATTACGTTGACAATAATTAATTACTATATCAAATATATAATTAATTTTAAACAATGAGCGACGTCTAGAAATACATCATTATTATCCAAGTAAAAGGAATTATCAGTGATTACAAATAACTGATTGTGACCAAAATAGTTCTTTTCCCTTTATCCAAATATTTTATTAAACACAAGGCATGAAACGTGTCATCCTTGCTATAGTTTAATCTAGGTTTCTTGATCTCCGAGTAGACTTATATAATAAACAAACAATCTCAATATTATATATTGATTTATTTGAGCACGGCCATGCATTTACCTAAGTCTCACTCATCAAGGGGCCCATAAATATTATACTCCCGTTATGTAGGAGGGACAAATTATATCTACATCGTTTATATCCCTTAGCATGATTTGTGGCATATCCAATATCCAACTTTATAATCACCTTGTAACAGAATGACATTTATCGGTATCAAAATATACGACTCGCCATCTAAGGTATATATCGACTTCAAGTCAAAGGACAACGAACACATTTGTCATTATGAGAATCACTTATGACACTCACTTAGCGATCCATGCAGCATTCTCATTCGGGTTAATCCAGTATGTCGTTACACCTAACACACACCCATGTGTAGACTGATATCAACTATATGAGTCTCGACACATACTAGTCTCCGCGTATTATTATTGCCCTTATTAATAATAATACTCGACCAAAAATATTTAAGAATAACATATTTATTCTAAGGGCTTTATAATGTATTACTATGAATAAGCAAATAATAGATAATAAAAAATGCCTCAATAAATAATGATACATGGAGAAATATATTTGCCTCTAGGCCATAAACCAACATTACGCGGTTGACCTAATTAACTAAGGATTAGCAAATTCAACAGGACACATATTCACCTAGTATACCACACGTCTTACATACGGATAAGTCATGACAAATTTAACAAATATCCTATTTAAATTATGTAAGTCAGTCCATTTTCCAAAATAAATCAACCATTGAAAATCTAATAAATAAAATTTAATACGAGAGTAAACACAAATACTTCATCTTAAGGAGCACACATAATTACCAAGAATGCTTGTCCTAATTGATGACTAAAAAAATATGAAAGTTTATAACAAAAAATAATACGAGAGAGAGAGAGAGGGGGAGAACTATTTTACTAGAGAGAGAGTGGGAGAACTATTTTACTTCTAATAAATTCATCAACGTCACTACATTGGTTACTACATTTTTCAAAACATAAGAGATTGAAAATCTGATTCGAAAAAGTCATTATAATGAGATACTATTGATGCTCAAAATAAATTAGGATATATCCAGCAGATAGCTTTCACGCTTTGTTACGAAGAGCCTTATGTTCACATGATCAGAACCAATGAGATTAACATAGATCAATGGCATATTTTTATCCATGTGAATGACTTGATAATTTCTACCAAATTTAAAAGTAACTTTTTCCTTTAGAGGATATAAACAACACCAAATGAGTTTTAAACTTTTTGTAGGAAACATTTAAGAACAAGTAATTACTTTTCCGAAAAATTAATTCAAATGTAGAAAAATAATTTCTTTTGATGGTGAAATTCATAGAAAAAATTGGGAAGAACAGTTGTGCAATGCAATATTACAATGCCTAAAACAAATTATAATAGAAAGAAAAAAAGCCTATTTAATATACGGTGTATACAAATATGGTTACAAATGTAGCCACATTGAAGACAAGTGTTATAAGATGCAAACACCAAGAGATCTCCTTAGGGAGGAGAACCTCTCACAATCTAATGACTTGGTAAAAATGTCTACAAGTTGATTTTTAGTTCTTATGAATTCAATACGAATGTCATTTTTTCTCTAATAGATCTCAAATGAAATGATGTCGAATGTCAATGTGCTTAGTTCAAGAATGTTGTACATGATTCTTTGATATATCAATAGCACTTGTATTATTACAATATATAAGTAATGAGTCACAATGCAAACCATAATCCTCAATCATTTGATTCATGGTCTCTGGAAATACTTCGGAAGCTAGGGTGGCCTCTATAAAAAGGCAGGTGGGTTTTAATCGCAAACTTATGCTGGTTAATTATCTGGGTTGCCCGCTCTTTGAAGGAAGGAAAACCAAGAGTCTATTTGATCCGCTCATTAGCAAACTTCAGTCCAAAATCAACTGTTGGACGAAGGCCTTTCTCTCTCAAGCCGGTAAAATCACGCTTATCAATTTTGTTTTGCAATCTATTGTTATGTACCAAATTGCTGTCTTGGATCCCCCAATAGCAGTCATTAAAAATATTCACAGGCTCTTTGCTAATTTCTTTTGGGGTTCTGTTGATTCCAAGCTGAAAGCCCATTGGGTAGCTTGGGATAAATGTTGTCGTCCGACAGCGGAAGGGGGCATTGGTATCAGATCCGTTTCAGATGTCATTGGTGCCTATTCCATTCAGATTTGGTGGCGTTTTAGAACTTTAAACAGTCTCTGGAGTCAATTCTTGGCAGCCAAGTATTGCTCTAATTCTCATCCTACTATAGCGTCCAATAATGGGTCCTCTATCTGGCGACGAATATGTTCAGTTCGTGACATTTCTGAACAGCATATTAAATGGATTATCGGGCGTGGCAACTGCTCGATGTGGTTCGATGATTGGATGCCTACTTCTTCTCCTAAGCCAATGTTCAGCAACATTGTCCAAGTTAAAGATGCTTTCAGCTCAGATTCTAGCTTGTCTTCAGCCGCTATTTCAGAGATTGGTCCAACGGCTGCTGCTGCCATTTCGGCTCAGGAAATCACTCTCTCAACTCAGCCTGATGTTGCTTGCTGGTGTCTAACCAACAAAGGTAACTTCACGTTTTTTCGGCCTGGCAGCTCACCCGCCAAAAATGGCCTGTTGCAGTTTCTAATCAGTTCATATGGCAGAAATATATCCCCAAAAAACTCAACATTTTCATGTGGCGCTTATTGGGGCAGAGATTGCCGCTCGATGAAAGTATTATTAAAAAAGGAGTTCAGCTCGCATCCCGGTGTTCTTGTTGTCACATAGGTAATTCTGAATCTTACTCCCATGTTTTCCTTAACAGCCCCATGGCAACTTATATATGGGATATCTTTAATGGGATTGGCGGTATTCGATCTCATTCTCCTTCAATGCATCAGACCTGTATAGCTTGGTGGTTCAGGGATAATAATTCTTTGCTGCACTCTTTAACTCCAGCCTTCATTTTGTGGGAGTTATGGAAGAACATAAATTCATGCTTGAAGAACGGGATTCGTCGACCCCATGGATCTTAGTTGACAAAGTAAAGACATCTATTATTCTTTCACTTAAGAGTGCTGGGCTGTCCCCTATAGCTGGTGGCTCGTGGGATTTTCTATTTTCTACTTGTCTTGGTCGGGCTTCCCCGAAGACCATCCGATCTCTATGCTCGATCAAGCCTTTTTCGGGCATGTTTAAGCTCAATTGTGATGGTGCCAGTAGAGGCAATCCAGGTCCAGGATTTGGAGGAGGCATTATAAGGAATAGTTCGGGTGACATGTTGTTGGCTTTTTCTGAATTTTATGGCCATTGTAGCAGTTTCCAGGCCGAATGTAAAGTTTTGCTTAAGGGTCTTCGCTGGCTCAGCCTCAAAGGTTGGTCTCATTCAATTGTCGAAATTGACTCCAAAGGTATTGTTGATAGTATTAATGGAGGTGGGCACATATCCTGGACTTCCATTTATTTATTGCGTTCCATTAAAAAAATTATTCGGGATTTGGGGATTGTTATTATTCACACCTATTAGGAGGCTAACGCTGTGGCTGATGCTTTGGCTAATTTTGGTTGCGATCAGAGACGAGACTTTATATTTGAAGCTATCAGTGATCTTCCTGCTCAGATTCGAGGTCTTATTGCTCTTGATAAGATTGGTACTGCTTATGTTCGCATTTCTTAATCCTTTTGTAGTTTTTCTCAGTAAGTTTCCTTTTCGAGGCAAGGCTCCTCCGTCCTCCCATTTATAAGGGTCAGGCTGGTTGTCCTCCTCAAGTTTGTATTTTATTCTCTAACTAATAAAATCTAGCAGGGTACCGTCACTGTTTCCCAAAAAAAAAAAAAAGCAACTGAGTACAACAACTACCAACTTCCACATATTTTGATTTTGTAGTAGAAAGAGAAACACAAATTTGTTTCTTACTATACCAAGACACTAGATTATTTACAAGGTAAAAATAACCACATGAGGTTTTTTTTCTTTCTATCATACACATCACTAGCCCAATCAGAGTCACTAAATCTTACTAAATTAGTATTGATGTTTTTGGTGTACCAAATTCCTAACTCAGAAGTTCATTTGACATATCTAAGAATTCTTTTTAAGGTTATAAGATAAGATTCTTTAGGGTTTGCTTGATATCTAGCACAGACACATACACTATACATAAGATTAGGATGACTAGGAGTCAAGTAAAGCAAAACTGCTTATCATAATTCTAAATAGGGAATCAACATTTTTACCCTCATCATCTATACTAAGTTTAACTTTTGAGGACATATGAGTCTTTTTATAAGTAACATTTTCCATTTTGAATTTTTTAAACTAAGTTCTTAGCATACTTAACTTGGGAAAGAAGTATACCATCTCTAGATTGTTTAATATGCATACCCAAAAAAGAAATTTAATTCACCAACCATATTCATCTCAAAAGTAGATGTCATTCAATTTATAAATTGTTTTAACATTGAATCAGATGTGGAACCAAAAAATATATCATCTACATATATTTGAGCAATAACGATTTCTTTATTGGATTTTTGAATAAACAAAGTTTTGTTGGTCCCAAAATAGGCTCAATCTAGGCTAGAAGGGGGGGGGGTTGAATAGCCTAGTAGATATATTTTAGAATTCTGTTTGAAATGTTTCTTAAAACGGTCTTTCTTCTTTTCTTTTAAACAACTTTTTCAAGAAAGGTTAGTGCAGGGGAATACTTATAAGGGGAAACAGATCAAGGTCTGATGTTGATACAAACACAGTAGCAGACTTAATAGAAAAACCCAGTGGCAGTTATAAGATGAGCAGAAACAGTCCAGACAAAACACAGAGTTTAGAAGTGGTTCGTACTGTGAATAGTATTACGTCCACTACCAAAGTGGTTAGCTTTGGATTTTGAAAGGTGCACTTGTTTATCCACTAGGTGTGAGAGTAAGATCTCTAATGGATCGTGTACAAAATAGTTTTCAACCAAGTGTATGATGATGAGAGAAACAATTAATGAATAATTGTCCTCTCAAGTGCTAAAGTAAAGAACAGTTTAAATGAAACTAGATGAAGCTAAAACAGAGTAAAAACTGGCAGATCTGCAGCTTTAGGAAGTTTGGTGAAGTTGTTCGTTCTTGTCCTTTGATCTCTTGAATGCTTGAGTTATGAAGATGAAGCTTGAATGTTCAACGTACAAGAGTTATTGTTCAAATCTTCAAAACTTGAATAAATATCAGGGGAGATCTTTAGGACCGTTGGATTGAGGATAGACAGGTTGTGTCCAACGTTATAATGCATTAAATGCATTTCGGCGCCTTGTAGGATGTGTGCAACAATAGATATCAGAGCCATTCCAAACAGAGTAAGTTTTCAGTCTTGTAGGCGTTTCAGCTTGAAAGTCTTCTTAGCCAAATGAGGAAATGTCTTCAGATGTCATTATGCGTGAGACAGATTGGACAGATATCGAGTTGTCTACAGAGTTGACTTCTTTGGAGGAAAATTTGATGAAGATATCTTTTTGAATATTATCTGACTTAGATAATTAAAAATATCTAAATCAAATAATATGTGACTTAATTCCTTGATTTGACTGTCTTTGATTTTGAACCTTGAGCAGACTTCCAAGTCTGCTGTTCGAACTATGCTTTCAAGGCTGCTGTTGAAGCCTGCTTGTCCGCGCCTAACATGTACTAACAATAAACTAGTTCTAAACACCCTTGATTCTAAGACAATTGCCACACTAATCGGTACGCATACCTATTAGCCACTGTACAGTAGAATCGGAGGATGACTCAACCAAATCAGATGGTTCTTTAACAGTTTAACTAGAGCAGCCTTCTTTAGCAGCATCCTTCTTCTGCTTTTTGTCAAGATGCTTGGCAATGAAAGCATCATCCAGAATCTTCGGATTAATCCTTATGACAACCAAGGGAGGTGGATTGATAACAACAAACAAGGGCTGAGTAGGCAGTCCTTGCCGCTCAAGCTTTTCATTCCTCAGTTTTCTAGTTGAGGATATAAAGGTATTGGTGAATTGGATGGACTTCTTGATCGGCCGGAGTTCCAAGGGAAATACACGTTTGGAGATGGAGTAGTTATTGCGCAGCAACACATTGATTAGTCGTACGAAGGGCCTTCTCTGCTTCAGGGATTTCTTGACAATATCTATACTATCACACATTAGGTCAAAGATGATGGTGGCCCAGTTGAAGCGAAGGTTGAGAATAACAACTGCTGTGTACTCCAACTGATCAGTTGTCATAATATCGTGTGTGCCGTTTTTGAAGATCATGCTTTTGTCAATGAGGTGACTGATGAAGTACACATCATCATTAAACACAATCTGCTTCATCTTCCCTTGAGGCTCTTTGGGGATTCCTTCACCATGCATGTAAGATCAAGCAGTGGCCATTTCTTGCTCGGTGAGCTCAGTTGGACCATCAAATTCCACACCAATTATCTTGGCGATGCGATCAGCGTTGAGAGAGTAATGTACACCACGTATAGTGCATGAGATGGAGCCTCGGGAGCTATCGACATAGACGAGTTGATAGAATTTTTCTGCTAGTTTATTGCTATAGCCATCATTGTCGTCTAGCAGAAAGAAAGGAAGAAGTCCGGATTGGTTCAGTTCATCAACTACTTGATACTGGAGGCATATGCATGGACAGTAGCTACATCGATGCACATTCTAGGATGATACATGGTGTTCGGCAATTTGGGAATCTTAACTTCAGAAGCCTGAGCTTGTGAGGGTGTCGGGGGCGCAGTAGCTGAAGCAGATGCAGATGCGGAAGATGAATCAATAGCGGATGATTTAACCTAAAAATAAGACACAAAAAATTAGGGCAAAATTTGAGAAGACATATGAAATTCTTAATTTTGACCAAGATATAAAATTGATGCTCAGAAATTTAAGAATTTCAACAATCCATTGAGGAAAATCATGTATATGGAAATGAAATGCGAACGATAGATAGTACGGAATGGCATTTCAACAAACATAGTTAAACCAAATATAACAGATGACAGAAATTATTAGCAGGGACAGATTCGTGCAACGGTTAGCAAGTTCTTAGTTGGGAGAGTCTTCAACAGTTAACAATGGCAGATTTTTCATGCAATGAAACCCCAATGTTAGTAAAATTAAAATATTTGACCATTAAGCATGACATTTTGGCGAAAATAAACGATTCTGGGTTAGATTTGTCTTACCATGAAAGTAGATGTAGAAGAAAACTGGAAGAATTGAAGAGTTCTTCATTGAGTTACAGAGACGAAGCGAAGTGAAAAGGTGAGGGTTTTTGAGAAAAGAGGAAGAGACAATTTTTGAGAGATGAAGCCTCTTTGGAAGAGTGATTTTTGAAAATGGCGGTTGAGAGGTTTATTAATGAAAAGGCGAGACGTGACTTGACTTAAAGTCAGATGTCTGTCACGTGAAGTGACTTGATGACTGACGTCTGATGGCAGTCAAAAAGGGTTTTTCGAAAATAATCTCAACTTATTTTAAGAGTCAGTCCCTCACTATTTCACAAGTGACCCTTTAAAAGATAAAAGTTAAAATGACTTACCTCCGTCTTCAAATGATTCGCAATGCTGTTGTTTTCTTTACATAGGAACAAGTCTGCTTTGTTACAAAGTCAAGTCTGCTTAAATATATTATCAAGTCTACTCAAAATTTAAATTGAAAGAAATATAGTTGAATAAACATTAAGCAGTTGGGTCAAGCATACCAAGCTCTCCCCTTAGATAAGCAAACTTGTCAGCATCAAGTACTTTTGTGAAGATGTCTGCTGACTGACGTTTTGTTGAAATGTACTTCATACTTATATTTCTCTTTTCTACATTATCCCTTAGAATGTGATATCGAACATCGATATGTTTTGTCTTGGAATGCATCACTGGATTGTAAGTGATAGAGATTTCTGAGGTATTGTCACACATGATTGGGCAGTCAGCTACTTTGACGTTATAGTCCACCAACTGTTGTTTGATTCAAAGCAGTTGACAGCAGCAGCTACTTGCAGCTATGTACTCTGCTTCCATGGTGGAATTGGAAACCGATGCTTGTTTCTTGCTGGCCCATGAGACAAGTCTGTCTCATAGAAATTGACATGTCCCACTAGTGCTTTTTATGTCTACTTGACAACCAGCATAGTCTGTATCTGAGTAGCCAACTAAATTGAAAGAGGACTCTCTTGGATACCAGATACCTAAGTTGGTGGTATCTGATACATACTTGATAATTCTCTTGGCCGCTAGAAGATGAGACTTACGGGGGTCTGCTTTGAAATCTAGCACATACCCCAACAGTATATACTCAGGTCAGCTGGCGGTAAGGTAGAGCAAAGATCCGATGATCCCTCTATATTGAGTGATATCCACCTTTTTCCTTGTAGGTCTTTAGATAATTTGCATTTAGTAGACATGGGAGTGTCAAAGGTGTTGGCCATTTCCAATCCATACTTTTTGACTAGTTCGTTAGCATATTTAGATTGACAGATGAAAATTCCTTTGTTGGATTGTTGAATTTGAAGGCCCAAGAAGAATGTGAGTTCTCCCATCATGCTCATTTGAAACTTTCCAGTCACGAGTGACTCAAATCGTTTGCACAACTTTTCATTTGTTGAACCAAAAAAGATATCATCGACGTATATTTGCACCAGCAGCGAGTGACCTTTGTGTTTGAGAATGAAAAGAGTAGTGTCAATTTTCCCTCTCACAAATCCTTGTTCCATATAGAACTTGGATAGTGTCTCATACCAGGCATGAGGAGTTTGTTTGAGACCATAAAGAGCCTTCTTAAGCTTATAAACATGAGTTTCCTTCCCTTTCTCAATGAAACCTAGAGGTTGGGTGACATAGACAGTCTCTTGAAGATCTCCATTGAGAAAGGCACTCTTGACGTCCATTTGATACACCACAAAGTCCTTGTATGTGGCATAGGCTAGAAAGATTCTGATAGCTTCTAACCTTGCTACTGGAGCAAAAGTTTCATCATAGCCGATTCCTTCTTCTTGACGATATCCTTGTGCAACGAGTCTGGCTTTGTTTCTAATAATGTTCCCATCCTCATCCTTTTTGTTTCTGAACACCCATTTTGTGCCAATGATAGTATGATCAGCAAGTCTTGGGACTAGCTTCCATACTTGGCATCTTTCAAATTGCTGAAGTTCTTCTTGCATGGCTTCCAGCCAACTTGGATCTTGTAAGGCTTCATCAACTTTCTTTGGCTCTTCTTCTGAAACAAATGCAGCACAGAACATACGTTCGTTTTTGGAGGATCTTCTAGTCCGCACTCCTACATGGATGTCACCAATGATTTGAGAAATTGGGTGATCCTTACATATTCTTGTGACAGCAGGAATATGAGTTGCTGTTGACTCTTCATGAGTAGGTTCAGGAGGAGGACTAGGGGGAAAGTTTGCTGTTTCTTGAGGAATGAATTGTTCAGAATTGGATTCGTAGGTAAGCTGAAGAATAATATTTTGAGGTTCAGAGACTATGGGCTCAGGATTGGTATAGTCATGAGCAGAGTTGAAATTTTCTGGTAGCTCATGGGAGAAGTGATGGTCAGGTATATCTGAGTGAGTTGCTGGTGATGGGTTTGGAATATGAGAACTATTCAAGGGTTGTGATGTACCTGTCTCAACAATTACAGAATCATCAGTAACATTTGGAACCACTTATGGCTCTAATAAGTCAAATTCATCAAATGAAACATGAATAGATTCAACAATTTTTAAGGATCTCTTGTTGAAGACCCTATAAGCTTTGGAGTGTAAGGCATAGCCCAGAAAAACACCTTCGTCAGGTTTGTTATCGAATTTACCTCTATAGTCATTACCATTGTAGACTATGAAGCATTTGCAGCCGAAGATTTTGAAAAATCCAATGTTTGGGGCTTTACCTCTCCAAAGTTCGTAAGGAGTTTTACCGTGAAATTTGTTGATCAAGGATCTATTTTGAGTGAAGCATGTTGTGTTGACGGCTTCTGCCCAGAAGTGCTTAGGCAATTTTGCTTCGGCGAGCATAGTTTTAGCATCTTCAATAAGAGTTATGTTATTTCCTTTCTGCTACACCGTTTTGTTGAGGAGTTCTGACAGCAGAGAAGTTGTGACCTATTCCATGATCATCACAGTATTTTGCTATGCCATTATTGGTGAATTCTGTTCATTATCTGATCGAACATCACTGATTTCATCGAGCTTTTGAGTCTGCAGTCTTCTGAACAGTGATGTGAGGATGTCATAAGTATGATCCTTAGAAGACATCATCTCTGTCCAAGTATATCTTGTGTAATCATCAACTACGACCAAGGTGTATCTGTGACCAACATAGCTGATAGTAGTCACAGGCTCGAAGAGATCCATGTGAAGAAGTTGCAAAGGTCTAGTAGTTGTAAGATCTGGTTTGCTTTTGAAGGAGGCTTTTGAAAGTTTTCCTAGTTGACAAGCTTTGTATAGATGATCATGATCAACAGAAACTCTTGGCATTCCTTTCACCAATCCTTCTTTGGATAGCTTTGATAAATATTTGAAGTTCAGATGGCTGAGACGCTTCTGCCACAGCCAGCTTTTGTCTTGAGCAGAGTTTGTTACAAGACATAGATTAGCAGCCTTTCCATAGGCATTTAAATCTATCACATAGACATTCCCTTGTCTATGTCCAGTAACCGGAGTTGAACATGAGTCTGGATCCTTAATATCACATCTGTTTGAGGAGAATTGGCATATGAGTCCTTTGTCACAGAATTGTGAGATGCTAAGAAGATTGTGCTTCAAGCCTTCTACTAGAGAGACTTTTCCTATGGAGAGATTTCCACAGATGATGGATCCATGTCCAATGGTTCTTCCTTTAGCATTGTCCGCAAAGATGACTGGAGGACCTTTTTCGTCAGTGATATTAGAAAGAAGGCATGATTCTCCGATCATATTTCTTGAGCAGCCACTGTCTAGATACCATACGTCTTTGTTTTCTGAACTTGAAGCAACCACGAAGCATACCTGCAGTATAGATATAAGTAAATCATGGTCCCCTTTATTTATCTTTTCAGGTCCATAGGGTTAGCATTTTTAGGAACCCATACTTGCCTTACTTTTGGAATTGGAGATCCAGTAGGCTTCATAATGGATTTCAGAAGACATTCATGGGCCAAGTGGTGTGAGGTTCCCGGGGTGCGACCCGCGCCCCGCGCGCCCTTGGATAGGGGTGCGCGTACGTGCGGATGCGGGACACCACTGCTCTCGTTCCACCCTCCCTTGTTTAGGGGAAGACGAAATCCAAAGTGCGAGAGGAGTGTTGTCTATGTTAGCACGTTGGAATGTGCCTCGGTTGCCTTGAGTGGATTTTGTATCCAAAATGGGAACTAAAGGTTTCCTCATGTCAGGTTATCCCTTATTTCGGGGATAACAGGATATGGGAATGCATTACCTTTCCATTCTCATTCTCCCCTTTTATCTTTCAGGGGAAAATAGAGAAGTGCAAGAAAAGATATTGCGACGCCCCCACTTATGGATTTATTAAAATAGCCTTATGGCCCAATCAGATCGCTATGGGAGCTATGGGTTTCCCGCATCAAGTTATCCCTTGTTTAGGGGATACCAGGATATGGGAATACATCACCCCTCCATTCCCGTATCTCCCTTTTTTAGGGAGAACAGGAAAGTGCAAAGAGGGAATGTTGCGAGGCCCCACCGGATCTGAAAGTTTTAGAGTCGCCACCTTTATTTTAAGGCAAAAATAAAGGAAAACCGAAAAAAGAAAACCAGAGATTTTAGAAAAGCGGGTTCGGAGGCTAAGTTACGAGTTGGGAAGGTGCTAGGCACCCAACTCGCCCTTTCGGTCTCAAAGCGTTTTTGGCTGAAGTATGCTCATTGTTATATTAATCTAGCAAATAAATAAAGTCTTATTTTGACAAGAGAAAATTAAACAGATACATTCGTGGCTACATTATTTACGGACTCGTAGCCGTCTCCTTCCAATAATTACAAACATATTTAAGAATATTTGGCCATTATAACGGCTCTTTTACATAATATTTCCTATTCTAATCCGGGCAGCACAACGGCTTATATTGGCTACATTGCGCCGGATTTAAATAACAACTTTTGAAAATAAATAATAAAGACAGAAAATGTAAATAAATAAAAATAACAACGCTCTTAAAGGTTTTACCTTTTAGAGCGGTGGTGTGCTCGCTCTGTCCTCCTTGGGAGAGGGAGTCTTTTTGTTGTCTGTGTGTGTGTGTGTTGTTGTGTTGATTTTTGAAGTTTGGGCTTATCAACTCGGGCAGAGTGACAGCTTTATTTGGGTAGGTTTTGGCCTTTTTGGTTGGGCGGAACCTAAACTTAATTTATTGACTTTTTGGAATGGGGATTTGAGGTGGACACCTAACAACTAGGCTAGGGATCACTTATAACTTATGGGTTTTGATTTGGCAGAGTTTGGACGGGGTTTAGAGACTATAGGGGCTTCCACTCACCTATCTCGCATCTCTCGTACTAACTGTATCGAAAGATCGCGAGCTTATTGCGATTAAAATTCGCGTAAACTGAACAACTGAAATGCGAGGCCAGGGGTCTCTATTTATAGTAGAGACTGAGGACGCAGTGGGAATTCCTTGCTTTCTTTCCGTGCATCAGTCGCTTGTACGTTGCGCTTCAGGACTTGTACTTATTTGATCTGAGAGAGATGAACAGCAACACCCATGGTGCGGCCAAGGCAATGCTTGGTGCGGCACCATGGGTGCTATTGGCGGCACCAAGCTCCTTTTGGAGTTTCAAAATTTGTCACTTTCCCCTGCGGTTCAGCGCATCTGCTTTTCCTTTCGCATTTTTGACTCCGCAACTTGACATTCGTTAAGTTTTAACAGTTCTTGATATTTTATGTCAGTCACATACCAGGGGTACAAAATTGGGGTGTCTACAGAGCCCCTCAACGATGGAGTCTACGGGTAACCTTACGGCTTACTGAGTAGACGAACATCGTTGATAAACAAGAGACTCTCCAATTTCGTTCAATTAAGAATGGGAGAATGCAATTGGTAGCAGTTATAATGCACAGGAAAATGCTATCCAAATTCTATAACCTAGACATTTTTAGTCGGTTATAAAAAATTATCGAAGTTTTAAGCAGATGTGAATTTAATGTGCTCGATGGTCGGACCTACTAATGTAGGCGCCTACGTATTCCTATTAAAGGAAATCGAGACCAAGCGTAGTTCGGGCCAAAACCTAAACTACAACTAAAGTGAGGATGCCATGTTCTTGGTCGAGCCCGATCAAGAACACAACAGAAAAAGATTTTTGTGTTTTCGAAAAAGCCGTATTCTTCGGTCGAAACCGTTGTCAAATACGGTATGAAGATTTGAATGTTTTTACGTTACCACCTTTCAACCGGTAAATACCTTGTAGTTGAAGCGTGTTAAGAAGAATTTTCTAATTATGTCGGGCCTTGATGTTGTCTTGTTTCAGACATAACCGAAAACTTTCAAATATCCAGAAAATTGTGCTTGACTAAAGATCCATCGCCTAGCACTGCGAATTGCTTTTCTGTTACCACAATTTCAACCGGTCAATACCTTGTCGTTGAAATGTGTTAAGAAGAATTTTCTAAGTATGTCTGGGCCTTGATCATTTGTCTTGTTTCAGACATAGCCCGAAAATTTTCAGATATCCAGAAAATTGTGCTTGACTAAAGATCCATCGCCGAGCACGGCGAATGGATCATTCTTAAAGTATTTTCGAAAATTGTGAAGTGGAAAATATTCTTTTTCCTTCCTCTTTCTTCTTCTCCCTGTTTTTTTTTGTTTTCAAATATTCCTCTTTTTTTGTGTTTTTTGAAATATTCTTCTTTTTTTTTTGTTTTTTGTATTTTTGAAATCAAACTTTCCTAAAAAGGAAATTATTCTAAAGTCAGGGTAGAATCGTACGACTTACCTTTGCCGGGTGGTCGGTGATTCGACATTTCTACCACTCTCGCTGGGGAGTTTATTCTCTCTCTCTTTTTTTTTTGTGATGGTCGGACCTATAAAGATAGGCTGCCTACGTATCCTTTTTCAAGGAATCAGACCAAACGTAGTTCGGCCTGATGCTGGGAATTTTATTCTTGCTTGCTTTTTTTTCTTTTCTTTTCTTTTGATTTTTTTTCTTTCTTTCTTTTTTTTTTTTTTTTGATCTGCTGGGGAAGTCATTTCCTTTGTCCCTTGGTGAATGGTCGCAAATTTTGGTTAACAAGACTAACTTTGTTAACTTTCTGTTAGGCTCAGGGACCATTTTGGAAACTTTGAAATCTGAGGACTAAAGTGCTGCAGCTGCAAACTTTGGAGGGGGAAAAGGGAAACTTCCCTTTTTCTCCCTTAAGTGGACGGGGAAATGAAAGGAGAAAACACTGCTCCTTATTTTCCTTTCATTCTTCTTTTATTCTTCTGCTGCTCGTCGCCATAGCCACTGTCTTCTTGCTTCTTCTTTTTTTTTTTTTTTCATTTTCTCCATTTTTGCTCATTTTCTCGATTTTCTTCCGCCAATTTCAGTGTTTTACTTAGCAGATGGCTTCTTCTTCGCGGTCCAGGAAGGGAAAAGCACCGATGCGCCCAGAATCTGGTGGTAGGAGGAGGGAACCTCCTAGCTTGATTCGGAATCGGCTCAATTATACGTACTCCAAGGATGATTGGGGCAACCTTCAGCGAGATCGGGACACCCACGTGTCCAATCTTCCCTTAACCACTGTAAGATTTCTCTTTTCTAGCAATTTTCCTGGCTATTTTTCAGATCTGCTAAATTCCTGCACTGTTTGGGACTTTTGGAGCACTCTTGACTTTGTTAGTGATGTATATGCATGTCCTATTTATGCCTAAATGATGTAATTGAGTGAAAATGTATGTAATTTCTGTGATTTATTTTTGCGATGCATGATTTGAAATAGTGGTCACTATTTGACCCTACTATGCATGATTTCTGTTCTAAATGCAAATGAGGCTATATGATGCATGTTTTATATTAAAACATATTTTTGCATGCGATAGAATTGCGAAACGGAATATTCGGAGTATAAATTTAATTTTTCCGAGACACTTTTTGGGCATATTTTCGGATAAAAATGGGACAAAACAGATATTTTTCATGCCCTTAGATTTATTTTCCTAGCATGCAAATGCTGCAGGGGTATAGTAAATACCACAAAGATATTTATTTTGATGATTGGTGATACTTTACCTTCTCTTTGTTGTACTCCTATGGCAGCTTATTGGGCAAATGAAATGCACAATATGAATGCATGAATTATTTTATTTGATACAGATGCAATGCAGAACATTTATAAGATGATGCATGAATTTTTCACATTTTATCATGCACATGACAAATGCAGTTATAATATGTACTTTAAGATGCAAAATTAATTATTTATATATAAAATTGTGTTTTTTTTATTTTTTTTATGAATGAATTTTGAAAGAGAATGATTTTTATTTATATGTATGAAAATAGTATGTGACCATTTAAAGAATTATTTTCTTCTTTTCTCTTTTTTTTTTATGAACAAGATTTTTTTTTATTACTTTTGCTAAAAAAAAAATTATTGTAAAAATCATGAAGTATAAGACATGCGATATGTTTATTATTTATTTAAGAACTGTACAGAAAAGGAAATAAGGATAGAAGACTTACCCCTTTTTTTTTTTTTTCAGGTTCGCAGAAAGTTTGATAGGGTTCGGGTATCATATGGAGATGTAGCTGAAATTTTTAACATGTTACCCAAAGCTGCACAATTGCTGGTGGAGGGCTCGGGCTTCAGCACCTTCTTGCACTCCTTTACTCATTTTACCAGCTTCCTCCCTATCTTCGACGTGCTTCGGGACTTCTGGTGGGACACCACCCACACTTTTCATTTCAGTTGGGGGGAGGTGACCATGACCCCTTGTGATTTCGCTGCTATTACAAGAATCCCTACTAGCATAGGGGAGACCTTGGCTCTGGATTTCACTCTCCGACATCGTAGGGAGGAGATCATAGACCTCCTGGGCTTTGAACCTCGCTTCAAATCGTCGGATGAGGTTTATATTAGCAGCGTTAGACACTGGCTCCTTAATAATGCCGGGCTGGTACCAGCAGATGATGAGGCCGCTATTACTCGAGTAGCCCGAGCTTTTCTTTTCTTTTTCCTCGGCTCATCACTTTTTGCTAATTCTTCTGTCACCCTAAGAGCCTCCGTCTTGGCTTGTCTTGCGGACTTTGATCGGATCCCTGCTTATGATTGGGGACAGGCTGGTTTGGCTGAGTTATATGCTTCTATGGACAGAGCTAGCCGAAATGATTCATCGACCCTGAATGGGTTTGCCCCGGCGTGGGAGGTACATGCCTTTTCCTGCTTTTTCATTCACACATTTTTTTTATGCATCTTTTTTTTATTTCATTTTCATTTCATTTCATTTTTTTTTATGCATCATTTTTTTTTCTTTTTGTGCAGGTCTGGGCTTTTTCATTCTTTAGATTTTCGCCGGGGCGCCTCATTCAACGGGTCTACCAAATCGTGACGTGTCCCAATATGTTGACAGTAACAGGGTCGATTCGAGCGACGACGGTGGTTGCAAAACCAGGGGAAGAGTGCTGGAGCAAATTGTTGGCTCTAATCCTGGCTCAGTGCATTTTCTCCCTTGGGAAAGCCTGGAGGGACATTACCATACTGCGCTGATGTTGAGCCGCTGCCGGATATTGATGGTTTCCACCATGGTAGATTCTTTGTACATGGGCGAGCGGGTGAATCGTCAGCACCAATATTTTCTAATGGCTCCAGTGGTGCCTCCTCGGCCCCTGCTTGGGTGATAGAGCCTGAGCAACTGCTCGACCGGTCTCAATACTTGGGGAAATACCTCGTTCCCACAACAGATTATCCAGTGATGTCATACGAGGATTTCCTGAGATTAGAGCTGCATCCCCCTCCTGCTCCTGTTGTGCCCAGGCGGCATTCTGATGCTACTGTCAGGCCTGGGTCATCCATTTCACGTCTCGACGAGAACCTGATGTTCACAGAGCCCGATGATATTTTCTCTACTTTTCAGTATGACTGGGGCGGTGGATTAGTAGAGCAGGTTCTTCCAGATGTCGAGATCCCGGAGGAGCGTCGTGTCCCGGAGCAGGCTCGTTCGGTAGACACATCCGCCTTTATTGTCTCTTTCCTTTTTATTTATTATATTTTTTTTTCCATATTTTTTTTTCGAGACTGATACTTCTTTTTTTTATTCATTTTTTCTTTATTTTTTAGGTGAACGTGTCTACTTACAAGAAACTGCTGCGGGGCTTTTTCAGCATCAGCAAGCTGTATCAGAAGTTGGCTGATGAATTTTCTTGTAAGGGGAGCAGCTCAGTGCGGCGGCCCAGACGTCGAGATGACGACGATGATGATGATGACGACGATGATGATGACGGGTCAAGCCGCGGCCGGGGCAGAGGTCGAGGAGTCGCAATGGGTCCCAGGGTCAGGGGTGGTGGTCTTCCCAGAAGCCAGTCGTCCCGAGCACATTAGTCTTTGACTTCCTGCGAACATTAGTATTTCTTTCTTTTTTTTTTTTTGCATTTTTTTTATTTTTATTCTTTTGTATATATTTTTTTTCTGTAAAAGAAATCTGTACAAACATTATGGAATAATGCAATATAATGTATATGATGCAATATGTTATACATGCAAAAATAAATTCACACAGAAAATAAAACTATACCAAACATCTAAAATGTAATGGCACGCTGTATTTTGAAGAAAGGGATTTTTGAAAATACACCTTTGGATAAGAGCGGGCTTTTCGGGTGATATCGGAATGGGAAAATGGCAGAATCTCTTATTCTTTCGGTGCATTGTGGCTGTTGAGTCCGTGGCCGTAGCCTCCTTTTGTAGGTTTATTTTTTTGCGATCAGACGCAGCAGTAGACGATGGCTGGAGCCGAAATATCATGGTACCGGGCAGCACAGCTATCCAAGATAATGGGGATACTGATGATGAGGATGGAGACACCTCTGGTGGCTCTCATGCTGATGTGTCTAGAGCTTCTTCTGCGCCTCGCAGAAAGAGTATATGGGCCCGGCTCGGTGGACGCTTCAGGCACTGATGGACCGCTCGGGGCTATGGCTGCAAGAAAAGGATTGTTTCTGGGGAAAACAAAGGGGGTATAGGCAATACATAGATATGTACAAATGCAAGTAATGTATAATATAAACGTCTTAATAAGTATTCCTAAGTTGCACCTTAGGACCTGTAAAATTTATATTTTAATGTTTTAATGTGAGCTGCTTTGTCGTGGTTTTTCTCTTTTGTCAGTCGAGTCTCTGATGTGTTTGAAGACCGGAGGTAGTACGCTGATAGCTTCAAATAATGCCTTCCCTCTCCTTTTATTATTTTTTCATCATTTTTTATGCCCTAAATTTTGCCTAGGCCGCCCTTTCGGGTTTTCAACCTAGCGAGCTTTTTTTTTTATTTTTTTATTTATATGCTCTAATTTTTGCCTAGACCGCCCTTTCGGGTTTTCAGCCTAGCGAGCTTTATATATATATATATATATATATATATATATATATGTGCCCTAATTTTTGCTTAGACCGCCCTTTCGGGTTTTCAGTCTAGCGGGCTGGAGAGAGAAGCATTAGCTGGACAGGATGGCTCAGGCGTAGTACCTTTTGAGTTTGTCGAGGTTGAAAGGCTGGACAAGATCTTCTCCGTCTTGGTTTGAGAGCAGCACGGTGTGAGGTTCCCGGGGTGTGCTCCCGCGCCCCGCGCGCCCTTGGATAGGGGTGTGCGTACGTGCGGATGCGGGACACCACTGCTCTCGTTCCACCCTCCCTTGTTTAGGGGAAGACGAAATCCAAAGTGCGAGAGGAGTGCTGTCTATATTAGCACGTTGGAATGTGCCTCGGTTGCCTTGAGTGGATTTTGTATCCAAAATGGGAACTAAGGGTTTCCTCATGTCAGGTTATCCCTTATTTCGTGGATAACAGGATATGGGAATGCATTACCTTTCCATTCTCATTCTCCCCTTTTATCTGTCAGGGGAAAATAGAGAAGTGCAAGAAAAGATATTGCGACGCCCCCACTTATGGATTTATTAAAATGGCCTTATGGCCCAATCAGATCACTATGGGAGCTATGGGTTTCCCGCATCAAGTTATCCCTTGTTTAGGGGATACCAGGATATGGGACTACATCACCCCTCCATTCCCGTATCTCCCTTTTTTAGGGGAGAACAGGAAAGTGCAAAGAGGGAATGTTGCGTGGCCCCACTGGATCTGAAAGTTTTTAGAGTCGCCACCTTTATTTTAAGGCAAAAATAAAGGAAAACCAGAAGAGAAAACCAGAGATTTTAGAAAACGGGTTCGGGGGCTAAGTTACGAGTTGGGAAGGTGCTAGGCACCCAACTCACCCTTTCGGTCTCAAAGCGTTTTTGGATGAAGTATGCTCATTGTTATATTAATCTAGCAAATAAATAAGGTCTTATTTTGACAAGGGAAAATTAAACAGATACATTCGTGGCTACATTATTCTGGACTCGCCGCCTCCTTCCAATAATTACAAACACATTTAAGAATATTTGGCCATTATAATGGCTCTTTTACATAATTTTTCCTAATCTAATCCGGGCAGCACAACGGCTTATATTGGCTACATTGTGCCGGATTTAAAATACAACTTTTTGAAAATAAATAAAAGAAAGAAAATACAAAATAAAATAAAATACGCTCTTAAAGGTATTACCTTTTAGAGCGGTGGTGTGCTCGCTCTGTCCTCCTCGGGAGAGGGAGTCTTTTTTTGTTTTGAATTGAATTGAACTGGAATTGAACTGGATTTGAGGCTTGGGCTGTTCTACTCGGGCAGAGTGACAGCTTTATTTGGATAGGTTTTGGCCTTTTCAGTTGGGCGGAACCTAGACTTAAATTTTAACTTTTTTAGCTCATTACTCGGGCAGAGTAACGGCTTATTTTGAGATTTTTGGACTGGGGTTTTAAGGTGGATACCTAACAACTAGGCTAGGGATCACTTATAACCTATGGGTTTTTGATTTGGCAGAGTTTGGATGGGGTTTGGAGATTTTAGGGGCTTCCACTCACCTATCTCGCACCTCTCGTACTAAATATATCGAAGGATCGCAGAAGCAGAGCTTCGCTGCGATGAAAACCTTCGCGTAAATTGAACACTGAAATGAGAGGCCGGGCCTTCTTATTTATACTGGAGCTTGAGGACGCGGCTGGAATTATTGGATTTCTCTCCGTGCATTGGCCGCTTGTACCGAGCGCTTGAAGACTTGTACTGAATTGAATTCGTGAGAGAGCATGAGAACATGCTTGGTGCGGCCAAGCTATTGCTTGGTGCGGCACCAAGCTACTTTTTGAAGTTTGCAATTTTGACACTTTCCCCCTGCAGTTCACTGTTTCGCGCATCCTGCTTTTCCTTTCGCATTTTTGACTTCGCAACTTGACATTTGTTAAGTTTTAACAGTTCTTGATATTTTATGTCGAGTTACATACCGTACGAATTGGGGTGTCTGAGAGCCCTCAGCGATGGAGTTCACGGGTAACCTTTCGGCTTCTTGAGTAAGCGAACATCGTTGATTAACAAGAGACTCTCCAATTTCGTTCATTTAAGAACAGGAGAATGCAATTGGTAGCAGTTATAATGCACATGAACATGCTATCCAAACTCTATAACCTAGACATTTTTAGTCGGTTATAAAAAAAAATTATCGAAGTTTTTAAGCAGATGCGAGTTTGATGTGCTCTGATGGTCGGATCTACTAATGTAGGCTGCCTACGTATTCCCTATTAAAAGAAATCAGACCAAGCGTAGTTCAGGCCAAAACCTTAAACTACAATGGAAAAAAGATTTTATGTTTTCGAAAAGCCGTATTCTCGGTCCGAAACCGTTGTCAAATACAGTATGAAGATTTGAATGTTTTTCTATTACCACCTTTCAACTAGTTGAAACGTGTGAAGAAAAATTTTCTAATTATGTCTGGGCCTTGATCGCTGTCTTGTTTCCAGACATAATCCGAAAACTTTCAAATATCAGAAAATTGTGTTTGACTAAAGATCCGTTGTCGAGCATTTCAAATCTGTTACCACAATTTCAACCGGTCAATACCTTGGCATTGAAATGTGTTAAGAAAACTTTCTAGGTATGTCTCGGGCCTTGATCATTGTCTTGTTTCCGGACATAACTTCGAAAATTTTCGGATATCGAGAAAATTGTGCTTGACTAAAGATCCGTCGCCGAACACGACGAATTAATCATTCTTCAAGTTTTTTCGAAAATTGTGCAGTGGAAAACATTCTTTTTCCTTTCTTTTTTTTTTGTTTGAAATATTCCTCTTTTTTTTGTGTTTTTGAAATATTCCTCTTTTTTTGTGTTTTTGAAATATTCCTCTTTTTTTGTGTTTTTGAAATATTCCTCTTTTTTTTGTGTTTTTGAAATATAAATTTTCCTTAAAAGGAAATTATTCTAGAGTCAGGGTAGTGAATCTGTACTGACTTACTGTTGCACCAGGGTGGGCTATAGCAGATTCAGTGATTCGACATTTCTACCACTCTTTCTTTGGAGAATTTCTTTTTTTTTCTTGTTTTATGATTGTGATGGTCGGACCTCGATGTAGGTGCCTCACGTATCCTTTTCAAGGAATCGGACCAAGCGTAGTTCGGCACGATCTTTGAGAATCTTATTCTTGCTTGCTCTTTTTTTTCTTTCGATTTTTTTTCTTTCTTTTCTTTCTTTCTTTTTCTTTCTTTCTTTTTCTTTTTCTTTTCTTTTGATTCTATTTTTTTTTTTGCTTTTGATTCTATTTTTTCTTTTGATTTTTTTTTCTTTTGATTTTTTTGATTTTTTGATCTCGCTGGGATATTATTTCCTTTGTCCTTCGGTGAGTGGTCGCAAATTTTGGTTAACAAAACTAACTTTGTTAACTTTCTGTTAGGCTCGAGGGGACCATTGTGAGAATTTTGAAATCGAGGACTAGAGTCTTTGTTACAAACTTTGGAGGGAAAAAGGGAAGATTCCTCTTTTCCTCCTTTAGTGGGCGGGAGTTGTGAGAAATGATCCTTTGCTCTTCTTTCTCCTTTCCTTTCTTTGATTTCTTCACTGCTGGCGCCATAGCCTCCTTCGCCGTTTATTTTTTCTATTTTCTTCATTTTTGCTCCTTTTCGATTTTCTTCGCCAATCTCGGTGTTTTACTTAGCGGATGGCTTCTTCTTCCACGATCCAGAAGGAAAGGCAAATCTGCGCCCGAATGCGGCGGTAGGAGGAAGAACTTCCTACCTTGGTTTGAATCAATTTGAATTATACATACTCCAAGGATGATTGGGGCAACTGTGGTGTGAATCGGGACACCCATCTCTCCAATTTCCCTAACTCCCAGTAAGATTTCTCTTTTCAAGCAATTTTCTGAATATTTCTCGGATACGCTAAATTCTCCTTTGCATTTGGGACTTTTGGAGCACTCTTGACTTTGTTAGTGATGTATATTTTTTTTTTTTTTTTTTAAAGGTTGGAGGGGACATGGACGTACTGACCCCTTAATTTTTATTTATTATTTTTAATGCCTTGAAAGGCTACAATTATCGTTATATGATGCCTTTGGTATGGCTCGAACAATTGGTGCCTGCGGGGAGGCTTTGAACACCCGACCTCCGGGTTGAGAGTAGTTAAGTCCGGGGTGCCTCTGGTAGGGCTTGAATACTCAACCTTCCGTTAAGATAAGTGAGTAGCTAAATGGGGGCCTTTGGATAAGGCTTGAACAACGATGCCTACGAAGAGGGCGAACACTTTTGGTACCTATTGAGAGGTATTGTAAAGTCGGGGTGTCTCTAGTGAGTCTCGAACACCCAACCTCTCCGTTAGGAGAAGTGGCGATTGAGCTAGAGCTAGATTTGGTTGTTAGTGATGTATATGCATGTCCTATTTATGCCTAAATGATGCAATTAGTGATAATGCATGTAATTTCGTGATTTAATTTTGCGATGCGATTTGAAATAGTGATCACTATTTGACTTTATTATGCATGATTCATGTTCTAAATGCAAGCGGGCTATATGATGCATGTTTTACACTAAATTACATTTTTTGCATGCAATAGAGCCTGGCGATAAACGGAATATTCGGATATAAATTTAATACCACGAGGCGC
>CM028377.1:78002483-78427452 GCA_013146195.2 Codonopsis lanceolata
TAATGGTGGACAACAAACAACACATAATGGACAATACTCAAATCAACAACAACTTGTCATTACCAAAAACATGATCATACATCAACATTACATCATTTACAAGTGACATAATGGACAATACTCAAAGCTTGACAACATCATGGCTTGATTTGCATACACCACAAAAAGGATACTCTACCCCTGTTTCTGCAGTTAAAGTAGCAAAAACATCATGCCTTCATTTGCATACACCCCAAAAAAGATACTATACCCCTGCTTTCACGATTCACGATAAGTAGCAAAACATCATGCCTTCATTTGCATACACCCAAAAAAGATACTATACCCCTTTTCTGAGTTAAAGTACCAAAACAAAGTCAAAAACTCCCAAAACACCTAATCAACAAGTCAATCAATATCTATAAAGCTGTCCATTGGTCTTCTACAATTCTTTGCAAAATGTTGTTCACATATTCCTTTGTGATCTTCTAATCTGTGCCCCTTTCTCCAATTTAACTCTTTTAATACTCTGGGGTCCCTAATTGAAAGACAGACAATAAAATGTTAACAACATTTACAAATCAATCACAAGTTAATCACAAATATTCATAGAACAAAAATGATTTACCAGACTTGGTTGACTAGCAAATCTTATATTCCTCTTGTGCGCCTAGCTCCCTCAACAACAATTGGTTGGCTTGCTTGAGTCATGACTTGTGTATTTCCACTCCCTGGCTGCTGCCTTGCTACTTCCCCTACCAGCCTTGCCCCCTCTCCAACAATTGGTTGCCCTGGTACTTCCCTACACCCGCTTGCTGTCCCTCCAACAACCCAAGTTGGTTCTTTGCCTTCTACTTTGTGGACATGCCTTGGTCCTTCACCACTAATCGGTTCCTATTTATAACACAAGGAAATTTAAGCCAATGTAAACTGAAAGCAAAAACCTAAGGAATTGATAACAGGTTCACAGAATAACAATTTGACCTGACTTGTTTGAGTCCTGACTGTTGTATTTCCACTCCTTGGTTGTTGTGTTGCTCCCTCACCAACAGTTGGTTCCTGCCTTGCTACTTTGTGGACATGCCTTGGTCCTTCACCACTAACTGGTTCCTATTTATAACACAAGGAAATTTAAGCCAATGAACTGAAAGAAAAAACCTAAGGAATTGATAACAGGTTCACAGAATAACAATTTTACCCCGACTTGTTTGAGTCCTAACTGTTGTATTTCCACTTCCTGGTTGTTGTGTTGCTCCTTCACCAACAGTTGGTTCCTATTGATAACACATAATAACAATGCTCAAAGAAGGAAAAAACAATAATATATAACAGGTAAACTAAAAAAATAACTTATTTACCTGAGAAGTCCCATCAGTTTCAATTTCTTTTGAGGCAACCTCTCTTATTGTGCCCAATTCCATTACAAATTCATCTCATTACCCTACCTTTCCTTGATAACCCGGTTTCTGTGGAGGACGACCTTGGTGATCCTTTCCTCTTCATGTGCGGCTTTAATCCTTAATTTTCTAGATCCGCGCGGCAATTTCCTATTTAGTTGTATCGGCATAGGTTTCTTGCTTGACTTTGCCCATGATCTTCACCACCGATTGGACTCAAAGAATATGCATAAGCTTTTTAAAAATGTTGATTTCGGGTAACAATCATCCAAGTATTTTCGGGCCTTTCACCTTTTGGAGTATGGCGGCAAGAATTGCATAGATACAAGGATTCCACTAAGCTGCCATCTTCACAACCCGCAACTCTTCCTATCAATGTTTACCACATAACCCTCTTTTTTATACCCCACCTCAAACTCTCGGCCCATTATAGATTGAGTTCCAAAACCTCACATCTTCTTTGTTTTTCTCCAATACTTTTATGATAGCGAGGACAATACTCATCATAATGTCTCATCATCCATGTTCTTCTTTTCTCCAACCTAGCCATCATATACAACCTGATTTCTTCTAACATATATATGATTGGCTTGAATCTAAACTCAACAATGGTTCCATTAAAAGCTTCTGCCATGTTATTCTCAACATTATCAACCTTAATATCAGTCCTAAAGAAGGCCCTGCAGAATTGCCCTAGGTCTCTTTGCATCAACCCATAATATCTTTGCCTCATCAACCTCTTTCAGTTTATCCAATTCATTCTGCATTTGAGTCTCATTACTTGCATAAGTCCACGCCCAAAAACATTTTCTCAGCTCACCTCCCTTGAACTGCTTCTTCCAGTTGCTGTAAATATGTCTAGCACAATTTCTATGCTCAACAAAAGGTAGAATCTCATGTACTGCCTCCATCGACCCCTTATGTTGATCGAGATCACAACCCATCCATCACCACTCCCTAAACCCAAGTCTTCCTTTAATAGTTCAATAAACCACTTCCAATTTTTTTTGTTCTCAACCTGAACCACAGCCCATGCCACAGAAACATCTGATTATTTCCATCCCTCCCTATTGCAACAAGTAATTCCCTTTACAAACCCCCTTTCAAAAAGCATCCATCAAGGCCTAAAACAGCCTACACCCATTCAAAACCCCTTCTTCAATGCACCAAAACATATGTATATCTTATCAAAATAGTCTTCCCCAGGTAGTTGGATGAACCCATTTATCTATCTCAATAGTGCTCGCTTCATTTCTTCTTTTTAACTCTTTTACGTAATCCCAAAGTTTGGCATAGTGCCCATCCAGTGATCCTATCTCTTCACCAAGAACCCTAGCCTTAGTTCTTAAGCACATACTCATACTCACATCTAATCCATGTGTATCCAACACCTCTTTTTAAACTGTTTTACTTTCCATTTAGGGTTACTTAAAATCTTTTCATGATACATTTTAGCTAGCCATGCAACACTACAACATCTGCTCTTAAACCTCTTTCCACATTGATGGACTGGACAGAAAGTTTTAATCTGAAATGTAGTTTCATCACGAATAGTGCTAGCCCAAACCTCCCATGTACAAACATCTGAATTAACACACTTTGCATGTACCCTTTTTTTTATCATTTACCATAAATCTTATGTCATACCCATTCTTGCAACCATAATCCCTAATTGCATCCCTACATTCCTGGACATTAGTGAAAGTTTCATGCAAGCTGAAATTTCTATTCTTCATATCACATTTAGGGTTATACCTAGGGAACTTTTTTCTCACATCTTTCTGTACACTATCATCATTTTCATCTTCACTGGTACTATCAGAATCAGGAGGGAAATCAACATCCCTCTCATCAAACACCATCTCAGAATTTTCAAGATTATGGACTACTAATTGTCTGTCATCCTCACCACCAATTTTAGATGTATCCCTGCTCAAAGGCAAAATTATATGTAAACCCTCTCCTCTTAATTCCAAAAGACTTTTCATTCATACCCCATTTGACATTATCCTTGGTCTTGAAGGAAATCACATTCCTCCTAGCAGTTAGTAACTCATCATCATTGAGGTTTTCTAGGTCCTCATCTTCCAAACTAAATTCAGAATCATCATCCTCACTATCTTCAGACCCAAGATAATCAACATCACTATACATCTCATATTCTGGTTCCCTATCATCATGTAAAATGTAAATTTCAACCTGTCCTAATTCTTCAGCAACTTTCATGAACATCTCCCAATCCCTAGGGGTATACAATGCCCTAAGCCCTGTGTCATTAGGATTTGAAACAATTGTACGATAAAAAATGGAACTCACATGAGAATGCCCTAGCTCACTTTCTACTCTACCCTTTAACCCAGAAAATGAGATGTCTTTCATATCTAACTCATCCCAATAGTGCTCCTTCCCCTGATATTGACCAGACATTTCTTTGAGAAATTCACCCCCATAATGACACTTTACAGAAATTTTCATTGTGCCCTGAAAGTTTAATACAATAAGATGAGGGGACCATAATAATCAGACAAAACCAAACATTTAATATAATACAAAAATTTTAAAAAACAAAGTAGTGGAGGACCAAGCATAATATAAAAAAAATCATGCACACAATAGTGGGGGACCAAGCAAGATTGTAAAACATAGTGGGGGACCAAGCAAAATGACTAACAAAAGCCCTCATATACACGACAAATTCACAAAAAAAAATTCACAAAAATATCACAAAAAACCATAAATACTCTCACTATATGCAAGCAGAATCTTAATCTTTTTTAATGACATCAAAATCGAATAAAACTAACCAATGTTTCAATTAAAACCCTATTATGTAACACAAATTAGGATTTTTTTTTCAAGAAACCCTAATTTGTGTTACGGCCTCGTAACATATTTAAAACAGTCAAAAAAATTAGGGTTTTTGTATGCTCACCTTCAATCCTTCGCGATTTCAGCCAGTTGATGAACGATTAGTCTAAGTTGCCTTTAATCTTCGTGATTTCAGCCGGTTGAGAAATTTGAGTTCAAGTCGATTGTTTGAAGTGTCGAAGGATTTGGGTAATGTGATTGATTTAGTTGAAGTCGATTGTTTCTGCTTTTGATCACGTGCACAACATGTCTCTATGTATAAGGACATTTATGACTTTTCCATGATTTCCGTCCACTAAATAGACGGAAAATACATATGGCGACCTTAGTGATTACAATTGTTAAGTAAAATGACTTTTTTGACGAAAAATTTAGTAGAGTTAGCTTAATGAATTATTGCCGAAAGTAGGGTGACTAAATTGATATTTAAACCAAAAGAATAATAGAAAGTGCTTGTGAGTGAATTTCAAAATTTTCTTTGCGTTAGGTTACCAGGAAAAATGAACTAATTCGAAAATTATTTTCTTTTCCTTCAAGTAGCCCAAACTCTTTCTTGCTATAAGCACTAGAAAATAATTTTTTACCACTTCATCATCTTTTGATAAATTTTTATCGTAAAGTATTCACTTGGAGGCTTTAAAAACTCTTAGTTTTCTAGCTATTAACTAATGATAATACATAATAATAATCAATATGATAATGAGTATTAGTATTAATATATATAACTTTTTCTATTGTCAATAGTATAAGACTCATATTTAAAAACTTTAAAACTAATTAACATTACTTCTAATCAATGTGAGATAAAATTCTTCAAGGTGAGATATTATTTCTAATGACTCACTTCTAATACTATATTTAAGCATTCATATCTTATTCATCCAAAACTTGATTTGAACCATAAATATATCATTTCGATACTTTTGTTGAGTATAACATATTTGCACAATTACTTTTGCCAACAAACAAATGACTCATAAAATAATTCGTGCCTCAAATTACACAATTTCGTTCACTAAAAATACTAATTTTTTTAACAAATATTATACTTTAAGTCTTGATATCTTATTCATCCAAAACTCGATTTGGACAAATAAATATATCATTTCGATGCTCTTACCGAGTAGAATACATTTTCGCAATTACTTTCGCCGATAAACAAATGACATGTAAAGAAATTTATCTCTCAAGTTACACAATGTTTTTCACTAAAAATATTTTTTTAATTGTATTTTAAGTCTTGATATCTTATTCATCAAAAACTCGATTTGGACAAATAATATATCATTTCGATGCTCTCACCGAGTAGAACACATTTGCGCAATTACATTCGTCAACAAACAAATGACACATAAAGAAATTTGTGCCTCAAGTTGCATAATTTCTTTTTACTAAAAACACTAATTTTTTAACAACAGAAGAGATGTATCACACATTGGTTAGAAATTAATGTTGATTTAAAAATACTATTATTAAGTATCAATAAAAGAGATGTATCATACATTGGTTGAAAAATAATGTTAGTTTTCAAAGTCATTTGATAAAAAATTCAGCCATTATTACCAATAGAAGATGTATATCTCACATTGGTTACAAAATATTTTACTACTATTACCAATAGAAGAGATGTATCTCACATTAGTTAGAAATTGATAATGTTTTAAAAATACTATTATTAATTACCAATAGAAGAGATATATCATACATTGGTTAGAAAGTGATGTTGGTTTAATTTTCAAAATCTTTTGATAAAAGACTTCTACCATTATTACCAATAGAAGATGTATATCTCACATTAGTTAAAAAAATTATGTTGATTTTAAATTATTTTAGATTATATAAAAGACTTTTACTATTATTAGCAATTGAAAATATGTATCACACATTTGTTTTAAATTGATATTGGGTTTAAATTACTATTATTACCAATAAAAGAGATAAATCTTACATTGATTAAAAATTGATGTTTACTAAAAGTCTTCAAATAAAAAAAATTTCTACTTTTATCATCAATAAAAGAAAAGAGAATAGATGTATCCCATTATATAGAAAGAGATGTTGGTTTTAATTTTTTTAGATTAAAAAATTTATACTACTATTATCCAAATGATGAGATGTATTCCACATTGGTTAGATAGTGATTTATGTATTATTAAAACTTTTTTTTTATAAAAAACTTAATACTAATAGAAAAAATATGTATTGCACACTGGTTAGGAAAGTGATATTAGTTTAAAATGTTTTAGATAATGTATCTCACATTGGTTACAAAAAGATTCACATTATTTAGAAGTATATATTGGTTATATAAGTCTTTAGATAAAAGAATTTTTATGTTATAATCAATAGAATATATGTATCCCATATTTTTTTAGAAAGAGATGTTGATTACAAAAGTTGTTATATAAAAGATTATTATTTTTACTATAGAATAATGTATCTCACATTTGTTAGAAATTAGTGTTGATTTTAAAAATATCATTATTGACAATAGAAAAGATGTATACCACATGGTTAGAAAGAGATGTTTGTTTTAAAAGTCTTTAGATAAAAGTTTTAAACTTTTATTATCAATAGAAAATAGAAAAGAAGTGAAAGGATTAAACCGAGGAAACGATCCTCGGCACAACAACGGGCCCCACTTAGAAAACCGCTAGTAGCAAAACCATAGAAACATACATCCCCGAGATAACGCGAGATTCCCGGAGCCGAGCAACGGACAACCCACGGCTTCCATCACCCTCGGCCTCGCCCACTAAAGTGATCCCCAGCACCCTCGGCCTCGGCGATATTAGCACCTTACCACAAGACCGCTCGGCCTCGGCGTTAGATCAATCATCACCCGGCCTGACAAAGAAGCTTCCCTAGACCCGGTGAAACCGCTACACGCAACCACCAACTCCCTGACAAACGCTCAGCCCACTTATTTCTGACAGAGACCATCAGTGTATTTAATGCCCGCCGCAACATGTTCCCCAATGAGCGACCGTCACGTCACCAGAAAGATCAAGTATAAATAGAAGACATACATTGATGGTAAAGGTAAGTTATTTATGAGATATCAAAACTCCATTATCACAACTCATTATCAAACAATTTACTATTACGGCACATTTATTACTCATCTTTTACCGGATATCTTACTCTCACGCCGGAGGGTTCTAGTCGGGCCACACCGACTCCTTAACTGTGTTTGTTGTTTGCCTTGTGCAGTTAACCATGAAGCCAACGGAAGACAAACCTGTGGAACCCACATCATCTCTGATTCAAACGTGGACAACAAGACAAGGTCACCACGAAAATAGCGTGATCAAGAAGTATATCACATTGTTAGAATATGAATAATGATTTTAAAAGTCTCAAAATTAATATTTTAATATCATAAAGTCCAAAATTTAAGGTGTCTACTAACGCAGATATGTTAAACGTTTTTATTTGGATGAAAATTTATTTTTCTTTTCATTTATGACAATGATTATAAGAATTGTACAATATTACTATTACTATTGCTATTATTATTATTATTATTATTATTATTATTATTATTATTATTATTATTATTATTATTATTATTATTATTATTATTATTATTATTATTATTATTATTATTATTGTAACAATAATACTAGTATTATTCTCAAGCATTCATGTGTGACTCATTGTTTCTCAGCCATTATCTATTAATAATATGTATTAATAATTAATAAAATAATGAAATATTAATCTTATATATATATATATATAATTCAACTAAAATTATTTTCAAACTAATGTGGGATACAACTTTATTAGTAATAAAATGTTAGATTTTTAATCTAATGAATTTTAAAACAAAAATCAATTTATAACTAATATGAAATACATTTCTACTAATATTACCAATAGAAAATTTTTAATCTTAAATTGGTTATAAATTGATGTTAGTTTTGAAAGTATTTTGATAAAAGATTTCTACTTTTATCACCATATAGAATAGATGTATCTTACATTGTTTAGAAAAAAAGATATTCGTTTTAAAAGTCTTATATTAATTAAAGACTTCTACTCTTATTACCAATAAAAGATATGTATCTCACCTTATTTAAAAATAAATGTTGGTTTAAAAAGTTTTTAGATTAATTTTTTTTGTTACAAATAGAATAGATGCATGTATCTCACATTGGTTACAAAGTATTCTACTATTATTATCAATAGAAGAAATGTATCCAACATTGGTTAGAATTGAATGTTTGTTTTAAAAAATATTATTATTACCAATAGAATAGATGTAACATATATTTGGTAGATGGTAATGTTGGTTTTCAATTTTTTTAGATATAAGATGTTTACCATTATTACTAATAAAATATGCATATATCACATTGGTTAGAAAGTGATGTTGATTTTAATTTTGGATAAAAGACTTTTACTATCATTACTATTAGAAGAGATATCCTACATTGATTAAAAAATGATGTTGGTTTAAAAAGTCTTGGATAAAAGACTTTTAGTTTTATCATCAATATAGGCCTCGTCCGGTGCATTATTTTCAAAACGCAGCTTTTTCTAAACGCAACGTTTTTAAAATGCAGCATTTTCAAAACGTAATTTTTTTTTGTAAACATGTTTGGAAAACTATTTCAAAACGCTATTTTTATAAACAAAATAGTTGTACACGCAACTGTAGACACCCCAATTTCGTACCCCTGGTATGTGACATGACATAAGATATCAAGACATGTTAAAACATTAACAAATGTCAAGTTACAGGGTCAAGAGTGCAAAAGGACAAAGCAGGATGCGCAAAAGGACGAATTGCAGGGACTAAAGTGTTCAAAAATTGCATATTTTGGAAATGGGCGTGGCTACCCATGAGTTTGGGCATGGCGCCCAAAATGGGCGGGGGTGGCGCCTAAATTGCTTCCTTCTGCCCACTGTTCATCAAATAGTTGCCGCATAATGCAACTTTCACAGGCCGTACACCGATTGATCTTGAGAGAAGAAAATTTATTTCCTGCGATGTCCCTGATTTCTCCTATAAATAGAGGCTCTCGGCTTCTCGCAACAGCACTCCTTCCTTCGTAAAGCTTCTCCGCGTTAACGTTACGCTGGAGAATTAGAGAGCGATGTGAGATAGTGAGTGATCACCTCAAAAAGCCTCGAAACCCTGCCAAACTTCCTCCAAACACAAAACCAACCGATAGAAGTGTACCTTAGCCCCCCAGCTAGGTATCCACCCTTTTTTCCCGGTCCAAAAATCGTGGAAAGAGCAATTGCTCTGCCCGATTTAAAATGCCAAATCGCTCAGAAATAAGCCGTTATTCTGCCCGATTTCAGCCAACCTCAAGCCAACAAACAACCATACACAAACAGTTACCCTGCCCCGATCCCGAGGCCGAAAAGTAACTTTCAGAGCAGTCACGCTGCCCAAATTCACACAACACACAACACAACAACAACAACAACAACAAAAGACTCTCTCTCTCCGAGGGACAGGGCGAGCACACCCTAGGCTGTCTGTAAGTTTATTTTAAAGTCTTTCATTTTTGTAAAAGTATTATTTCCAATCCGGCCCAATGTAGATATATAAGCAGTTGTGCTGCCCGGATTTAATTAGAAAATAGTACTAAATATAGCAGTTGTTATAGTTAAATATTTTCAGATGTATTTGTAATTATTTGCATTATTTATTCATTAAAGTCTTTGTTTGTAAAAGTATTATTTCCAATCCGGCCTAATGTAAATATATAAGCAGTTATGCTGCCCGGATTTTGTTAGGAAATAATACTAAATGTAGCCGTTACTATGGCCAAATATTTTCAAGTATATTTGTGATTGTTTGTAAAAGAGACTGTTGCAAGTCCGTAAATAATATAGATGTAATGGATATATTTGTAGGCAGTTAATGCTTTATTTACCTGTTAAATAAATATAACAAAAAGCATACTTTAGCCAAAAACCGTTTTGAGACCGAAAGGGCGAGTTGGGTGCCTAGCACCTTCCCAACTCGTAACTTAGCCTCCGAACCCGTTTTCTTTATCTCTGGTTCTTTTTCTGGTTTTGCTTTATTTTTGCCTTAAAATAAAGATGGCGACTCTAAAAACATTTTGGATCGGTGGGGCCTCATGACATCTTTCTTTGCACTTTCACGTTCTTCCCTAAAAAAGGGAGAATGAGAATGAAAAGGTGATGTATTCCTATGTCCTGGTATCCCCTAAACAAGGAATAACTTGACGTAGAAAACCCAAAGCATTCATAGTGATCCGAAATAGGCCATAAGGCTATTTTCATAAAATCCATAGTGGGGGCGCTGCAACATCTTTCTTTGCACTTTCACGTTCTCCCCTAAACAAGGGAGAATGAGAATGGAAAGGTGATGTATTCCTATATCCTGGTATCCCCTAAAAAAGGGATAACTTGACATAGAAATTCCAAAGCTCCCATATTGGATCAAAAATCCACTAAAGGCAAACGAGGCGCATTCCAACGCGCTATTCCGACAGCACTCTTCCCGCACTTTTGATTTCGTCCTCCCCTAGACAAGGGAGGGTGGAGCGACGGCGATGGATGTCACCGCATCCGCGGACGCAGCGCCTATCCAGGCGCGGGCGCGGAGCACCCATCCCGGGAACCCACAGCAACATATTTTTAAAACGCTCCAAATTGGAGCGTTTTAAAATGCTGTACATTTTTAAAACGCTGCATTTTAAAAAGCTGCATTGAAACACTTTTAAAGAGAAAACACTGCGTTTTTTACCAACATTTTGATCAAAACGCTCCACCAAACAAACACATAATAGAAGAAATGTATCTCACATTATTTAGAAATAGATGTTGGTTATAAATTTTTTAAAATAAAAGACTTCTACTATTATTATCAAATGAGGATATCTATCTCACATTGGTTAGAGAGTGATACTAATTTTAAAAGTATACCATTATTAACAATAGAATAGAAGTATTTCATATTAGTTAGAAAAGTGATATTGGTTTTAAAAAAAATTAGATGATGAATCTCACATTGGTTACAAAAAAATGTATCTCACATTATTTATAAATGAGTATTGGTTATAAAAGTCATTAGATAAAGACATTTTTATGTTATCATCAATAGAAAATATGTATATCACATTGTTTAGAAATGAATGTTGGTTAAAAAGTCTTTTATCTACTACTATTATTACTAATAGAAAATATGTATACCACATGGCTAGAATGTGGTGTTGGTTTTAAAAGTCTTTATATAAAAGATTTAAACTTTTTTTTTAATTCTTATTTTTTTTATTTTTTTTCCCTCCTAAGGGGGGCATGAGAAGAGATCGAACCTAAGACCTCACAGGTTGTGAAGCTCCATGTCTACCACTGGGCCACCCCCTTAGGGGCTAAAAGATTTAAACTTTCATTACCAATAGAAATAGAAAATAAGTATCTCACATTTTTAAAAAATGAATTCTGATTTTAAAAAGTTTTTTAACAAAAAGAATTCTAATATTATTATCAAGTTAGATGTTAATTTTAAAAAATCTTTAGATCAAAGATTTTTATTATTATTACTAATACAAAATATGTATCTCACTTTAGTTAGAAACTTATGTTAATTTTAAAAGTATTTAGGTAAAAAAAACCGTTTAATATTAGTAACAATAGAAAATAATCATTATAATCATGGAAGAGATTAACAATCTATTTATAATATCCAAAAGTTATATTATCATTACAAAAAATATATATATCTGACATTGTACTTGTGCGAAACACGAACTAAATAACTAGTATATTTATTAAAAATGTACGTACAACTTTCTTAGAAATTATTCACATAAGGGGAAAAATTTTTATTTCCTTTTCACTCCTACTTTTACGCCATTTTTTTAATTAGTTTTATTTTTAATATCCTTTCTCTCCAACCAATCGGGGTATAAAGCATGCGCATATATTAATCAAATCAGATAATCTAATTGATTTAGCATTTACCTTAAGAGTCCAAATCTCCTATACCACTTGTGTGTACCACTGGTGTATCACTTTTTATCTCAATCATTGGTTAAGATGCAATAGTTGGGATGTAATGGTTAAGATGAAAAGTGATACACCAGTGGTATATACAAGTGGTACAGGAGATCTGGACTCTTACCTTAATAGTATTATGGAGTTTGTATGCTCGGAATGTAATGGAGGCCGATCTCTAGTCAAATTTGTTGGGAATCATCATCCCCAAGTATGATTCTATTAATTTTTGAGTACGAGTAAATATTGATTGAAATGGTAATATTGCAACATATTAGTATCATAATATTGGTATTACTAAAGTTAGTCATATAATTACAAAAATACCCAGATGTCTATAAAAAAACACATAGGGAGTAAATTAAAATTGAAAGATGGTAGAGATTATAATTATAATTTTAGGTGAAACATTTCAAAATAAAAAAAGGGTAAAAGGAAGAGAATGTGCCCATTCATACGGGGAGTCACTCAGCCATCTCCAAGGGTGCTTCAAAAGCACCAATATGGCACAAGAAGCACCAAAAGGAACTTCCAACTCAAACGCCAAACCTTGCATCAATTTGAAGCACCTCTCTCCCGCGGGCTATTCCTAAAGCAAGGGGGTTTCGCTATCCCATCTCTTCTTCTTTTCTGGTTAGACCATTTCCAACAATTTAATGTAAAAATTGCATAAAATCTTTAAACTAGTGTAATTTTTGCACCAAATTTCTTTCATCATTTCTAACAGTTCTACTTCAAAGTTTACTATAAAATAAATACTCAAAGTAAAATTTTCATTATTATATTTAAAATATATTTTTATTTCATTTAATTTGAATTAATGTATTTAGCAAAATAAATATATTATTTATTAAATCAATATTATATTATATTAAATACTATGCATTAAAATAATAATTAAATGTAAGAATTTAATTGAGACTAAAATACAAACATATTAAAATTAATAATTAAATGCAATACATTAATAGAGACTTAAATACAAACATTTAATCTTTTGAATTCGTAAATTCATCCCACAAATGATCAATTAACGCATCCCGAAGTGCAATATGAGTGCCTTTATCCTTGCTTCTTTTTTTTTAATGCCATTCGAGAAATAAGTTAAGTTGAGTTATTTCATCCACCATTTCTACATCCGGGCAGCCGCTTCCATTGCATCTTGAATTAGGGAATCCATATCACGCTCGTCTTCAACTCTCATGTTGTGCATTATTATACACGTGAACATTATATCATGTGATTAAGTTACTTTTATTCCAAAAAGCGAGCCGGTGCAACTACAATTACGCAAGATATTGAAAAATTTAAGAAAGGGTTCAAGTTTGATCATGTATGGTCTCTTATGCAAGATATCAAAAAAAAATTACACCAATTAATGGTGACAAATCATCAAACTTAGATCCATAACTACTAGAGATGCCCAGTAGGGTCATCTCTAGGAATGTCATCTTTTGATATCAACTTAAGTGATGACAGTGTTGGTGCTACTTCGTCCCAAGACCAATCGGGATTAAAAAAAAAAGCAAAATTGAAGAGAAAACAAGATGACAACAACATAGTCGTTGCGGAAGGCATACAACAAAAAACAAACGAACGGGTGGAAGCATTGCAAAAAATATGATGTGCTGCAACAGAAAATTGATCTACAAGAACAACGACACGAGTTCAAAATAATGATGATAGATATAAATTCAGTTAATTGATTATTAGAAAGAAATTAGAAATACAAGTATTTAAAATTATAAAAATTAATTGCAAAACTTATTAACAATTTTAAAAAAAAACTAAATGTGAGATTTCATTCGATAACAATCAATTAAGAAACTATAAAAAATCTAGGTTGTACAAAAATTAAATAATAAATTAGAGATAATCATGGAGAAGAAACGAGATAAATAAGGTGATAAGATCTTAATAAAACAATAAATGTCTAGTAAAATCGTAAAATAGTATGGTAATTACGATTATAAACTCTTAATAAAATATATTTATGTTTTGTAAAAATAAGTTCTGACCAATAGTTAACTATGAAAAGATATTATAATATTGATGATGAGATGAGGGTTGCCTAGTAGTTAACATCCTCTCTCCACTAAAGACCCTTAGTCAGTCGTAGGATCGAATCTCATGATGGTTATAGGAGGATAGTTGGGGATAGGGATCCAAAAAAAAGGAGTAATTATTAACAATTAAAGTGATTGCTGGATATTATGTGAAATTAGACATAGACAGTATGGAAGAATGTGGGTAGCGAGTTGAGATCTCTAGAACCACATAGCGAGTTGAGATCTATGCCACCAAACAATATATATAACTCATGAATGATATCTTTATTTGATTATTCTTTTATTCTTTTGCTTTTTTCAATTCGTTGGAATTTGTTCAACGGTTGACTCTTGAGCACGATACTGGCGTTGACTCCTTACCTATAACATATTACTAATGAGTAATGACTTTAGATCAAGGACAGGGCAGGCCCTGGGGTGGGGAGGGGCTACGCCTCATTTTTCCCGTCCCTAATTTATTTCCCCTATTATTAATATTGGTTTAATCTTTAAAGCCCATGGGTATATACTTATCAGAGTATTTATTATATATATATATATATATTATAGTGTCAAAAAAGTTAATAATTGGTTCTTTTCTCTTGTTGGTTAAGATGTTCATGATTTAAGTTAAAGGTTTTAGGTTCGAATCCTGTGTTATTATTTGTTTTAATCTGTTACTTTTTTTAGTCTGTGAACTATATATAAGTTATAATGTGTTGATAATTATTATCTAGAATAGATGATCCAATGGTTAACATACTTGGTAGATTGTGAGAGATTTTGGGTTCAATTCTTGCTATAAGTTTTTTTTTTCCAATATTTTTAAATTTTAAATGATTTCATTTTTATAAAGGGTCCCCTTTTTTTTTGCCATAGACCTCTCGAAACTCAGAACCGACCCTGATCAAAGGATCTAGAATTGATGAAACTAAACAGATTAGTAAGTCATCCTTGCTTAAGATATTGTGTTTTGGCCAAAATATTAATGAAAAAGGTCATTAGTTCACACTGTACGTGTATTCTAATATTCTTTAAAAAAGGACAGAAATGAGGTCCTATTTCCTTCAAAATGTTATGCGTGCCACTAAACCTTTCTATCTCTACAAAAATATGAAACTGACTGGGAATGATGATGACATTATAATATGTACCGCGTGCACGCCCAAACCGAAAGCGTCCAACTTTTCGGGCTTATCCATCATCAGTCATCACAGTTACTTGTTTTGGGCGGCGCTAAAAATTCTAAAATCTACTTGTTCCATTCCTGAAACCCATTTACACACTCCTCATTTGCTGAGATTAAGCCCACCTATTCCATATGTTATTTATTTTCACTTTTAAGAATTTTGGTAAAAAAAAAATAGTTTAGAGCTTATTGGGGAGATATCGTCCTACTATATATATAGTTTATGATACTAAAATATTTAGGATAATATAATTTTTTGGTCCATGAACTATCCCAATATTATGCATTTGGTCACTGTACTTTTTTAAAAATGTGTTTGGTCCCTTAATTCGATTTTTTTGGTTAATTCCCCCTTCCTACCGTTACCGTTTCTACAAAAATTAACTTTGACTAACTTTTCATATTGTCCAAACTATAGGGAGTTAATGTGTCAATTAAAAAATTAAACACTTAAACTAATGGACCCAATTACTGTAGTGGTCAAGGCCAACATCTGGGATGCCATAGTCGACTAGAATTGTCTGGGTGCCGATGATAGACTTCATCTGGGAACAAGAATCGGGGGCAGAGGAGGAGGCGACGGTGGGCAAGGCCTCGTAAGAGCCAAATTTCCTGGTGGTGTTGCCAACGAACTTGGAAACGGCGGCGTAAGTGACCATGAGGATGAGGGCAACGAACAAGACGTGGAGGACGAAGATGAGATCGAGGATGGCGGCAGCCCTGAGGTTGGAGTCGTCGAGATCGCACTTGGTGGAGCCACGATGCCGCTAACGCTAACGCGTTGAGTGGCTTGTGGCGCCCTCGGGAATGAAAGCATCGGCGTGGATGGAGAGGTGCAGGAGGGCCCGAGTCCCGGAGGCGGAGAGGCGAGATCGGCGACGAGCTGGGTTGGCGGCGGAGGAGGGAGAAGAAGAGAGAGAGATGCGGGCGGAAACGGAGTCGCACTTGGCTTCGAGGGAGGAGATATGGAGGGAGGCGGAGGAGGAAGAGACGGAATACTGGAGGAAGAAGATGGCAGAGGCAAGGGCAAAGAAGAGATCGGAGGGAAAGGGGAGGGAATCAGAGAGGAGGAGGGCAATGGAAAGGAGGAGAAAGAGGAAGAGGACGGTGAGGGGCTGAAGGGAGGTGAAGAGGTGGACGGGGGTGTGGCCAAGGAGGAGGGGGTCGGAATAGGTAGAGCTGGAGGTTGGTGATGGACCGATGGTGAGCCTTTGATTTGATTTTGATTTGAGGAAGAGAGAGAAAAAGGGGAATTGACCAAAAATAAGTTACTTTAATTGATTGTTTAATTTTTCAAATTACACATTAACACCATATGGATTGGACATTATGAAAAGTTAGTCAATTTTAATTTTTTAGTAACGGTAACGGTATAAATGGGGAATTGACCAAAAAAAATCGAATTGAGGGACCAAACACATTTAAAAAAAAGTACAGTGACCAAATGCATAGTATTGGGATAATTCAGGGACCAAAAAATTATATTATCCAAATATTTAATTGTTAAGTTATTATTATTTTTTCTAATGAGAGAGATGGCTTTGCAGTGATTTCATTTTCTTGTGTCGTAAAGGAAAATGGTATGGAGGGTGATATCAGACATCAGACATCAGACGGCTTTACAAGAAGGCAAATGGGTGGTTGTATAGTATTTCCACTCTGCCCTGTCTTTCTTTTCTCGCACACCCACCCACTCTACCTCTCATCCCTTTCTCTGTATCGATCTACCACTACAATGTGTGTGTGTGTGTGTGAATGTGAGAGATAGAGAGATGAATCATGGATGCCATATCAACTGCATGCTGCCCCTGCTCACATCTATACTTGACCAATACAGCTAAAATAGCGATAAAAGTCCATTTGTAGCAATTAGCGAAGCAAGAAAAGAAAAATGCATGGATGTAAGCAGATTGAGTATTTCAAAACATGTCTCATTTTAGTTAATTTGTTTATTCCAAAATAACTAGCCTTTTACGTTTTCGACAATTTTGAATTATCTACCATTTTTTTCTCCCAAGTCCCAATAAATATTACTCCCTCTTTTTTCGGAAAAAAATCTTTGTTTGAAAGACAATTTTTTAAAAAGAAAATTGCACTTTCAGTACTAGCTTATTAATAATAAAATAACACTTTTATATCTTAATTTTTGAAAATAGATTTTTTAAATGAAACATCTAAAATAAAATAATACACTCTTTACCTAGAATATTGAGAATATTTTTTATTAAATGCTTTATATTATTTCAATAGTATTCTCTCATTTCAACTACTCCTAGCCCAACTTATAGGCAATTTAATAAGGGTACTTGCAACTTACAATTTTTTTAAAATGTGCCCGCATTACCAACAAAACAACAATTATTTTAAAACAGAAAGAATAATAACTTTACCCTACCACCACCACCAATTATTTGTGCGGGTTTATAAGTGACGTCAAAATCAATTTCAAGTACTGAGGGTAGGGATATTAAGGAGAAGGTTCAAAAGGGTTTGAAATAGGGGTGTAAATCGGAATTATCGAACCACAAAATCGAACCGAATTAAATAAAATCAGTCGGTTTGGTTCGATTTTGGTCGAAGACGGTTCGGTTTCGATTTCAAAAATGGAAAACTGCGAGGTTCGGTTCGGTTCACGGTTTTTGGTATCGAATCAAACCAAACCAAACCGAACCAAACCACCCTATATGTTTTTATTTATTAATTATATAATATGTATTATATTACATTTATTAATTATTTTGAACTTTTGATTTATTCATTTTATATATATATATATATATATATATATATATATATATATATATATATATATATATATATATATATATATATATATATATACGGATACTAAACCAAACAAAATCTTGATTGTTAGAGAACTATTATTTCTTCCATTGTTTGTGTTTATTTTAGAATTTGTATTGTTTTATTTATGATAATTTGTTGTTAGTAGGTTATTTCATAATTTTGATGTTAATTCCAAATTAAAATCTTATTTTTCTTGTTATTTTTAATGGTGGTTAATTTCATTAAAAATAATTTATATAAACCACAAAATCGAACCAAACCAAACCAAACCGAATGGTTCGGTTCGGTTTGGTTCCAAATCTTGCTCGGTTCGGTTCGATTTGAGATTTTTAGAACCAGTTGGAGGCGGTTCAGTTTGTGGTTTTAACATAAACCAAACCAAACCGAACCACTTACACCCCTAAGTTTGAAATATTCAAGTTTGACTCTTTGTTTTATTCTTTTTCAAGTCAATTGTCCATTACTCTCGATTTAAGTTAAGCTAATATTAACGAAGCCAACCTCTCACTCAACTGCATGCAGAAAGTTGAGTTACCTGAGTTTTCAACTAGTCTCAAAGTACCATGAGTTAAGCCAACTTGAGTTTTTAGCCTTGACCATATATGCCCACTATCAATCATTTTCGCTTTGAAAAGTTTATTATGAGACATGAGTTTTTATTTAGCATAGAAAGAGATACAATACCAAAGTTACACGCTTTTGCAAACTGTAGTTAAGACATAGAGATGCATATAATGTTTGAAATAACTTGTATGTTCTCTAGCCCAAATTACGATCAGTTATTTTTATCGAAAATATCATAATTGTGATCAAGAATCTCATACAAATCGAACACATTTTGTTAATAATCGCACTCATTCTCATTCCCGAGTTCCTTGCCCAATAAAACAAAGTTAATTAGTCTAGAATCGATCGTGCTTAAATATTGGCACAACCAACAAAGACATTTTTATTAGTGGGTTTTAACATTGATATACTTTTTTGACATTTTGAGTGCCTTTAGACGAATCGTGTACTTAACAACCTTTAAAATTTAGTATGCTCATTCTTCTCTAATCATGATCTAGCAGGGCCAGGGCCCAAGGGTATAGCAGCACTATAGGTAATTAGTTATAGCTTCCCCAACCTGACTCATCCACCTCCTACTCTCTGGTGCATCATCTCCCCAACCAACTTCCTTAAAATAGCCTTACTATGGAGGTTAAGAGCTAGTAGATTTAGATACATGATCAATGATTGAATATTAGTGTTAAAAAATGAAGAGAAAGAGATTATTGTATTTCTTGAATTGAAGATTCATAACAATGGAATTACAGATACAAAAGGAGAGATATATAAATCCCTTGAATCACACTTTCTGTTGAGCCCGTAACTAAAGATATAAAGGGAAAATACCAAAAGACCCTTAATGATAACTAACATAACTAACACAGAATGACAAAAGGACACTCGACACCCCTGAAGTTGGAAACTACTGAATGATTGCACATTAGTCCCTGAAGTAGTTAAATGACATATTTTTTTCTTCATTTTAACATCCCCTCTCAAGTTGGAAGGGAAGAATAAATTCTTTACTTGCAACTTGCCAAGAAGCTCAGAAAATTGATGATTTGGAAGAACTTTAGTAAACAGATCAGCTAGCTGCAACTGGGATGGAATATGCTCAGTTGAAATCATGTTTTTCAGGAGCATATTTCTTACAATGTGACAGTCTATGTCAATGTGCTTGGTTCTTTCATGGAACACATGATTGGCAGCAATGAATAAAGCAGATTTGTTGTCACAATGAAGAGGAATAGGTCTGTCAACACGAATCTGGAAATCTTTAAGAACAGCCATAAGCCAAGTTAACTCACAACAAGTGTCAGCCATACTCCTGTATTCTGCTTCTGATGAGGATCTGCTTACAGTGTTTTGTTTTTTACTTTTCCAGGATATAAGAGCATTCCCAAGAAAAACACAGAAACCAGTGACTGATTTTCTGGTGATAGGACAAGAAGCCCAATCTGAGTCACATTAGGATGAGAGAAGAAGATGGTTATTGACATGATAGAATATTCCCTGACCTGAGCTTCCTTTGAGATATTTTACCAGCCTTAAGCCTTCCTTCCATTGTTCAGTAGTAGGTTTAGCCATAAACTGACTAAGAATGTGGACACCATAGGATATATCAGGCCTAATAATGGTTAGATAGATTAATCTTCTTATCAGTCTTCTGTAGGGAGCATGATTAGAAAGGAAAGACTCATCAGAAGAGGCTAGCTTATGATGCTGTTTGATAGGAGTAGACTTAGGTTTAGCATCTAAAAGACCACAATCAGAAATGATATCCACAGTGTATTTTCTTTGGTAAAAACAGACTCCTGATGAATTTCTTACAATTTCAATCCCAAGAAAGTACTTAAGTTCTCCCAGATCTTTAACAGGAAATCTGGCCTGAAGGTAGTTTTTGACAGTAGTGATCAGATCTTTATATGTTCCAGTGATAATGAGATCATCCACATATAACAGCATGATAACCATATCATTGCCAGATTTAAAAGTAAATAGGGAATGGTCATTTTGAGATGAGTTGAAACCAAATTGGATAAGGGTGGTTGAAAGCTTTTCATACCACTGTCTTGGGGCTTGTTTCAGGCCATATATAGACTTATGAAGCTTGCATACAACAGGACCATTATCAAGAGGTAAGTTGTGACAGAAGGCAGGAGGTAGGTCCATGAACACTTCTTCTTTCAAATCTCCATGAAGGAAAGCATTTGAAACATCCATGTGGTTTATTTCCCAGTTCTTTGAAGCAACAATGCAGAGAAGAATTCTGATTGATGTCATCTTTGCTACAAGAGCAAAGGTTTCAAAATAATCATATCCTTCCACTTGAGTAAAGCCTTTTGCTACTAATCTGGCCTTGTATTTATCAATACTGCCATCTGCATTATACTTGATTCTGAAAATCCATTTTGACCCAACTTTGTGATGGTTTACTGGTAAATGTTGAACAATCAAGGTTTTATTAACCTCCAAAGCTCTTAACTCTTCTTCCATAGCTTGGCACCACAAAGGATCTTTTACAGCCTGCTCAAAGGTTTGAGGTTCACAATTTTCAGAAATCTTAGTAGAATAGATTTTGTAGTTTTCAGAAACTTGACTGAAGTTACAAAAGTTTTTAAAAGGATAGGGAGATGTACCTTTTACAAATCCAACAGTATGGTCTTGAAGATGAGTAGGCAGACATGTATAGTCTTTAAATTTTGTAGGAATAATTTTATTTCTTACTGGTCTAGTTGTTAAAGGGACATCTACATGTATTTCAGGTAAGTCTGTAGGCTGCTCAATATTAGGGACAAAAGATTGAGTAGGAGTATTTTTCTGGACAGAAGTATGTTGATCATTATCATCATCTACAAAAGTGTCTGACCTGTAGTAGGAAATAACATGTTATTGCTAGAATCAGATTCATTATTATCTTGAAAAGGAAATACATTTTCACAAAATTCTACATCTCTACTAAAAAGGATTTTGTGTGTGATAATATTATAACACGTATAGGCCTTTTTAGATGGTGCATAGCCTAGGAACACAATTTTTGAGATCTGGGCATAAATTTATCCCTATTGTGGGTAAGAGTAGACACATAACAAAGGCATCCCATAGTTTTAAGATGTTTATAAGAGGGAGAGGTTCCATAAAGGGCTTCAAAAGGAGTCTTAAAATTCAACATTGAATTAGGGAGCCTATTGATCAAATAAGTTGCAGTAAGAAGACAGTCTCCCCATAATTGTATAGGGAGATTGGCTTGAAATTTTAAGGCTCTGGCAAGTTCTAAGAGGTGTCTATGTTTTCTTTCTGCTCTGCCATTCTGTTGAGGGGTATCAATGCATGTACTTTGATGTATAATACCTAATGAGTCCAGAAGAGAATTCATGCAATTATTAAAGAATTCAGTCTCATTGTCAGACCTGATTTGTTTAACAGATTTATTGAACTGAGTGTTGATCATAGTTAAGAAGGATTGCATAATATTGCAGACATTGGATTTAGAGTTAAGTAAAATGGTCCAGGTAGATCTAGTATTGTCATCAACTATAGTGAGGAAAGAATTGCAGCCTTCATAAGTAACATGTTTATAAGGACCCCACACATCACAATGTAGAAGATCAAAAGGAGAAGATTTAATAGAGTTACTAATGTTAAATGGTTTTCTGGTCTGTCTTGCTAGATGACATATATCACAACAAAAGTTTTTATATTTACTGAAGTTTAGAAAGCATAGAGAATCAATGTATTTCATTGCATGTAAAGGTAGATGTCCAAGTCTTTTATGCCAAAGGTACATAGGATCATCAGTATTGGAATTAAAATGAATCTCATTATCTACATTATGAGAAAAGTCATTGCTAAGAAAGGTAGAAGTAGAGTGGATAGCTTTGGAGTTATTCATGTTGATATCTACATAGGGCTCAATAGGATGGAGTTTATACAGTTCTTCATCAAGTTTACCAATCACCTTGCAAGTTTTCTTGGCTAGGTCCTGAATATAACAAAGAGATTTAGAGAAGGTGAGAAGACACTGATTATCTTGAGTATATCTACTTCCTGACAATAAATTGAATTTAAATTCTGGGACAAAGAAGACATTAAGTAAAGTGATTTCTTTGGACAATCTTACAATCCCTTTGTGAGTGATAATGGAATTCTTTCCATTAGGCAAGTGAATCACAGATTGTGTAGGAATAGGATTAATGAGATTTGCAAAACTGTTTGTAATATGGTGAGATGCACCTGTATCAATGATCCAATCTAAGGGGCTGGATTTGTAATTAGATAAGCATAGAGGATTAGCATATTTATTGGAGTTAAAGAAATTACATGCCATATGATCTGCATTGAGTTCCAGTGGAGATTCAACTTCAATGTTATTTGCCTTAGGGTTGATCATAGCAAGCGGTTCAGCAACTTGCTCATCTGTGAAGTGGTTGCTGGTGTTCTTTTTCAAGGCTGCAGAATTGATGGTTTTTCCTTTAGCTTTGTTCTTTGGCATCTTAGTTAAGTCAGGTTGAGTGCCAAATAAAGGATGCCAGTTTGGGAAACCATGGATGAAGAAGCATTTCTCTTTGGGATGTGAGTCTCCATGACAGAAGTCACAGAAAAACTTCCCTTTAGTGGTTGTAGTACCATTGTTTTGAGTGTTCTTGAGAGAATTCTGACCAGCTTTGTTGAATCTGTTGCCACCACTATTGTTGTTTCCAAATTTGTCAGGCAAAGTAGTATTGGTTCCAGTGTTCTTGTTGACAAACTTTCCAAGAAGGGTAGTTGAGAATTCAGGTTGATTAGAGGAGGTACTACACTGCATTTGACCTTCTTCTTGAATGAGTATGGAGACTGTCTTGGCTAAAGATGGTAAAGGGACCATTCTCAATATCTGCCCTCTTACATCAGTGTGAGAATCTGACAGTCCCATAAGGAATTGAGTAATTTTATATATATGATCATGGTCCTCATGAAATTTTGATGCTCCACAATTGCACTCACATATACAGTTTGGTAAGGGAAGGAGATTTTGCAATTCATCACATAGACCTCTAAACTTAGTAAAATATGCATTGGCAGACAAGGTTCCTTGAGTACAAAGGGCTATGGTTTTTCGAATTTGATAAAGTTTTGTGGAATCACTTTGAGAGTACCTGGTAATCAGATCTTCCCACATTTCACAAGATGTGGGAAAGTAGACTATACTCTGACGGATTTCAGGGGTGACAGAGTTAAGAAGCCAAGATATGGTCATAGAATTGCATCTATCCCAAGAATTTGAATATTTGGAATCAGGTTGGGGTTTCTTGAAAGTGCCATTGATCATGCCAAGTTTATTCTTGGCAGATAAGGCAATTGTGATGGCTAATTTCCATTGAGAAAAGTTGGAATCGGTAAGAAGGTCAGAAACAAGAGTCATACCTGGATGATCTTGTGGACGAAGATAAAGAGGATGTCCAGCAGGTAGTTGGAAAGAAGATTCAAGAATGTCATAAAATTCATTTGTATTGCTTGTGGATTCTTGTTTTTTGTTTTTGTTATCTTCTTTAGTAGATGTGGGACTAGATTGATTAGTCATGCTGAGAAAACCAAGAGAAGAAGAGACATATCATAGAATAATAAAGAGGAAGGGAAAGAGATGAAGAGATTAACCAGAAGAGCAGAAAGAAAGACTCATAGCTATATGTCAATCGGCAGTCATGAGGATGATGAGCATTCAGGATCAATGAAGTCTTCAACTTAGCTCTGATACCATGTTAAAAAAATGAAGAAAAAAGAGATTATTGTATTTCTTGAATTGAAGATTCATAACAATGGAATTATAGATACAAAAGGAGAGATATATAAATCCCTTGAATCACACTTTCTGTTGAGCCCGTAACTAAATATATAAAGGGAAAATACCAAAAGACCCTTAATGATAACTAACATAACTAACACAGAATGAGAAAAGGACACTCGAGACCCCTGAAGTTGGAAACTACTAAAAGATTGCACATTAGTCCTTGAAGTAGTTAAATGACAGATTTCTTCTTCATTTTAACAATTAGCAACTGCAGTGTGGGGTTTCATCCTCTTATGGGGGTGGCTCCTTGTAGGTACTAGGCACGGGTCATCCTAGCTACTTAATCGCTGAATCACTATGATTTTCCTCTTACATTCTCATGGGACTGGGGTGTGGGGGCTTTCAGGGGAGAGTTTCCCTTTTTGGATACAAAATAACCGCACTAAATGGCTTGGTTGACTTGTAGTTAATAGTTATAGTTAGGACGGATAAATTTCTCACCACGTAAAGAGTGAGAGAAAGAGCAACCATCCTATACGTACGCAGGCGCATTTGCCTACCAAATAGACTTTTGTGTTAAGTAGAGGTCGAGACTCGGTCCAGAATTTGAGGCTGCTCTGAATATTGACGTGGTAGTATCTTTGAAACTGCAGCTCCAGATCAATGAACCGGTCAGATTGGTTCGGGTCAGAGCGAGACAAGTAGTTGATAATTTCATCGAAAACGGTCTCAACACAGGGTATCGTCAATGGGCAGGAAATGTGGAACCCCGAATTTCTCATCGACATTGGACCAAAAGCTTCTTAAAGACCGGGTGGTTAAGGTGGGCCGCCGGACTACAAATCTTCTACTACAATTGTGGCCAATGCAGACTGCCCAAGGCGGCGGGAGGTGGTTGTTGCTTTCTTGTGATATAAAAAATTTCGTTTTCTTTTTAAGATATATTTCATCCCTCCAGATATAATCGGCGATTCACGAAAGGTTTATATATGAAAATATCTCTCGAGATACAATGGATGATGCTTGATTAAAACCATAAAATTTTGATCAAGTTGAAAACTCTCTTATAAGTTGAATTTGTTTAGTATTGATTATGTTCAACCAATGTTGCTATTTACATTGGAATTTTGTATTCCTTTTGAAGAGAATAAGTGAATTTCGAAGAGATGTAAAAAATTTCGTAATTTTTATGTTTTTCTTGTCACTCAATAAAACATCTTTACAAAATTAAGTTAATAAATACTTTGACTCTTCCCATTAATCTTAAATACAAGAAAATACGTGCTTAAGAAGTTATTATACAAGTTAATAAATCTATCAAAATATTTTAACACCATCAAGATCTTAATTTTACTGTCTATAATACAAGTTAAGAAATCGAGATAAATTTTTGTATAATTTTTTATACGTTAAATATTATAATTTTTTTAATAATATTTCAACACCATCAAGATCTTAATTTATCGTATGATATTTTATACGTTAAAAGATAATAAACATAAACAATCGGGCTTCAGCTAACATGTATTTTAATAATTATACATTTTTACATTTATGTAAATGTAAGATATATAGTCCTTACAAAAGTATGTTTATTAAAGAATTAAATATTAATTTGGTCCCTGGACATGTCGAAAATCAATGTTTTGGTCTCCGGACAAAAAAACAATAGAATTTGGTCCCTGGACATGTATTTTTGGTTCAATTTGACCCCTCCCACCGTTAGCGTTAGTTTTGCCGTTTGTTTTCTTTTTAATTGACGATAATGCCCTTGGTCTAAACAAGCGGGAAATAAAGACCCTTTTCGACCCTAATGGTAGTTAAACCCTAAATTCGATTGCAAAAAATTAGTTCGACCCTAAATTTCTCCAAGAATTTGTAATGTTTCTGCTTCTTTAATTAATTCTCTACTTCTTCACTGTTGAAATTTTCTCTGTTTAGATTTTAGAATTATAATTTAGATAGACTAGTGGGGAAGACACCGACCGGAGCTCATTCATCGGTCTTTTGAGCTAGGTGTATTCAAGATTTTGTCTTCAATGAGATCTGGTGGCTAAGCCTAAGAGGTGAGTCTATTCGTCTTCTTTTTCACTCTTTCTCGGTTCCCTTGGTTTTGTTTGTGCTCCATTCCATGAGTGATGTAATTGATCAAAGAGGGAATTTTCATTCATTTTTCTGTGGTCAAACAAGGGTGGAGTAGAAATCAAAGAACGGTTCGTCATAGAGTGTGTGTCGAGAGGGACTTCACAGATCCAAGCCATGTCACGCGCCAAGCGGTTCGTCGAGGTTTCGAGGGATGTCGGGTTTTATATAGGCCGAATCGAGGAAAAATTACTCACCGAGAGGTTTCGGGGTTGGGTCGGCGTCGGTGATTGAGAAAGAAAGGGGAGATGTGGGTGGTTGTGGATGAAGATTCATTCATAAGGAGGCGGTGATGGCGATTGGGGAGGACAGATTTGAAGATGAGGAGATGGTGATCTCGGTTTGGAGGTGGCGGTTCAATTTAATCGAAAGCATGAGCGGCGGTTGGGTGAAGGTGGTGGACGAGATGAAGAAGGAGATGTAGTTTCGAGATAAAGGCCGGCGGAGTGGGTGAGATAGATAGGGAGATATGGCGATTTGGGGTTGTTTGGGCGGAGAGAGAGAGAGAGTCCTCGCTTCGGCTTTCTTTTTCTTTTTGAATTAAATATTAATTTAGTTATATACATACACTCAATGACCAAGGGCATTATCGTCAATTAAAAAGAAAACAAACGGTAAAACTAACGCTAACGGTGGGAGGGGTCAAATTGGAAAAAAAATACATGTCCAGGGACCAAATTCTATTTTTTTTTATCCGGGGACCAAAACATTGATTTTCGACATGTCCAGGGACCAAACTGCTATTTAATCCTTTATTAAAATATTAGAAATAAAATAAAAGTAATAAATAATTACTTATTATTTCATCTCGATAATGTAGGTCAAATAAAAGCTAAGGTCAATCATTTGTAGTATCATATGCAATGACAATTAACAAAAGTTAAAGACAATCATTGCCACATGTAAAACATTTCTTAAAGTATGATTCAGAACAGATCATAAATTTTAGGTTAGCAAATTGTTCTAATCTAAAAATATTGATTGATAAGAGATGATAGAGTAAAGCCCGCAAAATAACACAACATTTTACAATGACATATTTATATATAAGTAATTGTAATTTATTATTTTAATTTTATTTATTGTCTTGTTTTTGCTTAATTAAAAAAGATATGTGGTCTAAAAGTAATACACTATCAAACAAAAGGAGAGAGAGATGGGTCACATGGGTTAAGAGTGATATGGAGAATACAAAATTTTGAGGATTTTAAATATAAAATATTTTTAGAGTTAAGGAGGAGCAAAAGCATCTTTGTATAGGTCCAAAGTCCAACTACCACTTGAAAGTAGGAAAGATAAAATCATAAAATAAAGTTATTGATTCCCCAAAACAAAAAAAAGTTATTGATTATTAATTTACTTACTCTTTGGGTGTCGTGAGTTTGGTTCTGGAACTTCAAGTTGGCGAGCTCTCTATATGCACCTTATAATTATATCACAATAGTGCATTTTGAAAATTTACAATAACTATTCTTCCATCAGTGTTCAAAAAATTGTTTTGCTTGAACAACACTTTTTTCGTATTTTTTTTAAAACTCAATAATATTATAAAATGTGAAGATAGTCTATATTTTTCAATTTACCTCTTTTAAAATAGAGCTTTGAATTAAATTGAGAATCAAATTAAAAGCAAAATAGTAAAAAGTAAATAATTGTTTTAGGGTTTGTTTGATAGTCTGATAAGGATAAACATTATTATTAATCCCAGTACTATTAGTACCCTCGCTATTAATCATCACTTGTATATCAGGGGTAGTTTTGAGATTACAAATATTAATCCCAATTTTTTTTAGTGAGGCGCTAATAATACCACCCTCCCTTTGGTATTAATAGTGAAGGGATAATGACTTTATCCGGATAACTCGTGCTATTAGCCCCGACCACCTATTGCGTACCAAACATCAGACAACTCGGCTTATTAATCCTATCATGCCTTAATCCTGGCTACCAAACGACATGTTAGTGAATATCGATAAAGTTTTATAAATTTTTTTTATAAAATGAATATCCATGTAATAGTTTCACAAAAAATAATACTCAAAATTTTTAGATCGGGTTACGTGGTAATAGGGAAAGAATGGCTTTTTAGTTTATCATTTACTCATTCTAACTTTATTCAACCGATCAATTATTTGAAACAAGACGTCACAACATTGTAATTATTTGAAACAACAAGTGCATTTTTCATATCTCTGTTCCTATAAAACCTTCCTCCCTCCCCTTCATTAAGACCCTCACCTCCTCTTTGCACATTCCCAACGGCGAAACCGAACGAGAAAGTCTTTACAGCAAAGAGAAAATTCATTTAGTTTTCCTCCTCATTTTCCATCACTTTTCCCGGAAAAGAAAAAAGGATAACATGTCTGCTTGCAAAAAAATTTGCCACGTTATGCGCCTCCGCCAAATGCTGAAAAGGTGGCGCAAGAAGGCCGCAAGCACCTCCCGCCACCTGCTACCGCCTGCCGGACACGTGGTAGTATACGCCGGTCACAATTGTAAAAGATTTGTAGTCCGCGCGACGCACCTGAACCACCCTCTGTTTAAAAAGCTCTTGGTTCAAGCCGAGGAGGAATTCGGGTTCAACAACTCCGGCCCATTGGCGATCCCTTGTGATGAGAACGTCTTCGAAGAAATAATCCGGTACTTATCACGCACCGATTCAAACAAATTGATTCGGTTTACAAATGTAGAGCAGTTTCAAAGATACTTCAACATGGGTATTTGGAGCAACATCGAATTTTGGCCCGAGTCTCGACCTCTGCTTAACGGATTATAAGCCTATTTTGAAAACAAACTGCGTCCAGGGGCATTGCTCTGTACATGATGAGAAATTCATCGCTTAACTTCGCAAATGCTGTCACTGCTAGTGGAAGAAAATGATGATTGAAAGCATTCTGATTTCTGAACCTGCCAAGGAGATGAATTAACCGAAATGTTGTTGTAACAGGAACAATGCATGTAGAACAATGATCTTGAAAACTGACGAGCTTCGGCGCGCATAATTCACCACTTTACGGTGATCTTCCCCCGCTCGTTTCCAGTTTGTTATCGATTAGTATGGCGGGCGAATCGCCTGCAAAACATAACAGTCACATTATGCATATAGAAGTTCTGATAATAATTAATTCAGTTTGAGCATAACTGTATTATAAATTGACAAAGTATAAGAGAGAAAGAGATAAAGCCTGCAAATTGAATTCAGCTTTCTGCGATAATCCTTCTCTATATGTTACTAATTAAAGGTTGCCAAATGCACCTACTCATTATTTACTGTTGACTTTCGATTTGAATTTTCTCAAAGAGTATGGTTATATACTTACTATTCTACTTATCTTTTTTCAAAGTCAATTTACTCAATTTTTAAATAGATAGTATTTCACTATAAATAATACTCCCACCATTTTCCCAAAATATTAAAAGACTAATTATTAAAAGATATATATATATATATATATATATATATATATATATATATATATATATGGCACTGGAGTTAGACATGCACAAAATGTTTCTGATTCGAACCGTGTAGAACCAGACTTTCAACTGATCCGGAGGTTCACCGATTCAATTAAGATTCGCCTAAACCTTTTTTTTCATTAACCGACGGTTTTGAACCGGAACCGTGAATCAACGGTTTCATGGTTCCAACGGTAAAATAAAATAAAAAAAGCCAGATTTCAAATGGACGACCTAGATTGATCAGAATGGACGGCCCAGATGATCCTGGGGTGCAGAACGATTTTAATTAAGATAGTTTTTAAAAACAAAATAAAAAAACGACAAAATGTCAAAAATAAAATAAAATTTAGAACTTGTAACCGTGAACCGTAAATACGATTTACAGTTTAGAACCGAACCGTTAAGGTTCACGATTCGAATCCGGTTCACCACAACCTCCTCCAAGAACTGCTGATTCTGGAACCGTATGGACATGTCTAATTGGAGTTGGTTATAATTACAATAATATTTTATCATAACAATATATTAGTATCAAATGTGAAGAGCAGAGGATAATGTCAAAATATTATAGAGATCGAAGATATGATTTTTTTTTCAAATGAACTTTTAAAATAAAAATATCTCAAAATAGTAAAGTTACATAATTTTAATATTTTTTTCTTAAATAACACCCTCCATAAAATAATTAATTTATAGATTATATTGACATAATATATTATAAACTCTCCAATCCATGTAAAAAGTTCATTATTATATTTTGAGATATTTTATTTAGAGAGTTTGTTTTTAAAAAATTAAATCATAAAAATATCATTTAATTAATAATAGAATTAAAAATGGTTTTAAAAATATTTGACTTTCAATTGAAACTTCAAACAAAGGGAGTTTTCATTTACTTGAGACGCTTTTTAGAAAAAACATGATCTGCCAGGGAAAGAAAACATGTATTATTAAAGAAACAGATTTGGTTCTAATCTCCTCTTGATAGGCAAAAATAATCGCCTAATTTTTTCGTAAGATACATAATTAGTGAAAGAAATTGGTTTTGTGTTAAATATTCATAAAACGGTTTATAAGAGACTGTAGACACGATTATTTAGAAACAAGTTACAATTCGGTTTGATTTGAGAAAATGAAATGATTCGTTTGAAATGTGAATATGTGTTCACAGAATGTGATATATCGTTTCTTCTTATACAACTTATTCCATCTAGGCTAAAATAATCAAAATAAAATTATTTACAAATTTCATATTAATTATTGGTCAAGTCATTTGACACGAGTTCTTTAATTTGCGTTTTTAAAATATATTGCGAAGGGGTTTATTTTCGATGAAGGGAATCATGGTAATCTAGGTAATTAATTTATACATAATTAGTGAAAGAAAGTAAATTTGGTTTCTGTTTCAAGTTACAATTCAGTTTGATTTGAGAAAATGAAATGATTCGTTTCACCGGCTAAAGGTCAAGTCATTTGAACGAGTGCATGGTTCGCGTCCAAAAGGGTGAAGCGACTGCGTCGAAGCAAGACACCTCTTGAAGAGTGACACGATCGCGTTGGTGCGACAACTCGGTTTTGTTTTCTTATTTAATAGTACTTAGGGTTTTGGTATTGTTTGATTATATATATAATTGTAACCTTAGAACGATAATAAATGTTTTATCATAATAAAATATTGATAGTCTGTTGATCTCAATCTTTCTTGATTTCTCGTTGATTATCTTTGCTATTATTATGTTAAGGCTTAAGCTGCTGCTGAAAAGAGATACAATAATATATGAGAGTTTTTCACGTGGGAATACCAACTTAACGGGCCTGGTGGTCATTCTTGTAGCCCTTGCACACCCCAAAATAAGTGAGTTCATACTTTCGTTTATCTTTATGAGATTCTTGAGAAGTAGGATTAGGAGGAGAAGTAGTTAAAGTGTCATTTTAGATAGGGTCAGAAATATGATCAAATACTCACCAGCCAAATCTTGGGGTAGAATGGCTCCTGATTGGTGGATCGTATCAAAGATTCAAATGTAGCATTTGCATGCATTTTACAATTGTTAAAGTTCATCCTGTGCTAGCCGTAGATTAATCTTTTTGTATAAATGAAGCAGTTGTATATCGTTTTAGGGGATGTTGCTCGAATCAATTTTGTGGTATTTCGAGGGTTGCAATTTGTAATAGTGATAAGGTATCGGGTTCCTTTCAACAATACCTCATTTTCCTTCATGGGTCCCTCTAATAACTAAATCTCATGGAAAATGAAATGTGAAACTTGTAAATTAACAGAAACACTAGTAATATCTATATTATAATACAACTAAAAATTGATTTGGATAAAAACGGTTGAGATCATTCATTTACCGATAAAATTTTGTCTAGATTTCATATTAGTTGTCTCTCCAACTCCCCCACTTCTCCTGCCGATCTCAACTTCCCTCTCTTTCCCTCCTTTCTCTACAACCATCTCTCTTTCCTAAGCTCTCTCATGTCCCTTTGATTCAACATCAGAGCCATTTCAACAAGCACTAATTTTGTTGTTAATAATATGTATAAAATATAAAAGCGCGGTTAAAAAATTAAAAAATTAATACTCTTGGTGTATGTGTTAAAAAAGTTTATATTTTAATGAAAGATTATTAATTGTATAAGGGCAAAATATCAAACTTGTAATTTTATTTCTATTAATAAAATTTAACACTCATTTTCTTAAATAAAATTACAAATAAAAGTTTTAATTTTTTTCTCCACCATTGAATGATCATAATGTTTTAACTGATTATCGAGAAGTCTTCATTTTCAATTAGTTATTTTAGACTATTTTGAAACATGATTAAAATATATATTGATTTATTTAAATATTGACACCATCCGTACATCCTTACTTTTTGGTATAAACTATAAAAGCAAAAAGGAAAAGATATATTGTCTAAATATAAAAATAATAAATCCAATCACTTAACTAATTTTAAAATAAAAATAATCAATGAAATCTATTTGACAACACTCATTTGTTGAATGCAATTAATTCTGATAGAAAACTGTACACTTATTTTTGGTTTATTATTTTCTAAAACCATACTTCAATTGGAATCATGAACATAAGATTACAAGAAAAAATATATTTTTAATTCAACATATAGCTAACATATAAAATTATGTTATGTTAAAAATTGTTCTTTTCATGAATAATATTTTTTATAAGAATTAATTTTAACAATATTTTATTTGTTAATAATGTTAAGTTACACCCTCTAATTTTTAACTGAAGTTAACGTTAAAGATCTTCCAACCTCTTTAGAAATTTTAGGAGACGTGATTGAAATTATTTTTATTAAAAATTGGATGATAATTTGGTATAATGACACAATTGCAAAATATAGTGGCAACAAAATTTAATGATTGTTCTACTTGATTATTTTTATGAAACGGAAGAGGGAATATGGTCTATAATGGAATCGTGTTAATATTTTCCTGTATTTAATTTGGGGTTCTGTTTAGTTAGTTTGTGATTTGAAATGGACATGTAGTTAAGTCCCGAATCTTTCTTTGGTTATCTTTCTTAATCTTACCCACTTCAGTTCTGATGCAATGTGCTTTTATGCGTGTGTGTGTGTGTGTGAGAGAGAGAGAGAGCGAGATTTCAAAGATCTTTGTCGTTGTATCCAAAAAAAAAAAAAACTCTTTTCGAAAGCTTCCACACCCCGGTCTATAAGAATGTGAGAGAAAAAATTATGATGACTCAGCGATTAAGAAACTATGGAGACTCGTGTCTAGTACCTACAAGGAGCCACCCCATAAGGGGATGAAACCCTCACACTGCGGTTGCTAGGACTTGATCCTTGATCTTGTATCCAAATATAATAACTCTTAACCAACTGAGTTACGCCCGTGAGGACAGATCTTTGTCGTTGTGAGATGATTGGAGTGGGAGTTTGATCTCCTACTCTTCTCATGTAGAGGCAGTATGTGATAAACGTCTACCATAAAAGTTATCATAATTACAAAAATATTTGAGAAAATCAATATGTTAATATCAAATGTTGAGGATAATGTTAAATAATTTGGAATATTATAAACAAATTTTTTAAAAGTATACCCTTTAAAAAAATATCCAAAAATAATATAGTAAACTCGTTGATTGCATAAGCACCTTAGTTTTACTAAAGAGTAGATCTCCTCAAATACTCTTTTACGGCTCGAAATTCGTCAAAAATGCCTAATCTCTCATAGCTTAGTTTACCAATTCATGGTGGGTCGCGTCAAAAAAATTTGTCTTATAGAAAATACATGCAAGACAATTTTTACTAAGTTCTTGCCCTTAAAGGACCGTTCCTGGGCATAGTTCAAAGGGGCGACTACTTAGGGCCCAAAAACATTAGGGGCCCAATTTTTTTTATATGTATAGTGTGTGTATATATATATATATATATATATATATATTAATAAATATTACTCCTTCCGTCCCTAAATAATCGTCCTAAAGGACTTGGTGTACGGTTTTAAAAAGCACATTTTACTGGATTATTAATATTAATTTGATGTGTAGTTTACTTTAAAGCTCATATGTTTGTGACCAATAATTAAAGTATGATGGTGAAATGGTAAACATGTTATCATAAAAAAAGGAATGTTTCAAACAATACAATTATTTTGAGACAGACGAAAAAAGAAAGGAAGACAATAATTTGGGGACGGAGGGAGTAAAAGGGATGGAAAATTGCCAATTGGAAACGACTTAGTTGTGAAGACGACAGGATGTGACAGCCGGTAGACGATTAGACGAAAGGGCACTTAGGGCGGACAGTCAGACAGAAAGAGGGAGTAAAAGGGATGGAAAATTGCCAATTGGAAACGGCTTTGTTGTGAAGACGACATGATGTGACAGCCGGCAGACGATTAGACGAAATAGCACTCAGGGCGGACAGTCGGACAGAAGGATGGAACGATCAACGGCAATCAGCAAACCATCGACCTCGAGATTCTCAATCTTTTCAGTTTTCCCTATGATATGGCCACTAGATTTTCCACTCCACCTTCAATTCGACTTTCGACAGTTTCTCTTCCCGTAGTTTAATTGACGAAAATTTTGTTAGTAGACAAGAGTTTTGAACTGAAATTTAATGTTTTTATAGAGGTTTGTAAAATGAAAACTCAATATATTTTGTTTAATGCATTAAGAAGTTTATTTGGAAATTAAAAGTTTCATTAGTTATTGGTATTTACAATTACACAATTGTGTATTATCGATTCGTTGGGGCCCTTATTCGTTATTTTGCTCTGAATCTTTGAAATGTCTGGAACGATCCTGTGCCCTTACTAAATATGACACTTTTGAATGAATTTTTGTATATATTTCTCTTCTCCTATTTAAAAACAGATAATACTATTTATCTACGTCCTCAGACCTCTATTCCGAACAATAAGTCCAATATTCATTTTTGAGATAATCACTTTAAAAGTCTACTTGTAAAAATATGCGTTTACTACATTCGTAACTTTTCAAATTTATCGTCGATATTTGATATTATCATATTAATTATATTCAAATAGTTTTATAATTATAACCAACTTTTATGCTACTTAATTATACATATCTTAATAATTATATTTTTCAAATATAGACCCTTTAGTAAGAACGAATAAGAGTATTTTAAAGGTCTCATCGGTTGCCCTTCCTGATGAGGGTCGGTTTGACTAGGTCCCCATGACCTTTCAACTTTTAAAATTAATTTTTTATTTTTTTTAAATAATTGTTAAGGGGAACATAATAATTTGTCCTTCAAAAATAATGTGGTATTTAATAAATTTGACTTATCAGTTGAAGATTCATCTCAATTGTAGCGTCATTTACAATTCTAAGGTTCACGACATGCATCTCGAGGGCGTTGGGTAGCGAAATCATTCATTCTAAAACTTTTTTAGGAGATCTTGGGTTCTTATCAGAGTCGACGCATGACACCCCTCCTCTTGGGTGACCCGCTTGCTATGTTGTCGGATTCGGGTCTATCTCCGGGTTTTAGCTCAATTTGTTCAATTTTTAGCTCATTTATACTCATATTTTGACTTGATTTCTTATTGGGTAATCCGTGGTCTTTGTTGATGGGTTACTAGCTCCATCAATCTTATTTTTTTTATTTTTCTCATTTTTGGAGATTCGTCTTACGGATTTAGAATCTGTAAAATCGTCATACACAAGTTTTTGTTTTATTTTAACAACGTATTTTGTAGACAAGTCAAACGTAGACATACCAAAACAAAACTTAGCTATACTCCACTTATTAATATCTCCCCGGCACTTTGTCCTTTTGAGTTTTGGTTAATTCCAGCTGTGTATGTGTATGTTTGCTTGTGTGATTGAAAAAGAAATTTATATAATAAACGCCGCCCTAAGACGGTGAGGGGACGCTTTCGGTTGGATTGGGGGTGCGGTGAGGCACGTTCGTTAAGTTGACATATTATAAAATGTTTGTACAAACTACAGATTTAAAGGTTGGTCACATATTATTATTATACTTGACCACCATATAGGACGAGAGGGCTCTGTTTAGTACTCGATCCCACTTCTATCTCTACTCTCTGTTTTCCTCCTTTTTTTTATTCTAACATTCTACTTTTGACATTGATGTATATAGATTATAGACTATTGCTACTACTATTAATTACTAATCAGTATTTTTAAATGGATATTGTATGTCTTGCATATGCCACTAGGTAAATTAAACATCTCTTGAGGATCCGATTTTGGAACGTACGTTGCGAAAAGTGTAATACCGTCTAACTGATCTTAATTCGTAAAACGAAATTTTATTTCCTCTTATAATTTAGCACATCAACATATAGTATGTCGGGTCAAGAAAATTCGTCTTATATAAAATGTTAGAAAATAATCAAGGGAAAAGCAATATATAATGTCGAAATACAGAATTGAAAAACGGAAAGAATATTGTTGAAAGTCTAAGTCTACAGGTAGACTTTAAGTATGCTGTTGGACTCAAGTCTGCTGGTGGACCGAAGTCTGCTAGTGGCTTCAAATCTGCAGGTGGATTGAAGTCTGCCGATGGCTTCTAGTCTGCTGGTGAATTGAAGTCTGCAATTGTAGAATTTCGCTCAATGATTTGCAAAATGTAGAGGAGAAAAGAAGATTGTCTTTTTAATCGTGTTTTTTTAATGGAAAATACTAAGTTTACCACTAGAATTACCACTTTAGTGACAACTTTGCCTTGAAGGCAAAATGCATGTGACGTACATGTGCATCTTCAAAGCATAGTTGTCATTATAGTGGTAATTCTGGTGGTAAACCTAGCAAAATTGTTTTTTTAATTATGGATGGCATCTCCTTTTATAGGAGTGGACAAGAGACTGATTTAATAACCACATTAATGATGAAATAAATTCATCATCAATAGGTAAATAATATCTCTCATTAAAGATGGTAATAAGAATAATTAACAAAACGACATCCCGAAGACTAAACTGGATCATAATTTGCACCCCCTACGCAAGCGTACGTGAGAGAGAGTCTCTATTCTATACAAGCTTACTCTTTAAACATAAGGTTCTTGTATATAAACCACTCAAGTTTTTGTTAATCTTTCAATGTGAGATAAACTCACTTCCAACAACCACACTTTAATCTATCACGACGTATTCATCCAAACACTAAATTTGACAAATAAATATATGATTTCGATGTTCTCACGGAGTAGAACACGATTCCACAATTATCCTTATCATTACACAAACGACACGTGAAGAAATCTGTGCCACAAAATGCACAATTTCATTATTTAAACATAATTTTTCCAACATAAAATTCTAATAATACGGTTTTTCCAAAGTTTTTTGTCTTGTCAATAATATTACACTAAATTCTTATAAACTTTAGTAGCATCATGACATGTTCTCAGTGGCGAATCCAGGATTAATGTTGACCGGTGTCCAAAATTTTAACTACTTCATCCGTCCTAAAATATATGATGTTTTAGGACTTTTCACACCAACCAAGGAAACATATTATAAAGACTAAACTGCCCCTATCCAAACATTAATGAAGTGTCTTGATATTCTTGCTCAAAGTGTCGAACACGGGTTACAAAGTCAATAAATATGGGTAGAATTGGAGAAAAAAGGGAAAAAATTTTTTTGAAAATTACAAAGTGTTATTTATTTGGGAACAAAAAATTATCACAAAACGTCATATATTTTATTACGGAGAGAGTATTACATAAAAAAAATTAGAAACTGCAATTTGTCCTTTACGTGTTTTTATACGTTGAAAACAAGTAATTACATCATCATCACCAATATTCATTAATATGTCTTTTTCGATATAACATACAAGAGAATCATTTAAAAATTGATCGGACATTCGATTTCGTAAATCCGTCTTGACAATATTTTTTACAGAGAATTTGGGAGGTGTCCAATGAAATTTTTTGGAGGGGTCCAATTGTCAAATATCACAAACCTACTCTCAATTTTTTTTAATTGGGCGGTGTCCATGGACACCCCTAAAGCTAATGTGGATCCGCCACTGCATGTTCTAACCTCGTTTCATGGTCACGGTGGATTACATGCATTTGGATTATTTGGTGGAGTATCATGTGAAAAAATCATTTTCACAAAAAATATACTCCCTCCGTCCCTAAATTATTGTCATGATTGATCCGGCGCACAGATTAAGAAAAAATAATTGACTTGATTATTTATATTGGTTTAATGTGTAGTTTCCTTTAAAGCCCATGTGTATGTGACCCATAATTAAAGTAAGGTGAAAAAGTAAGGGTAAAGTGGTAAAAGTGATGTTCTAAAAAGGTAAGTTTCAAAGTAGACAATTATTTTGGGACGGACGAAAAAGGAAAGAATGACGATAATTTAGGGACGGATGGAGTATTTTTTTTTACCATTTAATTTTGAGCCGATTTGGTGCAGTTAGGTCGTCTTTATCTTAATATTTGCAACCACTCTCAATGGCAAGCCGGGGTATTGGTTATTAACCTGGAATGGACTTGTAACGATTCGAGCCTGAGAACCCGGTTCGTTACGTGTAGCTCACACTCTGATCCACTGAGCACACAGCACCTTGGGTCATCAGGCCCAACATAAGTCGACCCAAAAGTCTATGGATAATGTTGATGCCCAGAGGTATTACAATGGGAGTGGGATTGGGGTATTACAATATCCCTCACTCAAATCCTTGACATCCTCATCAAGGCCGTTTGTTCCCACATTTCCGGCTGGGACCCGCTCTAATACAATTTATAACGACCCAAGCTCGAGAACCCAGTCCGTTACGTATAGCCCACAGTTTGACCCACTGAGCACGCAGCACCTTGGGTCATCAGGCCCACCACAAACCGACTCAAAAGTCCATGGATGATGTTGGTGCCCAGAGGTAATATGTGGTCACCTTATAAATCAAACACAAGTTCCACATCTACCCAGTATAGAATTGAAGTATTACAGGACATCACTATGTAATTTGGTCAAATTCAGCTAAGTCCGATTAATGATTGGAAGAATGGAATAATACCAATTGAATTTGGTAGCTCAAGTGTGAAAATTGTGCTATTGACTGACATTACCCTTAATTGTTTGTTTCATGTGAACAATTAAAGACTTGAGATTTTTTAATCCGCGGGTTCAAGCTTGTTGTGAAAGTCGAATCAAACAAACAGTTTTGTGTTGACTATGGACTTATATGCAATAATGCAATCTACTTTTATCGTTTTAATTTGCTCAAACAACTAATGCTTGAATTTTGATTAATAATTTAGTGTTATTTGGATTCTCGATCAATTAATTTGTTTAGTGTGTTTTTTTTTAAGTGTTTATGGCGTTGTTTTAGTTGGAGATCTGATCAATATTGGAAGGAGTACCATACAATGATGGGTTTAGAGATACATTCCATATCTTCATCTATCCATCTACTGATTCAATTTCGAGTGTAGGCTCGTTATGCCTCTCTCCTCAATCATGTATCTAATTTAATGGTGCAAATAGATAGGAGTAATTTCGGACCCGTTCCTTTTCCCAATTTTCCAACTACATTTTTTTTTCAATTGAAAAAGTTCATTTTACATTAAATTGTTCTAATAATACCCGACCATTGAAACTATGTAAATTTCTTTTTCTTTTGCCTCGTCGCCGAGCTCGTCCGTCCAAAAACAACAATAAAATATAGTGGTTATGGACGGAGAGAAAAGATAATGAGAAGTTGGGTAGTGGAACAAAGCATATGGGTAACTACAAAAACTATGTCTTGACTACCCTAACTTCACACTTTCTTCATTCATTCTTCTTCTTCTTCATTGTGTTTTTATATGTGATTCAAAATAGATTTACTTTTGTGATTGTACTTCTATACATGTAACTGCTCGATGAGATTGTTGAATAGCAATTTGTTCGATGTTGAACAATCTTTTTGAATCACTATGTATCATTTGTAGATAGTGATGCATCGATTAGGATTTGAGATTCAGGAAAGACATTAATTTTGAATAATTTATTGATTGTGTACATGAAAAAAGAGACATGTAGCGCGATACATTAATTGATGTGTATTCAATGTTCGACATAATGAATCACGATACATAAATTGGATTATGTGTTTTAAATTGATGCAACGCGATACATTGAGTTAATGAGTCGTAATGCACCTTATGTTCATTATGAATATCATAGTTTTTTCCCTAAAAAGCATCTTTTTCAAGATAAAAAACCTATTAACAGTTAAAATTTCACAAAGTGTACCGGCCCGAATTTTTCACAAATAGTTTTCAATGCTCGATAAAAGAAAATAAAATTTGGCGTAATAAAATATTATTAAATTATTAGTAATAGAAACTTATAAATAAATGAAATATTTTTTTATTATGTTAGCTATTGTTTATTAGTATAAAGAAGTTTAAAAAATAAATTAGCCGTTAAATTTTTTTAATCAATTAAAATAATTATTTGAGTATATATGGCCCCTTTAAAGAAAAAATCATGGCTACCCTACTTAAACCGCGTAATGCTTAGAACTAAATTTAACCAAATTAGTTGGTTTGATTCAGTTTTAGAATTCAAATAAGATTTTATTCTTTCAATAAATGCTCCTAATATTGATAAATCCAACATTAAAATTTAAAATTGAGGCAAATGAGATATTTAATTGTTAATTAGCATTAAAAAATAAAAAGTAAAAGAACATAATAAAATATTAAAAAGAACATAAGTGTATGTTTTGATACATTGAATTTAAATTCAATAAATATTCAAATTTTATAGAATTTAAATAATGTAGAATTTGCTATCAAAATTATAGCAATTCCATGGTCTGGATAATGTGTGGAATTCAATTTTAATTCTATATTCTACTTAAAATAATAGTTCAATAATAGGTGAAGTATCTAGTGTAGTCTAGTGGTTTATGATTGTTAGTTATTAGAAATTTTAAGGGTCAAACCTTGCTAACAACAGAATGCTAAAATTTTAAAAATAAATAGCATATAGTGGTAATGGTAAACGGCAGCGATGGATGCCAGAGTCGGTGGCGGTCAGCGGAGGCAAGGTTCTAAAAATCGTTAGGCGGCCGCAAGGCTGCACACTAGCGCCTTGCGCTTAGGGGACTAGTCGGGGCGTAAGCGATGCCTAAAATTAATACATAATTACCATTTTTTTTATAATTTACCTCAAAGATCAAGAACATTGACTACAAATTTGATTTTTTTTTATGTTTATCATTTTATCAAACATTTGTCTATATTTGTAAGATGAATAGAAATATACAAACCTACCACTAATCTCAGTTCTCAACAACCTCAAAATAATAAACCAGTCAAGTTTAGAAAACAGCCCCCTTCTTCTTCATCTTTTTTTGTTCTTCTTTCTTCTCTCTATCTGGCAGACTGACAACCCATTTTTCTTCCATTCTTTTTTTTCTTCTCTCTCTCTCTCCGACGGACAGACTCTCCTCATTTTTTCATCATCTAATCTCTTTCTTCCTAAATCTAACCCTTTAATCTATTCCCTCTCTCAACCCACCGAATATCCACAAAATCGAATCTCTTTTTTTTTCTACATGCCTCTCTTCCTCACCATTACCACTCCCTCCTCCTTTTCCAGTTCGCTCCTCTTCATTCTCCGGTCACCGCACGCAACAAAATTAAATTTACAAAAATAAATTAAGGTCGGCGGGGTTTGGCGTAGGCATCGACTTGGCCGATTAGGCGGCGACTAAGAAAGTCACTACGATGGAGAGGCGCCTAGTGCCTAGGCGGGGAGTTTTAGAACACTAGACTAATGTAGTTGGAGGCGGTGGTGGCCGGAAGCGTGGCGACGATGGCCGGAGGTGGCACTAGTGTTTGTGGTTGAAAGTTGTGGTGGTAGTGGTAAAAGGATGATGTGTTGTTGTTGTGTAAAATAGTGGACCAAATTTTGGAATTTAAATTATTAGAATTTTTCATGGAATTGAGATATTTAGAATTCTAACTCAATTTCAACTTCAAACTTTAATTGTGTTCCCAAATAATGAAATTAGTTTTGGAGGCCCCAGTTCCAATTACAACTATAGAATTGACATATCTAAACATACCTTAATAGAATTTGTATAATATTTCATGCGTTCCTAAATTATTATCATATTTTAATTGACACACAGATTAAGAAAAAAACAATTGATTTTATTATTATATTAATATCTTTTAAACCCGGATATATGTAGGTTATAATTAAATTAGGAAAAAATAAAGTAAAGGTAAAATGATAAGGCTATTTTTCCAAACTATGAAACTTAAAAAAAAAAAAAGAGAGAATTTTCTTATACAGACCAAAAAGAAAACAGGAAAAACTATGGATTAGCAACTTTTCTTTTTAAAAAAAGGTTGGTGGGGGATACAAACCTTACCTCAATTCTTATTTTTTTATTATTTTTAATGTCTTGAAAATTTATGATTTTAGATACATGAAGCCCTAAACACTAGATGTAAAATCTAAGATTGTCTCTAATAAAACTTGAACACGTAATATATTTTTGTTAGGAAAAGTGAGGAGTACCTATTGAGTTAAAGCTCGATTGGTACCGTGGATTAGCAACTAAATGCAGTATTGTTGCCGGCCGCTCACAGCTCATTCTGTACTTTTAAGTTTTCATTTAAGAATACTTTTAGCTTTCGTTCTAGTATTACTATTAAGACACGTATTCATTTGATGAACTAATAAACAAATTGATTAGTATATTTACAATTCTAACTACTTAACAGAGCAATCAATTGGAAGTTTCAATGCTTCCAAATTTCTTTATTTCTATATTCTAATATCTCCTAATCTAAAGTCAGTCAGTAGTATATTATACGTACGGAGTCATTGTCTGCACTCATCGTGCCCAACAGGCAACAGTTCAGCAAACTGTAACAAAAAGGAAAAAACATATTAAGAAAATATGTAGAACCTACTTTTGCTATCGTCTTTCTTTTTCGTCGTTGCCCGATAAGGTGGTTCAGTCACTTTAATCTATTTTTTTATTTCAATAGACTCATTTTTAATAAAAATTTGATGAGTATATTTTTTGCTTTTCTAAAATAATAAAACACGTCATTTGTCTATAGTACTTAAAAAGTGACATGAGTTACATAGTCAAATTGTATGCAAACATGTTTATTTATTTTGCATTATATGTGTCACCAATTTGTTTTAAAACTAACTTCATATATATGTACACACTCCACATATTTATTTTTAAATTGCCTTGATACAAATTTCGGGCATACTATTATTGTGCAAAATAGCAATAAAGGCATACAACGAATTTGATCGCCGTTATCTTGATCAATAATTTCATCAAATTTTGTTGGCAGTAAATAAGAGAAAGACAAACAAATACTTGAGGCATTTAGGTGATATTTTTGTATTCATATCACAAAGGCTAACAGAAGTAGATAGAGTTAATGTTTTAACTATGTACTAGTACTAATTAAGACCTTGTTTGATACAACCTTTTGAAAATATAGTTTTTTTTCCTCTCTAAATATGTTTAGGAAACTATTTTAAAACATTATTTTCATAAACATAGTAGTTGTAAACGATAACATATTTTTAAAACGCTCCAAGTTGAAGTGTTTTAAAACACTGTACATTTTTAAAACGCTACGTTTTAAATGTTGCATTGAAACACTTTTAAAAAGAAAACACTGCGTTTTAGTCAAAACGCTCCACCAAACAAGCACCAAGTTTAGCCCAATGATGATGAAATTGAAATCCAATTTTATCTTATATTTCTAGATATGAAGCTAATTAATTCGTAAAACAGAGTTCAACAATCTCTTTCAATTTAACCCACTAACGCACGATGGATTGGTTAAGGAGGATCCATCTTAAAAAAATATCCGTAAAACCGTCCGTCTATGTTTTTACACTAGTTTTTATTTTAAACTTACTGAGTGTCATTTACATTAATACGGAGTACTATTAATGTGCAGTTAAATTAAGTTACGCAGCGGCAGCACTATAACAATAATGTTTTTCTTTGACAACATACACACGAGTGAATGTAAAAGACAAAAGATTTTAGAATCCTAATCCACAGCAGACATGCGCACCGCCCAAATCTTGACAACATAGGAACAGAGACAATCTAGTCTGTCTTGCTGGATGATGGATCAGTTCTAATTTCACCATCCCCACAAACCTAGCAATTCTGTGATAAGCTTCAAATATAAGTAAACATGTTGGGCAGATTAATCAAATTTATATTCTTAATGTATAAGGTCCAATTCAATCAAACTTGTTCTATTAAATACTACCCCCCCGCTGCTCCGGGTAAAAATATCTTATTCTATTTTTTGAATGTTTCATTTAAAAAATTTACTTTCAAAAATTAAATTATAAAAGTGTCATTTTATATATTTCTAATGAAATATTAAAAGTATCATATTTTTTAAAAAATTTGTCTTTCAAACGGAGAATTTTTACCCAGAACGGAGGGAGTAAAACATTATCGAGTGGTTTGAGATTAACTAGATTTACCAAGCCTCAGAGACATCAATCAAACTTGATCTATTAAAAATTAAAATGCATCTAAATACCCTTCAAAATTTGAGCAATAAAAGAGTGTCGATCAAGCTTGAATTCGTGCATAATGGTGAGCCGATCGGACATTAATCATAGTCATACTTGAATTGGCATAATGACTGAATCGACCAAGTGAAATGTTACCAAATACTTCTGACAAACTAAGATAAAGAAATTACAAAAGCTCTCTCTCATCTACATGCAGCAGTGAACAATGTAGACAAGAGAAACATTTTCCATGAAGACCCACAGAGTCACAGACACAGTCGAGATATTTCTGTCACGGTCTAATTTCACCCTATTTTCCATTCCAGCAATAAAACTTTAATTAGTAATTTAATGTACTCGTACAATATTGATCAGAGATTACATTAGGAAAAATTTTAAGGTGCACGTTTACTGCTGTGCTGTCAAGGGCTGACGCATAGTTTTTTCCAACCATTCCTTGAACTTGAACTATTATCGGATGGAGATGCCTCATGCCACGCGAGTATGAGTTAGAGTAAGTCTAGAAGCTGTCAAGGCATTGTATTTGTAACGTCGCAAGTAGCACAACTAGCTAGTACTTGTCCAATGAAATGAGAGGATCCAAGAGAGTACGTAGCATCTTAAGTTTTGCAAACCATCAACATCTTGATGAATCCATGCACCTCACTTTTCCGGACAAAATCCTTAAGCCAAACAAAGATGAAGATTTCAAAACATTTTGATTAATTTGCGCATCAGTAGTTGGCTTTGAAACATGTACCATGCATCTTTTCTTCTTTCTTACATTATTTTCCTTGTTTTTGTTTGGGTGTTAGGGAGATGAACTGCACATAACCTTCTTTAACTAAAGTCTAAAGAACAACCCACTAGATGATCTATATTCCTTCACGTTCGTGCTGTTGTCTTTATTATCCACCTAAACTTCTAATTAACACAATGCTACCTTCCTCACCGAAATATATAAATATAATTGTATCTTACGGATCACACTTTTTAATATTATACTTTAATTTCTTTATATTTTTATGAAATTACACTTGAGTTATATATTCCTTCATCCCAAAATTATTGTTATGTTTTATTTTTTTTCAGTCCGTCATAAAATAATTATTTGGTTTGAAAGTTTTCTTTTAGAAAGTCAATGTTCGAATGAACGCGAGGACATCTTTTGGACAAGGCTTGCTCGATTGATACTATAGTTGCTCTATTCTCGCTTGGATTTAGGTAGATATATATCTAAGTGACATATAACATTTCTACTTTTACTCATATTTTTTCTTCCTATTTAAATGTTGGATCGGATCAAGTATTTTGTTTGATGCATGTTTTCGAATAAAAATAAATAATTAAATAATTAATATATAATGCTCAAATATTTAGAAATACGACTATTTTTTCGACTATACCTTAAAAGAAGTTTATAATTGAATTCAAATTTGAAGTGCACCGTGGAATGTTGCTAAGAGCATCTCCAATGTGATAAATTCTTATACATTTTCTTAGTTGGATTCTAGTGTCACCTACACATTTTTATTTTCTTACTCACTTAAGAATATACTGTATCTTCTCATTATATAATCTTCTTACATAAAAAATATTAAATTTAATATCATACTACATAATAAATACAAAACCCTCCCCCCACCACACTCCAAAAAAATGTCAGGCCCCCCTCCCACACTCCAGCCGGCCCCCCCTCTCCCTCACATTCAAACATGCTCCATTCCCCAAGGTCAACTTCTTATTTAGGAAGTAAAATCTCGCTCTCTCTCCTAATTAGATTAAACTCTGATGTGGTAAAATCACAGCTTGGGACGTCCGTGTGTTGGGTAGGATATCTGGGTTTGGATCGACTTCCTTGAACCTGGCTAAGACCACAAGAAAACCTGAGTGGAAGTGTAAGGCAGGGCCTCACGAAACCCCTCCGGCGTGAGAGTAAGTATCGTGTGTAGGTCTGAAAACAATTTGACAGAGTGTCCAAGGCTCAAGAAAGTGTGTGTGTCTTGTTATGGCTTATGGAGAGGTATTTATAGGCCCCCCAATGTGGCTGAATCAGTCTAGGATTCAGTTTCCTTAGATACATAATCAATCAAGGAGAGAATCTTTTGATTTTAGGCATAATAGGCGGCTGGCCGCGTAGATGCAGAAACAGATATGGTAAGTGTCCTGCTCAAACATGGAAACCTTTGACTTGTCTTGATGAGCAAGCCTCCGGTGTTTCCTGCTCGACACATACCCGGGCGAGTAAGGCTCTGCCCGGCTGCTTGATGTGCACTGCTCTGAAGTTGATATAGATCCAAGAGACGGCCCCTGGTCGGGCAGGCAGAGCTAATGCTCGATTACGTTTGGACGAGACGAATCTGGTTCCTCTGCTAGATATGAGTGTTGTGTCTGGGTATGGCCCCTGGTCGGACAGGCAAGGTCTGTGCCCGACCAGATTTAGACGGGAACTTCGTTGCCCGCTGCTTACTGCTGCATCATTTTGCTCGTTAGGTGGGTGAGTCTCATATTGATCATGCTCGTGATTAACACGTAATAATAATTCGTACCTTGTTCGTAACCCAACTTGAATCGGACATATCAAACTCTCTCCTAATTGATCATTACACACACTTCTTAATATAATAAGAAATTTGATTTTCCTACATCGATAATGCTCTCAATAAAGTTTAGGAAACGCCAACAGAGCATGTATGTATGTACTTGCGTACAATAAAGTTGTCGGGGTTTATGTCTGCCAGCTAATAGTTAAAATTAGTTACCGAGATTGTCGGCCTTTATGACTGGATAAGATTAGAGAATAGAGATTCCCTAAGCACTCTGATTATAAACTTTGGTTAACAGCACATTTAAAAGTACACACGTCAATTAATTAATCACATTCTCAATGCTTAAGTCCTTTACTCTCCAAATAGAATGACGCACGTCATCTTAGACCCTGCTAAAAGTGTTCATTAGCTAACTTAATTTAATGATTCTCTTTACTGTTTAACTCCTCTCTCTCTCTCTCTCACACACCCGATGATCAATTAAAGCACATAAGCGTTAAGTGTTGAACCACAAAACTCAATTGTCAAATGTCTATTTTTCAAATTATGTGAGCAATTACTATATATACTGTCACAAAAAAGCTGTAATTATTAATGATGACCACTATTTTTAACCTCCCCCTATTGGTGATAGCCAGTTTTTTTTAGTGGCCCTTCTACAACATGGCCGAATTTTCCGGGTAGCTCAGTTTCATTTGTTTGAAATTGTAAAATTAAATAAAAAAAAAAAAACGTTATATTCGGAAGGGGGGAGGGTACGAATTTTTTTAGTCGACCCCTACTAGACTACTAGTGATGGTCGGCTTTTTCAAGTGGCCCTTGTAAAACATGACCATTTAATTCTGTTAATTTTTGTTATGTTTCGTTAAGTATGTTATATCTTCTTGCATCCTAGTCCTAACCTATGTTAAATTTAAACAAATGTCTAACGGAACAAAAAAGAATCTAACAAAATTGTTAAAATTAAGCTGAAAAGCTCGCCATCACCAATTGGGGGCCGATAAAAAAGTGGTGCAAAAGATCAATAAAGCACATGAGTGCAGACTAAACGTAGCATTTTATTTACAAGACTTGATAAAATTTCCCTCATGCCATTTTTTTCGATTACATGAGCAAATACTATTTTGTCCCCAAAACTGGCAATTAGCAATGATAACAATCTTTTTAGCCGCCCTCTATTGGTGATGGACGTCTTTTCGGATGGCTCCAAATTTATGTGTAAGAATTTTGTACAAAAGAGTGTTCCATTACGAGGGCAAAAAAAAAAGTCGTCAACCGTCCCCAATTGGAAATGGTCAGCTTTTTTTAAGTGGCCCTTGTATAACATGATCGGATTTTCCAGATAGTCCTTTTTTATTTATTAATCTTAGCACTATTTTTATTCCTTTAAGTTTTGTTAAATGTCGTTAAGTCTATAACATTTTTATCTGGTGATTCAGTCTTAGCATTTGTAAATTCTGACAAAGTTCTAACGAAACATAACGGTACCTAACAGAAAGTGTTAATAATATAAATAAAATAAAAGGGCCATTCGAAAAAGCGCCATCAACAGTATATAGGGGGCGGTTTGAGCACTTTTTTTTTTTACATAATTCAACCACATAAATTTGGGTCCACCCAAATAATCTGACAGTATTATGCAAAGGCCACCAAAAAAAGTCGCCAATCACCAGTAAGAACCGGCTAAAATTAAAGATTATACTTATCAATAAAATACTTTAAAAATATTTTAAATTCAGTTCTAATTTTCTTTTTAAACGCTGTAAATTATTATAATTTCCCTATGAAACTAATTTCATTGCAAAGAAAAAAAACTCTAAATTTTGTTATTAGGATACTTATTAAAATTATGGTATATATGTGTATTATTATAAAACAGTACTCAACATCACATTTATACTTTTTTCTTCCTTTTCTTCTTACTTTAATTTTAGGGCACATACTTATTGGTTTTAAAAAATATTATACATAATACCAATATTTATAATCAAGATGGAGTATTTATTTTGAAATGGAGAGTATTGTTTTCATCCTTTTTTTTTTTTTTTGTAAAACATAAGAAAGATAGTCATATGAGTATTTTATGAAATAATGATTTCTAGATCAGACCCACCGTTTATTGGTGGTTTACACTATGAGAGAGTGAGTCTCCATGTTACGAAATACATTACGTAAAACATCTAAAAAAGACAAACCCCACCCCCACCGGTTATTAACCCTTCGTCTATAGGTAATGGGATTTGAGCTCCAAATCATCTATATCACTTTTTGTCACATCCTCTATCCCATTGAATCTCACCCTCATATGTTTCTTTATAAAAAGAAGACTGATTAAAATAACAAAGAACGTGTACAATCGAGATTCAATGAGATAAGAAATGTGATAGAAAGTGTGATAGACGATTCAAAGAGATTTGTTATGTAAACTAGTGATGCTCCCGTGCGTTGCACGGTTTGTATTATGGTATAAAATTATATACTCATTTAAAGTTGAAGAATATACAATTAAAAAGTTTAATATGAAAAAATAAAAAAAATTAATAAAAAGTAAAATTAAAGATAGATCACATAAATTTGAAAAAGTAATTATAAATTTATTTAGATGCATTTCCTTATTCGAAAAGGAAGGATTTGATGGAATTCAACCATCTTCATCATTCGTTAAGTCAACAATTGATAATAGACATGTGCCTCTAAATGACAAAATTTGATAGAGATGATAGTTTCCGATATTTCGTACTAATGTAGTAGCTATAAAAAAACGTTGGTTATTGAAAATATAAACATATAAAAATACATTTTGTGTCTTCACATTCTCTTCTTTCTTCGTACCTCGTTCTTCTTATTCTTCATTTTGTGTTTGTGTGTATGATTTAAATAAATTTACTTTTGTGTTTGCGTTACTGTGCATATACTGTTTGATGAAAGGTCCAAATAGAAATTTGTTCGTATTTAAATACCCTTTTTGAAACTCGATGCATCAATTTTGAATCACATTGTATCATTTGTAAATTGTGATGCATCGACTTAGATGTGGGATGTAGGTAAGATACATTAATTTTGAATCATATGTTGATTGTGTACATGAAAAAATAGAGATGAAGGTTTGATACATTATGATTTAAGGCGTGATGCATAAATTGGATTATGTGATTTTAATTGATGAATTAATTAAGTCATTCGTAGCACGCCGTCGGTTCATTAAGAGTTGTAGTTTTTTCGCTCTAAAAGTGTTCTTTTTAGTTAAAAAAAAAACATAAAAAACTGTAGCGGTAAAAAAATTTACATAGTGGACGGACCCGAATTTCTCCCTAAAACAAACAACAACAAAAAGGACTAAAAATACTCAAAATTTCACGTAGCCCAAATATCTCAATTGATTCCATCCAAATTATTAATACTTTAATGAACAACAAATATTACTCCAATTATAACCAATTTGACCCAAAAAAATCTCAAGCACTTGTCATATAGATAAAGAGCTTCTCACTCTCTAACCTAAAAACCCCACCCCCACTCACTCTAACATATATACACATCGGCTCACTTTCACTCTTACACAATTAAGTCGTCTAAAAGGTCACCTTTCTTATTTTTATAGCATTAAACCTAGGAAATTCCTCCGGTAATCATGAGACAATGACTCTTCATTTCTTCAAACCCTTCATTTCAAAAATTCATCCGTCGACTTTCCCCTTTCCCCAACAAAAATAGAATCAGATCAAACCATTTCATAGCAAGATGCGTTAGATTTTTTTTTATAAAGCAAGTTTTGTAGTAATGAACTTTGTATTTCGATTTTTAAAAAAAAGTCTTTGAGCTTAATTTTACTTGGTGAACTGGAAAAAAATGACTTATAATAAGAGCCAAGTATTTATGTTTCTTTACCTAATTATTTTTTAAAATACGGTTTAAATAAATCGAGACTTTTTTATATTTTCAGTATTTAACGTTATACCCGATTTTTTAATATTTTGAGTATAGAAAAAATTATAGATTTCGAACTTTTTGATTTGTATTTTGAAGATCTATTTTTAAACATTTTTATAATTAAAATACGCCTATTTTAAATCACTTGTATCTAATGTAGTTGTTCACTTCAAAATTGGCCTTTTTGTAATCACTAATATATTTGTTTTTCGTCTCTACATTTCAAATTTCTTTGATTTAATTAGATTTTATTTATAAATGTTCATTATTCTGATTTGATAAAACCAAAATTGAGAAATTTGTAGTCACAATGCATATTAATAAATAAATATAAATATATATTGGTTACCAATAAATCTGTATCAGTTTGAAGATCATTAAATTGTATTAAATTTAGCACATACACTTGAACATGGAGTTTATTAAATTATTGTAATTTATTCCCGACATCTTTAATGCTAGGCATTGCATATGTTTAAGCTATTTATTGATTCCAAAGGTACCCTGAAAATTTAATAATTTCTCATAAATAATTATTTTCAGTTTATTGTAGCTCTGTGATCTCTAGAAAAAAAGAGATCCTAAGCAATCGAAATAAAAAGAATACAGTAAGTATTACAGGTTGGAAAGATACCTTTATATTGTAAAATATATATTTTGCACGAAAAACCGTTGAGTTATCTAGGCTTACCCTTGGTCTGGTTGGTGTCTCTAAGAAAAATGAGAGAGGGGGGCATTTTATATAGATTTCTTCTATATTGGTGTGTTATCCTCAGTTGTTTTTAGCAATGATGTTCAACAAACAAAGTTGTAACAAATTTATAGTGGTTTCATATTTGAAAACTGCTCAAGAAGAGAAAAGCTAAGGAACAGTCTAACTCCCTTAGGCGTCCAATTACAGCCGAAGAAATTAATCTTCAATGATAATTCATGTAATTGTTTTGATAATTTATTCATTTATCATTCAATTGATAAACGATTATTAAATTCAACAATTGAAATAAATAATTATTTATTAGCTCATTGAAATTTCAATATAGTTAAAAAAATCATAACTATTTTTTATATTGCTGGATGTGAATGAGGTTAAAATAGTTTGGTATATATGGTTGTCAAATGTCTCAAGTCAAAGAAAGAATGTCAAAAGTTTTCAGATTTATTTATCTAATTAATTTTGATTACAAATTCGTTGCATTTGTCAATGCATTAATGACACATATATAATATAGAAGTGTTGTCAATTTTGGAAAGTGTATTTTGACGAAAACTTTCCAAAAATCACACATCTCCTTTTATATATGTATAGATTGAATTGGCTGGCGTATTGGCAAGGTAAGTAGGGACCCACCCAAGTCCATTTTCCAACTTGATTTCCTTTGGTTAAATGGAGTACTTAGTGAAAAATTATGATTGGCCGCTTCTGGCGTGTCTGGACACAGGGTCCACCTCCCAGCAGAGCAAGTGGAGCTGCTGATTGCTACTCATTGATTTCTGCCCAGGAAATGGTGACATGTCAGCTTCAGGCGAACGGAGCAACAGTAACGGTATTCCTTGAATTATGCGCCGCAACCCGAGGCTGGTAAACGAGTTAACGACCGTTGCTTCCTCCATTATCCGGCTTTCAGTCACGAGCCACACTATTTAGGCGTTTTTTGTTTGATACCCACTTCGTGCCACTGAGTACATTTTGAAAAGTTCAATTATTAAAGCAATATAACAAATATTCCCTCCGTTCTAAAATTATCGGTTAAGTTAATTTAATATACGATTTAAGAAAAAAAAATTGATTGGATTATTAATATTGGAATAATGTGTAATTTTCTTTAAAACCTATGAATATGTGGCTCAAAATTAAAATAAGAAGAAAAGGTAAGGGTAAAGTGGTAAAAATGATGTCTTAAAAAAGAAACTTTTAAAGAAGACAATTATTTAGGAGCTGACGAAAAATGAAAGAAAAACAATAATTTTGTGACAGATGGAGTATTAAATTTGATGATAATTATAAAAATATTTGAAAATAATCAATAAATTAATTTCAAATATGAGGGTAAAGTTGAAATGTTATTGAGATATTAAACATTATTTTTTTAAAAGTGAACCATTAAAACGAAATATCTCAAAATAATAAGGTGAACTTTTGGCTCGGAACGAAGCGAGTATTATAATATAAGATAAAATGACATTTTGGATATAGTAATGCAAGAAATATTTAATGAAAAAAAAACATAACTATTAAATTTTTTGGACGTAAAATTTGTTTATTATTCCCTTTTCAGACAAAAAAAAACCCAACATTCTATCATGTAATATTTAACTTATGAAATCTATTTTAGAATATGTTTATGATTTTCATAATTATTAAACTTTTCAAATGTTAACTTTTTGTATTTTACAATATTTGCAATACCCTCGTCCTAAAAATTTGTTGAGGTTTTTTCTTCAGTCTTTCACGACACGCCTTTGTTATGAGCATTATGACTCGATTACCCCGGCTAGGAGGCTTGCCCCCTGGTACGGACTTTTATGTTTATCGCATCAATGCAGTCGTGTCTGGAGAGGAAAGGGCGACTGAGTCAGTCGAAGCAGTCGTTTGGCATGGACAAAGTAACCACGTTAGATTCAGGAAAAGCCCCAATACTTTAAGTGGTCACGTCAAGGTACCGCGTCACTTCGACAAGATCTCTCCGAAGTTGAAGCAACCGCTTCGACAAAGATGAAGCGACCGCATCGTAACAAGGTGATTGTGTCACATGAAGTGAAACACCGCGTTGGTGTGGCAAGCTATTTTACTGTTTCAATATTAAGTCGGTTTAGATTTTGGTATTGTATTTTTATTTATAACTGTAACCCTAAAATGTGAAAAAAGTTGACCATAATAAAATTTTGAAATTCTGTTAAGTTGACCTCAATCTCTCTCTCTCTCTCTCTCTCTCTCTCTCTCTCTCTCTCTCTCTCTCTCTCTTCTCTTTGATTAATCTTGTTATTTCTCTGTGATTGTTAGCAACTACTTTTGATGTACATAGCAGTCACCAAACATAAATTAGATTCATACTAATCTCCCTTGCGGGAACAAGCTTATTGCTAGCCCAATGAAATGTGTACTAGTTTGGGCGGTGAGAGTTCAACATAACATCCATTAAATCGCATGAACAAAAGTAAATAAACAAATACTCATTCCGTTCCAAGTAAAGAGTCCCCTTTTAATACCTCTCATAACTCCCGCACAATGACAATCTATATTGTAAAAGAGCTTGGAAACACGATCACAATTGACTTGGGATAAAAGGGGTCAAGATTTACTATTTTACTGTGTAAGGGCAAAATAGGCATGACCTATTTTAGTCTTGTTTCACCTTTCTTGGTCAAAATAGGATTTTTGATAAGTTTGTGTTAATTTAGGACTTAGTATATTTTATTAGATTTAGTTTAGTTAGTTTTGGTAGGAAAATCTTTTTGTAGATTTCAAGTGCACATATTTGGTAACAAAATCTTAGCATAAATCCTAGTCTAACCATGATTCTTGACCACTTTCATATTTGGTAATTAAATCCCATCCTAGTCTAACCATTGGTTAAGAGCTAGTAGATTTGGGTACAGGACCAAGGATCGAGTCCTAGCAACCGCAGTGTGGGGGTTTCATCCTCTTGTGGGGGTGGCTCCTTGTAGGTACTAGGCACTGGTCCTCCTAGCTACTTAATCGCTGAGTTACCGTAATTTTCCCTCTCACATTCTTATGGGGCTGGGGTGTGGGGGCTCTCGGGGGGAGAGTTTCCCCTTTTTTGGGTACATGATTGTTGACCATATTCATATATGGTAACAAAATCCCATTAGTTTGGTAAGTGGTTGATTTTTTCCTTAAAAACTAATCATTTTCCTTGTAGTAGACGGACTGTTTTTGGGTGTGTGTAGGAGACGCATACTATATATTCAGGAGCTGGGATTCGGGGTTCTTACAGAGCTCCAGAAAGTGAACAAAAACCATAGAGGGTGTGAGCTGATCCGAGGAGTTTCTGCAGCAGTTTTGAAGTGCCGAAGTTCAGCAGTCCGAATGTGTTATCCATTGTTGCAACATCGGCAGTAACATCAGAAGTGTTGAAACTGTTTTGTGCTTCCTGTTTTGTTTAAAGGAGGCTGATTTTGTTTATTCCCACGTTTTGTTTAACTTGTTTACGTGGGGTTTTTGTTCTCCAAGATTCATTATCTTGTGAGAATATTTTTTGTGATTTCACATAGTTTTTTTGTAAAACGATTCATCCTTTTTAGTGAAATCTTTTTGGCCATGAGGCTAGATCTACAAGTATAGACTTGTAGATTGTTTGGTAAATTTTTGTGATTAATTTCGTGCTTTAGTATTAAGTCTTCCGCTGTTTTTGATATTTTTCTGTCTATTGTGAATTCAATTGTAGCTGTTTCACAAGCTACATTAAATCTTTGAGAATCCTAGCTACTCTCGTTCTTTCATACTGTGATCTAACGCTCAATATTTCCTCCAGCACTCACATGTGCGAAGAGCGGTTGCCGATTCGTTCTCACTTTTCGCTCAGTTCCGCTTCTCTTCCTCCCACTACGCATTCAGCTCTATCATATTCCACTTTTTTTTTTCGCTTTCTTTGGATTTTCCCCTTCAAACCCTTCACTTTTCGCCCTCCTCCAACCCCATGAACCTTTATGCTTTTCATTTTCTCGGTTTTCTTCTCCAGCCTCCGTGCCCCTGTTGAGGTTTTCCCCCGCCTTCTCTGCTTGTTCCAACCCTCCCCGTCGCCGTCGAACAAAGGTTTTCCACCTCCTTCAGTTTGATTCTCTCCCTCCCCGCCGCTGTCGAACAAATGTTTTCGTTAATTGCCCAAAGGGTTTCGTCAAAACTTTTCCCTCCATTTTCCCGCCGCCTTCTCTAATCTGTAAGTTTGTTTTCCCTGATTATTAGTTAATAATATTCAAATGACGGTAGAATCGCTATATAAATTTAATTGGTGTGTTTGAAATCTTCCCTTTAGAACAAAATCAGAACACCAAATGTTTTGAGGAAAAAAGAATAAGGTAGTATTTGGGTGTAAAATCTAGGCCTTGGGATTGGAATAACATCTTTAAACTGTGAATTTTGCACTCCCCAAGTGCTTTGTACAATGCGAATTTGACCATTGTTGATGATAGTAAATGGGTTCGGTATTGACTTGCAGAAAGAATGGGTGAGGATCGAGAAATCAGTTGGGTATTCATATTATATTAGATTGTGTCAATTGAGTTTTCTTTCTCTGTGTGGATTAAAATTCCCAATCCCCAATTCCAATTTTCGACGTCGATTGCCCTAATTCCTTTAGTTTTCTTCTCCAGCCCTCCCTGATGTCGTCAATAACTTTACGCCGCCTTCAACATTTCCCCCCTTTTTTTTTCCTTCTTGTAACTTTGAGACAAAGTGATTTGATGCAACAGTAACACCAACAGACCAATCTCCTATGTTTCCCCCTTCATCATGGTAGTTTGATTTGCAACTCCAGTTTTCTCTAGGTCAATGTCTCTAGATCAAAACCCTGAGAAACAGCAAACTTAATTTTTTCCAAGTTAAGCATAAGCAAGCAAAATTAACTTTATGTATAAAATATTTAGGATACAACATATCGTGAGCTAAACATGCGTACCTCCAGAAACACTTCTTTGGTTGAGCTAGATCCATCATAATCGCACAAGTATGTTGCCTGAATCAAACGAAGAAACTCAAAACATCATAATTATAGTGGTTGGCATGGATTATGTACTTTTTGAGGGCAGTAAAACTATCTTGATCGGGAAAAATATATATAAAAGATCAAAATTAAAGACACAAATTTAAGAAACAACAACAAATATACCTCTGCCAGTTTTTTTGCAATGATATACTTTCCTGCAAAAGATGTAGTAGCTATAGTCTGTTATCGCTGATATTGATAATCAAATAGCTTTTGTAAGTCCTTTTTTATCTGTTATAAACTTATGCATATTTTTCATTTTCTTGCACTTCCTAGCACCAATGATTAAGACTGTATTGGGACCAATAGAAAAGTGGACGTTGAGAGATAAGCTCATCCATTTTGATTGCAGGAACACTGGATATTCCAAAAGGTGAAATCTCCTTTACAAGTGAAGGGTGACTGCTGATTGATAATGGGCTTAAAGGATGGTGGTATTATCAATTGTTAGTGGGTTGAGTGATGTTTGATATCAAGTTCATTTTTGTTTTAACGTGTCAATTGAGTAGTATTTTTATTATACTATTTTGTACGCCCAAATGGGTAACACGATGATAGTACTGGATTCTGCAATCCTAGATATCAAATTGACTTTTCGAATTTGAATCACATAGCTTGGGTTTAGTCACTTGATATTAAGTTCATAAAATTTGATTAATATAGCTTTAAGTAGTTTGTAAGTAATTCACTTTAGACGATTATGTACTTAAACAGATTGGACTTCGGAAGATACCTTGGATATCAAATTAAAATTTTGAATTTTATTTATTTAGCTCGAGGATCGTTGTTCTTTAAACTGATTTGAATGCATTGTGATGTTATAGGTGCTTCAACTTACAGGGAATGCTGGAAGAGACAAATCATTGGTTTCTCCTCATCAACTCCGTCGTAATCGAAGCTCCTCCTGCCGCCCATCTCCGCCGGGTAACTGTAAGCTCTCTCTTCATCTCTATTTATCCATGATTTGGTTCACTTTTATAGAGAAGAGAAGAGGAGAAAATGAGAGGTGGGGATAATGGAGAGCGATAATTTCTTTGGGTTTATCGTTATTGTCACTCAAAATTAACTAAGCTGTGTGGGGTTTTGCCTAATATTCACCACAAATATATGCTCTTTAATGATTGAATTGATAGAAAAAATAATGATTGAAAAAAAATATCCTCTGTTTTCTTTTCATTTATTTTTCCCAGCAAAAATTGAGAAAAAAATAAAGGTATGTAGCGTTTTGGAAGGTAAATTTCAAGCTTTTTACAGTTTGAATTGGTCTTGCAATTGCAATGTCCAATTTGGTTTTTCATATTTTTCCTGTTTGGTACTTCATTTACTGTATCACACTTTTCAAAAAAAAAATTTAGTTACACTTTCCTCTTTCATACTTTGATTTTTTTTTCTTTAAAGAACAGCTTATGATTTACTAAAACATTTCCCTTTTCAAATGTCACTCCTCTGTGAGTATGCAACTTGAATGGATTTTCCCCCTAATCTTGGTTTATTATACAGACCAAGTACACTTTGAATTAAAAAGCCTACATTACATTACTTGCACTTTTTTAAGAGGATAAAGAAGTAGAACTCAGTGCAACCATCTTTCCAAGTTTGTTCAAGAAAGAGAAAGAATAATAAGAAAATTATATAATATTTTTAGAAAATATTATATTGGTCAGTCTCCTTTGTCACTCCTTCCACCGTTTTTTATAAATCTCTCTATTTCATCCTGCCTTTTCTATTACGTTATCTCCCTTTTTCTTCTATCTCTCATTTTTCTTCTATTTATTGTTTTAAGTTTTCCAATTTCATTATCAGATTTTTTTAGTTTTGGGCGTGGTAAAGAAAGGAAACTAAAGCGATTCATTCCATTGTTTCTTGGACGCGACCCAACCTTTCCCCATCCATTTCGCTCTAACAAACATGAGCTTAATCAGGTATGATATTCAGTTTTTCTTTCCTAATCGATGATTTTCAATTGAATCATGTAAAATTTAGTTTTAAAAAAAACAGATACATGATGATGTGTTCAGTTTCTTTGTATGCTTTGATGTCTTTCTCTGTATTGGTTTCTTTGTATTCTTTTTTTTTTCCTGTGTATATTATTGAGGTGTGTATTACTTGGTTTCTTTGTATTTCTTGGACTGCATCAGTTAACCCATAAGGATACTGTAACTAGGAGTGTAGGAACAGTTGTTCTATTTCTTTTGATTTTGATTTTGGCCTTCTTAATCTTTAGGAGTGGTTTATATTAGCGCATTCTGTTTATCTGTTCCACATTTTTGGCCATTTAATAGTTGAAGTGGCTTATATCAACACAATGTGTGGTGGGTTAATGGGTGTTATGTGAACGTTTAATTGATTAAATTTTTGAATTCCAAAAATTGAATTGGGTTTTGTGGATTTTTTATACTTCTCTCTCTCTCTCTCTCTCTCTCTCTCTCTCTCTCTCTTATGTGTAACTTAGAAGATTCTTTGGGCAATGTCTGCTGTGAAAATTATTAAATCCACACTTTCTCTGTTATAGGTTTTAACCCAGGTAATATATTTCATTTTCCCAGTCCCTTTTCTTCTCTCTTGCATCCCGACCCAGTTTCATCTTCTTCTATTTTCCCTAATTTAATTGTGGTGCATGAGCTATTTTATACACCTATTTATTTCACATAAGTTCGGTGTTTTATTTTGATGTTTATGCCTTCCATGATTGTTACTGGACGTAGTGCCTTTAAAGACTTCTTAAACTCTTAGTTTTTCTCAATAATTTGTTATTTTAAGCAAAATGATGCTACAAATATTAGCAATTATTTGTCTATTTCTATAACTCTTTTCAGTGGTCAACGCTAATCTTTTGTGAAAAATGAGAATTCCCCGGTTACAAGGTGTGACCACTTCATTTAAGATGCAGCATGGGCACTTACCCATAAGGCATTGCTGTAAAGAGATGTTTTATATGAGTTACATAGATTTGAATCAATTACATTTGAAGGTTGAAATACCACAAAATAGTGGTTTTTTACTGTATTGCACTTTCCCAAAAATTCAGTCACACTTTCCTGTTTCATAATAGGCTTTTCATGTTGATTATGTTTTATTCCTTGCATCTACTGTCGCCTTTTAGATTTAATTTTCACTCCTCTTTGTTTCTTTGTTATGTATTTTCTACTCAACAAACTATTTTTATAGTTAAATTATGTTTAAATTGTTTAAACTGTTTGAACTCTTCTCTAATTGCATTCTCCCTCTCCAGTCCGTTAGTGCTACATTATCCTCCTCCATCGCCATCTCTGTCTTTATTTAGTTTAGTGTTTTGAAACCGTAATGCTTTTCCTTCCACGTGTTTTCTGTGCTTAGGCATTTTTTTGGCTTTTAAAATTGGAAAACATAGACCTTCAAACGACAGTCGAAAGGCCTCTGTCACCGCCCACCCGTTTGCCTCCACCCGGTGTTCTCTTTCTTCCATCTCAGTTTAGCTTCTAATTTGTTTTCATTTTTCGTGCTGGCCTGTAAATGTTGTTGGCTATCTTTCAACTATGTTGTTCCTAATTTCCATTTCCTTTTTTAGTTTCATAATGTTTGATGCAAATGTATTACAGTAGTAGTATAATAGTGGGTTGAGTCGTTTAGGACAAATCCTAAGTTTTTTTTATCCATAAATGTTTTAGATTATGATGTTTGATATTCCATCATTATATGCAAAAATCAACTTTGATAAATTTAAACATCATCACATTGTTACTGCTCCAACTTTGGTATTCTGTCATTGTATGCATTTTACCCCAATTGAAGTGGGCATAAGTCATTGTTTTTTCTAGCTAATCTTTCTAATCATTTCAAAAAGGAAAAAAAACTAACAAAAATTCTCTATGGAATTTTGTAAAATCAATTATTAGATACATCTCCATATACTCCAATTGTCCAAAATTAACCGACATGTTAGTTAGTTATGTGTTGCTGCAGTAGCACTACATTTCTTTCTAAGTACAAGTATTGATAGGAATGTAAAAACATAACTTATCTGAGTCAAGTACCAATGCTTATATAATCATTTTATAAGTATGTGTTTTTTCTACAATTAGGTTGCAAAAGATCTAGGATAATATAATTTTTTTTGTCTCTGAACTATACCAATACTATGCATTTGGTCCCTGTACTTTTTTTGTAATGTGTTTGGTCCTTAAAGTAGGTTTTTGGTAAGAGATTACCCCCTAACGAGGTTACCGTTAGTTTTGCCGTTATGTTTTTTTTTGATAACCCAAATTTACCCTTAGTAATGTTAGTGGTTCAAAAATTTAAAAAAAAAAGAAAAAAGAAAAAAAGGGAATCGGTCATCTCCAGCCATCTCCATCTCAATCTCCATCTCATCTACATCCCCTGCTCTGACCATCTCCATCTCTTGCCACTTTCTGCTCCGGCCATCTCCACCGGAGATGGAGATGACATCTGTGTATATCCATCCAGATTTTATACTTACCTAGAAATGGGTCATCAGCACTCTTCCAGGATGTCAGATATCTATCTAGGCCGGTCACAAAGTCCTTTCCTAACTTTGTCTCTGGCAGGGAAGTATCTCCTGGATAGTCGAAACTTTGCCAAATGAAATCTTCTGGGTCATTCTCAGTTTTAAGAACAAAATTCCTTGTATCTAGAAGCTGCGCCACTGGATTACTCACCGATCTCGATCCATTTGATGACCAAATTATGCTATTGTAGCTGTAAAGTGCTAGAATTCCTTGCTGATCGATTCCCTTTTTCTTTTTTTCTTTTTTCTTTTTTCTTTTTTTTTTATTTTGAACCACTAACATTACTAAGGGTAAATTTGGGTTTTCAGAAAAAACATAACGGCAAAACTGACGGTAACCTCGTCATGTGGTAATCTCTTATTAATAACCTATTTTAAGGACCAAACACATTATAAAAAAAATACAGGGACCAAATGCATAGTATTGGTATAGTTCAGGGACCCAAAAAATTATATTATCCAAAGATCAATAATTATAAATTTAAATAATCAGTATTTTTCTATGTCGTATTCAAAAAATACATTTTCCTTTCCGTTTATCTAATTAAATCATGGTTTAGTAGATATTAATTAATATTCATTAATCAAATTAAGTGTTTATTGTTTTTCTTCTACTTCATTATCTATGCAGCAACAAGTTCCACAAAATGGACTAACCTTCAAGAAAAAGAAAGGAACTAGTACCACCAATGCCTCCATCGGTGCAAGAGGTATTATGATTCTGTCAATTATGTATTTTAGGGTTAACACTTTCAAAAACCTATTTAATGAATTATATTTTTTGGTTTGTTGCATGATTTTTCATCATTGTATATTCTAATTAGTTCTTATTATATCATTTCATACTATATATGTATGTAGACCTATATCTTTTATATAGTTTATTTAGTTACATTAATTGCTTTAGGACGACGATTATGAATTAGCCATGCGATTGAGTCGAGAGAGACCCCAACAAATGTTTCTACCTTCTTTAAATATGGAGTTACGGGAAAGCTCTTTTTCTACAATTCACATACCCAACCGTAATACTTCTCTATCGTCTATCGCGCCAATACTTCAAGGACCCCGTGTTAGACGTGGACTTGGAATGAGATGTGTCAAGTACATAAATAAGTACATCTACAAAGGACATGATGGGAAGAGTTGATGAGATCCAACAATATCTTGATGCGAGGTATATTGGTCCCCCAGAAGCTGCATGGCGGTTATTTGGCAACACTTTAGATGACGAATTTCCTAATGTTGTTAGATTTGATCTCCATTTGCCCGGATAACATAATGTTTCATATGATTCAAGACAGTCACGACAGTAGATAGCTCAACAAGTTGAGGAGAAAGTAACAAAAGTAATGGCTTTTTTTCAATTATTATGCCTCCAACGAAATGACCAAATGTTTAAGGGAGGGGTGGCAATTCGTGCTATCGTATCGTGTTCGTGCCTCATTATCGTGTTTTCATATTATCTATCTTATTTGATCATAAATATAACAATAAATATTATTTTGAATATATTAACAATTTGTGTCTTTCGTGTCGTGTTTCGTGTTGTGTAGTGTCGTGCTAGGCTTATCGTGTCATTTGTCTCTGTAATTGTGTTTTATAATCGTGTTGTGCCAGTCATTGCCACCCTGGTTTAACGTATCAACAAATCCCCAAGAATTACACGTGGCAGAAGACTTTTTCGCAATGATGACATCCTAACCATCCGAGCAACACGATTGGTATAATATATTTTGCTATCCCTTCTAGTGGAGAGAAATTTTACCTGCAACTATTAATAATTATTGTGAAGGGGCCAACATCATGGGAAAATTTACGCACAAACAATGGTGTTCAATATGATACATTCAAAAATGCTTGTGTTGCACGCGGTCTTTTAGAAGATGACGAAGATTATTTGAGCTTATTCTAACATAATGTTCTCTGATACACCCTGAGGAGTTGTAGAGTAAGTTTGCAATAAATATATGTGATGATGCTGCACACAAATTGCGTACGAACTTTGGAATTCCAAATCCAAATGATGCTCAAGTAGCAGATTATGATTTGCATCTCTTGAACGAAATATTACAAGAAACTGGAAAAAAATTACAAGATTTGCCACCGATGCCCCACCCAATTGAAAATTTGACACAAGTCGCCGTCAATAACAAGCTATTATAGGAACATATACAACTCCAATATGATAATCAGACAATTGGTGCGAAAGAAAATATCAACTATTTGAATATCGGTCAACGACACTGTTTCGAAGCTGCTATGTCTTCAGTGGTTCAAAATCAAGGGAGGACCTTTTTCTTGAATAAAGGTGCTGGAATGGGTAAAACATTTTCATATAACACCATTGCAGGAAAATGTCAAAGCCTTGGTCATATCGTGATTTCTGTATCATCATCTAGAATTGCATTGTTGTTGTTGGTAAGTGGTAGAACTGAACATTCTACATTTTGTCTACCATTGAATATGTTGGAAGACACCATATGTTCATTCACTAAACAGTCAATTCATGTCATGCAACATCGACATTGCGTTGAGGCTGTTGATCGCAACCTTTAAGATGTTCGAGACAACAACAACTCTTTCGGTGGAATTACTGTTGTACTTGGTGGAGATTTTGTCAAACTTTGTTTGTTCTACCGAAAGGATATCGTGAACAAATTGTGTGATCAACTCTTCAAAAATCAACACTTTGGAACAAGATACACATCTTGACTCTATCGAAAAACATGCGATTAAATCGAAATGATTATGTGAATGTTGAATTTGCAACATATTTGAATGAGGTGATATCAATTTTACATATCCACCATTGAACTTTACATTAATAAGCATTTTTCTAATTAACATTAATTTAACTTCAATTACCAAGTTGGAACCAATCCAAATGCAACCATCGAATTACCTTCATCAATTCGGAAGTGTAAAGACCTAATTCAACTAATAGGATAAGTGTATCCACAACTACATAAAACGGTAACTTCTACAGCAAAATTATTAACTGATCGTACTATTCTCTCAGCACGTAATGAAAATGCTAATGATATAAATGTTCAAGTATTGAAGATATTCCCTGGTAATGTCATTAGTTATCTATCAGTAGACAAAAATGCAGATGATGTTATGAGTGATCCGATCATGGCAAATCGATACCCAATCGAATATCTAAACTCATTAAATCCTGCTGGTCTCCCTCCTTCAGACCTCCAATTAAAAGTTGGTTGTCCCATTATTTTGCTCATGAATTTTGCCCCAATTGATGGTCTCTGCAATGGAACAAGACTGATGGTAGTAAGATATACGCAGTGGATTATTGAAGCCGAAATATTAATTGAAGATAAAGCTGGAAATTTGGTATTTATACCAAGAATTTCTCGTACCCCTTCTGCTTCTGAGCTTGCCATTCCTATTACAAGACGACAGTTTCCAATTAGGATGACGTTTGCAATGAATATAAATAAATCACAAGACTAATCGGCTAAATTTGTCAGTATTGATTTTCGGACCCCAGTGTTTACTCATGGCCAATTATACGTTGCACTTTCCCGATGTACTACATTCGATAGGATAATAATTCTCTTACCATCACAAGAAGAAACTTCGACAACAAATATAATTTATCCTGAAGTTCTTCTATAGTGCTTCAACAACATGTATAAATCCCTATATCAACTATAAAATTAAAATGTTGTCATTTAATACACTTTTACATCAAAATCATTGTTTTTTACAATTATATAGTTTTTATCTAACAAATACATGGTTTCAAATAGGTCACTGCAACTCCATTTGATACTCCACCTGCATCTCCAACTCCCCCTCCACCTAATTATTATGATTCTGATTATGTAGAAGAATTTGTAAGCACCCAACTCATGTTTAGATTAGTATTAATAATTACATATGATACAAATTTTACAATTACATAATTTCTATCTTACACATTAGGTCCTAGGAACCCCACATACAACTCTGACACCCCTTCCACCTCCATCTCAAATTCTACTTCAACATGTGCCTATACTGTTGGTCCACAATAATGCTCAAATAGGCTAGAGGGAGGGGTGAATAGCCTATAATGTCAATTTAAAAACTTTTCTTTTGGATATACATAAAGCGTAGTTTAGTTGGCAAATATAATTTATCAAGTTGAGTATGTCTGCCGGTAGAGGCTATCGGTAGACTTACTCAAAGCAGAAGTAATAACTCTGCCGATAAACTGTTTAATCAATTCAAAAGCCTGATAAAAGATTTGTGCAGTGGAAGATAAAGAGGCTATGATTTGGAGAAGTCTTAAGTGGTTGTACACGAATATATGTTCAGAACAACATCACACTTATTACTTCTTTCAAATGCAGGTTAGGAGATCAAGTAGAGAATGGTTTTTCTAAAGATAAATCATTTATAAAAACCTCATAGATATTTAATGACTGAGAGATAAAGCATTAGTAGGAACATATGAATTTATTCAAAGATAAATTACATATTACATCAGTCTAAATAATCTATGTACAGTTTTCTGGCTTTGTCTTCCTAAGTCTCAATCCTTGCTTAATTATTCATTCAAGGATTATTAACTTGCAAAGGACATTAGGAGACGAAACCAAGAAACTGTTATGAGAAGATGATTTTCAGGGTCGTTCAGATATAAAAATATCTGAACGATTTGAGTGCAAAGCACTCATCCTCCCATGATGATTGATACTTGCACAATCAACATCATTTGTATTGGGATACAAATCTGAAGATATGAATGCAATATCTACAGATAGCTCTTCATTTTCTTCATACATTGTCTAACATCAATCTTCAGATCTTGATCTCTGCCTTTTGAAGTTTCTGATCACTCTCATCTCTTTTCCAAGCTTTTCTTCCTAGCAATCCACTGAAGGTGTTTTGCTAAGAGCTGGATGAGTTCACTGCAATCTGTTGTAGAAATCAGAGATACGTTGGTGAAGACGATCTCTTTGAAGATTTCTTTTCTATGAAGTTCTTGAGTAGATTGAGTTACTCGTTGCTCACAGTGTATCATTTGATAATCTTCGATGTAGCTTACACTGTCACTATGTTGTCTTTTGTTGAGCAAGAGAAAGGTGTTTATATAAGTGAGAATCAAGATGATCGTTGAGAGATGAAGACTCGAAGATTTCTATCCATTGGAGATGAAGTGGTTGAAGACTATCTGATAGAGATCTTTTGTCCACAAGATCTTTGACTGTTTGGAATAAAGATTTAGTCATGTAGATCTTGGAACTCGTTGTCTGTCAGACTAGGTTGATAAGTCTTTGAAGAGTAGGTCTGATATCTGTTGCACTGTCAGGTGGTCTGTTCAATAAAGTAATTGCTTTTTGACTTTAACAGACTACTTGAGTGAGAGAAAGTCTTGTAGCTTTAAATATGTTAGGCTTTTTGAGGCACGGACATATTTATCTTGATTTAAGCAGCTTCTTGACTTTTTTCTGTAACACGTGCAGATTTTAAAGTCTGCCGGTGGAATGCTTCGGGCCAGTGGAAACAACTCTTCCGGTTCAGGAGAACTGATTTCTACCGGTGAGAGCATTATAACTTGTAGCATGTCTGTCGGTGATGACTCTTAAGAGTCTTCTGATCTATTATCACTTGAAGTTTGACATAGGCTGCAGTCTTCCGATCTTGAGTGCATTCTGAAGTGCTGGTCTGTTTTGATCATCATATAGGGAGGTAGGACTAGATCAGGTCACACCTAATCTAAGACCTATGTGAAATCATACAAGTTGCCACACTAACCGGTACGCAGACCTTTTAGCCACTTGTGATGATTCACTTGTAATGGGGGCAAGCAAATCAACATATATAGAATATACAAGGTGATAATTAAATTATCAAGAAGCATATTCCAATAATCAACAATCTCCTCCTATTTGCTTGGAACCATTACAAAATGACATATACAAAGCATTTATCAGACATAGTAATAGCATGTCCACAATGAATTATCATTTTATCTCAAGACATGTCATATGTTAATAATTACATGTAAGTGATGGCTTTAGTATAGTCTACTATTGCTATTACAGACTCGATAAATCAAGGTACTGAACAGGTAATGCAATAGTGAAAACAATTTAGATCACTTTGGATTTGAAAGAGTTTTGGTCAGGATCAAAAAGGTTTTTGGGAAGTCTTACTTGCTCATGAATTTTTATAAAATGAAAGCTTGTTTTGGCAAGTAAGAGTAGTAAATCCTTAAGCAAATGTATGTTTTTGAAAGAGTTTAAAATAAGGATTGCTTGTAATATCAATTTTCTAAAAAATCAATTTTTGGAAAATCAATTTTTGAAGACTAATACCAATTTTCTGAAAAATAAATTTTTTGAAAACTAATACAATTTTCTTAAAAAATCAATTTTTGGAAAATCAATTTTTGAAAAACTTTTTATTTCTGTTGAAAGTAAGAGGATTTCTGTTGAACGTAAGACTTATCAATCAACAGAGGGTTTTTTAGTTTTAAACAAGACTTTCAACAGAAGTGCCACAGAAGTTGAGCATGATTCACTAAGAATCAGCTTAGGGTGAAATGTCACATTTGTTTTGTGTGTTCATTTGGGATTTAGTTAAGTCAATTCTTTTCCTCACTAAAGGAAGGTTATCACTCTTTTTATGCTCTCCTCCTTAAGTTATATGTTCGATACCAAGTTAGATGTATATGTCATATATAACTCTCCTCCTTAATGGTTGCAAGCACTAAAGAATAAGATCTGAAGGATAGTTGCAAGCAAATAATAAAGAAGGATAACGAAAGAGATGTAGCAAGGTAGAGTAGAGAACTGAAGAAAAGACACTAAATAACGAAAGAAAGTACTAATAAGTTTAGAAAAGAAATACAAACTAATTTGAATCTCCAAAGCTACCAGTGCTAGAATCTAGAGAATAATTTATATCCTGATCTGAAAAACTTTTGCCGCCGAACAATTCCTTAGTGATCAGCAATTCTCTAGTGATTGGAAGGCGTTCGTTCTCTTGAACCGTGGAAAGAATGGTGTGGTAGGAGCATAGGAAATAACTGATTATCCTAGCATACTTGAGAATACCAGACCTATTCACTCGTCTTCACTGGAAAGATCGATAGATGAGAGAGAAGACTACTTCAGCCCAATTGATGACATGAGAGTCAAGAACGGCAATGGTGAAGTTCCGAAGTCTTCTAGTGTCGCTTCCTGAGCCAGGTTCATGGAATAGAAGGCATTGGCTTAGAATCTCTCCAACACAGTACATGTCCAAGGGATAGTTGAAAATGTCCCATGTACTGTAGTCATTTCGAGATTGGTGGCCAGTACGGTGTAGCCATGATTCGTTGAGAGCAGAATCACTGATGGAGTCAGGGCCAGCAGAGGGAAGGCTGAAGACTCTTGAAAGGCTGTCGGCATTGAGGACAAGGTCAGTACCTCGAATGCGACCGTGGAGGCTTTTACCATCTCTTGACAGGTGCATCCTTGAGTAGAATTCGTCGACCAGACGAAGGTAGTATAATTCTTCACGAAAGCAGAGGATGGGGACGAGTCCAGAACTATGGAAAAGATCTATAATCTTTGCTCCAACAGTGTTGTCAAGGAGAAATTGTTCTCCTTGAATCGTTTGATCAAGAATGTAGGATTGATGGCCTACAATGGTGACGAAAGAAGATTCAGAGGGACCGATAGGGCGAGAGACGTTGTTCGAGGAAGAGGCGGTCATGATGAATTTCTCAGGAAAAAAAATGTGCACTTATAATTAATCGTATGGATTGATTGGGAAACGATGGAGACCAAAAAAAGAGTATATATATATTCAGTACTTTCTGAGATTGGGCAAGAGGAACACACTAATCAAGAACCGTCGTTTGATAGTCCTCAATAAAGTTGTTATTGATTGAAATGAGAACCGGCGAAGTAATCATTTCGAAGCTTGATTGTGAGATGACGTTTTTATGGGAGAGGCGGCTATTCATGATTGCGATAATTAAGCCTTCTAGGGAATATGTATTTGGACATATTGGAGACTTAAAATCGAGGAATTTCAATACCAATAAAGATTTAATTGCCAGCTTAGGGTATTGAAAAAAGATGTGTTGATATCGATGAATAAAAATAATGTACTGAATTTTGTTAAAAATAAATTTAGGAAATGTGATAGGTTTTAAGTATTCCAGATATTCTAAAAGATAATTTACGGGGCATTCTGAATCATCTACACAATCCTCAGCAATCTCCCAAATCTATAGAATTTTGGAACGGAAATCATTTCAAAAATATTTTGGAAGAATTTAAAAAATGTTTTTACAAAACAGTTAAGGTTTTTGTGTTATTTGTTTACTAAAAGAAATTTATGGAGCTTTCTGAGTCATCCACACAGTCTTCAGCAATCTTCCAATTCTTTTAGTCATTCCAGAACAAAGTTGTTTTGAAATTCTTTTTCAGAAAGATTTTTGAAATGTTATTTTGAAAAACAATCAATCATTCCTAAATGTTTTTATATCAAAGATATCATTACACAAGTTTGATCAGCATCAAGATATCTAAAATCAATTTTGTTGATTAGTTTCAGTAGAGTGTGAAGCGTGTTGATACAAGAGTGTGAACGGTAGAGATGAAGGTCTGCAGTTCAGGTTTTTGACCAGTAGACATTGGGCTCTACCGATTCAACTGATAACTTTTAAGGGAGTATGCAACAGAGATGAAGGTCTGTTGATACCAATTTAAAAGGTTTAAGTGCAGTTATCAGTCTTTTGAACACATGAAACAAGATAGATATGAATAGCTTTTATATAGAGTTGAATAATGTGTTCAAGAAGGGTGGAAGTTTACTGACTTTAGAGAGCTAAAGGAAGTCAACCAATTGTTGGAGAATATCAATTGATTGTATGAAGGATACCAATTTATGAATGATATCAATCATTGAGAGGTGATCAGTAAACTTTGAGGTATGCTGTTGTCGAATAAATGAATGACAGAGGAATCGGCATAGATAATGGTCTGCTGATGAAGAAAATCAGCAGGGATTAAGTCTGCTTAGGATAGACAAAATTAGTAGTTCTTGCAGACAGAAAGTTTAGCTGTAAAAGGATGGAACAACAGACATTGAGGTCTACCGATACCAATTGAATTAAAAGTATTACAGCTTATATCCTTAGGAATGCCTTGACTTATGGAAGGATTGTCCATAGATTTCATTGGCAAAGAGAACGAAATAAAATTGGAGGGAGAGCAAAATGTTTAAAGAATATTGAAGCATCAACAGCAGTAACAACGGTATAGGAGATACCAAGTTCTGCAGTTGGCTCCTCCTCACTAGAAGAATATGCGCTTCGAACTCTTTGAGTCTGCAGATTACAAGAGTAGAATAGAGATTTTCTGCAGATTTTTCCTTTTTGCCTTGGCAGCTGTTAGGAGATTCAGCTGCTTCATCGGCAAAGATTAACTGATAACTATGCTACTTTTAGAATAGAATACCATTGAGTGAAAAGAGCACTTTGAAGCAAGAATGGAGGACATCAACCTTTTTAGTCAAAGTACTTGAATCACAAAGAAGAAAGTAGCTCAATGTTGGATAGGCTGATGGTACAGATGAAGTATGACTTTTGCTTCGAGGTCAACGGTTAAGAAGAAGATGACCAACCTTTTAAGGGAAAAGGGAAGTCATTTTGTTCAAGACAAGAGAAACGAGAAAAAATATAAAGCACAATTGTTTTTGAACAGAGGAAGCAATAGAAAGGAATAGACATTGAGGATAATGCTTAATTCCTCGAAAGGTCATAGTTACAACGGTAGAGATGAGGTCTACCGTTGAAACTAGAGAGACCTGAAATTATGGGGAGAATTAAGATTCATCAGAATATCATGGGTTGAGATGAGATCTATAATTCTTGTTGAAGTAGTTGCTAGGTATGCAGTTACTTCAAAGAAATCCAAAACTTAAATTTAACCATATTTCAACATTGTTTCTTCAGATGCCAGTTGTTGAATACCAAGTGTTGAATAGGATATTTTATGGTTAAGGATTGGTTTGTTGTTGGGTTAACAGCAGAGTTATATTTGCTGTATTGAATTCGGAGTCATATATTATGAAAAGTACAAATACCGAAAATTCAAGCAAATATAAGATTTCATGCTATCAAGGAATATTCAAACAAAGGCAGATAGACATGAAGTAATGATGCTTTGAACAAGTTCTCATTTAGATCAAAAATAGCATAAATACAAAGAGGATCTAAAGATTACAGAGTTCATTACAACATCCGATGACTTTACTACTCCTTTTAAACAACTAATCTAAACACCTGATACATATCTAAAGATAAGGATGTTACAAGGAGATGTCTATGAAGACCATGGACCGAAATTCACCTAACCGGTTGGAAAACGGAATATAGGTCCTAGATCGAGGCATCCAGAAAAAGATTAAGTTGTGATATAATTATGGATGCTCAAGTTTACCTCTGATTCAAATTTCTTAGTTTTTATTTGTTGTTAGTATTTCTTTTTCGAGGCCAGGTTCCTCCGTCCTCCCTCCTATAAGGGCAAGACTGGTTGTCCCCATCAAATTTGTAATTTTTTTTCTATTAATAAAATATAGCAGGGTACCGCCCATATTTCCCTAAAAAAAACAAAACTAACTTTAAATTTTTATTCCATTGTGGATGAATTGTTAATTTTAAATTGTTTATTATATTGGTTAATTTGAATACTAACACTGTCTCATACTGACACCGTTCTATACTGATGTCGTGCCATAGACACGGGAACAAAATATAGTTAGTATTAAAAGTAAGGAGATTTCATTTGTTGCCTATAAGTTACAACTTTTTGTGCAACTATGAGTCGATTTGAGAAGAATATCACTCCCTCTCTTCCCAGTGATTGTCCACTAATTGATTTTGTGATGTTTTACATAAGGAAACCACTTTAAAAAAAGATGTTATATGTTTAAACTTCCAAATATACCCTTATGTTTAAAGTTGGAATATTTTGTTACTTTTTCTGCAAACAATAATATTGTTTATATTAGTGATGTGCACGACCCAAGCCGGATCACGAGCGAAGCACGAACTAGCATCACGTGTCAGTCACGAGCATAATTAGTATGAGGCCCACCAGTCTAGCGGACAAAGTAACCGAGGTATCGGGCAACGAACAAAGCGACTCCCGTCTAGACCTGGTCAAGCACTGGCCTTGCCTACTCGACCAGGGGCCATGCCCGGAAATTACACTTATCATTTACAGATCTGCCTAATATGGCCGTGCAGAGCCTTGCTCACCTGGGTAGATATCGAACAGGGAGCCTCAGTAACTTGCTCTCCAAGATAGGTCAAAGGTTTCCATATCCGAGCAGGACACTTGCCATATATGCTCCTACAATTACGCGGCCAGCCACGTATCACGCCTACAATTTAGGGATTCTCTCCTTAATTGACTGGGTATCTATGGAAACTGAATCCCACCAGGATTCTGAGTCATTAGAGACCTATAAATACCCCTCCATAAACCACAAACGAGGTATGCATACTTTTTTGAGCCTAGAACCTCTGTCAAATTGCTTTTTCACATGATATTTAGTCTCACGCCGGAGTAGTTTCGTGAGGCCTTGCTTTGCACTTCCACTAAGGTTTTCTGTGATCTTAATTAGGTTCAAGGAAGCAGATTCAAGCCTAGATATCCTACTCATCGTACAGACGGCCCAAGCTGTGATTTCGCTACATCAATTAGTTAGTATTTATATACATGCATATATACAGAGTACTGATCAAGAGTTTTAAATTTCTGATCATTCCTATCCTTTTAAAGGTACTTTTTGTATACCAAATTTATTGAAATAATTGATTTTCTATAGAGATTCTTTACCTAGAACGGGGACGTAATAATTAGGTAAATTGGTAAAGATTTTGCACGAGGATATCGTAACATAATTGTACATTTTGTGTTTTCTTAATCGAGGCACGGACATGACAGATTACAAAATGCACAATTCATTTGCTATACTCTCTCTATTCGATAATGTGTCTGAAAATTAATAATTTAAGATACTTCCGCTGTCTTTAAATAAGCATTTATTTTAATCTATATTATAAAAAAGTTAGGTAATTGACTAGGGCCATTCAGAGGTCAGGATTTAATTTCTTTTACTATCATTTTACGGTTGTCATTTATTTAGATAACCTCCTCTTCTGGGTTTCCTTATCTTATTAGAATTAGGTTTGGATCTCATTTTATACTCAAACTTTTTTTTCCTACTATCATCATATGGTTGTCATTTATTTGAATAACCTCCTCTTCTGAGTTTCCGTATACTGTTAGAATTAGGTTTGGATCCCCTTTTATACTCAAACCCTTTTTCCTCCCCCACCGTCAGTATCGTGGTTTTCTTTTACTTCTTCGGTCTCTCTCTTTCCAGCCCTTGTTGTTATACTCTCTTTAAGTTTAAATAATTATTTTTTTTTATTTTCATCATCTTTTAAGCTTTCTTTCTATGTTTTCTTCTCCCCTCCGGTTTGTTAATAACTCAAGCTCTTAATTAATGTTCACAAGATATGGCAGATTTCTATTGTGTCTTTAAACAAATTTTTCCTTCCCCGGTCTCTCTTTCCAACCCTTGCTGTTATACTTTCTTTAAGTTCAGGTAATTATTTTTTTATTTTCATCAGCTTTTAAGCTTTCTTTCTATGTTTTATTCTCCCCTCCGGTTTGTTAATAACTCAAGCTCTTAATTGATGTTCACAAGATCATTTCGTCTCTCCTATGTTAATCCATATTTTGGTTTAAAAAAATTCTTTAGATCTCTATTAATTGGAACTCACTAGTGATAGATCTTTTGCATGGTTGTATTGTTTTTGTTATAATTAAAACAATTCCATTATTTATGGGATTTGTTTTTCCTTCTCATCCTCACTCTGATTTTCTCTCTTCATTCACGGTAATAAATAATAATACACTAAACCAATAATGAAAAATTTCCCTCCTCAATGGGATCTGTTGGGTTATCATGGGTAACCCGGGAAATTTGTTAGGTTATCGTGGGTAACCTATCTTAACCCGCAAAATTAATGGGTTGGGTGTTCGAGTTTGTGGGTAACGGATCGAGATTGCCAAGCCTAAGTAATACTCCTATTAAAGTTTAAGAGTTTATTTGATTCATACACAAAACACTTATACTAACTGCTTTCAAATGATAAAAAGTTTGAAGATATGCAGTTTAGGGGTGGAATAGGCCTAATAAAGGGGTGGAATACGCCTGCTAATATGCCTAAATGTTCCAGCTGCAATATGATCGGGACTCAATCAGCCATCTCTCAACATACAAACCATAATATAACGCTAAGTGCTAAGTCTAACAGATATGGTGTAAAGAAATTAAAGAGATAATTAATTGACTGCACTATTTTTAATACAATAAAGTGATTAAAAGGAAAAATTGCAAACTCCATTACAGATTGAAATGGATACTGATTACAAAGCCAGAATCATAGTCACAGAGCCAAATTCAGCCCACGCAACCAAACAAACATGTATTTAGAGTTAAGAAAATTGTTCTATTACTTAAATTCATACATAAAACTTTGCTAAATCAATCCGGCCAATAATCAGATCCAAAAATCCATAAGGTTGATTCACGCTTTTATACGTTGACATACATGATCAAGATTGATCAACATACACTTCAAAAGTTATATTATATAAATTGACCGAATATAATCGATAATTTTTTTAAATGTCTATTTTTTTAAAACACCTCATTAATGTTCTTTTTACATGTTTATTTTTTTATAAATTACAATTAAATGCTCAAGTAAAATGTTTTATTTTGTTAGATATTTAGGTTTTCTTCCATTTTCGTTATGTAGTGTATATATATTCAACTCCTATAAAATTCTAAATAAATATTAATTTATATATCGATCAAGTCTCAAACTGGCGCCATGTCATAAGCACGAGCTCAAAATCTAGTTTTATTATAATGAAAGAAACTGACTTTAAGTTATTTTAGTAGCACATTTAGATTAATATTCTTAATATCCGCATGTAACTTTTGATGTTCACGTTAGGACATGATAAATGTCATAGGTAAAAATACTCATTTGTTCCAAACAAAGTGTCTCTGTTTAAAAGTCAAACGTTTTTAAGAAAATGACAATTTTAGTAGTTCATTAGTAATAAAATAACACTTTTATACTTTAATGTTTGAAAATAGACTCTTTAAGTAAAATATCCAAAAATAAAATAATAAACTCTTTTTCGGAAAACGGGAAAATAGTAAACTTAAATAAAAATTGACAGTTATTTATGAGAATTATATATTTTTTGAAATAGACACCTATTTTTGGACAAATGTAGTACTAGTACTCCAATTATATCCACAGTACTTGTTAGCATACATTAATATTTTATTATAACATAAATACTACTTCATATGTTTCGGACAAAAAATCTCCGTTGAAAGTTAATTTTTTAATAAAAAAATGACACTTGTTTGTATGCTAATAAATACTGTGAAATATCTTAAAATGAAATAGTAAATTCTTTATTCCAAACGAAGAGAATAATTGCATTACTTGTTTTCTATTTATAAGGGTCTAACGGTAAAATTAATTTTTTTTTGTCATATTAACTTGAAGGCAACAAGGATATTACATTAATTATCAGTTAAAGAGTGTTACATTTTACATTTTATATGTGCTATATTTAGCACGTCTCTATTTTATTCTATAAATTGTGATATTAGAGTATACAAGCAAAGATAGTAATAAGTTATAAAGATTTCCATCAAAGGTAATGTTTCATTTACACCAAATTTTCAATTAAATAATAATATTAGAATATTAGTTGTAAATGAAGGGTATTATCTGTGTTGGTAACTCGATCATTGGTCCAAACATTGTACTATACAATGTTTATAAATGTGGGGATCCTTAATTCTTAACAAGTGGGGACTTTGACACACGAGTTTTATCCACGGTAACGTATGTGGGGGATGCACCCTAACCCTAAACTCTTCTTGACATGCAAACATGGGGTCCTTGAGGCTCTGATTTGCCCCTCTTGACCAGTCAATGTGAAGGTATACATATTTTCAATCAACATTGGTTTGGAACTTCAATATCTTTCTCTTCCAACACTAAATCCAAACTTATTCTTCATGTTTGCATTAAGTGACACATGCTCACAATTTTTATTTGCTCATAATATATACTCGAACCCAATCATAATTGAAACTCCAATTTGATTGGATGGGAGTTAAATTAAGGGTTTGAAAGTAGGAATTTTAAATATTTCTCTATTCACCACAAATTAATTAATCTTTGTCATGATTAAGAGATCGGTTATTTTGTCAAAATAATGTGATTATATTCAATATACATTATAAAGTCTACGTACGGACAGTTTAGTTACATTTTCACACAAACGGTCTTTATATCATGACACGTATCAATCACAATATTTGTTTTGATTTATTTAGATTTTAGTTGGCCACGTGTCATGATAAAAATATCATTTGTATAAATATATTCTAGGTTGCCAGAGGATGAAAATTTAATTATACATTGTATACAATATTTTGATCTAGAACTCGATCATATGAAAATAAAACCTTGTTTTTGACGAAATGATTTGATCATTGAACTCCTAGGTCTAGTCACGTAGTATTAGCTAAAGATGCTCTCATGCTATATACTCGAGTTAAAGTATAGTGACCAATTCAAAAGGTAATTTTCAAATTTGTAAATCTAATGTCCGAATGCGATTCCTTGAACTCGCAGGAGAAGATGGAGATCAAGTTGATTAGGTTCGCGCAAAGTAACTGAACGAATCCAAACTAATACTAATACTAATTATTATTATTATTATTAAATAATTATAATTAACCTCACCTTTGACATATATTTGTCCTAATGTTTTATGTGGACTTTTTATACTATTAAAATGACTCATAAGTACGTCAACTTATTTAGTTTTCGTAAGAAGAAGTTAAGAGAATGACATTCAGTTTAGGAACGAATGGAGTAATTGCTAGTTTCGAAATAATTCACTTAAGTTAGATGTTGTGTTTATCTGTTAACTTAAGTTACATGTATAAAACACTTTTTTTCTATTGATTAGGGAAATCTTTAAGTTCAGCATTTCCTTTACTTTCTTGTTCTTAACAATCCTTATGTATAAGGCATTCTGCCCCTAAGGGGGTGGCCCAGTGGTAGACATGGGGTTTCACAAAGTGTGAGGGGAGGAAAATTAAAAAAAATGTATAAGGCATTCTCAGTTAATTCACATAAAATTTCTTATACATTTGCTTTAGTATAGTCCAAAGCCAGTCATTGGACCAACCCAAGTGAACTTCATCCTCAACGGTTTACTTTAAAAAGTGTTTTTTTTTTTTTGGAGGGGGGTGGCGAAAAATAAGTAAATAAATAAATTTCAGGGAGAACATTTTGGCTGATATATATATAATGGAATGTTTATATTAAAGAAAGAGAGAGATGGGACATCCTTGCACATGGGTTATGGTCAGATATGGAGAATACAAAATTGTAAGGATTATATAATATTTTTAATATAATTAGGAGGAGCAAAGGCATCTTTGTATAGGTCCAACTACTACTAGAAAATGGTATTTATTAAATAAAGTTTTTGGTTATTAATTTATTTTCTAGTCTTTTATCTCATTTTTGCCATTTTATAAAATTTGCATGTGGTGGGTTTGGATTTTGGAATTTGGGCTGAGCATTTCGACTTGGTGAGTTAAAAGCATCCCCCACACACCAACTACGACTGCTAAATCTTTACCAAAATTTGCATGTGGTTTGTTGGGTTGGGAGTTTGAGTCTTATCGTACCACTTTAGAAAGTTGTTTTTAACTTTTATTTATTAATTTATTTATGATCACCAATTTTAGAACAATTATCGATGTGGTAATGCGAGTTTTTAGACCTTCCAAAAATAGTTATATCCTTAGAGATGTAGCTCAGCCTAGAGTGCATTTGAAGCAATTGTATGCTTAAACCTTATCTGAATTATAATTTTAGACAACATAATTAGAGGATAGGATGAGAATTTCATTCATACAACACTTCATTCAAGTTCAACTTTCCAAAAATACTAATATCCTTAGAGATCTAGCTCAAATATAAAGTGCATTTGAAGCAATTATATGCTCAACCCTTATCTAAATTATAATTTTACTCCCAAGGAGGATCAATAAAAATGAGTTTCTCGTTCCTAAAACATTTTTCCATATAGGTATCATTTTGTGTACCAATGTAAAAATATATTGTATGCAAAGGTGATAGAGTGACGATGAAGGGTCTTGGTATAAGCTGGTCTCGGAAAGGACCATTTTGGGTCCCACTTTTAGTAAGTCGAATGACAAGAGTTATCTCGGTTAGGTTGAGGAGGGTTTATTTCGGCCCAGTAAATGGGTTCTTAAAAAGACAGATTGGTGCACAGGGCTAGTACAGCTCGATCTCGGCAAAAGAAGGGCCAGCTTGGCCTTGGCAACAGTCGGTCATGAAAGAGATGAGACTATCAGGGTGCGACAAGTCTGGCAAGAACTCTGACGTGCACCGAAAATACTGACACACAACCAACCACTCCTCTGACATGAGTACAGTCTAGTCACTTCTCCCATTTGACACGACATCAGAGTATTTTATGATCAGCAGCAACATGTCCACAAGTGGGAAAGCGTCACCTCACAGTCCATTCGGATATAAATATGAAACATTCTCTACAGTTATTGCTAAGCCAAAACAGATATCCACAAATAGCATACATCATTCATTCAAGTAAAAAGGTCATAAGAAAGAGCCATCAATACACTGCATTTACTGCAATTCATATCACCCATAATCTCATCCCTACGCCGGATCGAGGGTTTGAGTCAGACCATCCCCAACTCCTTAATGGTGTTGTTCATCTTTGCAGGATGGAGTTAATTCGTATTCACATCACCTTCCAGCTTACCAGCATCGTTGACTATGTAAACTAAAGACAAGATCAGCACAAATTTGGCTTGATGAGACGTAGTATCATAAATTAATCAACAAGCTAATTAGTAACACTGCTGATTTGATACATTTTAACTGGTTTATGATATACATGAAGTAGTATCACATATCACTATACTGAGTGTAGTCAGTAACTTCTTTTAATTGATTTTCCTTCGATCATCAACTTTAGTAGGAAATTCAGAAAAAGAAAAAGGAAAATTAGCCTTGTTTTAATTTGCGTTATCTTAATTCTTCAAAATCAAAATGTATGTATGCTTTATTATCGTCTTAAATATACTTCTTTTATTCAAATTGTATAGCCCGTCCTTCCATTCTCAATAGTCAATAGATTCCAACAGACGACTACATAATGCATATACTTGGACCGAGCCTTATCTCCTGTTAGCTCAGTATTAAATTCGTTTATTTTAACTGCAAACTGCTTTCATAATTTTAAGGACAATTATCTAAGATCCATTCATGTTCTCACTTGCATACAGTACGCGAATTAGAAATCAAGGGGGTTGGACTTGTTGAATTATACATGTACTTCGGTATATACAAAATTTTGATATAATTTCTTTACTTCAGTTATTCGATTTATTTTATTTATATTTCACAAATTGACCAAATAAGATATCTATATGAAAATTTTAATTTTGAAGTCTAAGAAACACTTTCTGGTAATGCTCGAGCCTATCTATGCTTAATTATGATAAATAAGTACTAATATAAAAATAAAAGCCCTGACAGCAATGACAGTGTATAAAAGTAAAAATATTTAAATATTTAAAACTAAAGATAAAGAAAATATAAAGATTTCTATATACAATTGGATTTATATTTAAATCATATTCGTACTATATTCGTACAAATGTCAAGAAGTATATATCCGTTCACGTATTTTTAAGCCGAATTTTTCATTGTAACTTTGAGAAAAAATATGTATTAAACTTATATGTTGTTTTCAACATAATATATACCGTCTCGTATATTACTAACTATGTTCATTTGTCATCGCAGCCAAAGCGGTAGAGTAAATAAACCTTAAATCCTCTTAACAATTTTTTTGTACCAATTGAAATTTAAAAAAATTCCATTTTAGAAAGTGTAAAGTAGCACCATTTTATTTTATCCTTAACAATATAATTATCATTGGCCATGAACCTTTTACTACGAATTATAAAAGTATTTTTAAAAAAATACTCTTAAATAAGTTAACTTTTTTTGTCATTTTAACAATTTTTTTGATAGATATTTAACATACATTTTTTTATTTGATCCTCGCTTGCAATATTCTGTAAGCCATTGGATTAACAAAATTGGACTTGAGCCAACCTATTGGGTTTATAAGATCTATCTACAAAACAACAGTGATAGTTAACCCATTAGGTGATACTTTATTTTTTTTACAAATTAGAAAAATAAAATTACTATAAATCATGTGCATTTATTTACAAAAAAAATGTTTATTTAAGTTTTGGTCAAATTAATTCAAAATATCAAAATATATGTTTTGGATTTGGAGCAATGGTACTAAACTTCTGTCATCCAGTCGAGACATTTTGGGTGTGTTTGGGATGAGAATTTCTAGGTTAGCTTTTGGTATTGAATTTTTCCCCCATTCTCTTACGAAATTATACTTTTACTTTCCTTTGTTGCATGTTTATAAAAAAATGTCTTGTTAATATTTTTTTTTCTTTTTAGAACATTTTTATCATTTTACGCACTTTTTAAAATTACTTTAATGATAGTATTGCAAGTAAAATGAATTTTTAATAGAAACTATATATTATATCAATATTTATAATACATTTAATTAATTTTTTAAATGATATATCTAATAAAAAAGAATAACTATTTAAAAATTGAGGGAGTAATAATTTAGGGACAAATAAAATAGTAATAATAATAAATACTCCCTCCGTCCCTAAATTATCGTCCTCCTTTCATTTTTCGTCCGTCCCAAAATAATTGTCCACTTTAAAACTTACCTTTTTAGAACATTATTTTTATCACTTTTCCCTTACTTTTTCACCCTACTTTAATTATGAGTCACATATACATAGATATTAAAGGAAACTACACATTAAACCAATATAAATAATCGTCAATTCTTTTTTAAATTAGCGATTATTTATGAGTAATAAAAGAGAAATAGAAAAAAGTAGAGGGCAAAAGTAAAAAACCAAAATTTGTACGGAGAAGATACCTTTTAAGTTTTAAGATGGAGCGGAAAACAGCCGTCAGGAAATTGTTATTATCTCCAAAGGACAAGGGCATTTTCATACTTTCAGTTCTTATAAAACCTCCCTCCCTCCCCATCATTCAGTCCCCTCACCTTCTCACTCTCTCAACAGCGAAACTAACGAAAAAGTCTTTACAGCAAAAAGGAGAAAATTCATTTACTTTCTCTCTCACGAGATTTTTTTTTTTAAAGGACAACATGTCTGCTTGCAGCAAAATCCGCCACATTGTACGCCTCCGCCAAATGCTACGACGGTGGCGCAAGAAGGCCGCGATGACCAACACCCGTCGCCTGATACCCTCCGACGTTCCAGCCGGACACGTGGCAGTGTGCGTTGGAGCCAATTATAGAAGATTCGTTGTCCGCGCGACACACCTGAACCACCCGGTGTTTAAGAAGCTATTGGTCGAGGCCGAAGAGGAATTCGGTTTCAACAGCTCCGGTCCATTGGCAATCCCTTGTGATGAGACCGTTTTCGAAGAGATAATTCGGTACTTGTCTCGCTCTGATTCCAGCAAATCGGGTCGCTTCACAAATCTAGAAGAGTTTCAAAGATACTGCCACGTGGGTATTCGGAGCAACCTCGAATTTTGGCCCGAGTCTCGACCTCTGCTTAACGGGCTCTCTGATAAGTCTATTTGGTAATAGTAGCCGGAGGGAGCATTGCAATTACAAAATAAAGATCACTTCGATTTTGATCCGGGTTGACTCGTCCGAGTTCATCCATGTAAAGTGAGTTCCAAATTCTTCTCAACTCGGCCAGAAACTCGAGTCGAGCTTACTAATTTTTACTGTACTTGCCAAAGGAAAGAAGGCGAGTTTGTGAATTGTGGTGTATTTTCTTGTTTCTATATATTTTTTAAAATTGTAATTCTGATAAAGTAATTAACGGAGTGGTGGGAAGACATGGAGAAATGAGAGGGCAGAATGGAGATGGCAAGTAGGTGGGGCCGAGTTACCGCCGAGTCGTCCCGGATTCAAATTGGTAGTGGAATTACAGAGTTGAGGTAAGAGGAAACGAAGCAGCGAAGGAAGAAGAATTATTGAAAAGCAAGTGATGATTATTAACGATTCACTTTTGTAAATTATGTGATTTATTGATTTGATTAATGAAAAACTGTAGAGAAATTCAATTAAAACTGGATGGTCCATTACCGATTTTAAATTTGTTATTTTTCCTTATTATTTTCATTATTAGGTGTAGCCACTGGTCCACTGAGCATGTAGCAATTATAATTTATGTTTTAAATTTTAATAATTGGGGATGGGGTTATTACAATTTATGTTTTAATTTTAATAATTAATAATTGGGGGTGGCCGTTATGGGAGTTATAATCGCAGCAACCCATGTGTAGCTGTAAAACCAAATGAGTACATCAATTTGTTCTGTTTCACCTGATGATTATTTTTTATTTTTTATTTTTTTTCACCACGGAGAACACAAATACAAATAATGTTACAATTTTGAATTTTTAATTCCATGTGGTTTTAAAATTTTGGATTTTTGTTTTTGTGATTATTGAATAAGAATTTTTAAAAAGAAAAGTGTAATACCATTAGAATCGATCTAAATCAGATAGAAGGCAAATAGGACCCCTTTAAGTTGATATCATTGTCCAACTTTGGTAGCAACTTAAGGTGAGGTCTGAGCAAATGTACATGAAAGAGAAAAAAACAGTTTGCGTGCACACACATCCACATGTGACTTTGGAAGTGCATTTATGTCATTTCACAAATTTCTTACATTATTTGTTTGTTTGTAGCACTCGATTTGGACAAAAATTAACATTTTAACATATTTACATTTTTGAATAACTACTTATATATTTTTGGAACAACGGTTTTTACATTTTTGCATAAAAAAATACCTACTATGCATCATTTGTTACCAAAGCTTTTCAATCATCGGTTACAAATGATGCAAATAGCCGATAAAAAGAGACTAACAACATCACCAATGTTTCATTTTTTTATACATTTTTTTTCTTCTTAGCCCACTTAAAAAATATATCTTTTAATTGTATAACTTCTTAATATTTTCTTAATTGGGTCCCACTATCACCTCATTAACTTTACACTTCAATCGTATTTTTATACTTCTCAACAAATAACTTTATTTAATATATTTCATATTTAAATATTCCATATAAATAAATTAAGACATAAATTGATTTTAAAATAAGAATTAAATTATAAATCATAAAATTTATAATTTAATTAATTCATCCCAAATAAAACACATATTATACAGTTGCCCCCCCCCAATACACACACAATTACAGCCGGCCCGACCCCAAGCCCTTCTCACTCGCCACTACCACGCGAGTGGTGCACGTGCAAGCTGTGGGAGTGCCATGCACCACACCACCCCTTTATTGTCAATTCTTTCTAAATATCGATTTTCTTCCTAAATTGAAAGGGCCTCTCACCTCTTTCCTATATACATATTTAAGAAGACATCCTACTGTTAAATACTTTTCTTCTTATTAAAAAGTTGCTTAAAAATATACAAAATGGGTACAATGTAGATGCACCGAGGGGTCATTCCCATTACAATGGGCTAATTGTACTATAGTACCTCATGCTTTACCAAAGTATATAATGGTACTAAATGTAAACCTACCCATTGGTGTACTAAAATGAGTATTATTATCGGGTTAAAATGTACTCCGTACATCGTGAGTGGGGAAAAACAGTACAACCCCAATCAATCCATGTGCTTCACACACTGACAGTGACACACACATAGGAGTAGTAATTACCACAACACGATGACCACATTTGGACTAAGGATGACAAAAATCTGAATACGTCCCGTCCCGAATCCAATCACCCTTGAAGAGGCGGGATTGGGGAACATCTAAAAATCTGTCGGGTTTGTAACAGGTTCAAACCCTCCATCAGCCTTCAACCTAACCCATGAAATATTTATTGGAGGTATAAAAAATTACAACGTCACCCTTTAACTTTTGGAAATTACAGCGCCATTCCTCAGATTTTATAAATAAAAATCATATTTTTTTCTCTTAAATGTATCACCATGTATCACTTTTAGTTTCTCAAAACATAAGTCATTACTTGTTATGTATAAAAAAAACTTTTAAATATATTACTTTTACCTTTAAGTAAGCCACTTTTGCATTTGAATATGCCACTTTTAATCCCTCAAAGTATAAATCATTATATATAAAAGTGGGTAACTTTTTTTAAATGTGTTACTTTTAGTCTATTAATGTGTAAGTTATTATCAATGTCACATTTACCTTTAAATATGTCACTTTTTTCTTTAAATATGTTCATCAAAGTTTTAAATTGATTTATGATTAAGACACTTAGGGACTCCAGCAGCCAAGTTTAAAAAGAGGGAGGGCACTGGAACACAACACGGAAGAAGGAGGGCATCGGAGAAAAGGCACAACGTGGCCCGCCCATCCGTCACCGACCCATATGTTTTTGGCCGGATTCGAGTAACCCATAGATGGGCTGTCCCATTTGCCCAGTTTTCAGCCCATTTTCCTCTCTTATTTTGACATATTTTTTTATCGAGTAACTCACGGTTTTCTTTGATAGGTTGTTCGCTCTAACAGCCTCATTGTTTTCTTTTTTGAGATTCCATCTAACGAATTGAGGATCTATAAGACGTTATTACTTATTGCACATGTTTTTACCTAGTTATTAGTAAGAGTTTTTGGCTACAAGATTGATCCTTTTTTTAATAGTAAAATGATATATTAAGCTGACTTCTTTTCTACTTCTTTTCTACTAAACTTAAGTGATTAACTTTGTGATATTTTTCATGGAAATATGTAATGTTCAATATGTGAGCTTTTATTTTTCCTAATTTTTTTGTCGAGCTTAGAGTCAAGGCTGTCCCAACATTGTGGAGGCCTAAAAGGAACTTCAAAGTGAGGCCTTTTAAAAGTAAACAGTATTTTTTTATTAAAATTGTTATATTTTTATATTGATTTTATCGTTCTTATTTTTTGGGATACAAAATCATTAATTAAATCATTATAATTGATTTCATTTAATAATTATTTTTCAATAGATAATAAAGTTCATCTGCATGATCTTTGTTAAAATATTATCGATATAAGATACAATTTTATAAATTTTAGATTTGATAATCTACTTTATGTCGAAATAACAGTTACGTGAATCTTTAACAATATTCTATAAGCGATATACACATTTTGAAGAGAATCAAACATTGTTGTATAACTAAGAGTCTCTTAATATGTAAAAAAAATTAAAATTAGTAGTAATTATTTTTTTTGAGGCATTTTTTTAGGCCTAAAGCCCTCGTTTCCCATATTCTCACTTGGGAGGGGGATGCTTAGAGTCACTTTTGGCTAGGGATGCAAATGGCTAGGTTTTTTACGGCTTGTGATAAATACAAGATAAATCGCATGTCATAGTTGATTTAAAAAAAGAAAAAATTTGAGATAAACCATTTAAAATTAGGAGCCAAACAAAACCACGATAGTTCGGTCTCACAGTTTTGGTTTGGCGGTTTGGTTTAACAGTCCATTCTTGCAATTAAGACTAATTTCAAAATGAATGCTAGGCTTCCAGCTTTATAGTGAACCAAAATAATAATTTTAAAGAAACTATTGCCGTACTTGAAAAAAAGAAAAGTCGTTACATTTTAACGTTTTCATACATTCTTTGCAATTTTATTTAGTTAGAAAAAAAAAAACTTTAGAATAAATGGCTTTACACATATTGCTTGGAAAGAAAAAAAAAGTTAAAATTTATATGTATCCATCAAGAAGAGGAGTCAACCTGAAGGAGACATGATTTGATGATAAGGGCTTAGCCGAAGTCAACCGAGAGGAACCAATGGCCTAAAGAGGTCGACGGTGCTGATTGATGGCGCCTACTAGTGGTTGCTAGCGCATGTTAGAAATCGTTCAAATTTAAGATGATATGAGAGACTGAAAATCCTTTACGTTATTAATGAAGAACTTTAGACTTTAGAGTTTTAGCCTCTATATGGTGTAATTGAACAAACAATATAATTTCATTAGTAATAAACTATAGGATCTACTTCTTTGGTTCGGTTTGGTGGCTCGCCTCAACAGTCAAAATGGTTAGGTTCAATTCGGCTTAACAAGTCAAACCGTGAATCGAATCAAAAACATGATTTTTCAAAACTCAAATCGTGCTAAATTATATAAACTATGAAATCAAACCAATGGAATATGTTCAACGGCGTGACAACTCAGATTGACACACATACGTTGGGTCGACGAATTAAGGAAGCATGTTAATAAGTGAATTATATAGTTGAAATGTGAATATTAAGATGAATATATGGTAAAACTATCTACGGTAGAATTCAAATGGCTTGAGTGTGAGCGTAAATCATCACTAGGCTTTGAAATAAGTTATTTTATAAGTATCTATACATAAATAACTTTGCTATTCACCTTATATTATTACATGTACATATTTAAAAATCATGATTAATAATGGTGAATTTAGTAACTTTGTACCAAAATAAACATTCATTTTAATATATATATATATATATATATATATATATATATATATATATATATATATATTAAAACGTGGTCATTTCAAAAAAAAAAAAAGATAGAGTAATATTGACTTATTGTCACTTCTGTACACTAGGCATCTAGTCAAATTAATCATTTCAACAATATAAATTACTTCAAGACTAGGGCTTTGAATTCAATACAATAGAACCATATAAACATGAAATCAAACAAAATTGTCATTTAAAGAAAAGGCTTTGAATCCAATAATTCAAGTGGGATCATCTTACAATATTTTTTTTTGCTTTTCGTGTGCTTAGCTTTTCTTCCGATGCAAATTAATAAGCTGCTAAAATTGAAAGTGATTGATGATTTGTGTCAAGTTATGGATGTTGAATACACGTTGTTTATTAATTTATACTCCCTCCGCTTTGGACAAAAAGTCACCATTTAAAAATCAATTTTTTTGTTTAAAAAAAATGACACTTGTAATAGTTCATTAATAATAAATGATACTTCCTTCGTTTCGGGTAAAGAGTCAACTATTTCAGTTTAGTAAGCTTTACGTAAAGAGTCTACTTTCAAAATTAAGAGATAAAAGTGTTATTTTATTACTAATAATCTATTAAAAGTATTATTTTTAAAAAAAATATTGACTTTTAAATTGAGACTTTTTTATGTCTTAGTTTTTGAAAGTAAATTCTTTTAGTGAAACATTTTAAAATGAAATAATAGACTCTTTGATCTAAATAGATGGAGTAATTAGTAATTATTCATATAATACGTGTATAATATATTTATTTATAAATAGTTAAGAAAAATTACTGTTTTTATACACAAATTAAATTTAATAAAGATATTTTTACTTTTTGAATAACTTGTATAGTGCACGGGACGAATTTCAAGGGAAATATATTTTACGCATAAAAATGCAATTATGTACTCCTACGTTCGACATAAGTGTCATCCTTTCAAATTTTTTTCTAGACGTTCTAGAATAATTGTCCTTATTTAAAAGTTTTCTTTTTAAAAAATAATTTTATCATTTTATTCTTATTTTTTTCTACATATTTTAATTATGGTCACATACTCAAGGGTATTAGAAGAAACCACATATTATACTAATCTTTATAATACACTTAATTATTTTTTAAATGATGTGTCAGGTTAAAGAAAACAATTATTTAGAAATTATAAAAATAGAAATGAGATTAAATGAGTTAATCACTTTCTTTGTTCCTAATTAATAATTATCATGCATTTCTCTTTCGTTAGTTTTCAAAATAATTGTCATACTTTCGAACTTAACATTTTATCATTTTATTATTACTTTTGTTCATACTTTTAGGTTTTTGGTTGAAGAATTTGATTATTGAGTTGGAGGGTGCACCATCAAGACTCAAGAGATATGGCATAACTATATTAATAATTTCCAGGTTGGCCAATTCATAATTTCATATACAATAATAACATAAAAATGGTACCAATAAAAACAGCTAATATTACAACAAACGTACCTTCTCAAATACGATAAGATAGCATTGCATTGGTGAATGCGGTTTCGATCCATCGCGTACAATAACTGCACCAAGTACAAGCTGTTGACAATTTGACCTTCTTGGCCTCTATCCTAACTGCTTCGAAATTGGGTGTCACTCTCAATCTTTCCACAAAGTCTAACTCCATGTGCCTTACTATCTGTCAATCAGTCAATCTAATAGACAGGTACGGAGTATGATTTTCGGTCTATAGTTTGGCGGAATTTATTTTTTTTTTTTTTTTGAAGAAATGATCTTATTGGTATTTTAAATAACACGAATTGAGATGTGGGAGGAGATTCCCTCTTACAAATAACTGAAATAAATATTGCTCCCTTCGTTTCTAAATAATCGTCTTAGTTGACTTGGCGCACAAGCCGTACAGATTAAGAAAAAACAATTGACTTGATTATTTATATTGGGTTAATATGTAGTTTCTTTTAAAACCCATATGTATGTGGCTCATAATTAAAGTAGGGTGAAAAAGTAAGGGTAGAGTGATAAAAGTGATGTTCTAAAAAGGTAAATTTCAAAGTTGATAATTATTTTGAAACGGACGAAAAAGGAAAGGAGGACGATAATTTATAGACGGAGGGAGTATAAGATGATGTTATAGGAGATTTATTTATTCACATTTGATATATTTTTTGTTTCTAAATAATTATCTTATTTAACTTTTTTAAAATTAACTATTTTTAAATGATATTTAACAAAACAAATTACTTGTTTTAAAATTAAAAGAAATAAAAAATAAACATTGAGTTTTCATTAAAAATATTATGTTTTCAAAAAAAATTAAAACAAATTAATAATTCAAAAAGTAGAAGTATAAAATTACTTTACAGTAAGATACATAAAAGATAAGATGATACTTAAAATTCGTAAAACCGTTTTAGATTAAATGTACTTTTAAGTTATAGGATGTACTTTTAAGTTATAGTATGGTCTATGGTATATTTCTAGATCGGTCACTATCGGTGATTAACAGTTTGTCTTGAATCCGCGTAACCAAAGAAAGAGAATAATTAAATAGAGGTGGTATGGCTTATTTTGTGGACATACTTTTCAAATGGAAAGATTTAATCAAATTAAGGAATTAAAAAAGAAGCAAAAGATTTCAATAATGCCACTTTGACACCAAATATTCAACTGGTGTCCAATCATTACAAGGGATTAGATTAAACATGATAGGGCTCATTCCATCATCTATTGCCATTCTGCCAATTTTCCCTTCAAGACGCTGTTGAATGATAGATTTTAGCCGGAATTTTAGGAGTTTATGTTTTGTCTTTACACACGGTGACATTGGACTCGGTTAGTCCATATCTGTGTATCATTTTTTATTTTAATTATTGGTTAAGATATAATGATATGAGATAAAAAGTAATACATCAATAATATACATAAATAATATATAGAAGATCTAGACTAGTTAAGTAGTTAGGAGGATCCATACCTAATACTTTTTTTTTCTCTCCTAAGGAAAGCATGAAAAGGGATCGAACTTAGTACCTACAAGGAGCAACCCCCACTGCGATTGCTATGACTCGATCCTTGGTCATATTTCAAATCTACTAACTATATTCCTTCTATTACTAAGGGTCGTGTTTTTTTGTTTTATTTTTCTAATACATTTCACTTAAAGAGTGCTCAATTGGGCAAATATTTTAATAATCTTCAAAGGTATTCTTATTTATATTATAATTGAAATAAAAAATAAACAAAAACGTACTTAATCCTTTTTTTAGATAGAACTACTCCTTTTAATCCGTACAAGTTAACATATGTTTGTAACTTTATTTAAGATATTAAAATGGAGAAATTGCATGCTGGTATAATTTCACAAACAGGGATACTTAATTTATAAAATTGTAAAAAAGTGGACCAAATTGCCCTTTGCCATTTTATGAGTAAATGAAAGTAATTTTTTAAATTTTCTTTGTTTGAATCAATTGGTTAAAATCTTTTGTCCTATTGTCCAAAAAAAAAAAATTTATGGTTTGGGAAATCCTAATGTTTTTTTGTTTGAAACCAGTCCCAATACCTTAAAAAAAAATTTTGTTTTTGGGTTTAGGACTGCTCCCAAACCAATCCCAATGTCTAAATTTTTTTTTGTTAAGGGTAATATAGTATTTTTTACAACAAAAAGTGATGTATTAAGTATTTTATAGGTGTTGTATTAAGTATACCCCTTTCACAAATTTATAATCGCTCAGTCTTTTAGGTTTTTTTCAATCGTTAAAATCTACTTTTGTAAAATTGTTCGTAAAATAGCTGCAAAATAGAAATACGACTAGAATTCGTCGGAATAAAGAGTAAGGAAGATGGGGACGTAGGGTGGGAAAGAAGAACACTTGTATGTTTCACCTTAAATTTGATTAATCTACTACCATAACTTATCAATCTCTTTCATATTCATCTATCGATATTCAATTTCACACGTGTCTTTTTCTTCTTCATTGATGCATCGTGATGTATAAATTGAATTAGATAATTAAAATTGATACATCAAGGTGCATAAATTGACGTAGCGCAATACAAAATTTGATTAAGTAATTAAAATTAATGCTTCGCGGTGCATAAATTATTGCCATGCGATGCACACTATATAAGTGATTCCTAGCTCGCTTTAGGTTCATTAAAGGTAACGTTGTCTTTTTTCTTCCTAAAGTTGTGTTTTTCCACTTTAAAAAATATATAAGAGATCTAAGCAGTTATAAATTGGATTAATCGCAGGTCAGTCCCTTTTTGTGAAAGTATAATCGCCTAGATCCCCTATATTTATTTTCAAACCATTAAAGTACACTTTTTTGGCAAAAATAACGAAGATATCTTTAATGAAGAAAAGGTGCGCGGACGACAAAGCCCCTGTCCAAATTTGGGCATTGGAATTCAAAATTGAGCATCGCAATGCACAATTGAAGTCTGTCCAAATTTTGGGCATCGGAATTCAAAAATTGGGCATCGCAATGCATAATTGAAATATGTCAATTTTTGGCATCGGAATGCAAAAATCACATCTCAAATTAAGGCATCGCAATGCACAATTGAAGTCTGTCAAAAATTTGGGCATCGCAATGCAAAAATCTCAACTCAAATTTGTTTATCGAAATGCAAAAATTGGGCATAAAAAAAAAAACTTCTGATGCCTATAACAGTTTTTAAACAGCGTTATTTGGCCTTAAAACAAATGCATTATGCATCACAAGTTAAACCCTTATGTGTTTTGTAGAACTCGTTGAGAGCTTCAATTTAATATGCAGTGGGTCCCTCTGGGATTAAAAGTTATGCTATGCCGACGGAAAAGTTCTCAACTTTTTCATTTCTACTAGTGCATCAGTTTCAAAACTGACAACTGACACCCTTAAACTTCGTTTTCAGACTTCATATGCATTGCGAGGCCCAATTTTCGTGAGACTTCAATTGTCCATTACGACGCCCATATTTTTCATTGCATTGCCCAATTTTGGTGGGACTTTAATCCATTTCAATGTACAAATTTTTTATTGCGATGCCCAAATTTGGTGGGACTTCAATCGTCCATTGCGACGCACGATTTTTGCGTTGCAATGCCCAATTTTGGGCTTTGACTTTGAGCGCGCATTTGTTGTTCATTAAGGGTATATTAGTCATTTTATCTCAAAAGTGTACTTTAAAGATTTTAAAAAATATATCATAGACTTTTCCGGTTATAATTTCATCACAACCCACAGGGGACAGGCACAAATTTATCCCCTATAAATTTTGAAAAAGAGATCAGCCCAAATTTAGCCCAATTAAAATCCATGGATGGCAAGACTTTAAGAATCACATTGATATCCGGTGTTGATACTTGTGCCCAAACCTTTTATTGATAGATCTGTGATCCGTGACAGTAGGGACTTTATATATTCCATTTACAGCCCAGCCCAATCTCATAAGGCCACTTTAGTTATAACGTTTTCCTCGAGCCTAAAAAGTAGTGTAACGAATTGATTGCAACACAAATTTAATTTTTATACCGATTGGTATGGGAATGTGGAACCCTAGCATCATGTGGCTCGTTCTTCTGCCAGTTTGGGTGGTTGTTGTATTGACTCGATTAGTTTGGTGCTCTCAGTAATATCCTAATATTATTTAGATTCTGCTAAAAAAAGTTACTTCGTAAATTTGTCAATATAACATTTATTTATTCTGGTTTAGATAATAACGTTTCAAGCATTATGTTAAACATCATAAAAAGTGTATGAATTGCAATTTCTATAACTTTATTAGGCCAAAATCAAATCAAGTCGACCAAACAATGCCATGATGCAACTATTTGAGTGCAACATGTGGACTATTATGTTTTGACAGATTTTAAGTGTGTATTGCGATGCCCAATATTTTTATTCTGATGCCCAAATTTAGACAGTGGCTTTGTCCGCGCACCTTTTCTTTATTAAGGGTAAATTCGTCCCCCCCCCCTTAAAAATGTACTTTATCGGTTTAAAACAAATGTAGAGGACCTACGCGATTATAATTTCATCAAAAGGGACCGGTCTGATTATCTACCTTTTATTTTGAGTAAGTTTCTCGTAAGACTGTCTTATAGATCTTAATTTGTAAATTAGAGTCTCACTCTCTCATAACTCAATCCATCAACACACGGTCGGTCGGATCAATGAGATTTTTCTTACATAAAATTTCTGTAAGACCATATTTCCTAAGTGTTTTGCCACTTTTTTAGCAACCGTGAGCTTTAGATTTTTCAAAAAGTGGGTTGGGATCTCCAAAAGAGGATGAGAAGCATAAAATTGTTACCGTATATTTTTCATAAAGTAGGTCTCCGATAAGATGATGTTACGGATCTTAAACGGAGTTATCCATCTTATATGGGTCAAAGATTCAAAAATTGCAGCCACACCTTAACTTTTGCAAATTACTACGACACCCCTCAAATTTTATAAATATAAATCGCGAACTATTTAGCATTGAATGTGTCACTTTTGTTGTTAAATGTCTCACTTTTACCTTTAAATATGTTACTTTTTTATCGCTCAATGTGTAAGTTATTATATATGAAAGTGTGTCACTTTTTGTCCCTCAATATATAAGTTATTATGTATGAAAGTAGGTCTGTCGACTGTCAATGGATTGGATATGTATTGGATATAGGTAGCTCTGAACCCAATTCGAAACCTTATATCATCGATTTGATCCGATTCGAAATATACGGATGAAGTGTATGTCAATCCATATCTGAATTTGTTACCATTTAACATATCTGATTAAATATCTTATCTAATTCGATCCGAAATATAGATTTATTGATTAAAAAATAATAGGAATATGATAGGGAGGAAGATCAAAAGACAACATCCATATGCAATTGTGTATACTTTGTATATGTATAAGAATAAATATGTTATTATTGGATCGGGTTCGAAAATGTTCGGATATAGGTAAATCCATATCCAACCCGTTAATAAATAAATTATCGGATTTGGATTCAGATTTAAGTTATTGGACCATTATACAAATCCATATCCAAAATTTCAGATCGGATCCAAACCAAAATCAAATTCATTGATAGACTTATACCATGTGTATCAGTGTATGTACAATAATAAATATGTTATTATGGTATTCTCGGATCGAATCGGGTTCTTAACTGATCGGATATAGGTAAATCCATATTCGACCCGTTAATAAATAAATTATCAGATTTAGATTCAAATTCAAGTTATTAGACCATTATACAAATCTATATTTGAAATTTCATATCGGATTCAGACCAATATCTGATCCATTGAAAGACTAATATAAAAGTGTCACTTTTAGTCTCCCAATATGTAAATCATTATGTATGAATCTGTGCCATTTTTGCATTTAATTGTGTCACTTTTAGCCCCGTAACGTGTAAGGCATTATGTGTGAAAGTGTGTTGCTTTTACCCCTTTAAATGTGTCACTTTTAGTCACTCATTACTCAATGTATAAAAGTCATCATGAATAAAAACTAAAGCTGTCAAAAGATCGGGCGTGGCCGGTCGACACCAACCCCACCGGGTCAAACTTTATAATCAGGTCGGGTTAGGTCTACCGAAATTTATCTTGACCACCAAAACTAAACGCCAAGCCCGCCTAAAACAATGGGTCGATTGGGCTAGCCCATGGGCCTGCCCATTGACTGGGACAATATTTCCTATTTTTACCTTTTTGGCCCATGTTGAAGCCCACCAGGCTCAACATTGAAGTCGGGCCGGACATGACCTGTTTTTTGACAACTCTAATGAAAACGTGTGACTTTTTGGCCTTCAATATGTACCTTAACCCTTAAATGTGTCACTTTACATTAAAAATTAAGTTGACCAAATGTTTAAATTTATTTTGTACTAAACTGCAAAGTCTAAGCACTTAAGGGATTTGGCTTGTCTTTAGAAAAAATAGGGACACCGGAGTAACATTTTGAAATAAGGAGGGTACCGAAGCAAATCATAAAAGTATTTATTAATTCACCAAAATCACCACGTCTTCATCATTCCCATTGACCTGTGATAATATTTATTACATCTAAGTTGGGTCTTTTGATCCGACATGAATCTTACATATTTCGCTCACTTTCCACTCGCATTCTACCTTCTTCTTCTTCTTCTTTTTTTTAAACTTTTTCATGTTTCCTCAGTCATTGAAGAGACTCTTTACGTGCTACAGTTATTCATTATTATCCATCGATTACAATTTACGATTTGCTCCCTTAGCAAAAAGATTTGTTTTCATTATTATCCATCATTTATGATTGGGCCAAAAAGGAGTAAAAAAATGGTGATAACCATGTCGGTCCCCTGTGATGGTATTATAACCGAAAAAATCCATTATATTTGTTTTCAACATCGAAAGTACACTTTTGGTGATGAAATGATGAAGATATCCTTAATGAACAACAAACGCGCACATGGAGCACGCACAAAGTCAATGCCCAAATTTGGGCATCATAATAAAAACATTGGACATCAAAATGCACAATTAAAATCTATCAAAATTTAGGTGTCAAAATTCAAAAAACCACTATCACATTTTGGCATCAGAATGAAAACATTGAGCATCAAAATGCACAATTGAAATCTGTCAATATTTGGGCGTCGAAGTTCAAAAAGTCATTGCTCAATTTGGTCATTAAGATGAAAACATTAGGCATCGAAATGCACAATTGTAATCTGTCAAAATTTGGGCATCGAAATTTAAAAAACCACTGTCCAATTTGGGCATCGGAATGAAAACATTAGATATAGAAATACGCAATTGAAATCTGTCAAAATTTGAGCGTCAAAATTCAGAAAGCCACTACTAAATTTGGGCATCAGAAAGAAAACACTGGGCATCGAAATTCACAATTGAACATTGCCACCAAATATCAACATATTTATGCCTCGTAATTGACAAAATTGACGTCAAAATGAATAAATTAAACAATGTCACCAAATATCAATTAGGTTGAGCATAGAAATGGACAACATTGAGCAGTGCCACCAAATATCAAAATAGTTGGGTCTCATAATGGACAAAATTGACGTCAAAATGGATAAATTAAACATTGTCACCAAATATCAACAAACTTAGGCATTGAAATGGACAAAATTAAACATTGCCACCAAAAATCAACATAATTGGGCATCGAAATTGACAAAATTAGCGTCGAAATGAATAAATTAAACACTGCCCACAAACCTGTGTGTAAAAATTGGGCATTGAAAAACTTTTGAAACCCAAAACAGTGCTTAAACATCGTTTTTTGGCCTTAAATCGAAGACGACATGGGGTTAACCCGGTGCGTCCTGTAGAACTCGTTGAAAACTTCGATTTGATATGTGGTGAGTCATGTGGTTCTTCCGGTATCAAAAGTTATGGAAAAAATGGAGATAGAGACGAAGTTGGAGGAAAAGAAAGAGAGATTGACAGAGAGAAGAAAGAAGTAGCAGGAGGAAGAAGAAAAATCCATACTGGAATAGTGGAATCAAGATGAAGAATTGATTTGGAGCAATTCCCTTTGTGATTAAAATAAAAAAATCTTTCAATCATAATACGTAAAGAAGAGAGAATGAACAATTCATGAGTTTTATCATAACATGACTTTCAAACAACCTCTCAATCGGAGGTTTTATTGGGATACTACGAAAATGAAAAGGAAATGTAGAAGAGCTAAAAAGAAACTAAGCAAATTTGAATTTGACATTGGTTGAAAGAGAATGATAGAGAAGGGGGTATTTTGGAATAAATTTTTAAAAAAATATATTTTATCGATTAAGATAAAAAATAATGAAATGAAACTGTTACAATTTTACAAAAATGCACCAGCCGATAATTATTGTTAGAAAAGTGCCCTAAAACCCACAACAAAATTTTCGGACTAGTGGAAGAAAATCTATAAATAGGGTCAAACCTATGCACAAAGTTTTTTTTTCGTATAAAGGTTGGAGGGGACATAGACTCAACCCTTATTATTAGTATTTTTATGTCTCGAAAGGTATAATTATAGATATATGATGTCTTTTAATGTGGTTTGAACAAATGGTACCTCTAATGAGGCTTTGAACACCCGACCTCTCGATCGAGAGTAGTGATGTGTCAGGGTGCCTCTGGTAGAGCTTGAAGACTCGACATCTCTGTTAAGATAAACGAGCAGCTAAATAGAGCCTTTTGGGTAAGACCATCTCCAACCCAAAAACCCCAATTTGGGTCCAAACTTACCCCAAGTTTGGGCAGTTTCAGCACTATCCACTATTCCAATTTCAACCCTTCACACAAAATCTTACACCAAAAAGAATATTCCTTGGCATATTCTATTTTGATTTTCTACTATAACATTTAAAATTTTAATTATGAAGATTATACAATTAATAATTATTATATTTAATAAGTTTATTTTTATAATATTATTTATATAATTAATTATATATTAAAATTAGTAATTTAATACATTTTAATTTCAAGTTATATGCCATATTTTATTTTCAAGTTGTATGTCATTTTTTATTTTCAAGTTGTATGTCATTTTTTTAAAATTACATTATTAATATTTATTCCATAGCTATTATTAGTTATTAATCAATTAAATATTTTTAAATTCATAATATAAATTATGAATAATTTTTTGTATTTAAAAATCAATTTTTTATTTTAAAAAAGTGGGTTTTATATTAAAAAAAGTGGGTCCCATCAACCCCAATTTGGGATTAGATGAATAGTGTTGCCCCAAATTTGGGGTGACACTATTCATGATCTCAAATTGGGGTGACATTTGGGGGTTGGGTTGGAATAGACTTGGGGTAAACTTGGACCCAATTTGGGGATTTGGGGGCTGTTGGACGTTGCCTCTAAAGAGGCTTGAACACCCAACTTTTTTATTGAATGTTATAAGTCAAGGGTAGCTCTAGTGGGACTTGAACACCCGACCTTTCCGTTATGAACGATCAGTTGAGCTGTTGGTGTAGACCGTAGTACTCAATATTAAAATTTAATTCCCACAATTAAATTGGTTTGTTTGCTTTGCCTTTTGGATTGGATAACTCGATTTCAAACAAAGAGCCTAAATTTTTTGGATTGGATTGGAAATAATTAGAAATAAAACTGTTTATTTGGAACAAACAAAAATATTAACTGAGACTATTTGTGGTTAACATTTTTTTTTTTTTTGTGTGAGATGGCACGTAAATCTGTATTGTTTATTCAGAATTGTTATTTTAGGAGGATTTTTATTTTAATTTCATAATTATAATTAGGTTTTAAAAATCAGTTTAGTCGGTATTTAAGAATCTATTGAACTGTACTTAAGGATCCGTATGTTTTAAAGTATTTACTTTTGAAAAGTTAATTAGTTTCAATAAAAAAAAAAAAAAAAGTAGAATTTCGCAACTTATAAGCTACTCGTCATAAATTTTAATTGAATTTATTTCGATGCACTGTCAGTGTAAAAAAAATTACACAAGCACCCTAAATAATATTGTGTTGGATTATTTTAAAACTTGGTTCCTATGTATCATATATTATAATATTTGAAATTTTATGCAATTTTCAGATCTTAAAAAAATGTATATATAGATAATTTTTTACTTGACAAATAATCACAAAAACAAAAATAAATACTACTAACCGAACCTTATTATGCATTAACATTATTTGTACTGACAAGTAATCACAAAATAAAAATAAAACAAATATTGATAAAAAAAATTAAAATTATTTATACAGCGTATCCCAAATCGTTGAGAACTTAAGAAATTTTTTTTTTTTTTTTTTGTAATTAACTGCTTATTTAGATATATGAAGGTTTATCTTTCTCCTTATTTAGGATGAATTCTCTTTGGGAAATCGCAACGCTAGCTATAGAGTAGAGTAATGCACCATATTTTGTGGTCTTCGTTTGAAATCATACCTAGTTGGCACTCTATTCCATATACACTTTTTGCATAGATTTCAGTATAAGTACAATTTTGGGGGTAGTGGAGAGCGCATGTGAACCACAAAACCACTTTTTATCTGTTGAGTGCTACTGCAGTCTTACAGCTACGTACTGAATTATAGCGAGAGAGAGAGAGAGAGAGAGCAGAAAGTCCACTAACTGTTGTTGCACTATTCTGTACAGTAAACAACAAATGGAAAGCCCAAACTTCAACGAACCACGCTTGTTTTGGACTTTGGTCATACCCCTTCCCCCCCCGCGCCCGACAGAAGAAACAAAATTAAAGCCCAAATCTACTTTTCCAAGTTTTTAATTAATCACTTTGGTTCCTTATATTTCTTTCGTTTCGGATAAAGAATCCATTATTTTATTTTACATGTTTTACTTAAAGAATTTATTTTTAAAAAATTTATGCATAAAAATATTATTTTATTACTAATAGGCTACTAAAAGTGTCATTTTCTTAAAAAATTTAACTTTCAAAACAAATACTCTTTACCCGGAATAGAGAGTTTTTTTTAAAAAGGGATAATTGGGCTGGTCCCCTGTGGATAAAATATAACCGTAAAAGTACATTATATTTGTTTTAAACCGCTAAAGTACACTTTTTAATTAATCACTTTCGTTCCTTATATTTCTTTCGTTTCGGACAAAGAATCCATTATTTTATTTTACATGTTTCACTTAAAGAGTTCACTTTTAAAAAATTTAGGCATAAAAATATTATTTTATTACTAATGAGCCTAAAAGTAATGAAAGAAACTCTTTACGAGAACAAAATCATAATTATATTTGTTTTAAACCCAAAATTTGGGCCTTAATGAAAGAAAGACGCGCGAACAAAATCATAACCCAAAATTTGGGCCTCGCAATGAAAAACATTGGGCAAGACTCAAAATATTGGGCGTCGTTCATTTTTGAAAAATAAAAAATCGAATGATAAGTAACAGTCATTGAGAAACCAACTAAGCCATATATATCGATCTTTTTTATTTTTTCGTTTTTCAAAATCACATGAGATAATCAAATAGATATAAACAAATATCTCATTTGATAGGAAACATTCACTGTAAATCCAAAACATACTTTTGGAGTTCAAGAAATCTATTTCATGTCCTAATAACAATCTCATTAGCTGGAATTCATTTAATTATGTTCCTTGCAACAATAAATCTCTATGGCCAAAATTTATAGTCAATCATTTGTAAGCTCCCTTACTTATAGTTACAGGAGTTAATATGCAAGCATTGAAGCCTACGAGACAAACATCGGAGCCTACGACGCAAGCATTGAAGCTTACGAGGCAATCATCATAGCCTACGATGAAAGCATTGCTTCTTACACAAACATTTAGCTTCTCCTTCTTTTGCAACAATATACTTGAAACTAAGCATCATAGACAACTGTCCAAACAACGCCCACATCATTGCCCAAGAAAACTAAGAATCATAGACCAAGTAAAAACATTGATCACTGCCCAAACGACGCCCACTATTCATATCCCACGGAAAAACATTGGCCACTGCCTAAACGACGCCCACATCATAGGCAACGACGCCCACATCAAAGGCAAAAACGACTACATTATAGGCAATGACGCCCATATCGGAGGCAACGACACCCACATCATGTGCGAAAAGTTTGGATTCAATTTACGTACGGCCCAAACTCTCTGTATTGCATTGGAATTGATGATTGAAGTCTACCAATTGCCATAGAAGGTGTTCTTCTTCTTCAAATCTGTAATACCCATGGGAGGTTCACGCATCGTTAACATTGGTGTTGTTGTTCATATTCTCCCTTCGTGTCGTTTTGTATTCGTTGATTTCTTTTGTTGATTCTGGTTTTTGTTTATCAATCACTTAAACAAAGGAAAACCACTCAATATAAGAAAATGTCTAGTAGACTATATTCTACCTGGTTTAGGACGGGGAAGAGAGAGAAAGTCAGGGAAGAGAATGAAAGAGAAAGAGATAGAACGAAACAAACTCAGAGCATTTTTGTAACAAAATTTTGAAAAAGCACTTCACCAGTTGAATAAAAAAAGGGTGATAACCGGGCCGGTCTCATCTGATGGAATTATAACTGGAAAAGTTTCCTATATTTGTTTTAAACCGCTAAAGTACACTTTTGAAGGAAAAATGACAAAGATACCCTTAATGAAGGAAAGGCGCGCATACAAATCCACTGCCCAAATTTGGGCATCGCAAGGAAAAAATTAGGCAGCGCTCAAAATTTTGGACATCGCTCAAAACATTAGGTGTCGCTCAAAAATTTTGGCATCGTACAAAGGTCGTCATCACTCAAAACATTAGGCGTCACTCAAAATTTTGGGCATTGCTCAAGGCGTGCTCTTCTGGCTTCGACTAAAAAAACGGACATTGTATTTCTTGGAAATACAAGGTGTGTATTCCAATAAAGTTAGCAATAGAGAAGGCGTGCTACTTCATGACAAAAATACAAGGCATGCTCTTAGGCGTGCATTCCCTCAATCTGGAGCTCATTTTTCATTTTTTTAAAATGTGCGAATTAATGGGTTAAAATTGTGGCGTGCTCATAGGCGTGCATAGTGTCTGTTTTTTCCATTTTTTAACCTCAATACAAAGCCTAGCAATGCAGTAGTAGGATTTGAAATTGTGATGGGTTTTCCAATAAAGTTAATAATAGAGAAGAAAGACTTCTTGTCGAAGAAATAGATAGGAAGCCTTAGTAATCAAAACCACACGGGAACTATGGAGGCATCGTATGTTTCGACGTCCACATCGTAAGTTTCGACGCTCAAATTGTAAGTTTCAACGCACTTGTTTTCATCACCTCCAACTATGCCCACAACGATGCCCACATCGAGGCAATGATGCTATTGAAACATGAATATTTATGATTTACTTAAAATCATTAATTAAACCTTGAGGTCATAAGAGGCTTGTAAGTTTATCTGAAAATTTTTTATTGTATCTCTCTTACTGAATTAAACACTAAGTTTCTTAGGACTTTAAGTGATATATGTATGAGAAGATTGTACACATCTTGCTTGACTAAATTGATGTTAAGACATTAACTAGCTGATAATTAAAATCAAAAGTGTTTAGATTTTAGCAAGTCTAAAGTTCTATCTATTGAACGGTTGAACCTTTCAACAGATAAAATACAACTATTGTCTTATCAATTTAAGCAAGATTATCATTAATTAAGTTAAGCAGATCTATTAAAGTAATATATCCTTCCAAATACTTAATCATCAGCAACTTGTAGCTGTTATCCTCACTTATATCAACCCCTTATTACTTTTCGTTTAAATCTCTATCTGCTGATACACCGTACACTATTGGAATACTGCTTTGAAAAATTATATTTAACATTGTAATGTCTTCAAGCTTTTTGTTAAAGTTTCCAAAATAGTATTTTTGAAAAACGCGTGGCCTTCACTCTCAAAATATTTAAATCATTATTGGTCAGCACATTTCAAATATATAACTATTTATAGAAGACTTTTATGTCTATAATAAATGTTCTACATTATGTTTTATCAACTAACTAGCCATCATAATTATTATCTTATGCCAGGAGGTATCACCTCTATTCCTCTACAACATCTATGTGCATTAAATGATAGATTTCTTCATCATTCTTCAAATATCAACTTTGCTATTTCAAATGGCTATTTTCAAGATCATCCTTGCTCTTTCAAAACGGCTATCATTCAAAGATCTCTATAAATAAGCTTTGAAACAAGGATTGAAAACACAAGCGTGGAAGATAGAGAGAACAAATGATAGAATGGTTGAAGCTATCATTCATTACTCATATGATATTCTTCTTTTGATCTACTTCAACTCAGGAATGGACACTCATTAAATACCTTCAAGCAATTCTTTTTTTAATGTGTTCCAGTCCTTAAATACGTACTAGATATTCATTCACATATTATTCTTTTCTACTTCTTGTTTAGACAATCATTATATTTCAATCCTTACTTCTTCCTAATCTTTAAGGAATACTTGATTGTTACACGAGTTTGATTGTTTTCACAATCATACTCCTCAAAAACTAGTTTTTTGTTGTACACATATCCGTTAGTGATCACTTAAAATTTTAATATATTTATTGCACTTCAAAAATCTAAATTTGACCAACTTGGTAATGGACATAGCAGTTTACTGTGAACCACTCAAAATACTGTCATTTATCTTTCAACTGATAGAATTTTTTCTCACACTTAAGCAGCCTCAATCTACTTAAGTGTCAATCAGTTGCATTTTTGAATCATTTCCTTAATTGTTGTATATATTGTCTTTCAGTTAATCTTTTATATTAAGTGATCTGCTTAAAACCTTTACTATTCAAACTTGTGTCAACAACTGAGACTGAGTATTTTGCTCATCAGCTGATAGAGCAGTTTGTTTGTCAGATGATAACATATTATTTCCGCTACTAGTTTTAAAGGCTTACAAAATAACCAGTAAATTTTTTAAAAAGGCTGTTCACCCCTCCTCTAATTTTATTTCGTTGTCAACTGGACTTACAAATGTCCGTCGAGGCAACGATGTCCATTTCAAAGCAAAGATGTCCACAACAATGCCCTCATCGGAGGCAACTCCAACATGATCTTGATCTCGATCTCGCCCCCCTCTGTCTTATACAATTTCACACACACACACACACACACATACACACGATAATATATGTATCTCTGTGGTGATTCTACGTTGATTCAGTAGCAGCATATTTCTTTCGCTCGTCTATAGCATTTTATCTTCTAGTTCTATACAAACTTGGGTTTTTAGTCAATGAAATGGGTGAATGAATATCAAAAAGAGATGGAAGGAATAATTATATAGTAGAAGAAGACGTGTGAATTTGTGCTTGGTGTCAGTGGTATATGAATCTGTGGACATAAAAAACTGTTCGCAAATGACGGAGACGGAATAAGAGATATTTTTGGAACAAAACTTTGAAAAAGCACGTTACCGGTTGGGAAAAAACAAGGGTAGTGGAGCGGTTATAATTTTCGAAAAGTGTACCAGCCTGCAATTGTTCCTTTTTTAATTGGTATCCCTCCATTTCTAAATAATTGTTCTCTTTTCTTTTTTGTTCATTCCAAAATAATATTTTTTTCAAAACTTTCCATTTTAGGAAATATTTTTATCACTTTACCCTTACTTTTTTTTTTACCTATTTTAATCATGGTCACATGTTCAAGGATAGAGCTATCAAAACGGGCCTATGAGGCGGGTTTGCATGCGGCCCTAAAAGCCCGTAGTGAAGCGGGGTGAATTAGCCTGTGAAACATGACGGACCTAAGAAACCTCAGCCCAACCCAACCCGCGTTGGGCTACGGGAAAAACGTGCAAGCCCACAAAATTAAAATTAATTTTAATTTCATTATTTTATTTATCATTGTAAATTTACAAAAAGAAACAGAACTAGGGTTCAAAGCCTCAAACCAAATTAACCCAGATCAGATCTCAAAAGGAATAAAATACTACTATTGGGCTACTGTTAAAGGAAGAAGAAAAAGAACGTGACGTAAGAAATCACTTCTTTGCACCCAAAAATCATTGAAAAATACGATGTTTCAATGACCTTTTCGCCATGGGACAAGATTTGCTGTTGTATAACGTGGGCCCTTTCATCTACATTTTATTCTTTTGCATTTCTCCTATGGATCACCTAGGAGGTCTGTTGTAAGAACGTCGAGTACTGATGAACGGTTGTGAGCCTTTTCAAATATCCAAATCCTCGATCAAAGAAGTGAAAGGGGGAGCCTCGTTCTAGCGTTAGCCTAGTTTGTCAGAGGGGTGATGAGATGAAGATTTGAAGACGATTTGTGAAAGAAGAGGAAAAGTGAAGGCCGAAGAGTTTTGACTTTTATGTTTATTTTCCCCTTAGTTAATTTGTTTCATATATTGTTGGGCCTAGGCCCCTCCACTTGGGTTGCTTGTGAGAACTAAGAAAAACAAAGTGAGAGAATTGATAAAGAAAATGACAAGCGGCCCGTCCCCGTACCACAAAAGCCCATAGCCAGTTAGACCCGCTCCCAAATGATCCTCCATTTCATTGGCCTAACCCACCCTTTTTAGGTGGAGGGCGGGCATGCCCGCGGGATTTATCTCAATTTGACAACTCTATTCAAGGGTATTAAATAAAATCACACATTACACCAATATTTATAATAAAATCAATTGCCTTTTTTAAATATGTGTGGATCAAAGAGGACGCTTATTTGTAAACGATGGGAGTAAAATTTTTCCTAAAATGTTCCACAACAATATCCACGTCAAGTTTGTTCGCCTCATTTTTAACCTTTCAAATTGCTTCAATTTATTGTGTAATCTTCATTTATTGCTTCTTTACTAATCACCATCAATTGTTACGCCTGTTAAAATCTTCAAGACTATCATTACTTGTATTTAAATTGTTCGAAAATCACAATTGTTGGAACAACGAAACAAGATGAACCTCGATATTCAAAAGATTTGTAATTGGTTTGAAAGGAGTCTCTTCGAAACAAGCATGATTTTCTTAACCCTTTTTGAATCGTAGTGTACCTGAAGGATTATATATTACTTTGATTTTATGTATAACAATGTTATCTTCTTTCTTCTTTTTTTGGGTTTATATTTTAATTTAAATTATTAGAACACATATATTTCAAGTAAAGAAAATTTGCTATGCATGTAAGTTATTCGATGAAATGCTCGAATATGAACTTGTTGGTTCTTAGACACCTTTTTGAATTGTAATGAATCAATTTTAAATTGTGATAAATCGATATGGAATCATGATGCATCGCTATGAAATGGAAATGACAATTATACAATATGAAATCATGCATCATGATTCAAAAGTACGTATAGGGATGCACTTAATCATACATCACGATTCAAAATCACGCATAACACTTAAATTTTTTGCATCGCAATGCACGAATTGATGTTTTGCGCGTGCGTGTTTGATTCATTAAATGTATAATCGTTCTTCGCTATAAAAATTTGAGATATAAAACGGTTGAAAATTGTATAAAGGGACCGACCCGCTTCTCACCCAATCAACAACAAACATTTTCTTTAACAATGCAAAAACAATTTGTTCATATATTTATAAATTAAAAAATAGTTAATCTTTTTTGTTTTTAGAAATTACTTTCACATTACACTTTTGATTTGATACTCACTTTGAATCTTTTATGAACCTCACTCTCACATTGATATGTATCAAAATTTCACTTAAAAAATAAATAAAATTATTGAGAATGAGATGACTCGATTATCCAGGCAACAGACCAGTTCCCTTTAAAGGAATTGTCAAGTTTTGGACAAGGCAGTCGCTTAGTATATGTGTTAGGCGATCGCCTACTCTTTGCTATTACGGACCGAACTACTGGAAAATAGGCGATCGCTTAGTGTTGAGGAGTAGGCGATCGCTTACTTTTATTGTTTCAGGCCAAACTACTGTAAAAGCAGCGGTCGCTTAGTGTCGAGGACTAAGCGACCGCCTAATCCCGTATTTTGTTTTGTTTGGTTTCCTTAATTAAGGGTTGTAGGGTATCTATTGTATCCATATAAATAGTTGTATCCCTAAAATGTTTTCAAGATAGACTTTAATAAAATTTTGATAGTTTATTGATCTCAATCGCTCTCTCTTCTTTACCATCGATCTTGTTATATTTTGTTAATTTGTTTGTAAAATCTTCCGCTGTACAAAATAAAAATATATATCGGTCAAGCAAGGCACTTTTTAAATAGCGGATAATCAAATTACAAAAATACATAAGAAAAAAAAAACAATGAAAGTGGATAGAAGAATGGCCACAAAGGCGGAACCCAGCAAACATTTTTGCCACCGAGAGTTGTCTATATATGGCCTTTTTTCTTCGGATTCCAAAATTGCGACCTAAGAAAACTACTCGAAAAGGAAAAAAAGAGTTACATATATTGTGCATCATGTCCAAACTTTGCCCAAAGGATCACTTTCCAGTTTTTTATTCATTAAAAAAAAATACAAAAATATCATTGAAATCATAGTCCAACTCATAAAAGCTAGAATTGGGGAAAGCAGACGTATAACTTCATTTACACCCCACTTAAACACCCACTTTGTCTCTAACATTATGACATCTCCTTTTATCGTTTAGGGTTCTTCAATGTTGTGTTTTTTCTCTTTCCAGTTCTACCCTTAATCTATTTTTGAAAAGTCTATTAATTAACTTATATATTAATGTTATTGGAGTTAATCAAAATTTAAAAAAATAATTAAGCACAACCAAACAAGTGAAGGTGAAGATAAAAGGTTATAAAAACTATAACCATAATTTATGAAAGTAAAGACTTTGAGAAACAAAGTAACCGACTTTTTGTCTCACTTGAGTGAATAATAGAAAAGAAATATTTGAAAGATAAACACAGTCTTATAAAACCACATTCATTTTGCAGCTTAATTAGAATTTAGGGATTCTAGATGAGAGAAAAGGATAATGTTGTCATTTGAAAAGTTGGCCAATTATCCAACTAAAGCATGTAAAACATATGCGGTGAATCCAACTAAGCACATGATTACCGTAATTAGTCATCATTATCGTATCTTAATACCCGGGATATGTACTTAAGAAATCACTTAGGTTTGTGAACGATTTAGGGTGTTAAGTCAAGGAGGAGGTATTGAATGAGTAGATCAAATCATATTTTGTAGATATGTATGATTAGTATATGTTTTCAACATCACACGCTTTATGGTTTTAATGCTCTGTTAAAGGTTATGACAAAGTCTAATCAGTAAGTTTCTTTTAACGCTTTATGAATCTTAATTCGTAAGACGTAGCTCTACACTTTTACAATTCAACTCACCAACACACAATGAGTTGGGTAAGTAGCTAGAATCCATCTTACAAAAACTATATGTAAAACCGTCTTACACAAGTTTTTGCTCGGTCTAATTAACCCAACAATAGGTCATATACAACTCCCTCCCATCTATAACATTTTAATTTTATTCTTTATATTTGATATTAACACAATGATTATGCTTATACATTTTTTGTTGTGACGAAAACTTAAAAAGATGATCGTATGTGTATTTTTCGTTAGATGAATCCTCCTAACATGACTCACTATGCATTGACAGTATAAGCTGTGAGAGAATAAGGCGTCGTCTTACTAATTACTCACACAAGACCAACGTTTTTGTAATTACGATCAAGTCCATTAGTATTTATTATTTAATGAGTTTTTCAAACATTAATTATTTGGATGGAATTGATAAAATATTTAATTTTATAGATAGTTTTTACATTGTCAAAATCGAACTTCCTTCGCTCTTGTCACAATTGATACAATTGAAGTAATTTTCCACTCAACCACTTCCCAAGTATTCGGGTCGTTCAATTGATCCAATGAAAAGTTAAGCCACAAGTCATGGTCGTTTATATCATTTTTATCATTATTGACACTCCTTATCTCTTAAAGAAAATAATCTCATTCAATAATTCAGCTTTTCTAATATTATAATTTTATTTTTATATATTCTCGATAATTTGCATATACATAGCAGTTTTTTTGTTTGATGTCTATTAAAGATGTCATTTATTTGAAGAAAAAAAAGTACTTAAAAATATAATGGAAGTTGATCATAGGTTAAAATCATATACTATATGATTGAGATTGGGTATAAACGTACGTATTTAATTTAAAGTGATGCACTGTTATGGGGCTGGAAAAATCCAAATATTTGATCTCATTTGGGTCTACAACTAATGAATGTGTGTCCCTGAGATTAAAGTGTCGGCACTATCAACCACTCGACACAACACTATAGTGTGCTAAATGAGTTAACAAAAATTATCTCCAACTCATATATACTTGGAAAGGTTCAGGTCATTTCATTCACTTGCTTATTTATTTTCTCTACAAATAATGTACATTTTAGTCACATCAAATGTGTTAGGATTAAACTCTAGTTTCCTGTTGAAAATTATATATCGTTAGTTGAGAGACACAATTTAAGTTCTCTTGTATTATTATTTTTGGGGAAGAAATATATTAACATATTTAATCAATTATGAATCGAATAAGATAATCTAAGAAATAATAAATGACTCCTTTCAAGTGCACTCGTTCTCAGCCCGTGAGGTTGTAGATCGATAGTCAATCATAAATCAAAATGATAAAAGTACTAAAATACTATTTGAAAATAATATCTTTTTATTATTTTTGTTTATTTGTAATTAGTAATTAGTGGTAATTTTCTTGTAGAGTTCTTTCCTTATTATATTACCTTTCTTATATAGCTTTTTTGTACCTTACTCCAACTGTAATCATAATTGTAACTCTCCCTATAAATAGGTGATTCAATTAATGGAAAGACTATGTCATTATTCCTAAACTTTATTAGTTTTACATGGTATCAGAGTTTTGCTCATAAATCTTCTTCTTCTTCCTCTAGCCGCCGCCCTAACCACCCAACACCATAGCTAACGGAAATCACTCCCTCACCATTAAAAACCCTTTTGATCCCACTCAAACCTTCGACCTCATCAACCTCTCTCACCACAACATCACCAAACTCACATCCACTAACTACATAGCTTGGAAACTCCAAGTTGAAGTCACCCTCATTGGCTATGATCTCTACAAATTTGTAGACGGATCACACCCATGCCAGCCTCTCACAATCCTCACCAAGGATGCCCAGTAATATGCCCCCGCAAGATAGGACGTCCGAGAGGAGAGACCAATCTTGTGAAGTAATTGATGAAACCGTTGGCACCTCCTCCATGGTTACTCGCTCAAAGAACAACATCTTCAAACCAAAGACCAAAATGAGTCTTTCAGCTCAATTGGCAACGGACAATGAACCAACATGTGTCACTCAGGCTCTAAAAGATGAGAAGTGGCGTCAGGCCATGTCTGAGGAGTTTGATGTACTCGTACGCAATGGGACTTGGGATCTAGTCCATTCAGTAAATGCTTGCAATATTGTTGGCTGTAGGTGGATCTACCGCATCAAGAGACATGTTGATGGTACTATTGATCGCTACAAAGCTCGTTTAGTGGCCAAGTTATTTCACTAACTGACCACTGTTCGTCTTGTTCTCTCACTGGCCGTTTGTCAAGGATGGGATCTTCGCCAACTGGATGTGAACAATGTCTTTCTTCAAGGCCACCTGTCCGAAGAGGTATTCATGGCTCAACCGCCTGGGTTCACAGATGAGGACAAACCTCAACATGTATTTTGGCTTCACAAGGCTATTTATGGTCTCAAGTAGGCTCCCCGAGCATGGTATAATGAGATGCGTCAATTTCTACTTGTCTCCGGCTTCAAAAACTCGGTGGCCGACACATCACTGTTCATTTTCGTACTGCGGGCAACATCATCTATCTCCTTATATATGTGGATGATATCATTGTCACTCGGAACCAACCTGCTACAGTTCAGACTTTCATTTCTCTGCTCGCTAATCGCTTCTCGCTCAAGGACCTAGGTGATTTTTATTATTTTCTTGGGGTTGAAGTTGTTAAGTGACCAAGTGGTCTTCTGCACTCCCAGTGTGGGTATATAGCTGATCTCCTTGCTCACACATGCATGATCGATGCTCGCCCAGTAGCTACGCCCCTTGTTACCTCGCCCACCTTGACTTTTCACATGGGCACTACTCTCACAGATCCGACAGAATTTCGAGCAATGGTCGAGAGTCTTCAATATCTATCTCTTACTCGACTTGATGTTGCCTTTGATGTCAACAAACTCTCTCTGTTCATGCATAGACCGACCATTGAGCACTGGAATGCGGTCAAACGAGTTATTCGGTATCTTTGTGGCACTATCAATGCAAGCATCCTCCTTCATCACCAATCTCCTCCTGCTCTCCATGCCTTTACTGATGCGGACTGGACTGGCAACAAGGATGACTACACATCCACCAGTGATTATATTGTCTATCTTGGAAGCAACCCGATCTCTTGGAGCTCCAAGAAATAACGCACTGTAGCTCGCTCCTCGATTGAAGCTGAATACGCGTGGGCGCCATCAGTGAGGTCGTGGATTGTGTCCCTTCTTGTGAACTCGGTCTCACCTCGACTAACCCATTTATGTGACAATGTGGGCGCCACGAGTATTTGCTCGAACCCGGTTTTTCATACTCGCATGAAACATGTGGCCCTGGACTTTCATTTCATTCGGCAACAAGTTCAGAATGGGCTTATGCGAGTCTGACATGTCTCCTCGGCTGATCAATTGGCTGATGCCTTAACCAAGCCTCTTGCTCGCCAGCGGTTTCATAAATTACTTCACAAGATTGGTCTCTACTCTCGGACGTCCATCTTGCAGGGGCATATTAGAGAATAATATCTTTTTATTATTCTTGTTTATTTGTAATTAGTAATTAGTGGTAATTTCTGTGTAGAGTTCTTTCCTTATTATGCTACCTTCCTTGTATATGTTTCTTATTCCCTACTCCAAGTGTAACCCTAATTGTAACTCTCTTTATAAATAGGTGATTCAATCAATGGAAAGGCTATGTCATTATTTCTAAACTTTATCAGTTTCTACAAATACAACATAGATTTTTGGCGTTAATTAGTGTGCATTTCTCATGCACTGATCAACTATGTTTTATGGTTTTGTGATTTTGCCATCATTTTGAGTTTGTATGTTCAATTCACTCGTGTATCTTGTTAGTGTCTGGTGGTTGATCGTGAAATGGGTCAGAGTTTGTTTGTCAACTTGAAATCGAGATGTTCTTGTTTAAATGACCAAAGTCTTTTTTACTCGGGGCGAAGCTAATCCCAACTAAGTTATATTGTGTGTATATGATGGTGAAAAGAAGAGGATCAATTCCTCCTTAATAGTTTCCATGATATAAAAAGATGGAGCATCAATTCCAGAATAGTTTCCTTTGATTTCCATGGATGAAAACTCATAAACCAAGGAAAAAAGTAATCACTCCAATTTTATTTGGTTGTGTTTGTCATTCTTACTTATAAGCATTGACTAATGAGTGGTAATTGCGAAAAACAAGATGAGAATAACAAAATTAAAGTTATGATATGAGGACATTGGGAGGGGAATGGGATCATTTAAGGATAGATATTGAACAAGTACCAAAAGGGCATAACGAATCCGAGGGAAAATAAATTAAAAAGGAAATAAGGTTTGCTTTGTTATGTTACAAAAGAGAATGGCAGATTGGCAGGTGGCACTAAAGCTGTCTACTGTTAACAAAGTTGTGTGGGTCCCATACCCCTCTCTCTCTCTTCTTTTTTGTTCTTTCCGTCGATTCTATTCCTTTTTTGCCCATAAAATGCTTTCGTACCATCAAAGCAAAAGGGTTGAAAATTTTACACCAAAGAGTGCAAATTATTGGAACTGAGGAAGCCACCCATTTTAGCAATCATTATTAGTACCCCTTCTCCGTGCAAGAGGATTTTAATTTAACATCCTTCTCTACTCCACTCATAGGGATGTTTGTATGCAAATTGCTTCTAATTTTCATTCAAGGAAATTATATCTCACCATTGCTTGTTTTAGGTTGGTATGGTCCAACATACATCCAGTAAAATAATATTATATCAAGACTTTCGTATGATAACAAATATCTCGGACAATTACAATTTAGAATTCATTAACTCACCTGATTTGACCTACAAATTATCTAATCCTCATCCAACACATTAATATTTTTAAGTCGAAATGAATAATCCATTTCAACTCAAAAATATTAACTTGTTGCGTCGAGTCGAGTTAAAACGGTTGAGCTTGTTGCACATTTGACCCGATAGGTTTATACTATATAAATGTATGAGTTTTTTTTATGGTAAATTTGGGTTAAGACGGGTCGACCGTTATAACCCGACCCAATATGATCCGTTTGATATTCAAATATTAATTAGTTTCGATCTGTTACACATCTCAATCCGACCCAACACACTCAATTATTAAGCATAATATCAAAGTAAACTATCAACTAGAGACATCGGTTTTACTTTGAAACAATAATAGTCAATTCTTGATGGGAGAAAACATAAACAAAGAAGCTTAATTCTAGGAAAACTGATTTGTGGACTTCGACCCATAAGACATACATCCTCAGTTTTGAGCAAATAGTCTATTATTTTATTTTTTGATGTTTTACTTAAAAAGTTTACTTTCAAAAATATTTAAGATATAAAAATATCATTTTCTTAAAAAGTTTGATTTTTAAACAGAAACTCTTTACCACAAATAGAAGGAGTATTATGTTAAAAATTCTGAAACGGGTGGTTTTCTATTAACTAGTAAAATATTTTACAATTAACTTATGGAAAATGATGCATAAACAGATTTATTCCAAAATTTTACACACCATGTTTGAAGTCTTGTACACTAATTAATTTCTTTTTGGTCTTTGAGATCAAACGAGGAAATGATCAAAACTGAAACCTCACAGTTTATAAAAACATCAATATTACCATTGGGTGACCCAGTGGTGTTAGTTTCCATTTTCCACTAGTTGGATAGTGCAATATACAGAAAGTTTTTAGCCATTATGCTTTGCGTGTTCATTTACACTTAAAGACTTGACATTTCTTTCTTGCAACAATGCAACTGCAGTCTGCAGTGGAAAGTGAAATCAATTGAACTCCGCATAGAGGAAAATCAGTTACACTCTTTGATATGAATTTATTGTTTGCACAAAAAGATGGAATGTAAGTGTAACTAAATATCTCGGAGCGAATTGAAGAATCGCCCTCTTTTTGTATTGCATATTTGATATTTTCCTTGCATGTATATATGCCGCCTTACGTATTTCTTTTAAAAATCGATGGTTGCTAGGATTAGACTGCACAATCTTAGATTCCTAATTTCTTTTATGTTGTTTCTTTATATAATTGATGTTTAAATATTAGGTTGTTAGGATTAGGCCTCATCAGCTTGGATGCCCTTAATTATTTTTTATTTTTTTTCATTGTTGTTTATAGTTTATATATGTTGTACGTCATGAGTGCATTTTTCTAATGTGTGTTGTTAAAATTGATTAATACCAATGTATCCGATCCAAACCCGGTCACAATCAAAGTACGAACGATCACCATGTGCCAGTTACGAACTTCACTTCCATAGTTACCTAGTAGATTTAAGAGGAAACTCCTAAATTATAGACATGATAGGCAACTGACCGCGAGAATATCAGAGCAGCTAAGGTAAGTGTTCTGCTTGGATAGGTAACCTTTGACCTGTCTTATGGAGAGCAAGTCTCTGAGATTCCCTGCTCGATGCTTGCCTGGGCGAGCAAGGCTCTGCCTGGCTGCATGACGTAGATCTGGTGATGACAAGTGTACTTCTCGGGCATGGCCCCTGGTCGGGCAGACAAGGTCTGTGCTCGACCAGGTTTGGACGGGAGTTGTCTTGTTTTTTGCTCGGGTACATTGCTAGCTCTGCTCCCACAAGGATTCTATGTCATCGGGGGCCTATAAATATCCCTCCATAAACCCTCAATAAGGTACACACACTTTCTTTAGCCTCAAACCTCTGTCAAATTATCTTTTTACTCACACGATACTCTCACGTCAGAATGGTTTCGCGAGACCAAACATTGCATTTCCATTAAGGTGTTTTCGTATTCTTAGACAGGTTTAAGGAAGCAGAAAGCTCTACAATCAAACCCAAATATCTTACTCATCAATCGGATGGTCCAAGCTAGATTTTTACCACATTAGATACGTACTATGTCTTTAGGGTATGATCTCTATCGCTATTCAGTAATTTTTCGGTTTTGTGATTTTGAAATTTCTCTTTTTGGTTCCACCAGCTATCTTTTACATACCTTATATTCAATCAATACCCAAAAAAAAAAAAAACCTCAAAGTCACAACCCAAACACCCGGTCCTGATGGAATCCATCTGACAGAAAATACCTGAAAAATCGTATTTTCTAAGTTTTTGTCACCAAACATGATAATGATCAAAAAAATAAGTAATAACAAAAACAAAAAAATTTACATGATTTACACACGAGGAATAATACGGGGGACCATATCATGAAATTACAAAACCTATAGGTGTTAATTAAAACACTCATAAAAATCTAAATTATTTTTGTCTATTTGGAAGTTAGATAGTTGTACTCACATGTTATTCTATTGTACTAGTTGCTTTCAGTTGTTTAAGACAATCAAACCTCCCTTCATCATACAAATATAGTAATACATAAATTAATCACCTAATATATGTCTAAAAAGTCATCATATGTAGAGCTTTTCATAATTCTATTATTTAATAATGCCACTATTCAAGCTGGCAGTAATAAAAATATCTACTAACCTTGTTTACATTTCTAATTAAGTGCCAGCTATGATCAATCGCTAGTCGCATTAGCTTTTTTTAAAAAAAAATTATAATTGGGTTTGAGCTCTTACAATAATCATTTTAATTTTCTCAATCTAAAGTTCATAATTTTATTAATTAATCAAGCTTATAGTTGGTAACGGATGTTGATTTCTAAGTCTAAAAAGTGGCCAACAAGGACAAGGTTCCTCATCCATTGAATCAATCAAATCATAACAAATGAATAGTTTCAGGCTTGATGTCCCTTTTCATTCATACATTTTTATGGTTGAGTATAAGACTGATGATTCATAACAAAAGGATATTATTTGCGTTAATTTACTAGGTAATTTTAACAAATGCATAGTAATTTGTATTGGTTTTTTGTCGGTGGTGTAGGTGTTAACAAGAAGTTGAGATGTCAACCCGTTAACTCAATGGACAAGTTGAAAACTCATTAATTCTAAATAGGTATGATTCCCTTAACTTGTTGTATCAATATTCGGTATATACCAAAATATAAAATAAAACATATAGTAATTCATTTCGTTTGTAATGAATTTGAAAGTAAGCAAATGGATATGTAAATATCATGAAATTAGGCTAGCCATGTTGGGTAAGATGGTTGACAAAATTATGTGGTAATTAATGAAGTTGACTTGTATTACAACGGAGCATAAAAAGATTTGATACAGGTGTTGTTATCCATGAAACTTGAAAACTACACTAATTAATGCACATCAACATGTTAATTAGAACCCTCACTTCTTGATGTAACATTTTATCAACATATTTTTAATCTGGATGATATAATATAAGTATGTAATTAGCACTATAGATCTAGCTACATGCCTCGGCCCATTTCCATTTCTCTTCCCACATAATTAATTAACATGTACCTCTTGTTTCTTTGCATTTATTTCACCACCCTTTTTTATTTTCAATACAAATAGGGTAAATTACTAAATTTCAATGTTTTTTTTATTCTAAGTAAAAAAATTTGCTTTTAGGACACATATAGTAGATGTACAGGTGGCAAATTTTGCCTGCACCTAATTATTCGCTCAGGCCATCTAATAAATAATGGGTATGTGCACACCTAATATTTTAAGTAGACACAAATAGGCATACTCATTTAAGATCATTAATTATGATGGGCTAAATGGGCGCCCACTTGGGCATCCGTGCTAAAACTTATTATTTTGCTCTTTAAATTTCACTCCAATTTTTACTCTTTTTGATCTATTAATAATTACGTTTAACATATAACATAATATATATATATATATATATATATATATATATATATATATATATATAAAATTATGTCGTGTGTTGGATCCCCACCCCTCCATCTCCTCCCCCTCCACGATCTCACTTAGATATATATATAATGAGTATGACGAACTAGAAGATAAGTGTAATGTCACACCTGAATGCAATTTTTTCTAACATAACCACTAAAGACCGCCCCAAGCAAAATTCCTAAATTACCCTTTTCTTTTACCGATACTAAGAAAGTAAGAATTGAACACCTAAATTTTATATTTTTGCTAAACTAATTCTCTTTGGAATGGAAGAATTTCATTTATAACTTTTTAAAACTATATATATATATATATATATATATATATATATATATATATATATATATATATATGTCGTGTTTTGAATCCCTCCCTCCCCCCCAATCTCACTTAGATATATATATTGCAAAATTATGTCGTGTGTTGGATCCCCCCCCCCCACCACCGATCTCACTTAGATTCGCCAATGTATGCTCTCCGTTCTCGAAGTAATCTTTTTGTAATTTATTGTTGCAACCTTCTCAAAGTAATTGTTGTAATTTGATGAATTCAGAGGTTCAAATTATATGAATTCGTGAAATCATATTTTAGCGTTCAATCAATTATTTTATCATGTATATATATATATATATATATATATATATATATATATATATATATATATATATATATATATATATATATATATATATAATATGACGTCTCGAGCTTGAATATCTAGATTCTACGCATGACCCATCGGCTAGGTCACTAAGCTCCTAGATCGATTTAGATTTTAAATCTATCAACCATAATCACGCCTTAAAGTCTATAAACGATATTGGTGTCTAATGGTAGTGAAATGGTCACTTATAATCACACACAAAAATACATATTTATTTTTCCTTTTTTTGGTTATATATATATATGGTTAGTTGTAATTTTTGATAATTTTTTGTAAAAGGAAATTATTTTTTGTAATTTTTGTATTTATTTGATAAGTGCATGTTAATTAGTAAATGGACGCTCATGCTTATTTAGTGTTCATCCATATATACTCATGTTATTAAATGGACACTTACTTACCCACCCATTTAAACCAACCTATACTCACACATTTACCACCTCTAAATATATGATAGGAGTATATATTTAACTGTACATTTTTCTTAATTACTCTCGCAGACTAGATATCTTCTATCGAAAGGTTGAAATGTGTTTGAAAAAAGTTCGTTCAAAGTAATCTCATTTCATGAGAAATATTTTTACATGGATAAATTTTATCCTCTTCCAAATTTCACACTTGTATTGCGGCTATATTTCTATCCTACAACTTAATAATCTATATTATAATAGAGCTCATTCTTACATATATGTAATTGACTAAAACTATTTAGAGGTTAAGATTAAATTATTTTTAAAAATTTAATAGTTGAGATTTCCTCTCATATTCACATGTGTGAGAATAGTTATCCACATTTAACTCTCTATTTTCTTTTATCCTATTACAAAGTCACCCCTACAATTAATATTATGAGTAGTCATACTCTGGGATTAATCTTCTAAACCATTACTCCTTACAAAACATCAACCTTATATTAATATCTATATTATAAAACAGATCAGGGACTAACTGGCGGCCCATATCGAATTGTGTCAAACATAACTGGCGATATAAATTGATTCGTAAATATGTGAGTTATATATATACCCCTCAGATATGAGTTATATTTGAATTACTCGCTCTACAACCAATAAATATGTAATAACCCCTCAGTTACGTTTTTTTTTAAATTATCATCTCTACAACCAATTACAGTTATAGAAATGCTTTCCTCTAACATATGTTTTAATCACATACTTCCGTTTGAGTTGACGAGGTGGTTATCTATAATTTATCATGAGCATCCATTGAGTTGTTTTAATAAAATATTTGTTTGTAACTTTTGTAATTAATTTTTGTAATTTTAAATATTTGTATTTTAATTTTATTATTAATATTTAGTTTGTATTTTCTTAATTAATTGTTATCGTAATCAACTGATGTCCAACCTATATTTATTTAAAAAAACATTTGTTCGTAAGTTTTGTAATTTTAAATATTTGTATTTTAATTTTTTTTCTTTTTTTAAAATGTGTGCTAAGTTTTTCTTAATAGTCTTAAATATTTATGATTTCAAAATAGTTTTTTGTTAGTTCACTCTGTCTCATTTAATTTATTTTATATTTTTTGTATTTCGCGATTTTCATTTTTAAATTTATTTCAATTAACATGTGTTGTATTGGTGGATGTAAGAGAGAATTTTTTGAATGCTTAATTATACTCTTTTTGATGAGTTACAAAATTTTAAAGCGAATAAAATGTTTTAATTATTTAATTTTCGAGAAGTCGTCTTTTTTATTTCTTTAATTTTCGGGAAGTCGTCTTTTTTTTTGTAGTGTACATTGATCCGACCGCTCCAAAATCTCATGCATATACTAATTTATTCGCATCATGCTCACTTTAGACATTGATCACGTCTATACGGACACCGTGCTATAGGCACGGGCACAAAATCTAGAGGTTAAGATTAAAGCTATTTAGAGGTTAAAATTAAATTATTTTAAGAAAATTAATTGTTGAGATTCACTCTCACATTCACATGTGTGAGAGTAGTTATCCACTTTTAACTCTCTATTTTCTCCCACCCTATTACAAAGTCACCCCCTACAATTAATATTATGAGCAGTCACACCCTGAGTTTAATCTTCTAAACTATTACCCCTTACAAAACATCAACCTTACATTAATATAATCTCATGCAATACATCTATATTACAATAGAGCTCATTCTCACACATGTGCAATTGACTAAAACTATTTAGAGGTTGAGATTAAATTATTTTAAAAAATTTAATGGTTGAGATTCACTCTCATATTTACATGTGTGTGAGTAGTTATCCACTTTTAACTCTCTATTTTCTCTCAATCTGTTACAAAGTCACCCCCTACAATTAATATTATGAGCAGTCACACCCTGAGATTAATCTTCTAAACTATTGCCCCTTACGAAACATCAACCTTACATTAATATAATTTCACAATAGAACTCAATTGATTGGCTGAAACTATCTGGTCATCGGGGTTGATTCCGCCACAAAATCAAACGTTCATAGATCAGTTACATATAACTCCTTCCAAATAACCCCCCAACTATGTGTATAGTTCGAATAGCGTCCCTCAACTACCACTTGAAGTAATGTATCCCTCAACTGTAACATTTTTTTTAAAATCGCACCTTCTATTTTGACGTTGACGTTTTAATTAACGAAATCAGATATATTGGCACCGTGTCATAGGTACGGACAAAAAGATCTAGTGTCACTTATTGTAGCTCAAAAGGGCTGTATTTACACCACTTGTGAATACATGCATGTTGAGTTATTTTTATAAGAGAACAATATATTTATAATTTATTATAATTATCTTTAGTTTATTCTTTCATAATCCTATTGTATTTAGGTCTTTTAATTCCTTTAGTATTTGAAATTTCTAGGTTAACTTATGTAGCAAGTATTGTAATCATATAAATATGTTCACCATATCAATGGAAAGATTATGCCATTATTTATAAAATATATTATTTCCTACAATTTTGACATTTATCATTGAGAAGAATTGTATAGAATTGTAGGGACGTGGTACAATTAATAATCAATTACTGCAAACCATATTTGTGTGAAAAATGGTAATCTAAATAATATCATGAGTCCTAACAGTTCTTCTCCTAAATAATATCAATTTTTCATGTTTTCACTAAAACTTTACGCATATAAATCATACTCTCTAATTCTTTAACAAAAACATAGTCCAAGGTATTAACTCTCAGACAGACAAAGAAACGAAGAGTTAAATCCAGAACCAGAAACCTAGCTGGTGTGAGTTCAAACAGATAATGAAGAGAAATGGTAAGAGCTTGAAAGTAGGGATGTAAATGAAGCGAATGTCATAATATGTTATCTGTATTCGTGAAATAATTTGAATATTCATATTCAATTCAAAATTGATATTCAAATTATTCGATAATATTCGATTCGAAATTTTATTTATGATATTTCTAAACAAAATAATATTTATTTAAATAAAAGTTGTATAATATCATTCTAAATAATATGAAGTAATATACAATACATTAATTATATATATATATATATATATATATATATATATATATATATATATATATATATATTCGAATATTCGTAAATACTCAAATCGAATATTGTGGGCTCGTATTCGTATATGAATACTTATCAAATAAAAAAAATTGTATTCAAAATTTAAAAAATCGAGTATAAATATCTATATTCGAATACAAAAACCGAAATTGAATGAAAAATGTTTGATTTGTTTACATCCTTACTTAAAAGAGAAGAAAAGGAACGTGTGTATGAATAGTGTAGATCGACAGAAAAAAATTACAAGACAAGGTATTTATAGCTCAAGGTGGGGGACCAATGTTGTGATCCAATGGGAGCTTGTTTAGGGTTTAGGGTTTTTATCGTATTTATTACTCGTAGGTCGGTGAGAGGTGACATCCCCAGGTTGCTAGCTCAGTCGTACCAACGCGAAGTTCACCCAAGGGGTAAGTTGGTTTCTCCTATGTTGCCCACGTAAGTGAGCGATGTCCAGGTTGTTGCCTCCTTGGGGCGCTTGCTCCTCCTAGGTCGTCATCGCTAGGTGGTAGGTCCTAGAATGTTTTTAAAAAAAATCAAGGGTCCAATCAGATACAAAACGAAGTCTCTTAGAACCCCGATTACTTTAAGCATTATGTTTTTATATATAACTAGATAATAAGCAATTGAACCAAAATATAAGAGGGACGCCAATTGAGATATTTTGATCTCATGTAGCTTGTCATGATGCCCAACCATACCTAGGCATGATAAGAGGGACTACATGGCAAGGCATGGTTGTACATCATGACATTGGCGTAGTACCTAACGAGTTGGTTTTTAATCGAGATGATCTCATGTAGATTGTTTGTAGTTGGACTTATTAATCTTATATGACTAGCCTGAAAAATAATCTCATATGACTAGCTTGAAAAGTAGTTTTTAAGGAAACATTTGATATATTGAACAAAACATAAACCTAAAGAGGAATAAATGACAATTAATATACACTGTGATAGTAATAATTTGGAATCCGAATACAAAATAGTGCGACCAAACACATGAGTCATGACTCATACATCCATCATAGATCATGTTGAAGGCCAATGGTGTGGGATTGTGCCACTGTTTTTCTGGTAGAGAACTTCCAAGGCGTTATAAGAATGATACGGGGCATATTTGTCATTACATAAATATTCCTTTTTTATTTTCTATAAGCAGTCTTTGTCATTTTTTAGTTTCCTTTTTTTTTTTGGAGTATTTTATTATTGTTGGTATACTAATTGTTGGCTTGTCAAGAAAGTCCTCCATTTTTCAAGGGAAAGTGGTAACAGCCCCTTTATTTCCGTTTTGTAATTTGAGTGCACCGACAAAGGGTGAGAGGCGGGGGGAGTTTTTCGCTTACTAGGAGCTAAAAACACGGGTTAAGTGGAGAAAACGGTCGTTTACTCATCCACGTGTCGAGTATGTTTGTGTGTGCAGATAACGAGAGCCTATGCCGCGGGTCCATACCGTTTTATTATACTCTACTTGAGAGTGAAAATGGAGAGACAGCATCGCATCTCTACACGGAAACGTGTGGTGGATGGGGACCACGTGTCTTTTTCTGATCTTTCCTCTCAATTTTCATCATTACGTTCTAATGGAAAAAGGTTGAACCCACCGAGTTAAGGCGTCATAGTACGAACCATTGGCATTGGCAAGGGGCCCACTAGGCTCGTTTGGAGCTCTAACCAAAGGTTTTGAGTAACGCTTATCTTGTGGTTGAGACACATTGTAGCAAATAAAACATAAAAAAGCTGAGGTAAGCTCGTTTTTTCAATTTGTTTTTGCCTACCATTTAAAATAAGAGTTGGTACATATACCGATTTTACGGATTGTAATTTGAAAGATAAAATATTATTTTTTTACAGCTTAATTACCAATACACGATAGGTGGTAAAGAAGATCTCTCACAAAAAATATTCATAAAATCGTTTTATACAAGTTTTTACCTTCAAATAATTATTCTTTTCATTCCTAAATAATAGTTTTATATAGTTGAATATATAGATTAAGAAAAATTAATGGTCTCATTTATAAATTTTTATCAAGTATTTAGCTTTTAATTTTTTTTGTGTGTGCATGTAACCATAATTAAATTTGGAAAAAATAACTCTAGTAAAATGGTGAAAATATTTTACTAAAACGAAAAACTTAAAACACTTAAATAATATAATTTTCTAAAACGAATAAAAAATAAAAACAAGGAAATTATTTAGAAACAGAGTACAATAAATAACTTACACCGAGTTTGAGGGGTAATATTTTTATCAACTAGGTGTGTAAAATCTTTTTGGAAAAATTACGGCCGATCAACTTTTTAAAGTTTTTATCTTTTGCGGTACCTTGTTTTTATTTTCAAATCGGAAAATGACATTTTTGGGGACAAAAAAATTACGATACTCTTAATGAGCATAAGGCGCGTTATGAAACTGAATCGCGGTGCATCAATTTTATTGGTGATTTTCGAATCTAATGTGTTTGTCGGAGCTGTTGAAAGTGACGATGATATTTTTGGAACAATATTTCGAAAAATAGTCTTTTGTGGTTAAAAAAAGAATGGTGGACTTTTGAGGTTACAAACTTAAAAAAAAAAAAAAAAAAGACTGGCTAGAATTTTACCCAATCTTTTTTATCTTGACTGACCACGTGTTATGGTTCAAAGGTCGCCTGTGTACAAAAATTTCGAGGCCGACTTTCTTTGGACCCATTTTGGTGGATGTGTGGATCTTGTTAACGGGTCAATACTTTTTTTCGACTCAACTATCTATTAATTATTACTAAAATAGAAACTACTGTTGTTATGTGGTATAGTAGTTTTTTGTGAAATGACGATCACGTGTTAACTTTCTGTCAAATGAGAAACGTTTTTGTATTCATTTTTATTTGTGTCAAATATAGCTTAATTTTAAATAAAATTATATTATATTTAATTTATATAAGTTTAACTTGACCGAATTTGTTCAAATCTCATCCATTTCTATTTCCCTATTATTTTATTTATACAAGTTATTAACGAGAAAATTTATACAGGTTTAACATGACTGAAACTCTTTAATTTTTGATTGAGTAAAATTTTCATTCACTAACGTTGTAAAATCTTTTTTACACAAGTGGTCATTGAATCATTACACGTATCAAATCATAAAATTTTAGTCTTGATTTATTTAGATTTTTATTGTCCACGCGTTGCGCTATAACGGTCGGTCACCAGTAGATCAAATTTTAATTCTTATAATTACTACTGACAAAAGCCAAAACTTTCACACGACTACTTACTGAAAAAATGGTAAATTTCACCCAAAAATTACTAATGAATCTATATCTATTAATTATTAAATACTTTATCTTTAAATTTCTTTTTTCTAGAGAAATTTCTTACGCAAACATTTCATTTCATATGATCAATTTCAATATTTAACTTATTTTGTTCAAAATATTATAATTTAATATTTCAATTACTAATAACAAGATTAAAAAATGATTTTATTATAAAAAACTTTTGCAAAAATACTAAACCCCCCACCAAAAATTCTCATATCCAAGAAAGTCTAAAAAATAATTATTGTGTCAAAAAAGTCCCAAAATAATAATTTTAATACTAAAAAGTCAAAAATTTAACATATCTATGAATGTTGTTATGTTAAAAGCTTTTATTTTGACGAAAGTTTATTTTCTTTTCATTTAGGACAATGATGATAAAAATTGTATTGGATATTATTATTATTATTATTATTATTATTATTATTATTATTATACTATTACTATAGTCGTGATATTATTATTTTCATGAACATTATTAGTATTCAATATCAAAAGTCTATTTAAGAAATTCATTTCACAATGATCCCAAAACAATTATTCAATCTATAAAATCTAATATTAATATTTGCATACTAAGCTTTAAAAAGTTAACCTTTATTTTATGAAATTGTCTTCGTAGTATTAGTAATCCTAGTAGTGATAATAATGATAATAATATTAGTATTAATATTTATTATTATTTATAACAATAATAATATTAATAGCAATTTTTTAATATTATTGTTCCTATTACTAGTAAGTTATTTGTGTTTGTTGCTATTATTATTATTATTATTAATTTTTTATTATTATTTTATCTAAAATATTGAATCATTAAAATCATTGAAGTTAAAAATAAGTTTTCTTTCAAATAAAACCTTATACTCTAATGATGTTAGAAGAAATGTTATGTTTTGGATTTTTTGGTATTAAGAGTTTAACTTTGTGACATTTTAGATAGAAGAATAATTTTTGTGATTTTTTTGGATATGATATTTTTTTAGTGGGACTTTTGGTATTTTCCCAAGATTATTCGTGACATGCTAATCAGTACAATCCATTCAGTCAAACTTGTTAATAGCTCGACTCAATCCAACTCATTAAATAGCACTTGCAAACAGTCGTCGACACTCAACAGTATTATATGTGGCCATTAGCTCATTTTGATAACAATTACGTTGAAACAACCTAAAATAAAAGGATAATGCTATAGTTACCTAAGAGTACTACCAAAATTATTACAGCAAATGAAGTGTTATTTGATGTGGTGCGTTAATTTTGATTTTTAATTTTGATTTTTGCACCACAATAACTCACACATCAGGTGACATCTTATTTAGTGTAAATTTTTTGATACATTTTAGGTATCCATAACATTATTCAAAATTAAAACTAGGAGACATTTATTTTGAAACTAAGGGAATACAAATTTTTTTCCTTATATATGACATTTATGACAAAAGAAATATAAAAAATATTGATTTTGAAATGCAAACGTAATAATTTGTGCAACTCAACGGGTTGTATGCATTGTACAACAGAAATTTTTTTTGTGTGTGTTTTATTTTTGTAAATTTTGAGATTCCTCAGATTATGGATTAGACTGATGGATTTCCACTTTCTTTAGGGTTTGACTCTTTAGTGACCTATGAGTTATAGATTGAAAATTTTGAGCCATCTGAAAAGGAAGTGATTTGAATCCCATAAAGAAGCTATTCACTTTTTAAGTTCTAATAGTGACAACCTCTGTTAAACAAAGAAGAAATGCATTTGACTAAGTTCAAAAGTGTATCTTATTTTGTTTTTCATTTAATACTCAATTTATTAAAAATAAATAAAAAACAAATTATTTGATATCGATAAGCTACCTAAATAAAAAGTTATTTTGACAATTTGACACAAATCTTTATATAAATAATAATAAGAGTAGATTTTTCCCTTTAAAATTTTACTTTTGAATTATTAACTTTTGAGTTACCATTTCATTATTTCTCTCTCCTATCTTTTCTAGTTGTATTTCTCTTTCTCTCTCCCGTCTCCTCCCTATATTCTCTCTCATCACCACCATCTCCTCTTTTTTAATTATTTTTAAACATTTTTCTCTCTTTAAACATAAAAAATAGTAACTAAAACAAAAATAATATTTTCAGAGTCAAGAAAATAAAAATATAAGAGGTTAGTAAAATAAAAATAATTTATGGAACAAACCACTATAAAAATAAAAGTTACAGAATCAACAAAACAAAAATAATTTAATGCGGATGTTAGTAATATAAAATAATTTACAGAACAAAAGTTTAAAACAAATTCTTAAAAATATATATGTAAAACAAAAATACGTTAGTAAAATAAAAAATATATTTGATGGAACAAAAGTAATAGTTACAAAGTCAATAAAAACAAAAATAATTTAAACTGAGGTTACTAAAATAATAAAAAAATCAGGAATTTTTTTTTAAAACAAATTATTAAAAATAGCTATGTAAAACCAAAATACATTAGTTAAATAAAAATATTTGATGGAAAAAAATAATAGTTACGTAGTCAATAAAACAAGAATAATTTCAACTGAGGTTAGTAAAATTATAAAAATAATTTACGGAATAAAAGTTTAAAAATAATTCTTAAAAATAGTTATGTCAAAAAAGATTCGTTAGTAAAATAAAAATATTTGATGAAATAAAAATAATAGTTATAGAGTCAATAAAACAAAACAATTTAAATTGAGGTTAGCAAAATAATAAAAAAAATTACAGATTTTTTTCTTCGTAAAACTAATTCTTAAAAATAAAACAAAAATAATAGTTACGAAGTCAATAAAACAAAAAAATATAATGGAAGTTATTAAAATCAAAATAATTTACAAAACAAAATTAATTGTTAACGGTAAAAATAATTTCGTTATTTTGATTTTAACTTATTTTCTTCTCATAAATTTTTTTATTCATAAAATACAAATATAATTTAATAAAAGTAATCATTCAAAAGGAAGAACTTATTTGAGTTCAGATTCTATTTGCAACGCGGAAAAAATTCAAGTTTGTTCGAAGACATTCATTGTACAGAGCTTTTTGAATAGTATAAAGTGTTTAAGGTTGTCAGACCATGAATTAACACTTAAAATTAGTGTTTTAGTAATATTATTGAGAAACATTGACCATGTTGTATTGTTGTACAATGGAACAAGACTAATCATCATAAATCCTGGAGATTATATTGTTGAAACAATTTTTTTGAAAGGAAGCAATGTTAGAGAAAATGTTTTTATACCAAGATTGTCATTAACTCTATATGATATAATATTGTCTTTCAAGTTCCAGAGAAGACAATTTATATTACTGGTATCATATATTCATATGCAATGACAATTAACAAGTACCGAAGCCAATAATTGCACGTATGTCTATTTTTGAAAAAACCAGTATTTAGCCATTGACAATTATATGGTGTAGTTTTTAGAGTATCAAATTATTTTGGTTTAAATATATTGATATGCGGTGAAGATGAAAAACCAATTAATAAACAAAAAATATTGTGTATAAGGAAATATTTTAGAATCTCTAATGATTAGTGATATACTTATGTGTAATTATTAATAAACAAATCCTCCTTATTTATGTACGATTTAGTTGACGTACGTTTAACGTACGGGTAGTTTTAATAATTTTACATACATCATCATCTTTATTATCCGATAACTTTACAATTTGGTGAATATTCGTATGGGTTCAAATTCAAATGAGACAAATCATGTGTCTTTTTTTGTAAATAAAAATATGTACTTTTAAAAAAAAATTATTTTTTTTATTTTTTTAAATTACAAAAATATGGAAAACAACAAAAATGGCCAGAACCACTTTATTATTTTGAAGAGAGAGGGAGCGGTCTGTGTATGATTTGAATATCTTAAATTCTTAAGTAGATACTCAACCTTCCTTTCTTCTTATTGATTCACAATTGATATCCTTATGATACTCCGCAACTATTAAACTCATTAAATTGGAGTATTTAAAACCTACGTTGTACATGGTCTTAGACTTCATAATTCATAATTCAATATATAAATGTCCGGGGAATAATCAGAATATTAATAGCAAGTTTGTCTAAAGGTTTAATTACTGAAAAGACTGCTCTAAATTTCAATTTAAGCTTCTAAAGTACTACTCCACTTTCACTTACTTGTAAACTATGTTTACTGCTACTTATTTTGGTCTATGGAGTACCTTAGCCAAAATTATAGTGCTAATATCATAGCCCAAATAATCTATTTACAATAAAAATTAGGTTGTCGGTTCCATCCGAGTAATCAATGTTTGATATGTTTAATAATTATAAAGAACATATAACTAGTATTGGAGTTGATTATAGTTATAAAAATATTATAACATAATTAATATATTAAAGATCAAATAGAGTAAGGTTGAAATGTTATGGGGATTGTTACATAATTTTTCAAAATTGACTTTTTAAATAAAGCATCTCAAAATAATATAATATGTTATTTGCCTAACATAGAGAAAATATTAAAATTTATGTTAACAATTTCTTAATCTTTAAGGGTTCATAAGATTTTTCTAAATATTTAGAGTTAGGGCTCGTTTGGTGCAGCGTTTTGAAAACACAGCTTTTTCAAAATGCAGCGTTTTTAAAACGCAGCGTTTTCAAAACGCAGTTTTATTTTTATAAACGCGTTTGGAAAATTATTTCAAAACGCTATTTTTCATAAACAGACTAGTTGAAAACGTAGCATATTTTTAAAACGCTACAAATTGAAGCGTTTTTAAAAAAACGCGCACTTAGTCTAGAACACTTTTGCATTAAGAGAAATGACAGTGTTTTTACCAGCGTTTTGACCAAGCAAACATCATAAAAAAAATAAATCATTAACCACTAATTACATGGTTATATGTGTATCTCTCTCACGGTTTTGTAAATTTCTTAAGGTGATGTGTTCTCTTAAATTTCTAGTTTTCTTCTTCCTATTAAATTTCTTAGGAATAATTGCGGATCGGTCCCATTTCTTAGAGTTATAACCGCTTAAGTACCCTTTTTTTCAACTGAATAAGTTCATTTTCATTATTTTCTTCCGTAAATGTCCCTTCTTCTACCGTCATTTCTTCTCCAAAATCTCATAGCCATACCCGATCTCATTTTCCCTTTGAAGCTCTTTTTTCCTAAAATCATATATGTTTATCTGTCCATCAGGAAGAGGATTGGGCTAAGCATCTGTTTATTTCTTCGTTGTAATTTTGTAATCAAAGTGTTTATTCAATTCCACATTTTTTTTATTTCATATAGAGTTAACTCAGAACATTTGTGTTTTATCTCCGTTGTAATTTTGTAATTAAAGTGCTCTGTTTGTACTAGAATCACAAGGAATGAAATCATATGGAATGAAATTGAATCACAGGTGGGTAGAAGCCGAAGAAAATACTTGCAGGCAAATCCAATTTGGGCATTGTTGCTTATGATGTGGGTGTTGTTGTCTCAAATTTAAGCGTCGTTGCTTATGATGTGTACGTCCTTGCCTCCAATTTGAGCGTCGTTGCCATGACCAACACACCCACTTCTTGACATAGGAATGAATGAGAAGGAAAGAGGAATAGCGAGTGTATTTAGGAAAGAGAAAATGTGTGACTGGTGAAAAAGAGAAAGTGCATTACAAATCTTATGAGAGAGTGTGAGAGCACCCATCACCATCAATCATATTCCTATGCACTGGTTCACACTCACTGTTTTCTTTTGTGCAATGATTCTCAAATTTGGGCAGCGGTTTTTTATATTGCGAAGCACAAATGCATTACGATGCCCAATTTTTTAATTGTGAAGCCCAAATTTGGGCAGTGGCTTTTAAGCGACGCCCAAAAAATTTGACCGACGTCTAAATTTTTTTATCGATGCCCAAATTGGGACAGTTGTTTTGTGTGCACGTCTTTCCTTCATTAAGAGTATCTTCGTCATTTTCCTCTCAAAAATATATTGTAGCGATTAAAAACAAATATATGAGACTTTTCTGGTTATAATATCATGATAGGAGATCGGCCCGATTATCACACAATTTCTTAGTAGCTGGCTTCGGTATTTTTCTCTTATTTCAAATGTTACAAAGATAAAGAAAGAAAAAACCATTAATCAAAACATTACCTATCCAAACGTAATCTGTAGGCTTGGAAAATCAACATTTTTTTCGTGGGTTGTATATATAGAAGTGAGACACACGCATATATATACACACCAATTAAAACTTGAGCATGTTAGCCGGCTTTAAATATAGTAAGTTTATGAAAACTAAGGTTAGGACTTCGAATAAAATTAGAAGGTAATCACGTACATGTTGTTATGATTTTAATCAATCACATGGTTTACTAAATAATGCTAATTAACGCACCTTAAATTGAACAAATCTGAACGTGGTCAAATTCTTTCTTAGTTTCTTCATTCACTCATCATTATCGTTCCATAAATTTTCATGTGGTTAGGGCGTTTAACAACCGTGAATTTTAATGGATTTTGGGGTTTCATTGTTTAAGTGATGAAGAAAATTGACTTAAAACCTAAAAACTTAGTATAAGGGTATAATTGTAATTCTATAAGTGAATAACATTAATCATTATTTTTTGAAATCGACCGATCGATTCTCGTAGAGGTTAGGTATCAAAATATGAGTACATGAAATATTTTGTGGGTCCACCAATGAAAGTGCCAAAATAAGAATGCCCAAACATTACCCTTAATAATAATCAAAATATGATTGGTATGTCTTCGCAGCACATAACACTAATGACGTGGAAACAAACAAAAAAATATAATTAATAACATTGTCTTTTAGGCACAACATTAAAAAAATAAATTAGATTAATTTTTAATATTTCACCTTTCATTTGAAAGCATTTTACATGTTGATGTGGCAAAAATATCATCATATCGGGGAGGTCAAAAGACGTCACCATACGTGAATCATCCGTTGATTGGATCGATGGTGGAATCATCATCTGAGTCGGATATCTGACTATGTGTATATAGGTCTGCAAAATGAATCCACCGTGAGTCGGCGTGGAGGGATCCCCGCTAAAACCCTCTGGCGTATTTATCAGTCTAGTGCATAAAACAGGAGGGTGCGTAGCTCCAGTATGTGGAGTGAAAAATAGTCGAGAGACTCCCTACTATGAGCTAGTAAAGTTTATTTATATTTGAGAGATTATGATTGGCTTGTCACGTATGTGTCAAACTCATATTGTTCAGTAGTCATGTAAAACATAGTGAGTCAGTGTAGTAGAGAGCCCCCTTATTTAAGCGAGACTTAAATGCATTTTTAGATAGATTAAATATATGCACTTCACCGGTGATATGTTAATATCAAATGTAGAATGTAAATTACGTAAAATGTTATGAAAATCATAAACATGATTATTAAAAGTTGACTATTTATATGAAACATTCAAAAATAATATTGTAAACCATTTACCTTGTAACGGAGAGAGTAGGTCAGACAATCACAACTCAAAATCCGATAATCAGTCCAACCCGACTTGAAAATTACCTGATACAATCCGATACGTTAATTTTTTGGGTCCAAACGAGATACCCATTTCGATCCAAAAAAATAACTTGTTGATTTGGTTCGGGTTAAAGCGGGTCGAAGCCCATTTCGACTCGTTATTTTTTGATATATAAATATAGGTTTTTGATGGAAATGTGGGCCGAATTGGGTCTATCCATTCCGACTCGTTACCTATTTCGACATGTTTTTAAATTATAACGGGTCACAACCCGTTTCAACTCATACGATCTAATCCACCCACTCGCCAAACTAGGAGAGAGAATAATTAGGATTGCTAAAATTAGTTTTGATAAAGAAATAATAAAATAGTTTATACGGAGTATTAAAAACTAAATGTGTCGTTTGGTAGCCAGGATTAAAATCAGATAGGATTAATAAGCCGAGTTATCTTATGTTTGGTACGTAATAGGTGGTCGGAACTAATAACACGAGTTATTCAGATAAAGTCATTATCCACTCACTATTAATACCAAGGGGAAGGGTGGTATTATTAGCGCCCTCACAAAAAAAATAATTGAGATTAACATTTATAATCTCAAAACTACCCCGATATATAAGTAAGGATTAATAGCGAAAATACTAATAATAATGAGATTAATAATACTGCTTATTCTTATCTAACTATCAAACAAGACCAAAGCCTATTAGATACTTCTCAAAATATTACTCATTAGATTCCAGTATAGTGTACTTAATGATGAAAGAATAAAGGCAAACGGATTACATTGATGATTTTCACTTTTACACCTGCCTAAAGAAAGAGTAGAAAGAACGGAAAAGCATCAAAAAACAAGAATAGTAACCATTTACATTTTTATTAGTTTAGTAATTCCTCCATTTTTAAAGAGTATTTCTTTCATTTGACGTGTTGCATAATTAAAAAGATAGAATTGATTTCATTATAAATATTAGGATAGTGTATATTTTTAAATAATATATATAAAATTAAGGTTCATTAATTAAAGTGAAAATCAAATTATGAGTAAAATGATAAAGGTAACTTCCAAAAAATAAAAGATTAGAAAGTGATTATTTTTTTTGAAACGGCTTAAAAATAAAATAAAAATAAGACTATTTTCTGAGACAACCTAAAGTGAAAAAATAGACAATTTTTGTAGACGGAAAAATATTAAAGGGTAGGAAAATAGTACAAACATACTTGAAATACAAATAAAGAAAAAGAAAAGACAACTTTAAAGTCCTGTACCCTATCTCACTAGTGTATTAATTATTATACATTCTATCTTTATTTATCTGCAAATGTAGATAATTGCTTAAAGTGAATATATATATATATATATATATATATATATATATATATATATATATATATATATATATATATATATATATATATATATATAATAACATTTTTCAAAATGAACTATGGATAAATTGGTGTTAACAAATTAAAGTATTTGGAATATAAATTAAAAATAAATGTGGAGCTTTATTGAAAGATCAAATTCATTCATAAAAAGAATAGTCATTTTGCTTCATTGCTTGCGGAATTTTGGAAGTTTGGCTAAAACATGAAGAAGAAGAAGAAGAAGAAGAAGAAGAACCCACATGTTAAAGTGACCCCTCAAGTTGTAGTCACGGATTTAGGTTCATGCCCTTCTACCAAATTGGCAAATGGCAATTACCTAATTTAGAAAAATATCTATATCTCACTTTACATCGTCGTAAGGTTTCCATAAATTTGACTACTCTTTCAAAATTCTAAAAGTTGCAATTAATGATATATTTAATGTGACTTTATTATGTTAAAATTATAAATATGTGAAGGAAAGTACTACTCCGTAAGTAACAAGAATCCAAATGTTTAGCATACCAAGTTGTTAAAGTAGCCTATCCATCTAAAATATTTAACTCTTAGAGATGAACTCTTTTTTAATGGATGGTAATAATGAACAGTTATACAAATAGTAAGTATAAATTTTGAAAATATTAGAATAGTGTAAATATTTCAATAATATCCATTTAAGAGGAGCATTCATCGATGATAATCAAATCAAAAGTGAAACGATATTGCATAAAATAAAAGTAACTTTCAAAAAACAAAAGATTAGAAAGAAAACACTTTTTTGAAAAAGTAAAAATAAAGATATCCATTTTCTTTAGGAATGAAGTGTTAATTTAATATTGTCTTTTCTAAATTTTTAAATATAAACTAATTCTTTTGTACGGGATGAATGGGAGTAATATTAATTTGGACTGTTGCTTTTTGTATCGTATATATTCTTGAAATATTATGGCAAAACAGAAAATGCCTAACAGCTAAGGGAATGAAAAAAAAACCAATAAAACAAATAAGAGGAAAGCGAGAGCCTTGGCATGTTTAATACTCCCTCCTCGTGTCCCAAAATTCCTATCGTACTTTTTTTTTCGTTAATTTTTAAATAATAATTTTTTAATTTTTTTCTATTTATATTAACACTTTTAACATTTTATCATTATTTTTCATCTTATTTTAATTATCAATCACTTATACATGAGTTTTTAAAAAATTAAACATCAAACCAATATTTATTTTTAAATTAATTATTTTTCCTTAATTTATATATCGAATCAAACATGATAATAATTTTGGGACGAATAAAATTGATTTAACCACATGACGGTGACACGGTGTACCTAACTCAAGGTCTTTCTATGTACCTCCTCTGGTGAATTAAAACAATTTTTTCTTGGTTATTTGATAAATCCATTTAAAAGTGTTAATTTTTGGAGTGCGGATGCTTATAGTCGAAGGTTGAAAGATCAAACCTTGGTTCTAGTCTGTAGAAGTGTAACACTTGCATTTTATCAAATGTTTAAAGGGTTGGAGAAATAAAATTCTAACATATTTTTCACTCTATTCGTCACTAAATAATTATTTTATAACATATTTTGTTTAATTTGTTCGAAAAATAAAATAAGAAATCCAAATGAATGTTGGGTAGAAGTAAAAAGGGTCCTGCCTCGTTCCTGATTCCTGATCCTGATTGATTTTAAAGATCAATGTTGCAATTATGCACAAAACTGGAAAAAGGGTCGAAAGAAAAGTCAAAATAGAGTAATTAATCATGGATGTAAGAAAGCGGGACAATTGTGTCAGTTTCCTATCTGTAATTTTTTCTTCAGAAACAGAAGGCGATGTGTCAATTATTTGGCAGACAGGTGAGTTAAAATTTTCGCAGTGCTTCGGATTTCATTCCCACCTATTACTAGCCTTCTTCTTAGGCTTAGCAGTTAGCATTCTCATCAACCCTACAACCTAACCTTGCTCTCTTTATTTCTAACTATGGGTCAACCCTCAACCTCTCTTCTCTATTTTTACAATGCCAAACCGGATTTGGTATTTTCCCAATTTAATAAATGATGCTAATAATAAGTGTTAGAAATATACAAGGGAATATAGGGAAAATTACTACATTTTTTTCTTTTTTCATAAATCGTTTTCAGAACGATCTGTAATAACTTGTAACTAACATTTTCTTCGTCTTGATTAACATTTTCTTTTCATATCCTAATATTTTCTTGAACAATTTTTTTTCCTTTCCTAACAAGTTCTTTTTCTTTCCTACCAATTTCGAAATGGAAATCTCGAACCCGATACTCGATCCAGCAAATTCGCACCCTTCACATCAACAAATGTTATGTTTATCACCTTCATAACATTTTAATTTTACCTATCTCACTTGAAATTAGCATATTTGTTATTCACAAACATTTTCCTAAGTATGACCAACTAAAATGCTAATTATAAATCCTTTAATAATTAAAAAATTTAAATATAGACTCTTTGGGTGAAACTAAAAGAATATTTATTAATTTCCTAATATAGAATAAATACACTTCCAACATTATACATTAAGTTTTAATATTTTATTTATTCAAACACCAAATTAATAAGAACATTTTTTTGACAATTACCTTTATCATTATACAAACACGTGTATAAAATGTTGCACAATTTAGTTCACATTCACACTAATTTTTCGAACAATAAGTCGATAATTATATCATACAAATGTATCAAAAAAAATTTCCTTGCATGATTTGGCAACTTGAGTTTTCTCAGTTTGTTTAAACAAGTTTTCTTTCTATTTATCTTTCAAATGGTTTTCAATATTATAAAATAATGATTCAAAAAATTTAAATTCAAGTACGAAGCTAAACGTACCTTATATGTGTATAGAAGTGGGTGATAAATGTTCACAGGTCCACAAGATGGATTTAGTCCCATTAATGAATTTAATATGACCATGTTCTCCGGCATTTTTCTTGATAAGCCAAAAAGAGATGTCATGAAAGAAGTATTTGGATTAGTAGTTACTAGTACTTTTATTTTGTTGATGGTACGATGTCGGTATATTTTAAATATTTTAAGTTATAAAAATTATGATTTTTTTAAAATTTATTTGTGTACAAAATTACGAACTTAAAATTGATGGGTTTGATGGAGGAAGGATTAACGGTCATCAATCGTGAATAGTGGATGGAGTTAGAGAGAGAGAGTGGTAGTTACTCAGCCGAAACTCGTGATAATGATCGTAGGATCTCGATCTGAAATCAATCTCAACCGTTTTTTATCTTTTTTCAATTGTAAATATGCGATTATGAGTTGTATTATATTATAGATCGAGCATGTTAGTTTGCTTGAGTTAGGTTTGAGTAGAAATTTGCTTCTGAAATTATATTTTATTGAGATCTATAATTCAAATTAGTTGTGTTGTAAGATGTTCGACCTCAAAATCGTATATATCAATTGTTAGAATGGCATTCACTTGATTAAATAATTTAGTTTTGAACATAATTTTATTTGCTTTAACAAAGACTTGAAAATTGTAATTCATTGTATTCTTAATAAACTTTCTAAAGAAAGAGAGTTTGTTTTCCAAAATATAATAAATGTATATTTAAATTTGAATTGATTTTTTCCCTTGACTTTTAAAAATTGAGGTCGAAACCGATTGAATACTTGGGCATAACTTATTTGCAAATTACTTCCACTAGAGCTTATTGATTAACTAGTGACCATGGTACGCGTAATACTAGTTGACTATTATTCATTTTAAGATTTTTATTTTACTTAATTACAAATATCTGCAGATTAATTTCCGATGGGTAACTAACAATCAAAATTAGGTGTAGTTTGAGCACGTTAAAAAAGTATAACAGTATAGATAGATAAGTCGGATCTAACTATAATACACAAAGGGCATTTACGTTGGATAAAATTCTCTCTCTTTACTAGTATTTTTCACGATGATAAACTCATTTGTTTTTGGTACCACGTTTTGGCCAAAATGCACCAAAACGTGGTATAAAATGCAAAGAATTTTGTTGCAATAATGCATTATGAAACGCTCCATTTTAAAAATGAAAGCGCTTTTTCCATCGTTCATCCATATCAGCTTTTTCTAAACACTGAATGTAAAACACTCATCCTCTCAATGTTGGACCAAGGTACCCCGCTATTTTCTTTCTTTTCCTTTTGTTTCTTCCCTTCCACTACCTTCTTCCCGCACATCCAACACCTCACTGGAGATTTTCCTCAACCAAAATCACAAACAAAAATAATATTAGATGTGCAATTTATTGTAATTCTGGCAATTGATGTTTGGAGAAGGACGGGTGAGAGAGGAGGGTGGATAGAAGAAATTGACTTTTTGTTATATAGCATATTGAGGGGGAGAAGAGAGAAATTACTTGAATGAAATAGATGTTTATCATTATCCTATGATTTTCAAGTATTATTAAAAAAAATCTCAATGGAAAAGGGTAAAAGGGTATATACTAGTTAGTTTTGATAATTACGATTCATTAAAAATTTAAAATAATAGAGAGAGAGAGAGAGAGAGAAGATTTTCTTATAAAAATTGGTTAAGAAATAACTATCAAATACTTCGATTAATATATATTTAAAGTCATGTGTATGAAATTAAAAGTAAGACTTATTAGTCATAAAAGGATAAAATTGTTATTTTTACAACCACTATATTTATGAAAATACGTTTTGAAATAATTTCTCCAAACGTGTTTATAAAAAAAATTATATTTTATAAATGTTGTGTTTTTAAAACACTATAACAAACGAGAACTAAATAATAATATGAGAAACCTTCTATAAACCTTACTACTAAAGATGCGGTAGAGTTAAAGGTGAAACTATACCGGACATAACATAAATAAACTCAGCAAGGTAGAAATATACATTGTCTCGCCCAATATCGACCAAACTCGTTTAATTAAGGTTAGTTCACTTGCAAGTTGCTAAACAAAGAAGTCAAAATACAAATGTTGTGTGACGAGCGGCTCTAATGTTTTAAGTTTAACTGGGTTAAAATCGGCTGCAGCGATAGAACACGTCACTTTATGTAGCCGCCACACTCCAAGGCCAGTCATGACTCATGAGCTGTGTCAAGTGTCAAGTGACGGTGGTCCAAAGACATGCGGATACAGCTAATCCAAGGATCCCTTCTCCCACAAGCGTAAAGACTCCCTCGTCAATCTCCGACTTGACAGGGCTAAACTTGTAAATTCAGCACACACACATTCACTTTATAAAATAATACTCACGTACATATTCCCCACACTGTCCACACTTATTTTATTTATTAGACGTAGACGGAGTACTAATTTTATTTTTCTAGAAATTATAAAAATGATAATAATAAATATAAAAATTAGTTTGTGTAATATTTGTGGTCAACCGTCAACACTTAGTAGATGGAGTAATTCTGAAACGATTAGAGGAGTATGAGGGCAGAGTTAAGTGTACATAAGATAGATAGATTATGTTAAAACTTAAAATGCGAGACTGTAGTAAAGTGGTTCAAAGTTCAAACAAAGCATCATATTGATCAAAATAAAACATTTAAAAAAAAAAAACTAAATGATGATTATATAAAAGAGGCTCATGTTTTGGAGCTTCCCAACGTCTAGCCTTTTAACTTTGACACCTAACGCCACTCCCCCCCCCCAAAAATATTTTGACCACCACCCCCCACACCCAACTCCTCCTCCACCACCACCACCAACACTCGACACCATCTCCACACCCCCACAGCTCTCTCCTCTCAGTATAATACACACCAAATGCGATTGCTTTTCTCTCTCTCTAGATCTTATTAATCTCTCTCTCTCTTCAATACTGAAAAGTGAGGCCTCTGTAATTACCAGAAGTTCTAACGTTGTCTCTCTCCCTCTCTCCCTCTCTCTCTCTCTCCAACCTACATTGGTACCGGTGAGTCGATTCTATACATTCGTGCTATTTACTCTCCTCTCTGTTCTCAACTCAATCTATGACCGACTTTTTTCCAATTCTCACTTTACTTTTTATTTTAGTTTCTATAAATTCAATCTCTTTTTCTTATTCATACTTGATCTAATCCAGTCCTGGATTCAAACGCTACCGATTATCACTACTTTTTCACAAATTTCAATTTAATTTAACATTTTTTTCTCTGGAAAAGTAGTCTATACTGTGTCGGCGATTCATTGTTGTTTTTTTTTAATGAAATTCTCATTTCATTTGAATTTGGATTTGGAATGAATTCGTATAAAGTGGTTAGTGAGATTAATTTGCTTGTGTTTGGATGGCTTTTTGATTGACTGTTGTGTCCATTAATCTTCTTCCTCCTAATTAAGGAAACGGCGGCGTTTAACGTTTTCAATGATCTATTAAAATAAAATCCTCTGCATCGTACCTAATTTGGACAATGCATGCCATTGTGTTTGTAATTTTTATATTTCTTTTTCAAAATTTAATTTTCTCAAAGCTATCAATATGTCAATTTATTGCATATTTTCAATGTTGCTGTTGTTCAATCTTTATCTACAGGCTTAGCTTCTCATAATCATAGCTAGCTACGCTCTATAGCATTATGCATAACTTCTCTTAGCTTGTGGGAATAGGTCTAAATCTTCAATTCAACACCTCGTCCATAATTTAGTAAGTAGGAGAAAACATTTATGTTTCTCTTCAATTGTAGAGAAAATCCTTCTTCTTTTGTTAAAGTTTTATCCACATTTTTGTTCCTTTTAAATTAATGATTTTCTAATACTGCAAAAATATCAATTTTCTTGATGAAAGGAACTGTATTGTATAACCCCCTGTTTTATTTATTTATAGACTCATAAGTTGCAGAAAGTTGGAGAAAACATCTGGGATTTTTTGTTGCACTTGTTTCTGAGGGCCCAATTTCTACGGAAGGAAAACTAAGGTTTTTTTAAAATTTTTTAATTTTCATGTTATTACTATTTTTAATTTTATAATTAATTAGTCACTGCTTATGCCATTTTAATTGTAAATACTGCAGCTGTTTTTAAGATGATAATTTCAATTTTGTTAATTAAAGGAAGTATGCTCTACTTAATAATCTTAGCCAATGCCAATGTGGTTAATTATGTATCTTTTAAAATCTTACACAGTGCAAAGTGAGCAGATTGAACTATTGAAGGGGGTCTCATAATGTCTAATGATTTTACTGCAATTAACCATTTATGTCTCAAGAGTATTTTTTACTGCAGTGGATGATTGATTCATGTGATGATTCCTTGTGCCGTTGTTTTTCCTGTTTCATTTTTCTCCTGTCTTTCATGGATATATATATATATATATATATAGTGGATCTGTGCCAAAAAATCTTCTAGTTTGTCTTTCATGTATGTTTCAACTGATGGTTAATCCAAACATTTTTATATGTAATATTTGCATGATCAAACACCATCGGAAATATAGATGTAAGTCTTGGTCTGCTATGTAATATGTGTTTGTTGGATGAATGGAAGTATTTTCTGTTTCCTTGTTGGGTAAAATTGGTCTCCTTTGTGGTCTGATATATCAGCTCTGGCATGGTCGATAGTAAAACGTAAGGTGCAGAATTTTTAATAAGACTCAATGAAACATCAACATGGGACTTTTAGATGCTTCTGATATTCCAATACATACTGACATTTACGGATCCTATGTTTGTAGTAGACCTGCTAAGTTGTTACTGTTACTTCACTGAAAACCCGGCAGTGAAGAACTCTTGAGGTATTCTTGGATATATGTTTGTGTCTGTATGTATTTTTGTTTAAATGTAGTTACTTCTGGTTTGCGACTAATTACTTCTATGCGGGTAACTGGCTTTGTCTTACACCCGTGTATATGTGCACAGGTTGTGATGGACCGCCGGAGTTGGCCCTGGAAGAAAAAATCATCTGATAAGGCGAATATTGAGAAATCCCTAGCTGCATCGGACTCTACTGCTGAACCTTTAGCTTCAGATGGATTTCAGAAAGACAAGGTCTGTCAACTGATAATATCTTCCTCCACCCCCACCTAATTTCTGATGACATAACTTTCAGGCAGATTGCGGGTTAAAAACATTAAATTGCTTTGTCCCCATTAGCATATATCTGGTTATATTTATGTTAAGCCTTTTCTCAGTCTAGTTGAAGTCTGGTAAAGTGGCAGCAGCCATTTGAGAAGATTATTTTGTTCGAAGGGGTTGTTTCTAATTGCAGCCACCAAAAGTTGGAGGCCTTCAAATGGCTCTCGTCCAATCTGTCGAAATGCTTTCGGAAACTGTTTTAGGGTGAAACATTGATCTCAGGAGAGAAATAGTACTAAACAGAAAAGGATGACTGGGATATTTCTAATAACCAATTTCTGTCTTCTAGTCTTGAGTTTCGTAGTTTAACAAATATATCTCCCTTTTGCCTTTCCGTAGAAACATTTACTGCTGGAAGAGTTATGCAAAGATAAGTTCATTTGGAAGTAAGAGGTGTAAGTATACCTTTTTGATGTGGCCATAGGTTCTCTTTTCTCCAGGTTAAACAGGATAGCTACAAAAAGGCAAAGTATGTTCAAATTTCTGTGGAAACATATTCCCATCTAACTGGATTGGAGGATCAAGTGAAGTCATATGAGGATCAAGTGAAGTCTTACGAGGGTCAAGTGAAGTCATATGAAGATCAAGTGAACACATACGAGGACCAAATTAGAACATATGAGGATCAAGTCCAAAATTTAGAGGATGAAGTGAAGGAACTGAATGAACAGCTGTCTGAAGCCCATTCAGAGATGACTACAAAGGAGAATCTGGTGAAGCAGCATGCTAAAGTTGCTGAAGAAGCTGTCTCAGGTGAGATGTTAATGTAGTCTAGGAGATATGCAAATAGCTAGATGTTTGTTCATTTTTCCTTTCTCTAAAGAAGTACTCCCTCCATTCCAAAAAATAATCTCTCTTTGCTCTTTGGTTTGTCCACCCATTTCTAAAAAATAGTAATTCTAGCACAATTTAAAATGTGACAAGCAAGTAAAGCTACAATCTTATAAAGTTTGACTTGTCAAATGAAACTATTTTTTTGGACGGGGAGGGAGTATGAAAAAAGGTGAAGCACAAAAATTGATTGATGGAAAATCCTTTATAAAAGTTCAGTGAAGACTATGATTGATGGAAGCTTCTCATGATGATTTTTTTCCCCATAACTTACTGTGAAGAAATGTTGTTTGTACCTATTAGAGCTCTGTGGATTAGTTTGGATAATGTCAATTTTATAAATTCTAAATGTTTCTTTGCACAGGTTGGGAAAAGGCCGAGTCAGAAGCTGCAGCGCTGAAAGTTCACTTGGAGTCTGTCACACTGTCAAAACTTACTGCTGAAGATCGAGCCTCACATTTGGATGGTGCTCTCAAGGAGTGCATGCGGCAAATTCGAAATTTGAAGGAAGAGCATGAACAACATATTCATGATGTTATGCTTACTAAATCAAAGCAGTTGGACAAGATAAAGCTTGAGTTTGAAGCGAAGATAGCCAACTTAGACCAAGAACTCTTCCGATCCGCTGGTGACAATGCAGCACTGTCAAGGTCTTTACAAGAGCGTTCTAACATGCTGATTAAAATGACTGAAGAAAAATCACATGCTGAGGCAGAGATTGAAATTTTAAAGAGCAATGTTGACTCATGTGAAAGGGAAATAAATTCTCTGAAATATGAACTTCATATAGTTGCTAAAGAATTAGAAATTCGTAATGAGGAAAAGAACATGAGTGTACGATCTGCTGATGTTGCTAACAAACAGCATTCAGATGGAGTAAAGAAAATTGCTAAGCTGGAAGCAGAGTGTCAAAGATTGCGTGGTCTTGTCCGGAAGAAGTTGCCTGGCCCAGCTGCATTGGCCCAAATGAAACTGGAAGTAGAGAACTTGGGCCGGGATTATGGAGAATCTCGACTAAGGAGGTCTCCGGTAAAGGCTCCTACTCCACATATTTCCCCATTGCCTGACTTTTCACTTGACAATTTACAGAAGTTCCATAAAGAGAATGAATTGCTCACAGAACGTCTACTGGCGATGGAAGAAGAAACAAAGATGCTGAAGGAAGCTTTGGCCAAGCGTAACAGTGAACTACAAGCTTCAAGGAATGTTTGTGCCAAGACAGTTAGCAAGCTTCAGAGTTTGGAAGCACAACTTCAAGCTAATACTCAACTGAAAGGTACCGCAAAATCGGGTGCTTTGATACCTGTCGAAGGTTCCTTAAGTCAAAATGTGAGCAATCCACCAAGCTTGACCTCCATGTCTGAAGAAGGAAATGATGATGCAGTAAGTTGTGCCGGGTCTTGGGCTACAACTTTGATGTCTGAGCTCTCTCATGTTAAGAAGGAAAAAAACATTGAGAGTCCTAAAAAACCTGAAAATGCGAATCACCTTGAGCTCATGGATGACTTTCTAGAGATGGAGAAGTTGGCGTATTCATCAAATACGTCACCTGGAGCTGTATCCGGTTCAGATATATCTGGGAATACAAGAACTGATGGTGTGAGCCATGATGTGGTACCCGTCACTTCCCGAACAGACTCCCAGCCTGACCTGGAAACTTTGACAAAACAGAAAAATGTTGTGGAATCATCAGGTATGGCTCGAGAGTCTGATGGGGATTTACTTCCCATGATGAAGCTCCAATCAAAAATTTCAATTTTGCTTGAGTCATTGCCCAAGGATACTGATGCAAAAACAGTTTTTGAAGAAATTAGCCGGGTTGTGCAGCAGATATGCAATATTCCCCATCAAGATCCAGAGAATTTTGCTGTTATGATGACTCAGTGTTCTGATGCTAGATCTGATCACCAGGCTTGTTCCAAGGACCCTGAGGTAATTGCAGAAAAGGAGATTGCTTTATTGGGAGATAGCCAAGATTTGGAAAAATCTATTCCTGCCATGGATGAAGAGTTGGAGGCTGCTATTTCCCAGATTCATGACTTTGTATTACTTCTCAGCAAGGAGACCAATGCTGTCCAGGCTTTATCTACTGACAAGGATGAATTGAGCCGGAAACTTGAGGAGTTCACTGCTGCAGTTACTGAGGTTGTAGACCGAAAAATTACTTTGATTGATTTTGTTCTTTGCCTTTCTCATGTACTAGGTAAAGACAGCGAACTCCGCCTCAATGTCCTGGGCTATGAGAATAATGAAGTAGAAACTAGCAGTACTGATTGCATTGACAAAGTTGCTTTACCTGAAAATAAGGTGGTTCAGGACCCATCTGAAGAGAGATATGCAAACGGCTGTGCTCACTTTTCTGATTCCACTTCTGATCCTGACATACCCCATGAAGGAAGCTTTGTCCCAACCTCCGAATCAAATGTCTCATCATGGAAATGTTCTTTGGAGGAGTTTGAACAACTGAAATTAGAGAAAGAAAACATGGTATTGGATCTGGCTAGATGTAACGAGAATCTAGAAAGCACCAAATCTCGTTTACTGGAAACCGAACAGGCTCTTGCAGAAGTTAAATCACAATTAACATCTGCTCAAAAGTTGAACAGCTTGGCTGAGACACAGCTTAAATGCATGGCAGAGTCATACAACTCACTGGAAACACGTGCTGAGGACTTGCAAACTCAAGTGAATCTTCTGCGGGCAAAGGTAGAGATGCTGGATAATGAGCTTCAAGAGGAGAGAATGAGTCACCAGGATGCTGAAGCAAGGTGTCAGGACCTTTATGAACAATTGCAAAGGTTTGCATCAATCTTAATTTTGTCTAAAGTTCACATTTTTTCTGTCGTCCCTTCTAATGCTGATAATTTGGGGTTCAATCCTATATGCTATGTACAATCTGAGAGAGAGAGAGAAGTAACCATGCTACGCTCGGTGTGTAGAAATTTAGTTTATACTCCCTCCGTTCCGGGTAAAGAGTCCATTATTCCATTTTTGGATCTTTCATTTAAAGAGTCCACTTTCAAAAATTGAGAATTAAAAATGTCATTTTACTACTAATGGACTACTAAAAATGTCATTTTCTTAAAAAGTTGACTTTCAAACTGGGACTCTTTGCCCGGAACGGAGGGAGTAGTATTCACTGTTTCAACTCTGGAAAAACCCTTGACCCTACCTATCAGGCAACGTCAGGCTTAAAAATTTAAAAAGTAGATATTATAACCATTATCAAATTCTTAAAAAAAGAGTGTTCAAAGAAAAAAATAAGTTTTAACATCTGATAACTATATATAAAAATACCTGTACACTTAACTAATAGCCTAAGTTTATGCCTTGCTTGTCATATATAAGAATCCTCTTGCATGTCCAGTCAGTCCTTTTATATCCCCATCAGCTGATCTTTCTAGAATGGATATAACATGCTTATAACATTCTTAGTTCAATCTAAAATACATTATTATGGCACTACAGTTTAACTATGTAGAAAGGATAACTCTTCGAATCCACTAACACTTTCTTTAGTTGTGAGTTGTGACACGACTTTATCAAGCAATGTTTGTTTGGCACTCTTGTCTTGATTGCTTATTAATAGTCATGCTTGGTGATAGTGTATCTTTATATAGTTTTTGGCTTGGTGACTTTTATGAATATATAAAGTTGGATCATCCAACATAAAATCATTTGTATTTGTGGAAGTTGTTGAAGTGTTGGACTCGATATGGTATTACATCTAAGTTTAAATTAATGGCACAAGTCACCGCAAGATCGCTTATGCTAATATACACGGCTTTCTTGACTGGCATTTATATCCTCAGAACAGGCACCGAAATGTTACATTCTTAATTTGTCCAGTAAGTCTTATCCAGCCATTACTTACCTAAGAATGTGGTATATTTTTTTTTGCCAGGCTTGAGAGCTCTCCAGCTGCTGATATTGATGCCAAGAGTAGCCAGGTAAGGAGTTTGACAGAAGCTATGCTATTTTTGCAGCATGAACTTCAAGTTCCACTGATAAGATGGAAAAAAGTGTTGATATATGCACATATAACCAGTTTTTCCCTACTTGATGTCAATTTGTCTTGTTAGAAAATAAAAACTATGGTCACAAGTCATGTGTTTCTCTGAAGATGTTTATATAGCTGCAGTTTAGTTCAGTACTCTGATTATTTTTGTACCACTCCTGCTCGGGGAGTGATTATATTTGCCATGGAGCCAGCACCATTAATTTAAGCTTTTTGATTCCTTCTTTTGTCTTCCTTTTTTGTTCAAGAGTGCATTAGTGCACTTAAAACTAGAAACTAGTTTATTGTTTAGATTCCAGCTGGTTTTATGAGTTTATGCCATGGTATTATACTTATACTGCTAATTATCTTTTAAATTTTGGCTTACGTTAAAGAATTTGGATATTGTGATAAACATCACAACTTCTAGATTATCTGCAACAGAAGATCATGGGCTTCTTGAACTTGCAAAGGCTTGTGCACGTAGATTTTGTTCACTATTCACCATTGACACATACTGTTTTACAAATGGCTTGCAAACTTGTGCAATAAGCACAACCGTATGAACAAACAAATTAATGTTGTTATAATTGTTTACAGTACTATGCATTGATTTGGTTTCCATTGATGCTTAGCTGTCCGTTGCTTGTCTCCTTCAATTGTATCTATTTCCTCATTGAGAAGTGCGGTGTCACGAGGCTTGTAGTTTTAACCTGTAAAAATCATTTCAAGCCCAAGGTTTTTTATCTTTCTGACTCAACATAGCATATAGGCTAGAAGTTTTAGGCTGTAGGAATCATTTCATACCATGGATTTATAATCTGAAACATTAATCATTTTTTAAAGTGGAAGCAAATATTTTGCTGAGCCAAAAAGATAAAACCTGGGGTTTGTATTTACATTTACAGTCCTCAGTTGGAAATGAAACCATCTTCTAAGATTACTTCGCAAGACTTCGTCAATGCACAGTAAAAGATACAGATTCTTTACTCTATGATGCATTCTAGTACAAAGACTTCAATTATGTTAATCATAAAGATGCCTCATCGTTTACTAATATGTATGTGTAACATGTTACAACTTTGTGTTGATCCCGATTCTTCATATAGGCATGATTCTCCCTAATTGATTGCTAGATTGTTAACTATTCCTAAAGGGTTGGTGAAATTTCTGAAATGATAATGATTTTTTTCATTCCAGGAGCAAGAGTTGGCAGCTTATGCTGAGAAGCTAGCAGAGTGTCAAGAAACCATATTCCTTCTTGGTAAGCAGATGAAAGGCTGGCGCCCACAAACAGAGTTCATGGGTTCTCCATATAGTGAAAGGAGTCAAAAGGGTGAAAGTCTTACTGAAGAAGAACCAACCACCAGTGGTGGTGTGAACTTGCAAGACACGGAGCCAGCAGAGATGGGTAACGAATCCCCCATAAATATATACAACACCCCATATAGCCCATCCGACTCTGAAGGAAACAATTTGTTGAGATCACCGGTCAATACAAAACATCCAATACACCGACCCACCAAGTCAGGCTCATCTTCTTCATCTTCTAACCCGACACCGGAGAAGAATGCTCGTGGGTTCAGCAGGTTCTTTTCCAGTAAAGGAAAGGTTGGCAACTAGGTGTTGGTTGAAGTTACCTTGCATTCAAATAATATCGGGAAGCAGCAGATATGAGCCAAGTTCTGTAGATAATGACCATTATGGCTTGAAATTCGGGAATGGGTTCTTGTTGTTGAGACTCAAATTGTTTGCGACTCGCTATTGCATGATACCGCATAGTCCAAATCACGAAGCTATTCTGCAGGGGGTTCATTTCTCGAAGATACTTTGCGATAAATGTGAACTAAATTTTGTATGGCAAGCCTGTATTTGATATCACATATCTATATATATATATATATATATATTATGTTAATTAGTTTGTTACTTTTGGTTCCAGCCAGTAATTTGTAATTTGTAATTTGTAATGATTTTTTGGTTTGTTTGACTGAACATTGGTATAGTTTTTTAAGTTTTCACAAGATATGGCACTTGAAATTCTAACATATTTTCTTACTACATGGTGTAACATTTGTACCTGGTGTGCAGTTGTTTCCTAATGATGCATGGCTTGCAACCTATGTTCATGAAAGCTAGGCCTTGCATTCGGCGTAAGAATTCACTATATTATTTTGAGATGTTTCACTTTAACAGTTTACTTTTAAAAAAGTATGTTTATTATCTCTATAACATTTCAACTTTGGCGTATGTTTAGTTATTAACAATTAACATATTGATTATGCACATGTATTTTTGTATTCATGATCAACTTGAATGTTAGTTATATACTCCTTCCGTTTTGAGCAAATAATCCATTATATCATTTTGGGATATTTCATTTAAATACAACTCAAAATGTCATTTTTTTTAAAGTTTGACTTTAAAACAGAGACTTTTTGCTAGAAATGGAGGAATATCAACTTAGTTTTGTTTATTTTGTTTAATTGAGTGACAAACTTTGGAATAAAAATGACAATTTTGGAATAGAAGATCCGGACTCAAATAAACCACCTTAATTACCTAGATTTTAATATCAAATATATAAGGACTCTTAGAGAAGATTTAGGAAAGGATTATTACCAAGATTTTGTTTCTAAATATATACCAAAACTTTAGAACCAAGAAAACTAAAATATTACTAAGATTTTGTTTTCAAATATATACCAAAACTTTAGGAACAAAAAAGGTTAGAATAAGACCAAATATGACATATCTATTTTGCCCTTACAAACACCATCTTAAATACTAGAACTTATTACTAAGAAATTTTCCATCTTAAATACTTATTAAATGCGTATGTGTGTGCCAAATATCCTTAATGTCCACAAGAAGATTAAGTTTAAAAAAAAAAAATTAGGATGAGAGGGTTAAAAATCTGATATCCCTTAAAAGGATCTGATATCCCTTAAAAGGATCTAGCTCAATATTCCCTTTTGTGAAGATTTCTTATTGACACGTGGCAAGAATCCGACAGTGGAATAGGAGATGAAATACAATTTTAGAATAGATGATCCAGACTCCTTTGAGTGGAATAGAGAGGTTACTTAGTCAAACAACACGATGGTTTTTACTTTTTAGTGGAGTCTGGATCCTCTATTCCAAAATTGTATTTCATCTCCTATTCCACCGTCGGATTCTTGCCACGTGTCAATAAGAAATCTTCACAAAAGGGAATATTGAGCTAGATTTCACGGATTTTTATTGTTATGGAAACACAATCAACTTAGTAATTGATTTTGTTTATTTACGATTGACACGTGACAAGAATCCGATGGTGGAATAGGAGATGGAATACAATTTTAGAATAGAGGATCCGGACTCCTCTTTGAGAGGAGTCCGGATAGATTTCAGGGATTTTTATTGTTATGGAAACACAATCAACTTAGTAATTGATTTTGTTTATTTACGATTGACACGTGACAAGAATCCGACGGTGAAATAGGAGATGGAATACAATTTTGAAATAGAGGATCCAGACTCGGTTTATTTGGTTATTAAAACTAACTCCTAATCTTTTAGTATGTTGGAGTGTTGTTTCTTTCCTAATTAAATTGTAGGACTCCTTCATCTATTTATATCAAGGTTCTAAAAATCGTTAGGCGGCACACTAGCGCCTAGGGGACTAGCCGGGGCCTAGAATTAAGGCATAATTACCTTTTTTTTTTTGATAATTTACATCAAAGATCAAACACATTGAATACAAATTTAATTTTTTTTATTTGTCATTTTATCAAACACTTGTCTATATTTGTAAAATGAACAAAAATATACAAACCTATCATTAATCTCAATTCTCGATCAACAACCTCAAAGCAATAAACAAACCAAGTTTATAACTAAAAACAAAAAAGATATTACTCTAGTTCGCCCCTCATTACCTCCCTCTCTGCCTCACCATTACCACTCTCCCTTCCTTCTCCAATTCGCCCCTTCTTCCTTCTCCGGTCACCGCATACCACAAAATCAAAGCTACAAAAATAAATTAAGGTCGACGAGTGGTCGATTAGGCGGCGACTAAGAAAGTCGCGGCGGTAGAGAGAGGTCTAGCGCCTAGGCGAGGTATAGGCGGAACTAGGCGGGGAGTTTTAGAACACTGATTTATATGGAGCACGACACAAAGAACAGAATAGATAAGTGCTGAGCAGAGAGCAGAATTCAAGAGAGAGCAGAACATACAGAAAATCAGAGAAAAGTGATGCTGCTGGAATCTTAATGAAGCTCCGAGTGTAGCTTCATTGGGAACTACATCGGCTGCTATTGTTGTTTGTCTTCCTAGTTTTTCTAGGAAGTTCATTTTTTAATCCCACGTTTTCTCTACCTTTATTTCTGTGAGTTTTGCTCTCCAAGACGTGTTGTCTTGTGAGAGTTTTGGTTTTGGTGATTTCACATATTGTCTTGTCAAAACACTTCATCTTTTTTAGTGAAATCTTTTTGGCCATAAGGATGGGCTTGTAGATCGTTTGGTAAACATCTGTGTTTAATTTTTTCTTTAAATTAAAAGTCTTCCGCTGTAGGTGTAGCTACAGTAATACGTTACATCACAAACTACATTGACAGATTTCGTAAATCCTAGCTACTATTGATCTTTCAATAAAAACTGAACAACCTGAAACACATTTTAGTGTGACTAATCACAGCCAAGATATTCTCAGTCGTATTCAGAAAGTTCATCCTTCTTCGCAAGTGATAGGTAATGTACATGATGGTATGTCTACTAGGAAGAAAGGTAAGGTTGACTATATGAAATTAGCTTGCTTTCTAGATATTACTGTTCAACAAATAGATGATATGATAAGTATATCTAGTAGGTGTTTTTATTTGAGAAATAATTTATTTTCTTGGTTTAGTAAAAAACAGAACTGTGTTGAAACAACCTTTAGGAACCAAATGATCAAAATTTATGGACTACATAATGATGTGTTAAACTTGTATTTGTGATAACACCAATGTAATCAGCATAGCAAAAAATCCAGTTCAACACTCTAGAATAAAACACATTGATATAAGACGTCACTTTATTAGAGACATGGCTGAACAAGAGATTATTTGCACTGAACATGTTGGGATAAAAAATCGATTGGCTGATATATTTACTAAGAGTGTTGATTTTGGAGATATTTTACAATCCAAGAAAATCTCTTGGTATGTGTGCCATATGATTTTACACTTAGTTAATTATAAGAAAAGAAAAAAAAGGCATGATTGCATTTTGTCTTTAGAGGACACTCTAGATCATTGACTTACATGTTTGTGTCTTTTGTTGTTACTTGGGAATTGCATTCAAATTCAGTTGTGGTATTGGTTTATAATTCTCACTGTCTCTCCCAGTTTTTGAGCAAGTTTGAAGTCCACAGAGGAAAGAGCTACCTTAAAGTACAAGGGTTGTAACATCTTATCTTAGTACTATGAAACTTTGATTCTCATAGGTTGATCTTGAGAAAAATTGATACCCTTGGAAAAGTATGAAAGGTACCTAAAGGAAAAGAACTACATATGAACAAGCTTTTGTTGTCATTCTCTCTTGAGACTATGAATATTTGGATTTCATGGGTTGATCTTGTACAAAATGACTTCCCTTGGTAAATAGTGTGAAAAGTTCCTAGTGGCATGTTTTGTATAGCTTGAAATAAAGTAGAACTATACTCCTAGGGAAATAAAGTACCAATGGATTTTTGTTATGAAAAATTTATAATCTTGGGAGAGAAATCTGGTTGAGAAAACAAAAAATGCGAAATTGAACATAAAATCACAATTTTGCCAAATGCATCTCCCAATGCAGTTGCATTAGGAACTACATCATTTGATCTGGTCTCAGTGCCGGCCCTGAGATTTTGAGGGCCCTAGGCAAATTCAATAAACGGGGCCCCAACCATATACATGTTAAAATATTAAAAGTTTTGGTTCGAGACCATATCAATTGTTTTTCGTTTTGTTTTCTTTCTCACATTCATGTTTTTAATTTCTCTTAAAAGCTAACAAAACGTTAAGCATTTAAAAAAAAATCAATAAACGATACACTTTCATAGACACTAACTAATAAATATTTAAACACAATTATTCACAATAAAAAATACTCCCTCCGTCTCAAAGTTGTTTTGTTTGATCCGATACATGGATTAATGAAAAACAATTGACTTCATTATTAATATTGGTATGATATGTAGTTCTCTTTAAAGTTTATATTCATGTGACTCGTAATTAAAGTAGGAGGAACAATTAAAAATCGAACGATAAAAGTGTTGTCCTAAAAAAAACTTTTAAACTAGACAAAAAAATTGGGACATTCAAAAAATGAAAACATGACAATAATTTTGGGACATAGAGAGTAAACAAAATCTAAAAACTTAAACTATTGATTAATTAACAAAATAATAATTCATATCAAATTATTATTTATTTATTAAGTAGAAAGTGAGATTATGTGGCCCTTTTTTGGTGTAAAATCGGAAGTGAGCCTATGCTTGCTCTTTACCACTTGTGTGTGATTGCATTATTCTTTTGCCTAGCTTTTTGTAATCATGTTTTAGGCATAAAATTTTAGGACATGCATTGTTGTTAAGGATATCAGTCTGTTGAACTTTTGTCCTCAAAATCTAACTGTGCAAATCAATTTCCAAAAAATCTCCAAGTTGAAAAATATTTAGTGGATGTCTAATTTTTGTGGGGAACTAAGAGGTATTGAATCTGGATATGAGGTGCTCAGTTATTGCTAGGGGTGTGATCAAGTCGTGGTGAACACTTAACTATGTTTTTCAAAATCTTGGATTTTTGAGAATTCCTAAAAGATTGTTTCTCTCTCTTCCTTCTCCGGTCAAATAGGGGGAGAGATGTCAAGCGTTCCTATTTCTGGTGATGATGATGAATTTGATTCTTTGTAGATTCATCATTGTGATTATTTCTCTCATAAACTGTTTCATGTTTGTTTTGTATGCATGTGATTACATCATTGGTATATTCTGATTTGTGCTTAGTAAATGATTTCTGATTTTATACCTAGCACAAATTCAAGGGGAGATGAAATTTTCTAACCAATGCAGGTTAGATGGTTTGATTGTTGTTGAATAAACACTTGTCATTTGATTTGACCAGAAAAGTTCAACAAAGGAGAAGATTGTAACCTTTCTTGGTCCTAAAGTTTTGGTATATATTTGGAAACAAAATCTTGGTAATAATCCCTTCCTAAATCTTCTCTAAGAGCCCTTATATATTTGGTAGCAAAATCTAAGTAATTAAGTTGATTTATTTGGCTATTAAAACTAACTCCTAATCCTTTAGTATGTTGGAGTATTAATTGTTTCCTAATTAAATTGTAGGATTCCTTCATCTATTTATATGGAGCACAACACAGAGAACATAATGGACGAGTGCTGAGCAGAGAGCAGAATTCAAGAGAGAAAAGCAGAGAGAGCAGAACATACAGAAAATGAGAGAAGAGTGCTGCTGCTGGAATTGATGTGCGCAAAACGCAACTCGGGCAAGATTACCCGGTCGTATCAAGTAATAAAGTGTACCTAAATACGAGTTATCGATCCCACAGGGAATGTGCATAATTCTCACTCCAACTAAGTACCAAAATTAGGCTAACTAATTATATTTGAGCGAAAAAAAAATGAATTAAAATCTAAAAATATAAACAACCTAGAAACCAATTAAATCTATACTACTCGGAGGTGGTTTGGCAACAACAAATCAAGATAAAAAGATAGGAGTGCAATATTTCTAGTCTAGCCGGTGTTTAATTTAATTCTCTTTCTGCTTTTCTTTAACTCAAGTCTCGGTAGTTGGACGCACTATAATATTCGCTACGGGCTCTCGCAACGTATAGCAAATCTAGCTACAACTTCTAGCTACGGGCTCTCGCTTCTTATAACATAGGAGAAAATAGTTGCATGTCAAACCAAGCACCCAATGACTATCTACGCACGATCTCCTCTCGGGCTCACGTAACGTAAACAATTATTGTGATTTTTGGAATTAATAGGACGGGTTCTCGCATCTTATCGTATAATTCTAATGATCATCTAATGATTCGCTACGTCATTAAAATCATGAAGAACACACAATAATAACCAAGTGCATGGGTAATACTTCGCAAAAAGAAATTCTCTATATTTTTCTACAAGTCATGTTGGTAGCCGAGACAACTAAAATTGGTTAACTACGGGCTATCGCATCTTATAGTCAACCCTAACCTCCCCGACCTCGCGAATGGCTAAGGTGGTTTGATCGCGTGTCAAATCTAGTCTCATAATGACTATCGATGTGTGTCACAAAACACCAACTATTAAATTGATTGGTTTGAAATATAAAGGTAGCTCTCGCAGATCCTAAATATTTCTAAAATCATTTAATTATTGGTTAAATAATTAAAGGCATTAAGTTCACAAAATAATAACCAACATGAATGTATACTAAGTAAAGAGATATATTAAATTAAATCACTACATTGGACATAGAAAAATAATTGCATTTCATAAATAATTTAAGCACAAACCAATTCCACAATTACAAAATAAATCAACCCAAGAAATTATAACAACTATCAAGAATAGAGATAGGAAGAATTAAACCGAACAAATCACGTTTCCGGGGTTGAAATCCCTTGTAAATGCTTCCTTGGCACTTGAAATGATGTTCCAAACCTTTAATGTTAAACAATTTTTTTGGAAGAATGTTGAAGTTTTGGAAAAATGGGACTGGTGCCCCATTTTGGGAGCTTGTCCCGCAATGGGGGCTTGTTTTCAAAATGATGAGGCTGCTGGAATTAAAATGGAGACAACAAAGGAGGCAGGGGCATAATAGGAAGATCCAAGGAGAATTGAGGGCAAAAAAGGGAAGGGAAATGGCTTTGGGTCACGGCTGGGAGCAGGGTCAACCAGGAAGCAATGCGCTGGTCGCTCCAGGGGAGAAACAGGTTAGGATGAGAGAGGAAGTGGGCTGGAAAGGCGGGCAGGTGGGCTGGATGGGATGCGGGTTGACCCGGATCCATGAGGAAGAACACGCGGGTCAGCACTTGGCTGGAGCTGCTGGAGCGCGACACGTGGCTCCATTGGGAGTGCGACAACGCGCTGAGACTTCTGGAAATTGTGCCGTCCTCCCCTTGACTTTTCATATTTGCTCCGGTGCCCCTGATGATCTGAAGAAGGCTACCGCTTTCCTTCCCTCAGCCAACTCTTCATTTTAGTCCTTTGTTAGCACAGTCAGCCTCTGTTAGCCCTCATTTGCCTTGGAAATCTTAACGAACTTAACGAAATTTCACCAAATAAATTCCAATTCAACTTTTAAGCTCAAAATTGTCTCAAACTTCGTGCTAAACACTATATAAAAGCTTGAATATGCGTGGAAACCTACATTAAGCACAAAAACACAAATAATAATATTTCCAACATATAATTAACTCAAAAATAGCACAAAATAAAAGAAATTCTCGGGAAAATTAGTGGAAATTCTTGCGCTCATCACACTCCCAAACTTAAACTTTGATCGTCCCGAGCAAAGAAAATGAATTATGAAAAAGCTCGAGAACAATATGAAATGAGGGCGGCGCTCAAATAAGATCCCACAAGCATTACCATTTAAGAGATCAACCCAAAGATTATAAACATGCATAAAAGAGGTATCAATTGATTCATATGCTATCAAACAATCCTCAAACAATCATTCATATATACCATAAAACATTTTTTTCTTTACCCAAAAGTAGCAATGCTCTAACTTAGATTGAACGGCCAACCGAGATACCAAATGCAAGCCAAACCGAAAGAGTCATCAACAAATATTTTTTTTTCACAAGACAAGGCAAGAACACATGGCATGACAATATCAATAGGACTTTATAAAGCTTGTAATGTTTGGCCAAGGTTTGGGCTACAAATGAAGGAGAAGGATAGCAAGTCAAGAGAGCAAAGAATTTGAAGTCTTCACAAGATGACTAGCTTCATGAAAGCACAATTCTTCAAATATTGTAACCTCACTTCAACAACCCCTTAAACGTTAAACTTTGGGTTGAAAAAGTGTCTCATCTACCACAAAAATTAAGCTCCACCCTTAAATCTCCTTGAGAAAATTGAAGATCAATAGCATTTTTTTCTTTTTCTTTTGTGGCCACCCTTTACATTTTTTTCTTTTCTTTTCTTTTCATTGCTTTCCAAGGGGGCTCTTTTCTTTTTCATTTCATTTTTTTTCACCACCATTCAACAACAATTTTCAAATTCCCAACATCAACAACAATAAGAACACAACCTTCATGAAGCACACACTTCCCAGCAAGATTACAAAAATAAAATAATTCATTCCAAATCATGCTCTCTTGAAGGGCTACAGCAAAAGTGTATAGGTTCACGGGATAAGATAATGCGGGTGTAAGAAATGAAGTCGAATGGGGGTTATTGTGTGCTCTAGGCACACGCCATTCTTTAAATGAGCTCAACGGGGACACTAGGGATTTTTGTGAGATAAATGGGTAGGATAGAGAAAGGCACAAACGGTCCAAAGATGGCCTATATCATACACTTGTCATACACACATGCCCAAACCAAGCTTTTCATCATCAAAACATAACTCTCGACATTTAGACTCACAATATGGTACTCTTAGACATGCACAACCATCACTAAAGCAAAGCATAAAAATATTTCCAACAAATACTTGAGCAATATCCATCATGAATGAGGTGATGCTACCACATGAATCACAAACATATCCTCAACTATGCATATAGTAATCTCAAAATTGACTCCAAGAAAATAATGCAAGTACAACTCAAAGAACGCAAAAAATGGAGAGACGATTGATCAAAACATAAGTAATTTGGGGCGTATAAAGCACAAGATTTTTAGAATTTTCAAAGTTCACTAACCAAACCATACTCCCTAAACTTAAAGTAAAACGAGAAGGAAAGGAAGAAAACTCCCTCAAAGTTGATTTTTTATAAAGTCCGGGCCGAAAAGATCCACTCCAAGAATCTCTACAAGCAACCTCCTACTATGAAGCGCTAAACCCCTGCATCAAATCAAGCTCAAAAGAAAAGAGTAGAAATGCAATTATGGAATAAAAAAGAAAAGAAAATATTTTTATGTGGGGACACTATTTACACCTCCCTACAAACCCACAAACTCGGGAGGGTTTCAAAAAACGACTCAGTATACAAAACATATAAATACAAAAGCAAGTAAACTAATTAAAAAAACATTCTCAAAATACAATCAGCTTCGCTTGGTATCAATATTAGCATATAAGAGCAAAAATTAAATCATTCCCCGGCAACGACGTCAAAAACTTGATGTGCGCAAAACGCAACTCGGGCAAGATTACCCGATCGTATCAAGTAATCAATTGTACCTAAGTACGAGTTATCGATCCCACAGGGAATGCGCGTAATTCGCACTCCAACTAATTACCAAAATTAGGCTAACTAATTATATTTGAGCGAAAAGAAAATGAATTAAAATCTAAAAATATAAACAACCTAGAAAACAATTAAATCTATACTACTGCAGAGGTGGTTTGGCAACAACAAATCAAGATAAAAAGATAGGAGTGCAATATTTCTAGTCTAGCCGGTGTTTAATTTAAGGAGAAATAAAAAAAAACCAAAACTAACCAGAGTTTGTAAAAAGGGGGTTCGGATGCTAAGTTATGAGGTGGGAAGATGTTAGGCACCCAACTCGTCCTTTCGGTCTTAAAAATAGTTTTTGGGTAAAAATATGCTTTTAGTATAATTTATTTAGCAGATGAAATAAAACATTTAAAAGATATATTTGTAGCTACATTATTACAAACTTGCAACCGTTTCCTTCTAGGAATTACAAATATATTTATAAATATTTGGCTATAATAATGACTCTCTTTAGTGCTATTTTCTATTGAAATCCGGGCAACATAACTGCTTATATTTTTTACATCGGGCCGGTTGAAAATAGCATTTTTTTTTTATAAAACCTCTTAAAGGCTTACCTTTAAGAGCGTAGGGTGTGCTCGCTTGTCCTTCCAGGAGAGGGAGTCTTTTGTTGTTGTGGAGATTCGGCCAGAATAACTGCTTCCGAAAGTTGCTTTCTGACACTGTGAAACGGGCGGAGCAACTGCTTGCTTTTATATTGTGGTTTGTTTGCTGCTGGCGGAAATCGGGCAGAGCAACTGCTTGCTTCTAGCGGATTTGGCCTCTGGATTCGGGTAGAGTAACTGCTCTTTTTTAGATTTTTGGACCGGGGAAATAGGATGGAATCTTAGCTGGAAGACTAAGGTTCACTTTGACCGGTTTGATTTAAGTTTGGAGGAGATTTGACGGAGCTTCGAGGCTTTTTGGAGGAGAGAGACTCTCTCTTTCTCACGATCGCTCACTATGTAAACTGAAAGTGGTGTGTGAACTGTGTGCGATGAAGGCTGAGTTTGTGGTGTGAGTGGTCTCTTTTCTCACTACTCGGGACTCTCTATTTATAGGTTGAAGGAGGGACTCCTTCGTCATTAAGTTTTCTTCTATGTGCTTCATCAGCTTGTACCGCGCGCTTGAGAGATTGTCCTGAAAGTCAAGCCGGGGAGTATACACATCACTATTGGGCGCCACCCACATATGTTCTAGGCGTCGCACCTGCTTTGAGTGTGGGAGGCGCCTGGGCCTCTATTTGGGGTCATTTTTGACACTTTTCCCCCCATGCATTTCACTGTTATGCGCATCATGCTTTTCCTTTTACATTTTCAAACCTTGTAACTTGACATTTGTTAAGTTTTGACAGGTTTTGATATTTCATGTTATGTCACATACCAGGGGTACGAAATTGAAATGTATACACGGACCTTAATAGACTTTAACGAAATACTAAATGACACGTTTAAATCCAAACGTAAGACATTGAAAAGACAAAAGTGACACATTTTAAGGTTGAAAATGACACTATAAAGAGAAATTTATTATAATTCTCATTAAAATTCAAAGTAATACTCTTAATGTTAAAAGTGACACTCTTAATACTAAAAAGTGACACTCTTAATATTAAAAAGTGACACATTTAATACTAAAAAGTGACACATTTAATACTAAAAAGTGACATATTTAATACTAAAAAGTGACACTCTTAATACTAAAAAGTGACACATTTAATACTAAAAATGTTATTTTAAAACTAACGTTAGTTAAAAGTGACACATTTAATACTAAAATGTGACATTTTCAATGCTAAAAATGACACTTTTAAGGTCAATAATGACGATTTTTATTTATAAGGCAAAATGACACTTGTACGATCAAAAGTAACACATTTAATTCTAAAAAAATGATACTTTTAATGTTATAAAATAAGACTTTATTGTCAAATGTAATGATTTTTATTTATTAAAAAATGTGAAACTTTTCAAAGTGAAAGTAACACATTTAAGACTAAAAGTGACACATTTAAGCCCAAAAAGTAACACTCTTTTAGGGAAAAATTATAATTTTCATTAAAAATGTAAAGTGACACTTCTAAGGCCAAAAGTGATACATTTTATACTATAAAGCGACAATGTTAATAGTAAAAAGTGGCACTCTGCATATATAAACATGAGGGGTGGTACTGTAATTTTCAAAAACTAAGGGGTTGCATTGAGATTTTTTAGTATTAAGAGTGTTACTTTTTAGTATTAAATGTGTCACTTTTTAGTATATTAAGAGTGTCACTTTTTAGTATTAAGAGTGTCACTTTTTAGTATTAAATGTATAATTTTTTAGTATTAAGAGTGTCACTTTTAGTTTTAAAAGTGTCACTTTTTAGTATTAAATGTGTCACTTTTTAGTATTAAGAGTGTCACTTTTTTGTATTAAGAATGTCACTTTTTAGTATTAAGAATGTCACTTTTTAGTATTAAATGTGTCTCTTTTTAGTATTAAGAGTGTCACTTTTTTGTATTAATAGTGTCACTTTTTATTATTAAATGTGTTACTTTTTAGTATTAAGAGTGTCACTTTTTAGTACTAAGAGTGTCACTTTTTAGTATTAAATGTATCACTTTTTAGTATTAAGAGTGTCACTTTTTAGTTGTGAGACTCCGAATCCTTATGTACTTTCTCGGATGAATATAAATTCATAATAACCATGTTTACAAGTTTACATGTGGCCACGACGTTCATAGTAGTTGTTGTCGTAAGTTTGATTCCTCGATTCGCGATTTTAGTTATCCTGTTGTCGTATTATTCGGTTAGTATTATTTTGATCATAGGTTTGGCCCTGAATGATTAGGGGGACCTTGGGGATTAACTTGGTATTATTTTGGTTTGGCCGTGTTTAAGTTTGAACACGCTCGTGTTTCATTTCTGGTATGACTTGTGTATTCGCCTCGGACATGATAGGGCTGCATTAATTTGGCCATAGTTTTATGTAGACAGCTCGGAATTGAGATCCGTTTGATGCATTAGAAACTAGACTTCAAGATCTTTCTAACCATACCTCTTGCGTAATTTTGGGAGTTCTATTTCATTACATGCACATTTTTTAAAGTTGACTATATCGGTTATTCTCGGTATTTCCAGAAATTTGAGTTTTGCCTTGTTTATTGGATTTACTTGGAGACCCTTAATGAATTTCACTAAACCTGACTTGAGACCTTAATTAGACTTTAATTAGAGTGGATTAAGCATAAGTTAAAATTTTAGCACTAAGTCATCAATTAGGGACTTAATCTCACTTAAAAATTGACCTATCATAGCTTGACACTTGTTTTCCACTCACTCCCTAACCTTTGTGACTTGAAATATCTGATTTTCTCCACTCATTACACCTCCTAACATCATATTTTTGTGTTCAACAATGGTGGAGCTTGAGTGTGGGTGATTGGAGGTGAGATTAGTGTGTCTTTCTTGATTTCCCGAAAATTCGACCACCCGATTTTGGATTCGAGACCACCCAATCGTAGCTATCGATGAGGAGACTACTAATCCTTGGTTTTTTTTTTTTCATTTTCTCCAGCTTTTAATGGGTTTAAGGTAAGCTGCAAATTTCTAGAATTTGGTATGCTAGATTGTTTGTCATGCTAGTCTTCATTAAACATGCTTAGATCATGCTAAGGAAGAGTTTTATCAAGTTTATAAAATGTTTTGATGCTTCTATAAAATCTGGAAAAAAAAAATTCATGGATCTTGACTTGATGATTTTGGTCTTGGGTTTAGTTTGAAATATGTTTAGGCTTTGATTTGGAATCATTGTTGTTCATGAACTTGTTGGAAAACAAACAATACAAATTCAGTCTCTGTTTTGGGAAACTTTTGGGAAGTTACTGGTACTAATATTCTAAAGGGAATTTTCTAAAAATGTAGTATGTTATATCTATACATGTTAGGTAACTCTCTGTAAATTTTCATAAATTTTGGAGTTAAGGAAGTATTTTTCATTAGTCACAAATCGTGGCTGTTCTAGAAAGCTGTTACCAGAAAGTCAATCTGTTAACATGATATTGAGGTGACAATATTTCGATGAATGCCTATCTGAATTGAGTGGTTTCAAAATTTTAAATTTTAGTTCAGAGAGTCTAGTTTCTGGAAATGTAAGATTTATGGTATAGAATCAGATTTGTGTCATGAACTTGAGAGGATGATGACTTCTTGAATACAAGTCCAATTGGAGTATTTTAAAATGGTAAACTCTAGATCAAGGAGTCTAGTTTTTGGAAATGTAAAATATGTGTCATTTGGATCAACGGGGAATTTTTGGTAAATTTTGTACGATAGTCATGCTGAATAAGTCATAACAGAAAACCATATTTTTAACATGACTTGAGGTGACTGTATCCTGAAGAATACAAGTCTAAATAAAGTAAATTAAAGTTCTAAATTATAGTTCTAAGAGTCTAGTTTTTGAATATATAAAATTCATGAAATTTAGAGTTGTGAGGAATTAATTATCGAATTTATAAGTTGACTGTGCAGAATAATCATAACCGAAAAACAGATTATTAGCTTGATCTTGATATGATCATAGATTGATGAATACAAGTCCGAATGAAGTGATTTAAAAGGCTAAGTTATAGTTTAAAGAGTCTAATTTCTGAATAAGTAAGATTCAACACATTTTGTGTTGCGATGAATTTTTAATGCAATTAGAAAGATTGCTGCGCCGAGTGATTTGTAATATTTGAACTTGTTAAGGATTGATTCTCCATACTTGATGAATATGACTTATAAAGCATATAGTGTTTCTTGCCTTCAAGCATTTTCTACTATTGTGTTGTTAACTTGCAATGAAATTTGGATTCCACTAATAGGTGGGATTATGAACATGAATTGAACTAGGGCTTGATTTGATATTAATCAACTTAGGCTTCCATCTTCTACTTGACTTATTGATACGTGAACTAGGGTTCCTAAATGTCCTAAATGGAATGAGAACCTAGCTATGACTTAAACAAGAACATAGAAGGGCCAGAAATGCATATAGCATTTATACCCTATTTGGTTGAAATTGTAGTAAAGACTCAACAGAGTCGAGCTTAAGGAACAATTGAACCTTATGGGGATCGTGGTGAGATCCTATGTTAACTAGATTCCATTTGACTAGATTACTAGTATTTGGAACATGAATTGATTAGTGTGGACAACTTGACACTTATGTTTTCAAAACTCAAATGAGCTTCAAACGTGATTTAAATGATTATTACAATTATGTGCATAATCATGAATATGTAGTAGAGTAATTCACCTACTTGACATTGGACGAGGTGTTTGTTCCTTATTTGGTTTCATGGCAAGTAAATATCTACTTGTGCATTGCATATAAGTCCAGCTGGCATTACTTGAGTTTTTTTACGTTGATGGTGGGACGATGCATTGTCTTCACGGATTATGGGATCCGTGATTTCTATGTATCGCCGTACCAAAGACAATTCACACACCCTCCACTGTTGGCGTCAGTGGGGAAGTTAGCCCATTGCCGTAACCAATAGAGCGCATGGATTATGCTAATTCGGCTGAGGGGTGTCCTCAGTACATCGATGTATCAATCACGTACATCGTAGTCACCAAACAGTTTAACGGTTGTGATTACAGGAGCGACACAACGACTTTGATTCGATATCTTCCTTATCCCTTATGTGGCTTACTATGGGCACTTATGTGATAACAAAGCGTTAGTTGAACATGAGATCTAATTGATCGTGTTTATCTTGATTGTATATCATGAAAGACTTGATGTGTATGTATATAAATATGCACACTTATACTTAATGATTCTATGAACAGTTTGATTAGTATATATATAATTATATATACTTGCATATGATGTCTTTATGGGAACTACGTTCTAATGCATTTGATTTGTGTTTGAACAGGGAATTACACCCTGGTTCATTTGGATGGTTTAGTAAGTAAGAAGAAATAGTTATCATGTGGAGTATCTAAAAGATACGATGCCTCTTCACGGGTTTTCTGTCATTTGTAAAATGACACCATGATTTCTTTTATGTTACATAATTATATGTTACATACCTCTTGTAGTAGCGTACTGGGTCATTATGACTCATTCCGTAGTTTGTTTTCTAGTTGTAGTAAATTGGTAGCCGCGGTTGAGGTTGAGTAGATCGTGGTTGTAGCAGAGCGCAGCTGATCGATAGATCCAGATTAGATCGTGTGGTTCGTGTTTGTAGTAGCCGACTTCCCCGAGTAGCAGCTTGTGGAGTCCTGTTTCTTTTAGCATCGTCATCTGTATATTGTACTTTACCATTCTTGTGAGATCCATCATGTAAAGTTATCTAGACTTTACGGTCGGGTAAATACTTGGGTATTTGTATTGGTTCTTTTTGGGCCGACGTGTTGTGTTGTGCCTTGTTCGTGGTTTTAGTATTTATTTCAGTTATCTCCCGGGCACACAGTAACTTTGGGGCTTTTCTTTATTCTAAATTGTTATAGTTATTGGTAAACACCGGTATGCTTTAGTCGTGGGTAATTGTTATCAAGTTGGTTCTTTGTTGAAACGCATGCCTGGAGTGCCGATGGTTTGTTCAGCGTTTGCAATGTTGCGGCATGCGACTTTTGTTTTTCCCCCTTTGAGAGATAATGTCTCTCTTGGTTTCTTTAGCTTTTGTTTCGAGCTTCATAGCTCGGGACTTCTCTTCCTTATTGCTTCCGCTAATTCGATTTTTGAAATACCGTATTTTAGTGTGGCTTTATGTTCATGTTTAAAGCTTATTAGCTCGACTGTTCGACTCGCACTATTGTTTAACAAGTGTTTTCCCTCATCTTATGTTAGTTCCAACGATACGACCTTGGGATTTCGTGTTGGAATCCGGGTCGGGTCGTGACATTAGTATTAAGAGTGTCACTTTTTAGTATTAAGGGTGTCACTTTTTAGTATTCAATGTGTCACTTTTGTCAGTCAACATTAGTTTTAAAGTGACACTTTTTAGTATTAAATGTGACACTTTTTAGTATTAAGAGTATCATTTTTAGTATTAAGAGTGTCACTTTTTAGTATTAAATGTGTCACTTTTTAGTATTAAGAGTGTCACTTTTTAGTATTAAGAGTATTACTTTGTATTTTAATGAGAATTATAATAAATTTCTATTTATAGTGTCACTTTCAACCTTAAAATATGTCACTTTTGTCTTTTCAATGTGTCACGTTTAGCTTTAAATGTCTCATTTAGCATTTTGTTAAAGTCCATTAGGGTCCGTCAAGTATCCTAATGCAATTGATGCTAACGGATTGCTAACGGAGCTGACCAAGGATTAAATTGTAAGGCGTAGAAAATATAAGGCAAACCTTGAAAGTGTAGGGGCACCAGAGCAAAATGATACATCTTGTCAATAAAACTTAAAAATGGCCCTACAAGGTTTTGAACCTAAGTCCAAGCACATTAAATTCTAAGGCTTATGCATTCCGCTGTGAACCATCTCAACAAATTATATTTTCTTAATTCTTGTAACATATTATTTATTTATTATCACTCGCAATTTGGGGCTCCGTCTTACGGATTTAGGATCTGTAAGACCGTCTTACACAAGTCTTTGCCCAAATTATTAGGCCAAATTATTTTTTACCCCCAAAGTTTCCACCAAATCCCACTTTGCTACTTAAACTAAGGTTTGTCTCACTTTAGCATTCAAGGTTACCATTTGTCCCATTTAACCTCCTCTCGTTCCTTGCAGTTACTAAAATGTCGTTAACTTGCACGTTGTCTTCCACGTACAGGTTATTTTCGTCTTTTTCCATTCCATTTCACTCCCCCACCTCCCTTTCTCTCTCCTCTCTATTCTCCATCGTATTTCTCCCCTCAAACCCAGCAACCAAGAGAGATTGAAGCTTAAAGAGAGAAACCAAATGAAAAAAAAAATCCCATTCTCCATTCTTAGTTATGTCTACTCTTGCTATCTCTCTCTTAAAAATCCGACCTAGCAACCATCGCTGGCTCCAATTTCACCAAATCCTCCATCTCCGGCCAAACCCCTCACATCTTCATTTGCTATTATCCATTCACTCTCTCAGCACCGTTCATCCGACCCCCTTTTCGGATCTCTACCAGCCAGATCCGACGAAGATCTCATCCAGATCCTCCCATATTTCGCTTCTCCATCTATGTCAATGACAACCTACGAGAGAAAGACGATATCTGCTTGCAATCCATAAATAAGAGGAGTTTTATTCTTTTGTGAGCCTATTTGCTTCCTTTCATCTCATCTGATTCCCATGAGACTCTCTTGTCGATTTTTAATGCAAAGCCGAAGTTTCTCCCTCGTCAATCCCTCAAAATGCCACCACAATCCTTTCCCCAACAATTCACAGTCTCCTCACTTCAATTTAGACCAAACTCGTACAATTCACACTTACCCACCTCAAGTTTTTGGTTTTCAATCCGTAACTGATCGGACCCACAACCCGTTTTCCACCCCTGGTTCCAGTTGGGGCCAAGCTAGGGTCTTTCCTATCACCATTTGTCATCGATTAGTGTTAAACGCTACCAAATATTCAACCTCTATTGAGACCTATGTGAATGACAAGAATTTTGAATTGGTTTATGTTCAGGGTGCTGGGTTGAGTGTGAAGCCGTTGGATGAAAGGATAGACACGGATGAAAGTATTGTTCGAGATGGTCAATTGGAAGGAGATGAATCGAGGGTATGGTGATAAAACTTTACATAATTAGAATCCCGAAGGTTTGAATGAGGTTGTGAGTTGTGACTGTTGGGAAGGAGGAGTGTGCGGTGGAAAGAGAGGCATGAGAGTTGTTACTAGAGAAAGACAATAGGTAAAAAGACAAAAAAATAACTCGCACATGGAAGACACATGCAAGTTAACGATATTTTAGTAACAGAAATAGACAGGAGTAGGTTAAATAGGACAAATGACAACCTTGAATGCTAAAGTGGGACAAATCTTAGTTTAGGTGAAAGTGAGATTTGGTGAAAACTTTGAGAGGGAAAAAGTAATTTGGCCAATTATTTTGATAAGAACATGTCGTGTTTCATTTTTTTTTGAAAAAAAAGTGTAAATCCTTGTCAAATTTTCATTAGAAAAAACTTAAACTTAACTATAAAAGTCAAAATATGCATATCAAGCATTGACCTAGAATTCCGAAGGTTGCCCACATTGACTCCTAAAATTACTTATCTCATGTGGGGTATTGACTAGCTGTCAAAATGAGTTGAACCCTTTGAGCTAGCCCACTCCGCCTCCTAAAAAAGATGGACTGGATTGACATTTCTTAAGCTCATCATTTTTGGGGTTTGGCTCGTCCCGCTCCGCGAAATGACAGGTTGAAGTAGGTTGTGAGTTGGCTCACCCCTAGAATTGTCAAAATAGGGTGGGCCTGTTGGACTAACCCATCCTACCATCTAAAAGAGACGGGTTGAGTTGATATTTTTTAAATCCGTCAATTTTTTGAATTGGCTTATCCCACTCCGCAAAATGATGGGTTGTAGTAGGTTGTGGGTTGGCTCATCCCGCCAACCAACCTTGACAAGTTACTAAAGAATTGACAATATTGGCCCCTAATTTTTGGTATATATGAATCTGAGCAACTAAGGCTCCGTTTGTTTCATGGAAAATCATTTCCAGAAAATGATTTTTGGAAAATGATTTCCGGAAAGTCAAAAGATTTCATTTTCATGTGTTTGGTAAATCTTTTGAAAATATGCAAGAAAACATTTACGAGTGTTTGGCAAACATACGGAAAATGTAACGAAAAACAATATATGAATAAATACAAAAATAAAAATAGAAACTAAACAATGATTAGGATGTCCCTAGAAAATCAATAAGGATCATCTTTTTTTAATAAGGTCCATCTTTTTTTAATATCACAATTACAAATATTTTTTTTGATAATTGATAAGAAAAAAACGTTTTAAAATAGAAAATAGACAATATTTAGGATGTTACTAGAAAATGTTACGGAAAACTATATATGAAGAAATACAAAAAAAAAAATATTCTAATATTAATGCACATATTGAATATAAAATAGTGTTGAACTTTAAATAATTTTTCTTTAGTAACTCTCAATTAACCATTAGTGGTGTCAAATCAATATCTATCATTTTTCAATCTCACAATTACAAATAAATTTTTTGATAATTGATATGAAAAAAACGTTTTAAAATAGAAAATTTGACAATGGTTAGGATGTTCCTAAATAATATAGGTGACATTAATTTTAGAACGTAGTAAACATTTATTAAAATTATAATTTATAAATAGTATGCACAAACTTCATTTATATTTTTAAACAATTTATTTGTTGAGTGAAATATTGTGTGTGTAAGTAAATATGTGTAATTGTGAAAGGGGGCGGAGGGTGTCCGAACATTTAGAAAATGACTTACGGAAAATGAATCCGTAAGTCATTTTCCGGAAAAGAAGCCTTCATTTTCCATTGACTCGAAAAACCTTTTACGTTGACTGCATTTTTCTAAGGTTACTAAACACCTAAAAATGAGAAAAATGTTTTTCGAAAATTATTTTCCGTGAAACAAAGGGAGTCTAATTTATGTGTATCACAAAGGCCAAAACATACCTTAGCTACTCTGGTTTGAGAGTTTCTAACACATCCCTCGACCCTCTCACGCTAAGAAGACACGTATGAAAAATGACACATCTAAATTAAAACAAAGTAGGAGAAAATAATATATTTTTTAAAATTAGTGAGTAATAGAAATAAAAATGGAAACCAAAAAACACATAAACAGGGTAACAACCCTAAAGATTGATAGTAATCGTAATATTAGATTCTCTTCCATAGCGTGTAATCAAGGACCTCGATGAGGAAAAAATTTCCAACTTTTGAGATGTACAAATCAAAACCCAGCATAAATATCTTCATGGGTTTTTGCAGTTAGATTAACTATAAAGCAGATCCCAAAAGCAAAAATAGAAAAAATGAAGCAAGATTACTGTAGCAGCTTCACGATGATCTTGGGAAGATAGAAATAGTCTTTCTCGCTCTATCTAAGCATCGACGTCAGAGATTCAAATACTTGTTCTTCACAAGGAATGGTAAGACCCATATCGTGATCAAACCCGAATTCTTCTTCGGCTTGCCGGAGAAGGCTTTGGAATTCGGGACGTGACAGGAATGCAATTGGTACGATGTATCTGCTTCTGTTTTCTCCAACGTACACAACAAAGTGTCCTTTTGGTACGTCAAGAGGAAGTCCTTGTTCATCGTACCCTTGCTTTCTGCCCAAACTTGAGCATCTCTTGGCAATATGCTTGAGGACTGCTTTTTGTGACACTTTGTTTGATCTTTTTAAGGCCATTTGTGGTGTAGACACTTTTTGTTTAAAAAATTAAAGGTAAAGGGGGTGGGGGACTGACTATAGAGAGAGATGGGGTGTGGTGAGAATGAATTGAGGTAAGTGTTGAGAGGGGAGTGGTATATATATAAAGTGAAGGAAGGGGGTGGGGGATTGAGTTTGAATAGGAGAGAGAGAGAGAGAGTGGAAATGCATGTGGGGTTGTGGGGGCAATGGGAGAGACCACGGGTGGGTGTTACTTTTGGGGGCCTATTTGAGCTTAAACGACATGTTGGAAGCCAAACGCATTGGGTTTACCTCCCCTTGTTGCCCTTCATCAAGACATATCTTGGCCCCCTTTTTTTTTTTGCTTGGGGGTGGTGGAAGTTGGTTTGTTCAACCCAATTTAATCTTATCCCGACTTAATTAATCCACCTTCTGGATCAAGTCGAGAACACAGTTATCATTCATAATTAATATATATGGAAATTATGTGTGAGCTACAATGGAGAGTAAACTCGACAACCTCTTCTAGAGATTTGGGTCTAAAATATTTGTCTTGCAGTTGTAACAATTGTAGGGAAATTTGGTCCCAATTTGCTTAAAATCTTGACCAGATTTTGTTTACTAAATAGGTACGTTTTGTATCTCCTTAGTCCTTATTTCTAGATAGTCGTTGTTGTGTTAGAAAAAGTTAATAACAGCATTATTCAGTGTATGAGTAGAATTTTCCCTTGTGACTTGTGAGTTGTGAGTGCGATTTGTTAATAAGTACGTAGTAGTAAAATAAAAGAGGTTCCGCCTCCAAGTTTTGCATGATCACTACGCAGTAGCTTTTCATTCTTCCATACGCATTGTATTTGTGTAAGACTAATATTTGATCCCTACTTTCAAGGACTCAAGTCAACTACGGTTTGGTCCTCTTATTTGGCTGCTTAATTGTGTCACCTTTTTTTACTCTAAGATTACTACACCACTTGAGTTACCTCTTCTACGTTTATATTTACTGTAAAGTCGCTTTAAAATGGATCACCCCGTCTCCACCCGCTTTAATCTGATTTAACACAACTTGTTAATATTATTATGTCGAAACGGGTTACTCGTTTTAACCCAAAAATATTAATGGATTGGGTTGGGTGGGTTAATTGATAATGAGTTGTAATCTAAGTTTGACCTATACATTTCCTTAAAAAAGAAATGAAATTGAATAGAAAATTATACCCTCTACATTTTGAAAAATAAATAGTCTCACTTTGATTATTGTTGGTCAACTTAATTAAATTGTGAGAAAATATTTATTCAATTTGGCTGTTTTTACAAAATTCTAGAGGAATTGGTATAGATAGTCTTTTTCGATAATTAATCTTTTCATGGATTAAAATTGAAGAACATAAAACATATTCTTTCATTATTTAAAGTTGACTATTTAAGTGAAATATTCTAAAATAAAATAGTAGAATCTTTGCCCAGAACGGAGTTGAGTATTAATTTGATATGATATTAGATTAACTTTTCAATAAGAAAAGTAAACTGGTTTTTATTTTTAGAGTGGTGGAATATTATTAATGGAGGAAATGTTTGAAGAATTATTTTTTATATGTTGCAATTTGTGACTAAAATATTTCTTGACACATTTCCGTAATGTTTTGGCTCCATATGCCCACCAGCTAGCTATATAATATGGTCAGAACTCAGAATGAGCCTATGATTGGATTTCTTAAAATGGGCAAATGATATAAATCTTTTTCATAAATAAGGTAGGAGAGTGAGGTTTTTAGCAGAAAGAGGAAATATTTAATCACAAATCAAAGTTGGAATTCTGTAAATAAATGGGTAGATAGCTACATTACACAAAAGCAAAAGCAAAAGCAAGAAGAACGCTAAGCCTCCATTATCTAACTTCAGGTAACAATGAATCATGACCCTTCACCTAATATTATGTCAACTTCATAGTACCGGATTTGTTACAAACTCGTGCTAATTAATTCCAAAAAGAAATCAAATGTTTATACCAAATAAACCCTAGCCTCCAAAACTAAGGGTACATGCTAAAAGAAGAGGCAACCGTAGATAAATGTTCCAAAACTGGAGGAACATTATTAATATGGAAATTAAAGGTTGAGACTTGAGACTAAACAAAACAATTAATGGGGCTCAAATTAGTGAAATTTTGTTGTTAAGGTACTAGACAGCGGTCCTGAGTTTGGAATACATGAATCAAGCAAACTCATTGTACGTACTTGAAGTACTATGAAAGAAGAAAACAAATTGTTAGCCGGCCTGTAAAATCGGGGGCCCAAAGCCAATTACTTCTAGCGGGACCCTTTTTTGTATTATAATTTTTTTTTCTAATTTTTAAAAAATTTAAAGAAACAAAGGTTATGTATGTTTTTTTTTTTCTATTGGTAAATCTTTTGAAAATATGTCGAAAAACATTTTCGGATGTTTGGTAAATATACATAAAACAATATATGAATAAATACAAAAAGCATATTATAATACTAATGTCCATATTGAACATAAAATAATATTTAATTTTAAGTAATTTTCCTTTATTAGTCATTTATTTATTATTAATGGTGTCAAATCAATAAGGTCCAATTTTTTTTCAATGTCACAAATACAAACAAAAAATTTGTAATAATGAAAAAACGTTTTAAAAAAATTGATAATATTTGGGACATCCCTAAATAATATAGTGGACACTAATTTTATGACGTAATGAATATTTATTTAAATTATAACTTATAAATAATGTGCACAAACTCTAATTATATTTCTAAACAATGTATTTGTTGAGTCAAATATTGTGTGTTTGTAAATATGTGTAATTGTAAAAGAGGGCGAAGGGGTGCTCGAACATTTGGAAAATGAATCCGTAAGTCATTTTCCTGGAAAAGAAGACTTCATTTTCCGTTGACTTGGAAAAGCTTTTATGTTGACTAGATTTTCCTCTGGTTACCAAATACTGGAAAATGAAGAAAACATTTTCGAAAAGTCATTTTTCATGAAACAAACGGAGCCTAAGTCTTTTTTAGAAATTAGAATAGGGCATTTTTTTATTTTTTTTAATAATGTGTAGGGTTCTTGTGAGATTTTGGGTCCCAAAAAATTGGGTATTTCTAGGGGGCCCAAGGCCATGGCCTCACTCTCCTTATGGCAGGGCCGGCCATGGTATAGGGGTGAGCTTGGTCTGATTTGGTCTAATTTTTGTATTAAAAAAAATCAAAACCAGAACCAACCCAATATGTATGAAAACCAATACTTTTCTCCAGTCCAGAACCAACCGAAGATATTCGAGAACCAGAACCGGACCAATACTACAGTTTATAACTATTTAATACAAACAAATAATAAAATATTAAACTTCATAACAAAATTAAAATCACTCAATAATAATACTTTCAACAATTAAAAATGACGGAGTAATAAGTTTATAACTTAACAATTTGGCTAAAATAAAATTATAAAAGTGAGTAAAAACTAAAAAGTATAACAAAATTGTTGAAGACTCAAAGAACTTGAATGAGGCAACGAGCTAGGGTTTCGAAAGTTTTGTTTGAATTAAAGATGCATTCTCTCTTTGACGGCAAAATAAAAAATATATATATATATATATATATATTAGGGGAGTTTGGGTTATGATTATAAATTAATATATAATTATATACAAGTATATATAAATATTTGTATATAACAATATATAATTATTTATATATATAATTATATATAATAACTAATCTATTGGGTTGGTTTGGAACGATTATATGTTTTTTTGTTTGAAACCCGAGATCGATCCAAAAGTCCGGTTCTATAAAATTTCAGATCTAAGACCAAATCAAAGTATTGATCTGGTCCAGTTTCCATTGGTATGATCCGATTCTGAAAAACTTCTACTCACCCCTAATTTGGTCGTTGCCATAAACAAGAAGTTGTTCATCGCCTGCGACAGCTAATAATGAGAAAATGATTCACCAATTAACCACATGTCGCATGCGTATCTATTTTCAAAAAGTACAGATCAATAATGCATGATTGTTGGTGATGAGTACTTTAGTGCCTAGCCTTTAAGAGGATGATCCAGTGATAAAGATGAGGTTTCATAAATTATGAGGTTTCAGATTCGATCTCTTCTCATGTTTCTTGAAGACTTAAGAGGAAAAAAAAAGTACTTTAGTGTCTTACGTAGTTACACTACTAGCTATTAGGGGTGAGCAGAAGTTTTTCGGAACCGGACCGGACCAATGGAATCGGACCAGACCAGTCAAAAATGGACCGGACCAATACTTTTGATTGGTCCTGGATCTGAATTTTTACAAAACCGGACAATTGGATTGGTCCCCGGTTCCAGAAACCAAAAACACAAAACCGGACCGAACCGGACCAATGTGTATTTATTATTATTTTATTATATATAATATACTAATATAGTATAATATATATATATATATTGATAAGAAGATAATAAAAGGGATACAACTTACAACCTAAAGAAAATATATAATAATTTGATTCAATATTCAACCAAGTTTCCTTATTTGATTAAAGAGAAAATAGGAGGGGAAACATTGTTCTTCCATACTAATTAATTTTCTGCCTCTTTTTGTGATTCTAAACATTATTAGTTTGAAGGATTGTTACTTGTAAATTAATTAAATTAACCATAAGGGGATCGGAGAGGAAGATGACTTGCAATAAATTTCCTTACAACTATCTTTTTCATTTCTCTTTATTAATTTGGAAGTAATGATTTTTATATTTAATTTATTTTCACAAGAACAACGAACCCAACAAAATGTTGTATGAAGGAAGAACATGATTTGATTATTGATCATTGTTTTTTAGAAAATCTAGTTATCCTCTTGATAAAAAATACGCATCGTATTGGTCCGGTCCTGGTTCTCGTACGTCTTCAATTGGTTCTGGACCGGACCAATGTATTGGTTCTTATACATATTGGGTTGGTCCTGGTTCTATATTTTTTAAAAACCGGACTATTGGTCTGATCCTGATTCTCTCAGTTTTTCCAAAAAAAGTGGACCGAACCGGACCAAGCTTACCCCTACTAGCTATACATTATGTTCTATGTAGTCACAATAATTGTTTCAATGCGAGGGAAAAACTATATATAAAAAAATTAGATGTATATATTCAAATGATAATTCGTAGAATAGTCATTCCCGGCAAGCAAACTCCGTATGCTTTGGAAATTGAACTTAGTAAAATGAAAGTTATGTCATGAAAGAGATAAGTTATTAGAGAATATATCACTGTTAAGTAATCAACTTATCTAAAATTTAAAATGATAGAGAAATGACCAATAATATATATTACTAGTATTTGTGTCCGTGCCCATGGCACGGTGCGAATAGGGGAGGATGTTAATATTGGAGGGTGTCAATATTTAAATAAATAAAAATATGTTTTAATTATGTTTCAAAAAGAGTCTAAATTTTTTCTGTATGGTGTCATATATGTATTCTAGCCCAAAGTGCTTATGAATATGTTCAACAAAGAAAATTCAAACTTACAAAATAACCAATTTAAAATTAACACATTTCGGTAATCAATTAAAATAATATGATCATCCAACAGTAAAATAAAAAGTAAAAAAATTACTTTTGTAAGCAAAATCAATCATCAAATATTGTTATTTAAGACAAAAAGAAAATTAACATGTAGAAATATATTGTTTTTTTTTCTTCAATAACTATGTACACATTCCCTCCCATCCATCTTTACAAAATTGTCATACTTTTTTTTATTTGTCTTAACGTAAAATTTTAATTTCAAAAAATCAAGCTACATCCATTGGAATATCGAAAACTTTTACCGATAACATGTAGAAATATATTGTTTTTTTTTTCTTCAATAACTATGTACACATTCCCTCCCATCCATCTTTACAAAATTGTCATACATTTTTTTATTTGTCTTAACGTAATATTTTAATTTCAAAAAATCAAGCTACATCCATTGGAATATCGAAAACTTTTACCGATAAGTAACAAAATGTAAATATAAATTTTTATCCTTAATTAACTTTTACCAATTAATTTAAAAGTATATCCTGACCTAGTAATATTGTAGTGTTTCCTAATTAACTTTTACCGGTGAAAAATAGAGATTAATTTAAATAACAAAACATGTTATCGGGTGTAATTAACATATACCAACTATTGAGCATAATTAACTTTTACCTGTAATTAACAAAATGTAATAATGATTTTTTACCTGTAATTAACTTTTAAAACGGATGAGAGATTAGAGGATGAGAGAGAAAGAGATAGTGGGAGAGATAAGGATCGTGTAAAAAAATGGTTGTGGATGAAATAGAATTCTGGTCGTTGATTGTCTTTGGTAAAATCAAATCCTGGCCGGTAAATAACTTTTGATATGAGTTAATCTTAGCCGCTAAATAGCTTTGTTAAAAACAGATCCTGACCAGTAATTAGCTTTTGATAACCGAACATATTTATTCTATTTATGGTATTTGTATATATTCAAATGATAATTCGTAGAATAGTCATGCCCGGCAAGCAAACTCCGTATGCTTTGGAAATTGAACTTAGTAAAATGAAAGTTATGTCATGAAAGAGATAAGTTATTAGAGAATATATCACTGTTAAGTAACCAACTTATCTAAAAGTTTAAAATGATAGAGAAATGACCTATAATATATATTATATTTTATATTTGAGAGAGACTATTTTTACTACAAAACTATCCCATAAATAGAATAAATATGTTGTTTAATGGTGTTTGAACGACAAAATAATGTTAAAAAGTAATTAGAAAAGTAACTTGATTAGTCGATTCAAAATTAATGGGCAAGTACCTGAGGGTTAGTTTTGTCCAAACATATATTTATTTAATGCAATAATTATGGATATAGTGGATAAACAAAAATTATAGTGAAAATAGTCTCTCCCTTTATATTTTTATGCTTTAAGAGTAAGTAATTTATCTTTTTTCTTCTTTTTTCAAACACATGAACAACAACAAAAATATATTACTCCCTCTATTCCCTTAGTTATTTTCATATTTTGCTTTTTAAATGAAATTTTGATGTAAATTTTTTTCAAAAAGATATAGTTCATGGTACCAAAAAAAATAGTACAAATTACGTGTTAGTATAAGATATTGGAAAAATTAAAAAATATTTATACATTAAATTTTTATTTCAAAAATAATCAGGACTATAATGTAGGAATATATAGAGTACATGAGAATAGTAATAAAAATATTAGGAGTTAAATACAAAAGTTTATTTTGCAATGTGGAGCATTAAGAAGGATTATACTCCTTCTGTTTCAGACAAAAAATCTATCATACTATTTTGAGATGTTTCACTTTAAGAGTCAATTTTCAAAACTTTATATTTATCATAACAATTCAATTTTACCCACCACATTTGATATTAACATATTAATAATGATTAAGCATTTTAATTTTATAATTATAACCAACGATAATGTTAGTTAGATTATCAATAAATTATTTGGGTGGAAGTGTGGAACATGAGTATATGGTATTAGTATATATACGCTACACAAAGAGGGATAGTTCTTTCGTAAAAATTAAAAGTGTTTAACATGGGCTCCAATAATTATCTAATATTGACCTAATGAGTAATAGCGTTTGTGTTGCCAACAAAATATTCTGATAAATAAATAAATTGTTAACGTTATTAATACACACCAACGTCTACAACTGTCAGTCGAAGGGCAGAACAATGCAGGGGTATCGTGTGCATATGTTGTAATAATCATTATAAAAGGGTGCAGCTATTTAGCCCTCGATTCCTCCAAGTTGACCATCCTTTTATCTCCTCTACCCTCAATTATTCGACTAGAATATGCCGAACAAAACTGTGTTGTTCAGCTAAAGCATGTCGAACAACACTAAGTTTAATTTTTTTTTTTAATATTTTCAAAATGTTCGGACCTCATTGGCCGAACATCACTGTGTTGTTCGGCTAAAGTGCTGAACAACATTAAGTTAATTTTTTAAAAAAATATTTCCAAAATATTCGAACTAACTTAGCCGAACAACACTGTGTTATTCGGCATGCTCTATCCGAACAACACAGTGTTGTTCGGCCAATATGGTTCGAACATTTTAGAAATTTTTGGGGGTTAATTGAAATGGCAAAATAGAAAGTTTGTACTTTTGGAAATTTTTGGGAGGTCGGAATAGCGCGACTCATTATAAAAACTAGTTTTTTAACACACGCGTTAAACGGACGTCATTCTTCTTTTTCAACTAAATCGTACATAAATAAAATAAATATGTTAAAAAAATCTTAAAGGATAAAGTAAGAATAATCGATTTCTTAACAAATAGTAATGCACATCAGTATTATCACTAATCATTATAGATTCTAAAAAATTTCCTTATGCACAACATTTGTTGTTTTATTAGTTGGTTTTTCATCTTCACCACATATCAATATCTTCAAATCAAAACAATTTGTTACTCTAAAAACTGTGACATAAGTGCTCATGGCTAATTACTAGTTTTTTCAAAAAGAGACATACGTGTAATTATTGATTTTGAAATCAGATGGAGTTTTTTTTTTTTTTTTTTTTTTTTGTAGAGCTTTCCGTTAAGAAGGCATGAGAAGTAATCGAACATGATACCTCATATTTTGTAAAGTTCCAAATCTATCACTAAGCCACCTCTTAGTGTCTACATATGATGGTGCTAATGATAATCTTGGGATAAAAATATTTTATCTAACATTATTTATTTTCAAAAAAATTGTTTCAACAATGTGATCTCCAAGATTTATGATGATTAGTCTTATTTCATTGCACAACCATGCAGCATGGTCAATGTTTCTCAATAGTATTACTGAAACACTAATTTTAAGTATCAATCTATGGTCTGTCAACCCCGAACACTTTATACTATTCAAAAACTCGGTACAATATTATGTCTTCGAACAAACTTGAATTTTTTCCGCCCTGCAAATAGAATATGAACTCAAATAAGTTCTTCATTTTGAATGATTACTTTTATTAAATTATATTTGTATTTTACGAATAAAGGAATTTCTGATAAGAAAATAATCTAAAATCAAAATAACCAAATTATTTTTACTGTAACTTTTATTTTTGCTCCGTAAATTTCGTTTATTTCACTAACTTCCATTATATTTTTTTGTTTTATTGACTTCATAACTATTATTTTTGTTTTATTTTTAAGAATTAGTACTATGGAAAACTTGTGGTCCATAAATTATTTTTATTATTTTAGTAACTTCAGTTTAAATTGTTTTTATTTTTTGACTCTATAACTATTATTTTTGTTCCATCAAGTGTTTTAATTTTACTAACGTATTTTTGTTTTACATAACTATTTTTATGAATTTATTTTAAACTTTTGTTAGGTAAATTATTTTTATAATTTTACTAATCACAGTTTAAATTATTTTTATTTTATTGACTCTATAACTATTATTTTTGTTCCATCAAATAATTTTATTTTACTAACCTCCGCATTAAATTATTTTTGTTTTGTTGATTCTGTAACTTTTATTTTTATAGTGATTTGTTCCATAAATTATTTTTTATTTTACTAACCTCCTCTTATATATTTTTTTTGACTCCAAAACTATTGTTTTTGTTTTTGTTACTACTTTTTTATGTTTAAAGATAGAAAATGTTTAAATATAATTAAAAGAGAGGAAATGGTGGTGATAAGAGAAAATAGGGAAGAGACGGGAGAAGAAAAAGAAATAGAGAAAATAGGGAGAAGATATGAGAGAAAGAATGCAATAGTAATTCAAAAGTCAATAATTTAAAAATGAGATTTTGGAGGGATATAAATATATATATATATATATATATATATATATATATATTTTTTGTTTTATTGGCTCCGTAACTATTATTTTTGTTCCATCAAATAATTTTATTTTACTAACTTCCACATTAAATTATTTTTGTTTTGTTGATTTTGTAACTTTTATTTTTATAGTGACTTGTTCCATAAATTATTTTTTTATTTTAGTAACCTCCTTTTATATTTTTGTTTTCTTGACTCCAGAATTATTATTTTTGTTTTAGTTACTACTGTTTATGTTTAAAGATAGAAAAATATTTAAATTTAAACATAATTAAAAGAGAGGATATGGTGATAATGAGAGACAAAATATAGAGGAGACGGGAGTGAGAAAAAGTTTATGTTGTCATATTTCAGAGTAATAAATACATATACCCGCTTTGATTAATTGCATTAAATAAATTAAAATCACTTTGGAAAAATATATTATTAAAATAATAAATACAACATTTCTGCAAAATATAATTAATTAGGCTGTCATGTGTGAATAGTTTATGTTGGTGGATTTCATCATGTTCTTTGCGAAACGCGAAATGACTTCTTTCTTTATTAAGCGATGGACAAAGACTATTATCTACAAATCCAAGAAAGTATATGAGATAAAAGGATGAAATAAGGGTTCCTCCAACTAATGGATCATTTATAAGGTAATTATGATATCTCCCGAAGGGACTCGACCTGGGTCCACCTACGTGGAGCGATCACGTAGCTTCTAATTGGACATGGGTAAGACCCACCATATAACAAACATAAGGAAAGTCGATCATACCATAGCCAGCGACCATTAAGGGATCGACCATGATCCTCGACAGACCGAAGATCACTCCAAACAACAGACATAACCCGACCACCAAGACGGGGATGATCATGCTCGCCCGACAAACCTTCTCTGATATGACAGACCTGACATATAGCCTGTACATAACTTTCAAATATCATCTTAACAAGACGCGAGCAAGACATGCAAGCTGATCTAGCATAACGACTTATCAACTGTCAGCAATATGTATCACACGCTACCTATCAACCAGTAAGGAGCTGCCAGCCCGTCGACCAACAACAGGTCCCCATGCCCAAGGGCCCCTACATCAATCATGACCCCCAAAGGGCACTACTATAAAAGGAGGTCTTCCCTTGCAAGAAAGGTAGGTTGACTTGATCTGAATATACCCAATTGCATTAAGCACCATAAGCAATATACTCTATCACCGAAAGCTCAAGGGAACGCCTAGCTCCGTCACACTTATACTCCCTGATTACTAACTCTCACACCTGAGAGTTTTAGCTGGAAAACCCCCGGCACCCTAACGGTAGCCTTATTTCAAGTGACCAAAGATCAAAGAACAAGCACAAAGCCCATATATCCTATCAACTTCGGTACATCAGGTACCCACCTACAACAACGTGGACGTTGGTCAAGGACACATCAGCTCTGGTCAATTACGTGGATCACCAGCATAGTTACCCCATCTTTGTGGCGTGATCAAGTGATTCTGTTGCCGGGAAGCGCCATTCCAGTAACCTTTTTATTCTCAAATTAACCATAAAAAATGGACTAACAAACTCCCATAAAACAAAACCAACCAGAAACAAACATACCCCCCCCCTCACCTGCAAGCAAGATAACTGACATGGACCTCGCCACCGCTACTTCAAAGGCGTTGGGAGGAAAGGGCACCTAAGAGGATGCTCAGAACATAGTAGGTGTCACCGGCCAAGCGAACACCTTCTTTGATATTGACGAGGAAGAAGCCCAGGTGGAACATTCTCAAGTAGAGAAAAGCAAAGCCACCGAGCAGGACGAGTACTTGGTAGAGGCAAAATTCTGGGAACGCCAGAAACTTTACCTCCCAGGAATTCAAGAGGTCGAGCTCAAGATGTTCACACTTCAGTAAAAAAGCAAAAGCAGCGACCAATACGATACCCCAGGAGGAGCCAATCCAGGTTCTCAGAAAGGCTGCTTCCAAAGATAAGGAAAAGGAGAAGGCGGTACCTCGGCTCAGTGTGAGATCCCGGTTAGGGGACAGAATGAGCGAACAGACACCCAAGGCCAGTATCCATAGCCGGTTAACTTACCTCAACGAACCTCATCGCCCTCGCCGAACAAGGGAGAGGAGCGAGGAGGGAGAGTCCAGGCCAAGGACCGAGGTGATGAAAAATAAAACGTGTGGGCATTGTACTCACTCTTAACAATCGGGAGCAGGGCACTCGAAAAGTGGTCGGAACGCGACCACCGAGGTGCAAAAATCGACTAATAGGCCATCCTCGGCTGTCGAACAAGAGGTGAAATTCCTCCGTAGCAGGCTCGAGGCCATGGAGAAGGGAAAACCTATGTTGTTACCCCCAGTTAAGAATGGCCCATTCCAGAGAGGATGAGAAAGACCCCACTACCTGATAAGAAAATCCCCACTTTTGAACCATATCAGGGCCTTACCAATGCAGTCGATCACATGGCCAGCTTTGAGGTCAAAATGAACGCAATGGCCCCTGATGACGAGGATGCGTGGGGAAAGATATTTGCAGGGACTCTCAAAGGGAAGGCATTAAAATGGTACACATGCCTCCCGCTGGATTCAGTCGAAAGCTGGGACGAATTTAGACAAATTGTTGTCACCCAATTCTCCTCGGTCGGACTCCAGCCAAAGAAGCAGACCGACTTGTGCGGTATACAGCAACAAATAAATTAGTCGAACCAAACATACATGGATAGATTCATGGCCATGGTCGACCAAATATCGTACATCTCCGAGGAGTCGATCAAGATGTGCTTCATCTTTGGCTTACAACAAAGGCTAATGAGACAAGAGATGATGTTGCGGGACCAGACCTCAGTCGGTGTAATGTATGCCCATGGTATTCGGGTGATCAATACCGAGGAGGCAAAAAAGGAGGGGAGTAAGAAGAAAGACTGGAAAAAAAAAAGAGCACGATGGAACGTATCGGGCTCATGATAATTTGAACAAAGGGGGGTGAGGATCAGCTTACAAATAAAGGATAATCGAGAAAAGAATAGATGGGATGAAATCGACTGGACTCCCCTCACAACCAGTCGCGAGCATATAATGAACGTCCTGCTCGATCAATACAAAATAGACACGCCGTGGCCGCTAAAGGACACTCGATATCCTTGCAACCCCAATAAACGGTGCGCCTTCCACAAAGACATCGGTCATACGACCGAGGAATGTATCAACCTGAAGAAAACTATTCAGAAGTTGATCGACATAGGCGAGCTCAGGAGGTTCGAGAAGAAGAGCAACGACCAAAGGGGAAGACAGAGAGAGCCGGAGAGAAACCAGAACCCCCGACCAAATAATGGGGGCCCCAAGAATGTGATCGACACCATCAGGGAGGCTACACCAAGTGGGACTCAGTTGAAGCACATGATTTATAATTTGAAGCATGTAGTCAACATGATGCCACGACCCGATGAAGCAGGGGGAATTACCTTTTGGCCAAGCGAAATAGCCACTAGTGAAACCCCTTGACAACAGCCTTTGACTCTCCGAGTGAGAATACATGACAACGAGGTGAAGCGAATACTAGTAGACACAAGGGCTGGAAGGGATATCTTGTGTTATTCCTGTTTCAAAGGGATGGAGTTGGGGGATGCCCATCTAAGGCCGAGTAATGTATAGTTTGAAGGGTTTATCGGTCACAAGGTGGCGGTAAAAGGAACTATCATCCTCATGGTGACTTTGGGAGAAGAGAGCATGACTCCTCGAACGGAAGAGGTTGAATTTTTGGTGTTCGATCTACCATCCCCATACAACGTCATACTGGGTTCACCTTCTCAAACAAAGTTCCAGATGGTTGCGTCTATGGCTCATCAAAGAATAAAATTCTCTACTGAAAAAGGGATAGGCATGGTCTTAAAACGACCCAGCGAGTACCCTGGAGTACATTTACAGGGAAAAGACGCATAAGGAGAAAGTGACGGTCACCATTCCGAAGGAGAAGTGGTCAAAATAAGCAGAACGACCAAAAGGTTCCAAGAAGCGGAGGAACTTATTTCATCGCTCCCTGAGCATACACAAGCATAGCAATTAAGGCGAGTTGGGAACGCCAGCTCGCCCGAAAAAGGAGGCAAGGACCATGTGCAATTAAAGCGAGCTGGGAACGCCAGCTCGCTCGAAAAAGGTCAAAAGCGAGCTGGGAACGCTAGCTCGCTAGAGAAAAGGGGAAATGAGGACCATGTAATCGACACATCAATTATTGCCGACCATAATAAAAAGGATCATGTCGCCACAAAAGTAATCACAATTGAAAGTCTGTATGTCGATCACCACCCAGCTATCGAGCCAAATGAAGACCTTGATGAAATTGTGATTAACCTCGACTTCCCGGAGCAGAAGGTCAAGGTAGGAAGAGAGATACCAAAGGAAGAGCGAGCAACAATCATCAAGCTGTTAAAAGAAAGCATGGATATGTTCGCTTGGAAGATCGAGGATATGGAGGGCATTAGCGAAAACGTTGATATGCACTAGTTGAGCATTAACCCCGACTTTATTCCTATACAACAAAAGGCACGAATCTTTTCATGGGAAAAACAAAAAGCCATCAAAGATGAAGTGTCTAAGTTGCTGAAAGCCAAAATTATAAAAGAAGTCGTGTATGCAACCTGGATTGCAAATGTGGTTATGGTGAAGAAAGTAACCGGGAAATAGAGAATGTATGTCGACTTCACTGACCTCAACAAAGCCTGCCCAAAAGATTGGTGCCCACTACCCAGGATCGATCTGCTCGTGGACTCCATCTTTGGGCACAAAATCCTCAGTTTTGTGGATGCTTATTCGGGTTATCACCAAATCAAAATGTGGTTGGCCGATCAGATACACACAGCATTTCGAGCTGCTGGAGGATTGTATTGCTATACTATGATGCCTTTTGGCTTCAAAAACGCGGGGGCTACCTACCAGAGAATGGTGAACAAAGTGTTCGACGACCAGCTGGGCAGGAATGTGGAAGCTTACATTGACGACATGGTTATCAAAACCAAACACTCCGATCACGCCAAGGACTTGCGAGAAACTTTCTCAAATCTGAGAAAGAACAAAATAAAGCTCAACCTGGCCAAGTGCGCATTCGGAGTAACATCAGGGAAGTTCCTCGGGTACATGGTCAATGAAAGAGGAATCGAGTCCAATCCAGAGAAGATAAAGGCTTTGACAACTATGGACGTTCCATCCTCGATCAAGTACGTCCAACAACTCAATGGTCGGATCACGGCCCTTAGTCGCTTCATCGCCAAGTCAGCCGAGAAAAGCTTGCCCTTCTTCAAAATATTGAAGGGAGGCAAGAAGTTTGAATGGAATAATGACTGTACCCAAGCTTTTGAGGAGCTCAGGGAATATCTTGGTTAACCACCACTTGTTAGCATCCCAGTACCAGAGGAAAAGTTGTATATATATTTGGCAGCATCAGACTCAGTAGTCACTACAGTTTTAATAAGAGAAGAAGATAAAATTCAAAAGCTAATTTATTATGTTTCTCACGCACTGACGGATGTTGAAGGAAGATACTTAGAAATTGAAAAATTGGTCCTCGCTCTAGTCATTGTTGTACGGAAATTGAAAGCTTACTTCCAAGAACACTCGATTGTAGTATATACCAATTTTCCTCTAAGAAAAATTCTGCACAAACCGGATATGGCTGGCATAATGTTGAAATGGTCGGTCGAACTCTTAGGATATGACATCGACTATGAGCACAAAAAAAAACAATATGAGCACAGGTCCTGGCCGATTTCATCCCCGAAACCTCATTCACAGAGCAGAAGGCCAACCAAGAACAAACCAGCGAAAAGGTCACCCCAGGTGACTACAAAAGCGACAATAACTAGCGAACAGACAAAGACCAGGCCTCTTCATTATTGGGTCTTATTTGTAGATGGATCTGCAGGGACAGAAAGAAGTGGGACAGGTCTTTCACTGATCATTCCGGAGTCAGGAGAGTTGAATATGGCCTTAAGATTTCAATTCAAGACCTCGAACAATCAGGCTTAGTATGAAGCTTTGGTCTCCAGAATCGAGCTCGCGTTAAGCTTGGGGCTGATCGATGTATTTTATATGTCGATACGTCGATTTCAGATATTTTTTTGACTTAAATTGAGCGATTCCACGAGGCTTTTGGCTACTGATATATGTTTTACAGTGATTCTATGAGTTTCAGGGTTTTAGGTGTATTTATACAAAATATAAAGCTTTTTGGTGAAAATTCCAAGAAGGGGTCAAAGTATAAATTGAAGAAGAAACGGCATAAGACAAGGCTGGACACCTTGCGACCGCAAGGTGTATCCTACCTTGTCTCCGCAAGGTAGGCAGTGTGATCAGAGTTTGAGCCCCGGATTATGAAGCACCTTGCGGACGCAAGGGTGTTATGACCTTGCGGTCGCAAGGTAGTCAGAATGCAATTTTGTGGGTTTTCACGCCAGGCTGGAAGACCTAAACCCCCTACAACTCCATGGTATAAATAGAGGCCGGTAGTCAAAGCTTTAGGACGGCCAAAAAGTAGTTTTTCATAACTTTAGAATAGAATTTAGTGTGTATAACATAATTAGTTGTTGTAATTACAAGGATTGAAGATCGATTCATGTATTCTATCATCTCCATGTGTTGTTCATCTTCAAGGATGAACTAAACATCCATTAATCTAGGAGTTGGGAGGTAACTTGTATCGAATCTATGCTTTAATTATATTTTTATTCATTCAATTCTTGTTGATTGTGGTGATTATCAATCCCTCTATTATTTCACTTTGAACAAATGAATGTAATCGTGAATAATAAAAGCCTAGAGGTGCGGATAACTGCATGATCAATGTGCATATGTCGTACACTGGCTCACCATCACAATAAATTGAACCTATCGATGCACGAGAGTGATAAGTTAGGGTCAGGTTCCATATATGACCTAAGTGACAGTTAGATCATATGTTCTTATGCCTAGGATATAGAATGGATGAATTATTTGAAGATGGAGACTGAACGGTAATTCAACATGCTATATCTATATTTTGTGAACGAACCCAAGAAATTGAATGATACTTTATTAAAATAAGTCATAGAGGAGATACAAGTGAAACCCTAATCCTAAATTTCCCTCCACCATACGATCTTCATAAATTGTGATTGCTGCTAATTTAGTTAATACAAGAATAATAATCAGTTTAGATTAAAATCAATATAAAAACCCCCTTTGTTTAATAATTTGCTACCGATAATCGTGCTATCTGTGATCTTCTTGTCTCTGTGGTTCGACCCTTGCTTCCCAAAACTATTCTACAATAGTCTTGTCTACTTGCAAGGAAAATAAATTTAAAATAAGACACGATCAGGGGCCGAGGACATTGTAATTTGCAGTGATTCTCAACTGGTGGTTAAACAAATACTGGGCGAAATATGATGCGAATCACCTGGTGTTGGCCAAATATCAACAATTGACGCAAAAATTGTTGATACGATTTAAATATTAGGAGCTGAAGGTAATTCCTGAGCAGATTACCTCTCCAAAATCGCATCCTCGGAAGCTGAGGAGGTACCGCCTGATGTCGAACTCATGTTTCTAAAAAATCTAGCCATTAACCAGGAGGAGATTATGGTAGTCACGGAGGCTTCAAAATGTTGGATCGATGACATAAGGGACTACATCGAGCAGGGCACCCTGCCGAAAGGAAAGAGCGAAACACAAATAGTAAGGAACCAAGCATGCAGATACTATGTAATAGGAGGTATGCTATACAAGCGATCCAATACGAAGCCTCTTCTTCGATACATACGGCCAGAGATAGTGAAGGATCTGTTGGCCGAGGTACATGAAGGCGAATGTGGGGGACACACAGGTCCGAGGACTTTGTCGAACAAAATGAACTTTAAGGGTATTACTGGCCGAGCATGAGAAGGGACGCAACGGTATATGTGAGGAAATGTGATAACTGCCAGAGATATGCAAACATTCCACGACTTCCCTCGGTTCTACAAACACCGGTGGTCGCAACATGGCCTTTTGACATGTGGGGAATTGACCTCATTGGCCCTTTCCCCAAAGCTAAGCATGGGTGCAAGTATGTTATTGTCGCGGTGGATTACTTTACCAAATGGGTAGAAGCAAAACCGCTCGTTAGCATAACCGAGGACCAAGCAATAAAATTCGTATACGAAAAAATCTTTTGTCGTTTCGGATTACCTAGGAAGATCGTTTCCGACCATGGCACCCAGTTTTCCAAAAAGTTCACGGCGAGCTGCGAAAGGCTGAACGTCAAGCACCGAATGTCCTCGGTGGCTCGTCCACAAGGTAATGGTCAGGTAGAAGCAGGAAATAAGAAGATTATGCATGCTTTAAAGAGAAATTTAGACGACAAGAAAGGAAGCTAGCTAGAGCAGTTGATGATCGTCCTATGGGGAATTAGAACGTCAATTCGGGGATTTACTGGTGAAATCCCGTTTGTACTTACTTATGGGTCAGAAGCAATGGCACCGGTTGAATTAGCCCTTCCAACAGTTGGGTCACCTTCTTCGATCAAGAACAGAACAACTTGTCCAGACAGCTTGACCTGGACAACCTCGAAGAAAAACGACTAGAAGCTTGCCTCAGAATGATCAGCTACAAAAAGCTTACTAAGATCCATCACGATAAGAAAGTAAAACCGAGAACTTTCTTAATCGGTGATTTGGTCCTAAGAAAGATAGAGGTGACTGTCAGAAAGATAGGAAGGAACAAGCTTTCACCAAATTGGGAGGGCCCATTCAGAATAACCAACATTGTGAAAGAAGGAACTTATCGACTGGCAGAGCCCAACGGCACACATTTGAAAAACTCATGGCATGCCAATCATCTCAAAAGCAATTATCATTGATGTAACCTCTGAGCAAAGTTCGAAGTATTGAATAAACGATGTATATTTTCAAAGCAAATGTGTTCGCTATCAGCTCATTCACATCCTCGTACGGAGGTGGAACTAAAGCATATCCTCGGCACGGGAGGAAGGTTTCAAATAAATAAATGAGTTAAGTGCTCATTCCCATCCTCGTACGGAGGTAGGACTAAAGCCTATCCTCGGCACGCGAGGAAGGTGCAAATAAAGAATAAAGAAATGAGCTAAGTGCTCATTCCCATCATCGTACAGAGGTGTGACTAAAAGCCTATCCTCAGCACGCGAGGAAGGTTGCAAATAAAAAAATGAGTTAAGTGCTCATTCTCATCCTCATATAGAGGTCGGACTAAGGCCTATCCTCGGTACGCGAGGAAGGTTACAAATAAATTAAAATAAAGACAAGTATGAAATAACAAGCAAGACCAAGACAGAAATAAAAATTCAAAAGGTCGATATAGATATAAGGAAAGCAAAAAAGATTGTTTAATTACAACACATCGATAAAAATTGTTTAAAATAAACGGGCACACCCGTCCAAAATCAACTCGGCACAGCGAGGATTAAAGTTATCACTCTGGGAGATCAACCATTTCGGCATCACGGGCTGGGGAAGGTAGACCTTGTTGCTCGGTAGCAATTGATTCATTGTCAAATTGATCACGGTTGGATTGCTCGCCCATAAATTGTTTCAGTTTAAGCTCAGCATCGAACTCTACGTCTTCACCCCGCTCCACATCACCGATCAAAAAGATAGCATCTTGAGACCAAGGAGTTGGGGGCACCCACTCTTCGAATCTGAGCTTGGGATCTTTTGCATGGATCATCTTCAAATCGTCTTCGTCAAAAGGAACCATCTCATGCCCCTCCCCCGCGGCCTCACCGACGAACTGCTCGCTGCCCCATTCAACAACGGTCTCAAGAGTCATCCTCGAGGCAGCAGCTACTCGAAGCATGTGGCGGACACCTCACTCGTAATAGGGGAGGACCTCCTTGGTATACTCTTCGAAGTCTTTATATTGTTCAAACGTTGAGGCCCTCACCTCATCAACCCGCCTCTCTAGGTCGGTAATCCTCGCCACAGACTCGGCCGCCTCCTTCTCAGCCAAGGCCTTCATTTCCTCGGCCAGAGCAGCCCTCTCCTCGTCTTGGCTAGCCCTCTCCTCGGCATTATTGGCACGAGCCTCGGCCAGCTCTTTCTCTTTGATCAGGGCAGTTGTTTTAGCCGAGGACTCCGCCAGCTTGGTTGCCTTCTGGGCCTGGTCACTCTCCAAAGATGTCAAGCGATCTTTAAGAATCTCGATCTCGTCCTGATTAGCTTGGACCCGGGCCTTGAATTTCTTTACTTTAGTTTCAGCCCGGTCAAAGCGACCACTTAGCGATATGGCGAAGGAGCACAACTGCACGAAAACAATAAGTGGAAAAAAGTTAGAACACAATATATTGACTCAAGAGAAAGAAGAAAAGAAAAGGAAGAAAAGAAAAGGAAGCATGAAGGGAAGATTTTTTACCTCGCTCACGCACAGACCCATGCGTCCCAGCGATTCGTTGGCCGGTAGTGAGTTGGCAATCCCAACCATGCATATCTGTCATTCGAGCCTGGACAGCTATCCCTTGCCCAGCCAATGAAGTGGGGGCATCTCGGCGAGTTACATCGATGTTCTGCAGCGAGGGGACTTCCCCAATATCCTTGCCGAGCTTGATCCCCGCCGCTCGAGTGGTTGGCACGGCGAAGTCGTCCCTCAGCCATGGAATAGTTTCCTCGTTGTACGAGGAAGACGCCGCTTTACCCTTCAATTTTTTGGCAGCTGGGGCGCGGGCAGATACTTCCTCGATGCTCCGCTCATCTTCCTCGGGTGCATCCTCGATCAACCGCCTTTTAGTCGGAGCAGCGGCTGGAGCACTTTCAACAGAAGCAGGACTAATGATGGGGGTAGGAGCTTTCTTCGCTGGGGCCTTGGCCAGGGGCTGTACCGAAGGCTTCGGCTTCCAGGTCATTAAAACTTTGGGAGGTGCTCGGCGAGGGGTCGTTGGAGTAGTGGTGGTAGGCACGGTCGAATACCCAGTCCCCTGCTCGTCAGTAAGCAGATCGTAGGCCTTACCGAGATCGGCGACAGCATCCCTCAGCAGCGTTCGACGGGTAGCTCCTCGGCTCTACCTGGCCGCCCTGTCAGATATATCATCTATGTCGACCACCATATCTGAAACAACAAAAAATAAGTTAGAATAACGAGCAAAATGACAATGATCATAGGAGAACAAATAAAATAAGTGTAAAAGCGACGAATACTTCCACAGCCTTCAAAATTGGATATATCATCCTTGCATCGAGGACAGTCCACTCTAAACTTGTGCCCCTCATGCATCGACCATCCTGGGTATTGAATATACTCGGGGACCTCGCACATAAGATTCAGCCCTTCTATCTTCTTGGTCGACATCCCGACCATCCTCAGCAAAACTTCATCCTCGGTTACCGAGCTCCAGCGGAATACCTAGGCAGGTCCAGTCCCACAGACCCCAAAGAAAGTCTTGATGGTCGTTCGGGCAGACTCCCCATAGTCATCCAGAGCCCTGGCCGGAGAAAACGACTTCACTTTTGAGGCAGAAAGCCGAGGAACAGGAAAATTCCACCCGACTCTACTCTCGACAAATAAGACCTTCTCGTCCCAATGCCCCGTCTTGCCAGGAGGCTTGGCGAAAAGATTAATCCCCCGATTGTGATGCTTACACTAGAGCCGGTTCAAAGACTTAGTCACAGAAAAATAGGTTTTGAATAGAGGCAAGGTAGGTTCAAACCCGAGTATCCGAACACAAGCAGCGAACGAGCTCAGATACCTAACTAGGTTGAGGGAGATGTCAAGGGGGTGGGCACCAGCTTCCTCCAAAACCACAGATATTTGGATTTGATTAAAGTAAATTTAACTAATCTAACAAAATAAAGAAATTAATAACTAATGTTGTTTTTGGTTTTTATAAATTAAATTAACTAGAAAGCAGTAAAATAACTAATTAGCAAAGCATGATAAATATGAGATAAATCAAGATTTGTAAAACGCTTAGGAATTAGGATTCAATTGTATCTACTCTATTGTTCATTTAAATAAAGTATCATTCAATACCTTGGGTTCGTTCACAAAAGATTGTTATATATTGTCAAATTATAGTTCAGTCTCCATCCCAAATAATTCATCCACTCTATATCCTAAGAATAAAAACATATGGATCATATCTGTCACTTAGGTCATATTTATGAACCTGACTCTAACTTATCACTCTCTTGCATCAATAAGGTCAATTTATCACAATGGTGAGCCAATGTACGACATATGCATTTGGCGTGCAACTATCCGCACCTCTAGGTCTTTACTACTTGCGATTCCATTCATTTGATAAAAGCTAGATAGTAAAGAGATTGATAAACATCATGATCAACAAGATTTGATTGAATAAAAATATAATATATAACAAAAGATTCGATACAAGTTACCTCCAATTCCTAGATTATGGAGTTAGTTCCCCATAATTGAAAATACAAAACATTGAACCATTCTTGAAGAATCTTTCTTCATAGACAAAGAAAAATAATACAGAACTTCTCTCCCTTTTTTCCTAACCTAAAGGGATCTATTTATACCTAATTAATCCTACAACAAGAAGGAAAAGAAAATACAATACAATTACAACACTAAAAAGAATTCAAATAGGATTAAAGGAGGACATAGGTCAGCCCACTTATTCCAATTAAGAAGAGAGTCCACGGTTGAATTGGCTTGGGAAAGCTAATTTTCTGCTTTTGTGCCTTCAAGTTTCCAGCTTTTGCTCTTTGGTCCCTGAAATTCTTCAATTCAACATAAAGTGCCTATATTTTGCACAATTGTCCCAAAAGTCCCTAAAACTATAAAACAACACTAAAACATTTATTAGACAACAAAAACCCCGAGAAATAGCATGATTTAACCTGGAATAATACCCAATAACTGCGTAAAAAACACAGTCATCAGCGTATTTCCTACCATATTAACGGTTGATCCTGATGCAGCTGTCTTTCCTTTTGAGTAACGGAAAGAGTTGGGAGGCGTATTGATTTTTAAAGGCCCAGTCTGTATATCTTCATCGATACGGATCCCGATCTCCACTATTTCTTTGAAATTACTATAGAGGAGATACCGCATGTGCTCTAGGTAAATAGGTTGGAGGTTCTTGATGAACATCCTGGATGACTCAACTGGATCAGGGCTGTCCAATGTTTGAGCTATTTTTCTCTTCCACCTGGCTGCAAAGTCAGCGTAGGTTTCTTTTTATCTTTGGGTACACGCCTCAAGATCTTTTTTATTCTCTGAGGTAGTGTTATCTTTGTACCTACTTAGGAATTCCTCTGCTATATGGTCCCAAGTGCCCATGGTGCTATTATCTGCTAGCATTAGCCATTGCTTAGTAGCCCCTATCAAGGTAAGATGGAAATTGGAGGCCATGGCTTCGAAGCTAGCCCCTCTAGACTGCATGCCGGTAGAATAGGATTTTAGGTGAGAAATAGGGCATCCAGTCCCATCGAATTTTTCTATGTCGGGCATTTTTAATTTTGAGGGTAGTATAGCCAAAGGCTGTAATGCTAATGCCCGTGTAGAAAATTCCCCTTTGTTTAGAAGTTTGAGCACCATTCCTTTTAAGTTCTCCATGTATGTCTCTAGTTTGGTGGGAGGAAGTGTTGGGTTTTGGTACATACTGGAAGGATTGGGGATAGGTGGGTTGATTTCTTGCTGCGGTATTTGGTAAGAATTTTGGGGAGGTAAGTTATTTATGGGTGTTGGGTTTTGGTATATGCTAGCAGGATTTTGAGGAAGTGGGTTATTGTTGGTTTATGTCTGACGACCAGGATCATTAAAAGGTAAATAGGTCGTTACTTGGCCTAGTTGTGTATAGCTTCTGGGGTCCATATGCAGGTTATTTTGGAGTGGATTTGTGATGGAAAATGTGAGGTCATTTGGATTCTGGGGTATATTGGTATTTGGGAAAGGATATGGTGGGTATGGTGAGAAAGGGTTAAAATTTGGGTAATAAGGGTTTGGTGGAATATTTGGGCTTGGGGTACTGGCAGTGTTTGGTGGGTTAGTGTTTGGCTGAGGGTTTGGGTTTAGAGGAGCATGAGAAGTAGATGCTTCTTGAGGGATTGCAGGGAAAGTGGTTCCCTCACCACTGGGCTTTGGACCTTGCATGAGGTTTGTTATTTGGATTAACAAACGGTCATTTCGTGCATCCAAATTCTAGTCTAACCAATGTTGCATAGCCGGAGTCAGAGCGTACCCTGGAGCCCCTGTATATGTACATACCGTAAACTGCTCATTTTCCGCTACCATTCTGCTTAATCTGCAACCTCTGAACTGATTCTGACCTTTTCTGTTCTAACCCATGTATTCTTTAATATGACCCTTGTGCCTGTATCTCATATTAATCGGCCGGTACTATCTCTGCCTTTCCAAATTTGGGCCAGGTTTCTGAGGAAAAGGGGTTTGAAGGTATCAGAAGAGGTTGGTTGAAGGCTTTCTGGGTTATGAATACAGTGTGCCTTTATTATTAATATTTTTTATTATTATTTATTTTCCCTACAATTAATCGAACAAGCACCCGCTTTATTTTGACAGTCTTAGGACTATTCCTGGAATAGTGGATTCTTTCTCCAGAGTATAGGAACCTCGTATTCCACCTGCCTTTTGACTCCCCAAGATCGAACTGATCTCAGGCGAAGGGCCTATACTATTTCCGGGATCCACCATTCAAAATGGTCTTGGTCGAATATCATACAAATTATCGATCAGCCCCTGTGTATTTCTTTATTCATATATTTTTTTCTCTCTTTTTTTTTTTTGCTTCTTTTTTTTTTTTTGCAACAGGGACTGGTCAATAATTCAGAGATATAAAAATCGATCGGTCCACGAAGTGTCCTGAGAAACTATATGCAATTTAACGTTGGCTAATGCAGTTGGTAGGCTGGTCATGGTGTAAGGTAGCAGTTCGGAATATTTCTACAAGCGTGCACGTGTGTACGGTATCTAAAAAGCAGTAAAGTCTTTTTTTCAGATATAAAACAGATATGGCATGTCTTTCTGTTTTTTGTGGATTTTCTCGGCAAATTAGCTTGAGTTCTCGAACGGACGGCGTGAGCAAATAACGGCCATTCAGAACAAGAAATAAAAAGAAAAATGGGGAATCTATCTATTCCTATTAATTACAAATTGGTCCAAATCCCAAAAATAAAATGACATAATGAAATAATATTTTTTTACGAAATAAATAAAGCAAGCAAAATAATAGCAAGATAAAACAGAATAAAGCAATAATAAAATAAAACCTCTATTTTTGTTATTCTGCACGAACTTCTATATTTTTTTGTATTCGTAACGGGACCCGAAACGAAGCTGCTACAAGTTTCACGGTTATTCGCACAAATATATATACCGATATATAAAAATGTGATATTTAAACTGTTGAATAAATATAATAAACATACTTAGCCAAAAGAAAGAAAAACTTGTTTTTTTTTTTATTTTTTTTTGGAAAATGAGTCTAGCCCTCCGTTTTTATTTTCTTTAAAATAAAAACGACGTCCCCAACAGAGTCACCACTGTAAGTGCCCCGATTTTTCTGTATCTCATCCTCCCTTTTTTCGAAGAAAACAAGATTCAGAAAAGACAACGCTCTTTTCATTCCATCTTCCCTTGTTTAGGGGAAAACGAAATTAAAAGTGCAAAAAGAACATTGTAAAGAGCGCGTGGAATACGTCCGGCCTCATTGTGGGCCACTGTGAGTGTCTCGGGTTTTCTGTATCTCATCCTCCTTTTTTTAGGGGAAAACAAGATTCAGAAAACGCAACGCTCTTTTCATTTCATCTTCCCTATTTAGAGGAAAACGAAATTAAAATTGCAAAAAGAACGTTGCAAAGAGCGCGTGGAATACACCCAGCCTCACTGTGGACTCAAAATGTTGTAACAAAGTCGTCATCTTTATTTTAAGGAGAAATAAAGAAAAACCAAATGTAACCAGATTTTGTAAAAAAGGGTTTGGAGGCCAAGTTACTAGGTGGGAAGGTGTTAGGCACACAGCTCGCCCTTTTGGTCTCAAAACAAGTTTTTTGGCTAAAGTATGTGATAAGCTTTTAATTTTCTTTTATTTTCATTATTTTTCGAAATTTTATTGTTTATTTTGAGCTTTGGTTAATAATTAATTACATTTGAGATTCTATTTTTTATGTATTTTGTGCTTCATGTAGGTATCTCAAAGATATTTGAGGTTGTATGGCTCAATTCATGCAAATCGAGGCAATTCCGGGCATTAATGTTAAATTTTGATGCGTGCCCGTTAAGTCCGTCAAAGGTTTCAAAGGGCACCAACCTAACGGAGGCTGAAATCACTAACTGAGGACTGATTTGAAAGAGCTGGAGAGGGAAGGACTTCGGCAGCAACATTGAAGACTCTAGGGGCACCGGCGCAATTATATGAAAGTCGCATTTCATTAATGCGTTGTCCACTCCTCAGCCAGCCACGTCGCCTGTTCCCACTAGCGCGACCCGTGCGTCCTGCTTCCGGATCCGGATCCTGCCCGCGCCCATCCAACCCATCCAGCCCTCAATCCGGCCCACTTTATCTCACAGCCACCTCCCATCTTCACCTGGGTTAACCCGCAAATTCTCCCTTGGTTCAGCCTTGATCCAGCCGCGACCCAAGCGCCCTTTTCTTCTCCTTTTTGCCCCTAATCCTCCTTTGCTCTTCCCATTTTGCCCTTATTTTGTGAGTCCCTTTGTTGCCTTCATTTTATCTCCTTCCAGCCGACATTTTTGGGAGATTCAGGAACGAGCAGCCTTCAGTTTTAGGGCAGTAGCCCTAAAACTCTTCAACACCATTAATTTAATTCTTCCATCTTTCCACCAAAATCAAAAAATGCATCCATTTTGAAGGCTTGGAGCATCAAATCAAGGGTCAAGGGAGCAAGATTAAGTGAAGTCAACCCAAGAATGCAACATTAATTGGTTTAATTCTTCCACCTCTTTAATTATTTTAATGTTGTAATTTTTGGAGAAACTTTGCATTTATTTTGATACTTTGATGATGAGCTAAATATATTTTTGGATTGTGATTATTATCTATGTTGAATGTGATGTTTTAATTTAATTTATCTCTATTTGATGTATTACTCATATATTTTTGGTTATTATCATTGTGTGCTTAATGCTTTTAATGAAGTCATGAATCATTAAATGAACCCTAGAATGATAGGATACGAAGCGAAAGCCCTTCCTATTATTCCGAAAATCGTGATAATTGTTTACGTCTCTAAGGCACACCGATTGTCGAAGGCCGTAGATAGTCATTGGGTGCTTGATCTACCACGCGGCTATTTTCTCCCCTAAGCTATGTGTTGCGAGGATATGAGCCCGTAGCAAGGATGAGTGATAGCTAGATTTTCTATATGTAGCGAAAGCCCGTAGAAAATATTAGTGCGCACCCGACTACCGAAAATTTGAGTTAAGAAAAATAGAGAGAGTTAAATTAAACATTGGCTAGACTAGAAATATCACAATCCTATTTTTTTTTTAACCTTGATTTGATGTTGCCGCCGTTTCACTGTCGCGTTAATTTAGTTTATTTTCTTGCCTTTATTTTGTTTAGTTTATTTTTATTTTTAAATCTAATTTCCGTTAGCTTAGATAAAATTAGGTGTGCCCAATTTTAGTACTTATGATTTATTTCTAGCTCTATCCTCGTGGGATCGACTCGTACTTCGAACTTTATTACTTGTTACGACCGGGTAATCTTGCCCGAGTTGCGTTCGCGCACATCAAGTTTTTGGCGCCGTTGTCGGGGATAGATTTCTAGAATTTATCTTGATATTAATACCAAGCTTGCCTAATTTTAATTTAAGCATTTTTTTTTTTTTTCTCTATTTGCTTTAATTTTAGTTGTAGTTAGTTTTTGCTATCTTTTAGAGTAGTTTTTTTATATAGTTCTTTTGCATTTGATCTTGTTTATCTAGTGAGTGTTCTTGTAGCTAGCTTGAAGCGATGGTTTGGAACAATGTAAATTGGGACTTTGATCAAGGGGCATGGAATGAAATGCCGGGAATTTATGAGAATGAGATGGCGTCAACCGAGGCTATGAATTATACTCCGGTCCATCCGAGCTTGATTTGTGAGAATTGTTATGGAAATCATTTGGTATAAGCCATCAAGCTCAATGTCCCTCCTCAAGATTGGGAAGCTACAATGCGGAAATTCGGTGTTGCCCTTGAAGAATCACCTCAAGAAGACCTTCAACTCAATGCCGAGGAAAACCCAATGGAAATGGAGCTTTGCAATGATCTCTCTCTCACTAATGAGAGTGAAATTTTGAGTATCTTGGGACAACCTCACTTGGAAGCGCCTCAATCTCATATCCATGTCGTGGTGGAAGATCAAAGTATAGAAGCTTGTGAGTATGAATTGTTTTAGTCCTTCTCTTGTGCTTCATTGGCTTGTACCGCGTTCTAAAAGAGTTGTGCATTAGGCAAAGAGCTACAGTACACATGGTATTATTGGGCGCCACCCATGGGGGGAGTGGGCGCCACGCCAGGTATGAGTGTTGGTGGCGCCAGGGTCCTTTTTCAGCCTCCTTTTTGACACTTAGGCCCCCTGCACTTCAATGTTTGTGCATCCTACTTTTTATTTTGCATTTTAAAACCCTATAACTTGACATTCTTTAATGTTTAACAGATCTTGATATCTCATGTCATGTTACATACCAGAGGTACGAAATTGGCGTGTCTACAACAACGTAACGTAACGTTACGTCTTATCATAACACAACGTTACATCTTATCATAACACAATGTAACGTAACGTTACGTCTTATCATAACAAAACGTTACGTCTTATCATACCACAACGTAACATAACGTTACGTCTTATCATAACACAACGTTACATCTTATCATAACACAATGTAACGTAATGTTACATCTTATCATAAAACAATGTTACATCTTATCATACCACAACGTAACGTAACGTTACGTCTTATCATAACACAACGTATTATCTTATCATAACACAACGTTACATCTTATCATAACACAACGTTACATATTATCATAACACAACGTAACGTTACGTTACGTCTTATCATAACACAACGTAACTGTGGGTGCCCCTAATTCTCTCGGATCCCACGCGCCCTTTGTTAGGGGAACGCGGCATGTGGAAGGACATCATGCTTTCCATTCCATCCTCCCTTGTTTAAGGGAAGACGAAATTAAAAGTGCAGAAAGAATGTTGTCAAAAAGCGCGTTGAATACGCCTCGGTCACCTGAGTGAGCTTTGGTCCATTATGAGAGCATTGGATTTCTCTGTATCTCACCCTCCCTTGTTTAGGGGAAGACAAGGCACAGAAAATGCATCACCCTTTTCATTTTCATTGTCCCTTGTTTAGGGGAAAACGGGAAAGTGCAAAAAACGAATGTTGCGAGCCTCACCATAACTTTAGGCTCATTTTGGATCGCTATGAGTGCTTTGGGCTTCCCCGTATCTCATCCTCCCTTGTTTAGAGGAAAACAAGATGCAGGAAATGCATCACCCTTTTCTTTCCCATCGTCCCTTGTTTAGGGGAAAACGGAAAAGTGCAAAAAAATGATGTTGCGGGCCTCACTGTGATCCAAAATGTTTAAAACAAAGTTGTCATCTTCATTTTAAGGAGAAATTAAGAAAAACCAAAAATAACCAGAGTTTGTAGAAAAGGGTTCGGAGGCTAAGTTACGAGGTGGGAAGGTGTTAGGCACCCAACTCGCCCTTTCGGTCTCAAAAAATATTTTTGGCTAAAATATGCTTTTTGTTATATTTATCTAGCAAATGAAATAAATCATTAAAAAGCAGATAAATCTGAATTTACACTATTACAGACTTGCAGCCGCCTCCTTCCAGTAATTACAAATACATTTAGAAATATTTGGTCATAATAATGGCTCTTTTTAATCTTATTTTCTATAAAAATCCGGGCATCACAACTGCTTATATTTTTTACATTGGGCGGATGAAAATAGCATTTTTTATATATAAAAACTTTTAAAGGTTTACCTTTAAGAGCATGAGGTACACTCGCTCTGTCCTTCCGGGAGAGGAGTCTTTTTCTCTTCTTTGCCGTTCGCGAATAACCGCTTCGAAGTTGCTTTTGGGCCCGTAAAATGGGCGAGGAAACAACTAAGCTTGCGTTTTCTTTGTTGTTTGCTTCTTCTTTGGTGGAAATCGAGCAGAGCAACTGCTTGCTTCTGGCGAATTTCGCCTTTGGATTCGGGCAGAGCAACTGCTCTTTTTGGAATTTTTGGACCGGGGGAATAGGGTGGAATCTAGCTGGAGGGCTAAGGCTCACTTTGACCAATTGGTTTTGAGTTTTGAGGAGATCTGGCTGAGCTTCGAGACTTATAGGAGGAGGGGAACTCTCAGCGCTCTCACTGCGTAAACTTTCAGCGGTGCGTTACTGCGATTTGGTGTGTGAATTTCTGAAGGCGGAGCCTTCTATTTATAGGCCGAATGAGGGATTCCTTCATCATTAAGATTTTTCTTTCTAAGCTTCATCGGCTTGTACCGCGCGCTTGAGAGAGTAATAATTCTCAAATCGGAAGAGCACAAATACCGTTTAGGCGCCGAACCCCTAAGAAGTGGGTGCGACTTCCATTTTGCATGTTGGCGGCGCCTACACTATTCATGGGTGGCGCCAGCTCCTTTTTTGTTTCGATTTCTGACACTTTGGCCCCCTGCAATTCACTATTCATGCATCCTTTCATTTCTTTTGAATTTTTTTGCAATCTAAACCCTGTAATTTGACATTTGTTAGTGTTTAACAGGTCTTGATATCACATGTCATGTTACATACCAAGGGTACGAAATTGGGGTGTCTACAGAGCCCCTCAACGATGGAGTTTACGGGTAACCCGAAGCTTACTGAGTAAACGAACATCGTTGATAAGAAATAGACCCTCAAATTTCGTGGAAATTAAAATGGGGAGAGATGCAAATGCGGCAATTTATGATGCAACGGTTTATAATGTAGTAGCTCCAATATCACATACCCTGGACATATTTAGTCGGTTGTAACAGGTTATCGTAGTTTCTAAGGAGATATGCAAATTAAATGCTCTGATGGTCGGACCTACTGAAGTAGGCTGCCTACGTATCCCTTAATAAAAGGAATCAGACCAAACGTAGCTCGGCCTCAAGCAAACAAACAACAACACTGGATGGTGCGTTTCGCCCAGCATAGGCAAAACTGGTGGAAACTTTTAAAACGCGTTTTTCCCAGCATAGGGAAAGCGATGCCACTTTTTCAAAACGCACTTTCCCCAGTATAGGGAGAGCGATAGAACTTTTTCAAAATGCACTTTTCCCAACATAAGGAAAGCGATGCTACTTTTGAAAACGGGCTTTCCCCAGCATAGGGAAAGCGATACTACTTTTGAAAACGGGCTTTTTAAAATGGGCTTTCCCCAGCATAGCGAAAGCGATGGAACTTTTTAAAACAGGCTTTCCCCAGCATAGGGAAAACGAGGAAAAGCGATGCAAATTTTTTTAAAAAAAATGTGCTTATCCCAGCATAGGAGAAGCGATGCAGATTTAAAAAAAACGTGCTTATCCCCGCATAGGAGAAGCGATGATTATGAATCGTTGTGGCAGAATGCTGTCGATGATCGGCTTGTGTAGCTTTTGATGATGCTGCTAAGGATCTTTGGGAGGTGATCCTTGGCGAGATGTTGGCAGAACATTTATAGGTCGATGCGGCAGAAGACCTGAGAGGATGCAGTAGAAAGATGCAAGCATGCGAATGAAACTTTCTTTTTTTTAAAAATGGACTCTTGAATGTGCATGTGTGTCATCCGTTTCTTAAACATGTTAAGACAAGATGGGTCAGGGGATGCAAATGTGATAAGAGAGGTTAGGATGCGGCTTTTGGCTTTGAATGGTTATGTGTATAGGAGTTGATGGTGATATTTGAAATGAAGGTGAATGGAGTGTTAGGTCACTTTTCAGTCTTTTAACTGGTGCATTATTCAAAAAAGGAATTCAATCAAGATTAGTGAGTCCTACTAATCGATGCCTCGGAGGGACCACTTTTTTTCTTTTTTTCTTTTTTTGTGCTCTAACTTTTACCTAGGCCGCCCTTTCGGGTTTTTCAACCTAGCAAGCTTTTACCTCATAGGGAGTCGGTCTTTCAATGCATGCAATGATAACCCGCTTATTCTTGAGCGATCACGGTTTTGTAGCTTCTTCGTTTCTTCAGGCAAGATGGAAAGGACATCTGTTTTTATAGATGATGAGCCTTTATCTATCCAATGAGTTTGGCGGGAGAAGCCCCAGGATGACTCGATGAACCATATTTTGTAAGATGGGATGGGTAAGTTCCTGAAGAGATTAACTGGAGACAGCCCCAGAAAGACTCGATTTGGAGAGACTTTTTGTGGGAGACAGAAATGAGTATGCTCAAAGAAAAAGGATGACTCTAATGGACAAAAGAAGAGTCATGATCCAGAGTTTATTGTCGAGTATCACAAGTTTCATGGACCCTATTTAATGTTTATATTTTGATAATTTTATATGTTTTTAGCAAGGAGTTCTGTTCTGGACCCAGATCACGTTATAATTGATTGAAACAGAGCTATAAGTGGCAACTAGGTTAGGATATAGTGTTTAAGTATTTGGGTTGAATTAGCTTTAGGGTTGAGGATTTGATTGGCCTCTTTCTCAAAGGCATTTTGGACTGTGGATTTGGTTATTTCCGGAAAGGCGATCGCAAAGCGATCATTGACTGGCCTTCTAGGCTGTGGGTTTGGATAGGAAATTGGTTTCTGGATCTGGTTGTGGGTATGATTGAGAGATTGGCTTTTGGCTTTGGTTGTGGGTTATGGGGTTGTCCAAGAGTGATTGGTTCCCCTTTTTTTTGTTTTTGTTTTTTTTTTTGCGAGAGAGAGATTTTGAGGAAATTTCTCAGGAGAGGCTTCTTTTTTCTTATTCTCTCTCTTTTTTTTAATGCATAGGCCTCTCTTCTTTTTTTCTTTTTTTTTTTATTTTCAACCTTGCACCTTTTTTTCTTTTTTCCTTCCTCTCTTTTTTTGTTGATCTCTCGGAGCAATTTGGGAGAGTGATTGAAGAGATATTTGCCTTTTCTCTCTTGGGATAAAAAGGTGGTTACTCTTGATGGATGTATATATATAAGGGTGGAGTAGCCCCAGTTTTGGGAAGCTGGATCTTAGAGATGGTTAGGCTTTGGTATATGGTTTTTTTGTTTAGGTATTTGGAAGAGGTTTGGTGTATGGTTGGAAGCCCCTAGTGTGCCATTTAATAGCTCGATCGCAATGGGTCGAAGATGACCTTTTACCAAGACAGAAGGTTGCTTTATCGAACTTACATTTTTAATGGTTTATGGGTCCATATCTTTGAAATGACTCATCATCAACTCGTGTAGTTTTATCATGTTTTTACCTGAGTCGACTCGTCCTTTTTTTATAACAGATACTTCGACGATAGATGGTGCTCAGAGATCAAGAAGAAGACTCGACAAGCTAGTAAGAATTTGTCAGATTCAAATATAGATAAATACCTTTTGGAAAGCTTGATTTGATGACTTGGTTGGGCTTTCGAAATAACGGAGACCAAATAGATTCGTGAGCATACTCTTGCAAGGATGGGCTGTAGGCATCAATATGGGCAAAATAGATACCCATGGGGTTTGAAAACCCCTAGTCATGAATTGTTGCGTATGATCCTTGAGTTGCCTAACTTTTCTGGATTTTCCGGTTTTCCAGACTTTTCTACTTTCTTAGCTTCTTGGCTTTCCCAACTTTCCTTTCTTCCTTGGCTCCCTATTGGTCCTTTTTTTTTAAATTCCGATTTTTTTTCTCTTCTTTTTTTTTCATTCTTTTTTTTAATTCTTTTTTTTTAAGTGGTAGACCTTGACATCTCAAATAGCGGTGAGCAGCACAGCCCATGAGCCCGTACAGCCCGCTGTGCTCGTCTGTGCCCGGCCCAAAGTACCCGTGCCCATGGGCTGATACATAGTGCTGGGCTTTAGAGATATTAGATGCCCGCGGGCTCGGGCACACCCGGGCCTTCAAGTTCTAATGCCCATCTAAGCCCGGCCCGGCCCGGCCCATCATCACATTATGTTTTTAAATTTTAAATATATTATAATTATACAATTACTCTATTATTTTCTATTAATATTAGATAATAGATATATTATATATAAAATTATATATAAACCAAATCACAAATTATATTATTATAAACTACTATAATATAATAATATATTATACACTAAGTTACTAAGTACTAACATCTAACACTAACAGTAACCTATAACAATGTAACATAAAAGAATTAGATTTACAGATTAGTCAATTAGGCAATTATAATATTATATTATTATATGGTGATATACCAAAAGGTAAACTAGCAATTAGCAAACAGACAAAGTGAAACCCTAAAACACAAATTGACTGCTAGTGCTACCGTCTACCTGCCTTCAAGCCTTGCCTACCTTCGTTAGTTCGTTGATTCGTTCCTTCGGTTTCGTTCGGTAGCTTAAAACACAATTACTCTATTATTGTTTGTTCCTGCTAGACTTGAGTCCTTGACTGCTGGCCTAGCAGATTAAAGGACGCACTGACGCAGCACTGCAGCAGCCATTCGCCGGCTCATTCTCGCCATTCGCCGCTGCTATAAGCCGTCGCCGTCGCAGCCCCTCGCTTCGTCGTCGTAGCAGGTTAGTTAAACTTAATCATGCTTTGTCTCCTTCTCTGTCTTTCTATATGTTTCTCTCTCTTATAGTAAATTAAAAAACATTGATAGTGAACTAGATTAGTAGATTGTAAGATGTTGATGCTTGATAGTTAATACTAGGTCAGTAGGTTGAATTTTTTACTTTTTGTTTACTTCTTTAAATTATTTTCCTTAATTCTTTTTGCTGCCCTATGTAGATTGTAATATGTATTACTATTATTTGATTTATTTCCAATTAGGGTTTTGTTTTGTGTTGGGGATTTTGCATTTATAGTTTGTTTCCTTTATTTTATTTTATTTCTGGTTAATGTTTTGTTTCCTATAAAGCTTTTAAAAAAAAATTGTTTATTTTGCACACTCATATTTGTGTTTTGTCTGCCAAAATGCTTACCAGTAAATGCCTTGAATCTTTGATGTTGTAATTGTCTAGTTGTTAAATTTTTTAAATGTTTCTTCTTGATATTGAAGGTCCTACATTCATATTTGTGTTTTGTCTTTTTTTTTTCTTTTCAAAAATGGAAACCGAAACTGATAACAAACCAAATAGTGAGAAAAATGTTGAAAAAAATTCAAAGGATGTGATTGATGTAGATGGGGAGCCATGTGATACTAAGTTCAAGTCTTGGGTGTGGGATCATTTTAAAAGACCTACAATGAAACCTTATCCGGGAAAGATTTATTGTCCATATTGCAAGAAAGAATTTACTTTCAACACTAGCAAGAATGGAACAAATGCTATGGGTAAACATTTAAAGCAAACTTGTAAAACATCACCTTGTTATGTGGGTTTAAAAGGGGTTACAAATGATGAAAAAAGATAGAAAACTTTGCAATTCAAGAGTGAGGCAAAAGAGGGGGGTAATGGAACGAGCATCACAAGTTGAGAAACTGGATCATTGAATGTATGTGATTCTTGAAGAGTATTGATTAATCAAGAATGAATTCATCATTTGTATTCATATAATCTATATTTCTATATATCTCAAATACAATGTTATCCTGCTATATATACGGCTAAGCTAGGGATTAGGTAGAAACAGAAAAACTAATCTTGCCTAACATTCACAACTGACATAACAGCTTCTTAACCAAACATCCACTCGCTACCCCTCAAGAATAGAGGAATTACACTCGATACCCTTCTACTCTCATTGAATCTTCTGGACTGTGCACTTGGGCCCCTTGAACTTTGATTTGATCAGCCTCTCCATTGTGTGTCTGTATGTTAACATCCCCCCTCAAGTTGGAAGGCTGAATAAATAGGTTGAGGACTGGCAACTTGTACAGAAGATGTGAGAATTGAGGAGAAGGCAGAGCCTTTGTAAACAAATCTGCAGGTTGCTCAAGGGAGGCAATGTATTTGGTTGATATTAAGCCTTTTTGAAGCATTTCTCTGACCAAGTGGCAGTCTATGTCAATATGTTTGGTCCTTTCATGGAATACATGATTGACAGAGATGTGAATGGCAGATTGATTGTCACAGTATAGATGAACTGGTAGTTTAGGGGAGATATGAAAGTCTTTAAGGAGGGAGATTAGCCATTTGATTTCACAACAGGTGTCAGCCATACTTCTGTATTCAGCTTCAGCTGAGGATCGACTGACAGTTGGTTGTTTCTTGCATTTCCAGGATACAAGTGAGCTGCCTAGGTAAATGCAGTAGCCTGACAAGGATTTTCTGGTGATTGGACAGGCAGCCCAGTCTGAGTCACGGTATGCTTTTAGATCTGTGGATGAGTTAGAGGGAAAGAGTAGACCTTGACCAGGAGCACCCTTGATGTATTTGATCAACCTCAGAGCAGCTTGCCACTGATGCTCCATGGGATTTGCCATAAATTGGCTTAAAACTTGAACACAGTAAGAGATGTCAGGTCTGGTGACTGAAAGGTAGATTAATCTGCCAATTAGTCTTCTATAGGATGAGGGGTCTGCCAGGGAGGTAGAAGAGGTAATGGCTAGCTTGTGATCTTTCTCAATTGGGGTAAGAGCAGGTCTGGCATTTGTCAGACCACTGTCAGTGATTATCTCCATTGCATATTTTTTCTGATGTAGGCATATCCCAGACTTGTTTCTTGCCACTTCAAGGCCAAGGAAATACCTTAGGGGTCCAAGATCTTTCACAGGAAACACAGATTTGAGATGATCCTTGACTTGAGTGATCAGATTAGAACTGGAGCCTGTAATGAGAAGATCATCTACATAGACAAGAAGAGCTATGAACTGAGAGTTAGTGTTAAGGCAGAAGAGAGTATGATCATTTTGTGACTGTTTAAACCCATAGTTAATGAGAGTGGTGGATAGTTTCTCAAACCACTGTCTTGGTGCCTACTTTAGGCCATATAGGGACTTGGATAGTTTGCAGACAACAGAAGATGGTTCTTGAGTTTGATTAGGGTGGTACCCAGGGGGAAGATCCATGTACACTTCTTCATGAAGATCTCCATGAAGAAATGCATTGGATACATCAAGCTGTGATATGGGCCATTGTTTGGCAGCTGCAGCAGCCAGTAGCACTTTGACAGAGGTCATTTTTGCTACTGGTGAGAATGTTTCAAAGTAGTCAGTCCCTTCAATTTGAGTGTAGCCTTTGGCTACAAGCCTGGCCTTGTATTTGTTGATGGTACCATCAGCATTGTGCTTAATTCTGAAGGTCCATTTGCAGCCTACAGTTTTCTTGTTGGCTGGAAGGGTTTGAAGGGTCCAGGTGTTATTATTTTCTAGGGCCTGTAGTTCTTCAGTTATAGCCTGGCACCATAGGGGATCTGTGATAGCCTGTTGATAGGTCTTTGGTTCATGTAGAGTAGAGATGTTGCAGGAGAAATTTCTGTATGATGTGGAAACATTGGCATGGTTGCAGTATCTGGTGATAGGATAGGGTGTTGTGCAGTTAGTTGAGGGTTGAGTAAGGTTGTGAGGTAGGTTGGTGTAATCTTTGAATTTGGTAGGGATGGTTTTGTGCCTTTGGGGTCTGGAATGTATAGATGGGAGAGTGTGGTTAGTGTCATTGATAGTGGGAAGATGGGGTTCAGTTTGGCTATCTTCTGTGTATTTGTCAATGTCAGAGATATTGGTAGAGTTGTTAGGTTGAGTGGAGATAGGATTTTCTTCTTCAAGGATGGGGTTGGAGGTGTAGGTAGGAAATAGGTTCTCCTGATAGGGTTGAGCAGGTTTTTCTTGGAAAGGGAATATTGTTTCATAAAAAACAACATCTCTGCTGTAGAAGACCTGATGAGTGTTGATGTTATACACTTTGTAGGCTTTTCTATTGCTGGGGTACCCAATGAAAATGCATTTTTGGGCTCTAGGGGATAGTTTGTCCCTATTGTGAGAGAGGGTTGAGGCATAGCATAGGCATCCCAGGGTTCTTAGATGATTGTAGGAGGGAGGAGATCCAAATAGGAATTCAAAAGGAGTTTTGAATTTTAGGACAGAACTGGGTAGTATGTTTATCAAATAGGTGGCAGTGAGAAGGCAGTCACCCCAAAATCTTTTTGGGAGGTTGGCTTGGAACCTTAGGGCTCTGGCAAGTTCAAGGAGGTGTCTGTGTTTCCTCTCAGCTCTTCCATTTTGCTGAGGAGTGTCAACACAGGTGCATTCATGTAAGAGGCCTTGTGATGCCAATAGGCTCCCAACACCATCATTGAGGAACTCAGTACCATTGTCAGTTCTAAGGTGTTTGACATTAGTCTTGAATTGGTTTTTGACCATGTTGAGGAAGAACTGAAGAGTTTGATGGACCTGTGATTTGGCTTTTAGAAGGAAGGTCCATGTAACTCTAGAGTGATCATCAACAATGGTAAGGAATGATGTGCAGCCATCATAGGTGGCTTTTCTGTAGGGACCCCATACATCACAGTGTATGAGATCAAAGGGATTAGAGCTGTGGGAAGTACTTAGAGGGAAAGGTTGTCTGGTTTGTCTAGACATATGGCAGATTTCACAGTGGACATTAGGAGTAGTGTCAAGATGCATATTAATAGAACTAATGTGTTTTATGGATTGTATATGAGCATGTCCTAGTCTAGTGTGCCACAGATGTAGTTTATTAATAGGCTTTGTAATAGAGAAAGTATTGCTAAGTTTATACAAATTTGGATTAAAGAATTTCTTGCACTCAGAATATACAGTCTTCTTGGGATTGCCTGATTCTGTTGAGAGTAGCTTGTACAGACCACCATCAGATCTACCAATCTTCTTGAATGTCTTTTGAGAAAGGTCCTGAATGTAGCATGATGAGGCAGAGAAAGTTAGGCAGAAATTATTATCACTAATGAGTTTGCTTCCAGATATGAGATTGCATTGGAATTCAGGAGCTAGGTAGACATCTTTTAATGTAATGTCATTTGTCAGGAATACAGTACCTTTGTGAGTTATAGAGGAGGATTTTCCATTAGGTAGGTGGATCATGGTGTTAACAGTAATAGGATTGGTAAGGCATTCAAGGGAGGTGGTGATGTGATGGCTGGCACCAGTGTCAATAATCCAGTCAAGGTGTAGTGATTTTGTGTGAGCTAAGCAGGAATATTTTGGACTGTAAATAGAGTTACCTGACATATGATCCTCAGGTGTGTCCATTTGAGTGGCTGCAGAGTTGGCACTTTTGTTGTTATTGATAAGTAGCATAAGCTGTTGGAGTTGGCCAGGAGTAAAGTAGTCAGAATTGGTGCTAGGATCATCTTTCTTCTTGTTTCCAAGACTTTCTTTGACAGGTTGAGTGACAGCACTGTTGATGGAAGAATTGTTCTTGGCCTTTCCTTTATTTCTTGGCATTAAATCGTCGCTTTGTTCCAAGTGGGTGCGGGCTTTGTTCCATTCGGAAAGCGGTGGGTGCCATGTAGGAAGAAGCATTTTCTCTTTGAGGAAGAAGCATGAGAGTTTTCTCTTTGATGATGGCAAGACTCACCATGGCAACTTTTCCCATTTTCTTGGAGGGGCTTGGGAACTTCTGCATTTCTTGATTTGTTGAACTTTTGTGGCAACTTTTCCCATGAGGCAGGAGATATTTTCAAGGGTGCTTTGTATCCTTTGGCCCTCTTCCAAAATAAGCATGGAGACAGCCTTGATTACAGTGGGAAGGGGATGCATTCTAAGAATTTGTCCCCTCACATCTGTGTACCTTTCTGATAGGCCCATAAGAAATTGGGTTAATTTGGAGATGTTGTCATGTTCCTCTTGAACATTGACAGCCCCACAGATGCAGTTACATGTACATTTGGGCTTTTCAAGTAGGTTTGTAAGTTCATCCCAGAGACCCTTAAATTTGGTATAATAGGCATTGATACTTAGGTCCCCTTGTGTGCATCCCCTGTGTGCGTATGATGCTTTTATGCTTTTATGCTTGAAAGATTCTTTGGGGCATCACTGTGTGTGAATCTTGTGATGATGTCTTCCCATATCTCATGAAAGCGGTTGTGAGATAGACAATGCTTTGTCTAATTTCTGAGTTTAGAGAATTTAACCAAGAAACTACCATGCTGTTGCATCTTTCCCAGACACTGATATACTTAGAGGGAGGAGTAGGTTTCTTGTTCAGACCTCTAACCATATCAAGCTTGTTCTTGGCTGAGAGTGCAGTTGTGATGGATATTCTCCATTGATTAAAGTTGGAGTTGGTTAGGGTTTCAGTGACAAGAATCATCCCGGGATGATCATTGGGATGAAGATAGAGAGGGTGATTAGAATTTAGTTGAAGGGTGGATTCGGGTAGATCATAAACATCTGCAGTGGTACTGGAACTTTCATCTTTTGTGATTTTAGAGATATCTCCAGAAGTGGGATTGGTCATAGTGAAGAGTAAAATGGGAATTTAGATTTAAAGAGTAATTGCACAGAAAGGGAAGAGGATTACCAGATTGTCATTGAGTGCGAGATGTAGGAAGAGTGGGATCAACCATGCTCTGATACCATGAGAAACTGGATCATTGAATGTATGTGATTCTTGAAGAGTATTGATTAATCAAGAATGAATTCATCATTTGTATTCATATAATCTGTATTTCTGTATATCTCAAATACAATGTTATCCTGCTATATATACGGCTAAGCTAGAGATTAGGTAGAAACAGAAAAACTAATCTTGCCTAACATTCACAACTGACATAACAGCTTCTTAACCAAACATCCACTCGCTACCCCTCAAGAATAGAGGAATTACACTCGATACCCTTCTACTCTCATTGAATCTTCTGGACTGTGCACTTGGGCCCCTTGAACTTTGATTTGATCAGCCTCTCCATTGTGTGTCTGTATGTTAACACAAGTTATGTCTTTAATCAAGAGAGGGCTAGAAAGGCTCTAGCTAGGGTGTGCATAAAAGATAATAGACCATTTAGTATTGTGGATGATGAGGGGCTTAGAGAAATGTTTTGGGAATTAAACCCCAACTTCAAAATTCCCTCTCGTTGGACGGTTGCTAGAGATTGCTTGCAAATTTACAAAAAGGTGACTAGAAAATTGAAAAATCTTTTGAAGGAGCAAAGAGTATCTCTTACTACCGATACTTGGTCATCATGTCAAAACATCAACTATATGTGTCTCACGACTCATTGGATAGATGATGATTGGATTTTGAAAAAAAAATATTGAATTTTTGTACAATTTCGAATCACAAAGGGAAAACAATCGGGAAATTGGTTTATGATTGCTTGAAAGAATGGGGTATTAATCAGGTTTTCACAATTACAGTTGACAATGCTTCATCTAATGATGGTGCCATTAAGTTTTTGAAACATGAACTTAGTGGGTCAAATGCCATATTGGACTGTAAGTTTTTGCATTTGAGATGTTGTGCTCACATTCTCAATCTTGTTGTAGGGAAGGTCTTGAGGAACAAAAGGAGAAAATTGTGAGAATTCGAAATGCCGTAAGATATGTGAGGTCATCTCCTGCAAGGCTTGCAAAATTTGAGTCATGTGTTCAAAAATTAGGCATAAAGTGTAGTAAAAAATTGTCTCTTAATGTTGATACTAGGTGGAATTCAACCTATTTAATGCTAGAGACCGCCATAAAATATGCCAAGGCTTTTGATAGGATGTGTAATGACTCCAATTATGATGATTATTATCTTGGTTGGGATGAGGAAATTTTTGAAGTTAATACAAGAAAGAAGAAAAAGAAAACAAAGGTTGTGGGTGCTCCAACTTTGAAGGATTTTCAAAATGTTGGTTATCTTGTTGATTTCTTGCAATTTTTTTATGAAATGACATTGAAGATCTCGGGGTCAAAATATTCAACTTCAAATTTATTTTTTGGTGAGCTTGTATCTTTACAATGTAAGTTGGGAAAATTGTGTATGAATAATGATGATCTAGAAGCAAGAGAAATGGCTTCTAAAATGAGGGGAAAATATGAAAAATATTGGGAGAACATGGAAATATGAATTTCTTGTTGTATGTAGCGGTGGTTTTAGATCCTCGTCATAAGATGACTTATGTGAATTATTGCTTTAAACGAATGTATGGGAAGGATGAAGGAAGAGTTAAGGAAATGGGGGAAAGAGTGATTAAAACTTTGATTGAGTTGTATGATCATTATAAAAGCAAAGAGGTGAAAAAAAAATTGGATGATGGTTTTATGGGTTCTCATCAAGTGTCAGTAAAATGGAAGTTGATGATTTGGAGGATGGTTTCTTAAAACATCTTGAGGAAGAAAATGATATTGGCAAAACGGAAGTTGACATTTATTTGGGGGATCATGTTGAAAATGAAAGATTAATGGGTGAGAAGTTTGATTTGTTAACTTGGTGGAAAAACAATTCTTCAAAATTCTCAATCATTTCTCTAGTTGCAAGGCATGTTTTGGCCACGCCAATTTCTACGGTTGTAAGTGGTCGGCATTTAGCACGGGAGGGAGGGTGATAGATCCTTTTAGGAGTTCACTTACTCCTAAGACGGCGGAGGCTTTAATATGCACACAAGATTGGATTCGTGCGTCCCCAGTTGATATTGAGAGCTAATGCATTCAAATACAAGTTTTGGAGGAATTGCAAGACGAACTTGAGAAGATTGAATTTGGAAAAAATTGTCAATTCTTATTAATTTTTGCTTATTTACTTTGTCAATTAGATGTTCTTATTTGACATTTAATTTTTTTTTTCTTATAGATGAATTGAAAAGTCAACCCATATCTTTTGAAAATTATTTTGAGGATGATTGATTGGAGATGATAAGTTAAGAAAGGTAACATTTTTTACTTGTTTTTACCTTATTAATTTGTTGTATTTGTTATCATTAACATTCAGTTTTATTAGAATATTAATGGATCGAGTAAAATGTGGTATTTTGTTTAGGTGTATTAGAGCTTACTGCTCCTTGGACCTTGGTTGCTGCTAAAGGATTGCTTGTTGGCTTGCTGCTCCTTCATCTATCTGCCCGTATATGAGAAACTATGAGTTGTGGTTTTGTCATGGTTTTTGGATAATTGTTAATGTTCCTTATTCACCTCTTCTTAGTTGATGTTCAGGATAATTGTTTATTGTTATTGTTGATTAGAATTTGAATGTAATCAGTATATGAGACTATTAGAGTATGTTCAGTACCAGAGATGAGACTATTAGAGTATGTCACTATAAGACTATGAGTCATTGAGTTGTGGTTTAATGGTTTTGAGAAGATGTACCGCACTACTGCCCGAGCAATCTAACCTCTATTAGTCTATTATATAATTACATAATACATAGTGTAATTTTTGTGTATAGTCACAGTTTGGATTTGGAGGAACTAGGTAGGTGAGTAGGTGTCATGTTTCAGGTTCAGCTGCGAAGACTTTTATAATTATATTGTGTAATTTTAAAAACATGAAAATCAATCGGAGAGCCCATCTAAGCTCGTGCCCGCCCGTGCCCATTCAATGCCCGTTCACTGATGCCCGTGGGCTTGTCTACGGTACTGGGCTTTTTAAAATGATGTCCGCTGCCATATGGGCCTATACTGTGCATTACCAATGCCCGCGGGCTTAGGGCCCGTGCACACCCCTATTACTTGATGTCGATTAAGAGACCAACACAATCCACTAGTACTACCATTAAACTCTCACTGGAATCATTCAATAAAATTCAAGAAAAGGAAACCTAAAGACGAACCTGAATCCAAATACGTCCTTCGCAGAGTAACAAAGTAGAGGAAATTTGGAAAAAGGCAATACTGGGAAGAGCAAATCGAAAATTAGAAAATCAGTGACAGTTTGCAAATTGAACTAACTTGAAGAGGAAAACGAAGAGGATATTTAAGATATTCAACATAAGGGCATTAGGAAATCAATTAAGAGGAAGGGTATAATAAATATTTCCATTCAAATATGGCTATATATGACTATTTTCTATAAGTGTAGTTATTTGTGTAACCTACCTCTTTTTTATAGCCGAATATGAAGATACCCCTATTTTATAGGTGTTGTATTGAGTATTGCCCTATAGATAAATACAAGGAGAATAATTTTCATGATGGAAAAAATAATGTGAATATTAAAACAAGAATAATGCTAGAGTCACTCAATGAGTACTCAAATTTGTGTATTAACTGATGTGGCATCTTATGTATCATATTATTAACATAACTATTTACCTCATAGTGGAGCCCATAAAATGTTAAATAAGATAACACATTAGAAACCACATCATTTGGTGCACAAATTTGAATACTTATTGAGTGGCTCTAGCATACAAATCAATTTTTTTTTTTTTTTCTCTTCTTTTTTTTTAAAGAGGATCAATAGTGGTTCACCCCCGGTGACTCGAACCCACGACCTATTAGGTATGGGTGAAGCGTCTTACCACTAAACTGCACTTACTTGTCGCATACAAATCAATTACAAGCAAAGAAAAACAGATAATTATAAATTTGAAGCACAACTTCAAATAAGATGAAAAGGAAAACAAAAATAGGCGTTGTGCCTAATTTCAGTCCAGGAACAGATTGAACAATGAACATTTGTTAGATGGTCATCAGCAAAACTTCCCAAAGACCTTGACAGTTGAGGTATATCCTGCTTCCACTCCGCTGGAATGAAGTTACTTTAACTCTACCTGTAAATTGTAATGTACATATCTAAGCAGATACTGTCGTTGCTTCTTCAGCTTGTAAGCTCGCATAATATTTGACCAAGACATCCCATCCCCCAGGACACATGAAACCATCAGGAGGGTTCTCCCCACTTCTTGCATAAGCTCTCATCTGAAAATTATATAACAAGTCCAAGCATGAAAAACAAAATTAAGCATAGTATGAAAAAACAGGTTCCCCTCCCCAAGTATGATACCATCTGTAATCGCAAAAACAACCACTTGTTTTGTCACCCGATCCCCAAGTATCCAAACCCTTTAAGCTTGTAAGTACAACGGTGATAACTCCTGGGAAATCAAACTCTTGATCCAAAACAGAGCAATGAAAATGGAAATCTTCTTCAATTTTGAGCTCCTTTCATTTAAAGATAAAACTTTTGGGCTAACATAGTATACCCACACTTGAATGAGTTACTGATTCGGTGATTCCCATACTGGTATAAGCCATAGGCTGAAGGCTATGCAAAAGTTATTTTAAAGATTCCATTTCAGGATGTTCCACTAAAAGAATCATTTATAAGCTTGAGCATGTGATTCCTGCAATGCTTTTATTTTACCCTTAGTGTAGAAAGTAAAACAAATTGGAAGTTGGAACAAGAAGGATTTTTTTTACATTGGTAACTTTCAAGGGTAGTATTGTATTTCTTAAATTTTCAACTAATCAAACCTGGATTTTCAGCTTAATGGAGAGAGTATCTAACCTCAAGCAAAACGATCAGTGTCAGAGGAAACCAGCAGATAATACCCTGCCTCTGTTTGGTATCTTTATACGAGTATTTGTTCTTGTGAAAGTGTCCTTACCAAATCTTTTAACAATGTGTAGTGCTGATTAACTGTCATCCCTGAATTGTATTTAACACAACCGTAAAGTTATAACCTGCTACCAGCAAAGAATTACGTTTTCTTCCCCCTCCCTAAAAGGCTGGACAACACACCCTGAGTAGTGACGTTCATGATATGGTTGGTAGGGAAGAAGGAAATGTAGAAAAATAAGAGGGTTTCCCCTTTCTATCAAGGGGGAAGTGACTAGATTGTCTGGTTGAGTAGCAGGGAGAGACGAAAATGTTGAGGGGTACCATATTTTATAATTTTCTAGTTATAATTAAATGAGTTGGGACTTGGGTAGGGTATTAACTGAATTTTCTTGGTTTTAATTCGACCTAACCTAAAATGGGAAAGAAATGGTGAGCCAGCATTGGAATTCATCCATCCTATTTTCCATTCCCTCCACTTCTCCATCCTACCAAACTAAGGAATATCTCACATTCTCCCTTTTAACATATCATGAGGACCATTAAAATACTTGAGAACATAAGGATTGATTATTTTCTGACCATCCTAGTGCCAAAGGCTTCAACTACTGTGAGGTCTGTTATTGGCAAGGTTCCACTAAAAAAGTCTAATTCCATGGTTCAAACCTGTGCGGCTGTGATGCCAACATCACAATCAGCAACTTTACTCTAGTGACAAAGCTTGCTCTTTGGTTAGTTTCTACCTATTGATTTCATCTGGAAAAAAATCACCTGACTATGGATATTGAGAAGAGATACTCCCTCCCTTTAGATCAAAGAGTCCACTTTCAAAAAGTCAACATTAAGAGATTTATTAGTATCCTTGGAAAATTGATCATTATTACAATTATGTTTGAGCATCCCCCAACAAGGTTATATGACATGTGAAGGGAAAAGTTGAAAGATTATTGAAGGCATAATTATTGAAACTCGACTTTTTAAGTGGACTATTTGATCGGAAAGGAGGGAGCATATAGAACGCATATACAGCACAACCTTAGAGATATGTATAAATGGCAAGAAAATAGACATCATACTTACCTTTGTTCCAGAGATGAAAAGGAAATCCTTAGCACGAGAAGGGTCAAAGAATGCCATCTGCTTATCCACATTGTCATACGCTGCCACCTATAGTGGAATAAATGCTATAATGTTATAAGAGAGAGAGAGAGAGAGAGAGAGAGAGAGAGTATGAAATGAGTTGCTGAAAGTTTCACGATAGAAATGTTTCAGAAATAACCGCCAGCACAGAATATGTCCACTATCAGTTATCAGAAGCTATTTTTATCCTTTCTTTTCTTTTTTGTTTGTTTTTTTCCTCAAGTAACAAGCTAAGTAACAAAACCTACCCTGAATGGCAAGATGTTTAACTTCTCTAGGCCAGGAGCCATACTTAGCACCTTTTTCCCATGATCAGGATCATATAAATCCCTCTTTTCGGTTGGATGGCCCATGCCAGCAGGATCGCGACCAACAATGTAGAAATTAGCACCCGCATTTATCCTTGCCTTAGCATGCCACTGTACTTCAGTTGGACCGGCATAATGCATTGGCGATGGAAATATCGCCACAATGGTAGTTTCAGGGTCAAGGACTCCATCTTCTAGAACCTGAAAAAGAATAAAGTCTTAATCAAAAAGATGAAAATTTAGACAAATATCCTATAACAAAATTAGCTGGATTCCATATAACTCCAATATCTTTTCCAACAGCCGACAGGCTCATAACTCGATAGGGATAACTAACAATGGATTTTAATTATTACAGAAACAAAAAATTATGTCATATAGTAAGAGGAAGACCATAAATTGTACTCCCCACTTTCCGGTCAAAGAGTCGATCTTTGAAGGTCGAACATTTTTAGGGTGTGTTTGGCATGGAGGCTTTTGGGTTGGGTTTTGGTTTTCGGATTTTGGATTTTCATTTTTTAATGATTGAAGAAAAAATAAGAGTGTCGGAGACATAGAGAGAAGTTAATGGGGCCAAAGAGTGAGAAAGTGAAAACCCAAAAACCAAAGTTCTAAAACCTTGCACGAAGAACACACCCTCAAGGATTAAAATGATTTTCCATAGATGCCTATAATTTTATGGATCGAAATAGTATTTTGAAGTATTAAATTGACATAATAAGAGTAAATATGAAAATTCATAAAATTTATTAGTTTATTTTTTGAAACTGGACTCTTTGAATGGAAAATCCCAAAATAGAAATTAGAACTCTTTGTGCTCGGAGGAGGGAGTATTGTTTTGTTATTGTAAAAGAAGTAGCAATTAAACTCATTTTAACAGTTATGGATAGTTTTTTTTTTTAAAAAAATGGAGAGTGTAGTGTGTGTGAGTATATATGCTAGCCAAACATTTTCATGCTATAGCATTTTCAACCAGATTAGATTCACTAGAACAGCGCAGTGCAAATGTTGGACAATAGTACCTTGCTATGTTGTTCCATACGAACATCCAATGGCACATCATCAGCTTTTACAAAACCCCCTAAAGGATGAAGCAAAAGAATTGGATTCTTGTAACCCATTTCCAAAAGTCTCCTGCGTGTATCATTCATTAACAGAGCATGACCATTATGTACAGGATTCCTTAGCTGAAAAGCAAATACTGCATCAGCCTGACGACGATCAAATTCTTTGCGGAGTTGTTGCGGAGAGAGCCTGTAGTGATCAAGACCGTCGTTATATTTGATAGGAGTTAGCACTTCAAGATCTCCACCAATGAGCCAATTCCCAGCAGGTGTGATTACCTCCTCAACATAAGGTAACCCTGGAGCATTCGTTCCCCATGTCCTAGCAATTCTTTCTTCCTTATTATGCCTGTATATTTCAATGCTGCCAGAGAGGAAAAGTGTGAAGAATTTAGTAATTTTAGAGCCAAACTAGATAGTGGACTGAGTTATTTGTGGTTCAATTGATCAATCTAAGGAAATTTGCTACAGAATCAGATATAACATCTGGTGAACCCGATGATAGATAGACATATTTGAAGAAAGTTTGTACATTTGTGTCAGCAAGAGATGGAAACCACACCTGCCAACCCTTAAACATCTTCCAGCAAAAAACCACTGAATGTTAAGGCAATATTTGATGTTCAAACAGAATCCAGATCAGAAGGATACTTTCTTCCACAGTATTTTAAATGAAAATTTCAAGTAACCAGGGTTTGAATTCTTAACCAACCCAATAGAGAGAAAGAACCACCACCCTATGATGGGCACATTAGCACTCGCCGACAAAGTGGCAACTGACATGTACTGACTGAATCACCAGTTCACCATGCTTGTTAATCCCAATGTAGCTTTAGCTCCCAAACCATGAGATCTTTTATCCAAAAACAAACATAAACAATAGAAATGTTTGCTGATTAGTAAGCATTAGGCCGGATTCTAGATGTCTAGAGTAGAAGGCAGTTTGGAGCAAGGTAATTTAAAAGTTACTTGTTTGGTTTATAAAACAACTTGCATGTATTATTTTTCTTGTTAGTAAATATATTTCACGAATTTTGAAAAGAAAATTGACACCAAACTTGGAGCTCCTCATTCTGCCACACGTTTCTTCACAGCATAAGCACGAGGCAAACTAAGAACCCCAGTTGTCTTACATTTATTCATTTACTTAAAATTCTTGCCAATTAATGGGTAGTTTCAAAAAGAACCAAAACCTTTAGGTCTTTGAATTGCAAGAAAGTCGTATGAATTCTCTTTTTCCTTTTTGTTTCGTGTGTATGTGTGGTCATGACTATGGATGCAGGAGAGAGAGAGTTCTAAAAGAATGGCAACAAGGTATCAGTTCTCACATTAAACCCCCTAGGGATATTGATTCAATTAGCACCTGATATTGGTATTTTAAGAAAGTCCTTACACAAGACCATATATGTGTTCAATGTAATTACTAATTAACATATTCAGAAAAATAAAAGAAGACGAAGAAAACAAGCGAGAGAGAGAACTACAAGAATAACCGCGCGAGAACAGAAGTCCACTTAAGAACAGAAATAAACGAGGAAGAAAGCAACGTGGGAATCCCTATAATTATAATGAAAAATCACTCTGAACATAATAACAACAAATATAATACTATTCATTGCATGCCCAAATAATTACTCGCAAAAGATGCAGTAATCCTTTATACATGGGATATCTTGACCAATCTGCACATTTATTTACAAGCGCCGAAATTGATTGAGAAACACCAAACAACATTCTAATCAAAATAGCTCTAAAAAGCTTGCATGTTCTTAAAACTCTTTTTTTATAGGTAAGTGTGACCCTTTGTTGATATGGGGATAAATGTTCTCATACAAGCAATAATACTCTGCACTTCTGCAGTGGAAGTAACTAAGCATCAGAGAACAGCATACTATTAGCATTAACAACGCCAAAGATACCAAAAACTGACTCGGTCTAAAATGACCCTCGCCTTCCGTAAAAGCACAGATATCAAGAAAGCAATTTTTTTGCAATCATAATTCAAGCATGTATGAATTAATTTGAACTATCAAGCAATTCATTCTCAGATAATTAAAAAATGAACTTTTTTTGAAGCATAGTTAGTAATACTTGCATGGCTCTTTTGGAAGATATCAGAGATTTGTTAGATTCATCAGGATGCACCCTACACACACTGAGGGAAAGGGAGGAAACGCTTGTGCTCACTATTTGGCGAACGTGGGAGGAGACCAAGACTCATATCTTGTGCAATTGTCAGAACTGAATGATGATGTTCTTAGAATCCTGTTAGGAGTAGATAGTAGCGAGTTGCTTTCCCCAAGTTCTAGTTTGTTTTGTCTTTCTTTTCTTTCCAAATGTATCAATATATATACACACACGCGCGCACGCACAACTAGCCTTTCTCAATAATATATACAACTAACCTTTCTCTATAATATTTTTTGAGAAAGGCTATCTGAGGACAAATAGCTCTATAATTCAAATCATGACTATCAAGATCTTCCGATACGCGATACGCATCCTATGATACAAAAATGGGGGTAACATATCATATGCGCGTATCCCATTTGACAATGTATCTTAGGATACATTATTCGCATCTTACGATACAATGGAGTATCTAGCAATACATTGTTGTCTTATACTATAGACTTGCACCAATTAAAACTATAGTATAATTTTTTTCAAACATTTTTTTTCTTACAAAATCGGAATATAAAGAGTAGCAACTTTTTTTTTCTATGGTTTCCCAAGGTATCTCTGGGCCGGAATGCCCAACACTGATCCGTGAGTCATGTAAGACCACAACCTTGCGGCAGTAAAGCTCTATCTACCAAGTTTAACATTGCTACATTCCTATGACTTTAACCCAAGTATTATGGTTAAGCTAGAAACCCCCCCACCACCACCACCACCACCACCACCACCGCCACCAGCTGATTAATGTGCTTGGTTAATGCGTTTGGTGGTGTTATATTGAATAATACTTCAATGTAAATCAAGGAAAACACAGTTTTTGAAATCTTAACTTACTGATGTTATGGTTCTAACTTCTAATTCTTATAGCATTGTCAAAATTTTAATTAGCACACTTCATGTACCTATAGTTTCTACTTCCTACATGCAAAGTGTATCCTATGACACTTTGACCATATCGCGATTTATATCATAAAAATGAAATAATGATACACGATATGTATCCCGATTTAATAACTAAGATACAACTTAATTCATACATGCCTGAATTATGATTGCAAAAAATCACTTTCACAATTTCTGTATATAAGCACAACTGGCTGTCATAACAGAGAAATGACAGATTATGCAAATCATGTATATATAGGAAGTTAAAACAGGGCTAAAATGGAATAAGGAGGACCAACCTCCTAAGAATGCCAACCGAATCACCATTTGGACCAACCAATGCCACATCGTTTGAACCGTCGATTCTTTCTTTAGCCTCGTCATCAATGGCCAAGACAATTGGAAGAGACATATTGACCACTGACCCATCTTTCATCCTCAAAAAATTGAAATGCAAACTCTGCAAATACTCATCTTCTCTCATGAAACCTTTCAATGGACTAGCCCAACCTTCACTGATAACATGAACCCATTCCAAATCAATCTTACTCAACGTCACTTTTGGCATTGCCTGAGCCTCCAAAGCCTTCAAATCCCTGTCTTTCTCCTTCACCACCAGATCCACCAGGGACCCACCATCTGGGTCAATCAAAGAACACTTGACAGTCGCCATTGAAGTTCTCGAAAAACGCAAAGAACGATACTTTTGGGGTGATGGGTTGGAGTAGAAGACCAATTTGGGAACCTGGGTTTTTCCAAAGATTGAATTTCGAGAGGTGGGATTGAAATGGGTAGTGGCGATTTTTAGTTTAATTGTTGCAGACATTTTGATTGTGGGTTGGTTTTGGTGGAAACAAGGCTTGAGGATTGCCAAAATTGGGGGGGGTTGGACTTGGTAATTTGGTGGTGGACATGTTTCGGGGTGAGAATTAAAAGAGAAATCTTTGGATGGGGTGAACTGAACAGAAATCCACAGGACCACAGGTTTGATTATTCTTAGCTTTTGAATTTCATGGAGCATGCTTTATTGGACCTTTTTCCCGGTACATTGATTTTTATTTTATAATACTATCATTTAGGAGGGCCCTTGCCGCCTTTTTGTTACATTACATACATAGGTGCTGAAGTATGTTGTTGCATAGCCGCTACATTCTCGCTCGGACCCATTCAATCTCTTAATTGTTATAAAGTAACCACAAATTAAAATAATAAATATATGAGAGTAAGAGAGAGAGAGATTTATTCAGAGGATTCAGTTGTATGAATAACATTTCACTCCTCGATATTTATAACCGAAGGAGGGACGCAAATAAGAGAGCAATACAGAGGGGGATGGATTTCTGCAATGCATCACTCAATGCAAATATGTTCACGTGTCTATAGGTAGGCTAGAAGACTTTCATAACACTCCCCCTTGAATATAGCATTGTAAGTTGGCTAAGTGTATCTCGTTAAAAACCTTTAATTCGAAAAACCCAGTAGGGAAAAAAAAATCGGACATAAGGAAAAACGTACACAACTTAGGCCACCAATTGTGTGCATGGGCTGTCTCGTTAAAAACATTTTCATGGAAAACCCAATGGAAAAAAACCATGATAAAGGGAAAAAGAGTACAGCCATATATACTCCCCCTTGAACTGACAAGTGTCAAGAGAAATCACATTTGTAAATCTCGTAGATTCCGCATCCTAATATTGTGAACATGTTTTCTGAAGGTTGTAGTGGGGAGTGTCTTCGTAAATAAATCTGCAGCATTATCACTTGATCGAACATATTGGATGCTGACCTCTTTCTTCTTTTCAAGTTCTTGAGTGTATAAAAAGAGATTTGGGAGATATGTTTGGACCTGTCACTTTTGATGTATCCCTCTTTACTTTGGGCGACACATGCGGCATTGTCTTCAAATAATATTGTCGGGTCTTTGTTGACAGGTAGTCCACTGACATTTTGAATATGCTGAGTCATAGATCGAAGCCATACACACTCTCGATTGGCTTCATGAAGTGCGATCATCTCAGCATGATTTGACGATGTAGCAACTAGCGTTTGCTTTTGAGAACGCCAGGAAATTGCAGTACCACCCATCGTGAAGACATAGCCGGTCTGTGATCTGGCCTTATGAGGATCAGACAAATAACCTGGATCTGCAAAACCAATCAGTTCATCCCTTGATACTTTGGGATAAAATAATCTCAAATCGATCGTCCCTTGAAGATAACGAAATATGTGTTTGATACCATTACAGTGTCTCCATAATGGAGATGAACTATATCTTGCCAATAGATTTGTAGCAAATGCTATATCCGGTCTGGTACAATTAGCAAGGTACATAAGAGCTCCAATAACACTTAAATATAGTACTTCATGACCAAGTATTTCTTCATTCTCTTTACAAGGACGAAATGGATCTTTTTCTACATTCAGTGATCTATTAATCATATGGCTAGTGAGAGGGTTTGCCTTATCCATACAAAAGCGCTTCAAAACCCTTTTTGTGTAATTTGATTGGTGTACAAATTTTCCACTATGAAAGTGTTCTATTTGTAAACCAAGACAATATTTGGTCTGCCCAAGATCTTTCATTTCAAATTCTCCCTTTAGGTAATCAACTGCTTCTTTGATTTCCTTGGGAGTTCCAATGATATTCAGATCATCTACATAAACAGCGATAATAGCAAATCCAACTGTCGTTTTCTTTATAAAGACACACGGACATAATTAATCATTTATATATCCGTCTTTTAACAAATGCTCACTTAAGCAATTATACCACATGCGCCCGGATTGCTTCAATCCATATAGTGATCGATGTAGTTTAATTGCACATAATTCTTTGGGCTTTGAGCTCAGTGCTTCAGCACTTTAATTCCATCAGGAATTCTCATATAAATATCGGCATCTAATGATCCGTATAAATAAGTCGTTACAACATCCATGAGATGCATATCTAGATTTTTCGAAACCGATAGGCTGATTAGATATCTGAACGTAATAGCATCCATTACAGGAGAATACGTTTCTTCATAATCAATCTCATGCCTTTGAGAAAAACCTTGTGCAACAAGGCGAGCCTTGTATCTCACAATCTCATTTTTCTCATTTCGCTTTCGAACAAAAATCCATCTGTATCCAATGGGTTTCACAGCTTCAGGTGTGAGAACGATAGATCCAAATACTTTTCGTTTATTTAACGAATTTTATTCAGTCTTCATGGCATCTATCCATTTGATCTTGTCATGCCTCTTTTGACATTCAGATACAGATTTTGGTTCGGGATCATCAGTCTCGTCATTAATTTATTGGGATACCGAATAAGAGAATATATCATCAATATTCTCCATTTCATCTCGAATCCATATTTTTCCATTACTCATGTAATTAATGGAAATCTCATGGTTATCATTGCCTGCAGGGCTTACTAGATTTGCATGATCGTGTGTTTCTTCTGGAACAATTTCACGATCGTGTGTTTCTTCTAGAACACTTTCATGTGATCGGGGATTTTCAATCACTTTCTTTTTGCGATGATTTTTATCCTTTGAACCAATGGGTCGTCCACGCTTCAGACATGTCTTAGATTCATTTGTCATTTTATCATTTGGTAGCCCTTTTGGTATTTCAATTCGGGCAGGAGCATTTATAGCAGCTACATGTGACTTTATCACTCTCTTTGTATCTATAAATGCATCTGGCAATTGATTTGCTACATTTTGTAAATGTATGATCTTTTGAACTTCCAGTTCACGTTGCTTTGTGGGAGGGCCAATGTGCAATAACGATGATGTGCACCACTTGATCTCTCTTCCCACTTGTTTCCCCTCTTCACCTAAAGGTGGAAACTTGTCTTCATTAAAATGACAATCGGCAAAGCGTGCCGTAAAAACATCACCCGTTTTTGGTTCAAGATATTTTATTATAGAAGGGGATTCATACCCAACATATACTCCCAATCTCCTTTGTGGTCCCATCTTTGTGCTTTGTGGTGGAGCAATTGGTACATATACCGCACAACCAAAAACTCTTCGATAGGATAGATTCGCTTTCGCCCGAATGCCAACCTGTATTGGGAGTATTTGTGATATGCACTTGGCCCGAGGCGAATCGGTCTTGCATGCAAAACAAAGCATGACCCCATACGTAAGTAGGGAGCTTTGTTCTCATCATTAATGGTCCGCAATAAGTTGAATACATTTGATCAACGATTCAGCCAAACCATTTTGTGTATGAACATGGGCTACTGGATGTTCAACATCAGTCCCTATTGCCATACAATAATCATTGAATGCTTGAGATGTAAATTCACCAGCATTATCAAGTCTAACTTTCTTGATCATATAATCTGGGAATTGTGCTCTCAACTTGATTATTTGTGCAAGGAATTTGGCAAATGTCGTATTACGAGTTGATAATAGACATACGTGCGACCATTTGTTAGAAGCATCAATCAATACCATAAAGTATTGGAATGGTCCACTTAGTGGATGGATAGGTCCACATATATCACCCTGAATTCGTTCCAAAAACGATGGTGATTCATATCCAACTGTAGTTGGTGATGGTCTAATTATCAACTTTCCTTGAGAACAAGCCTCACAAAGGAGTTCATTAGATTGGAAAATCTTCTGGTTTTTCAATGGATGACCACTAGAATTCTTTATAATTCTACGCATCATTATTGATCCTGGATGCCCCAGTCGATCATGCTAAGCTTTAAATGTTTCATTAAACTTCAAACTTCAATTTCTTGTAATGATTTCAAAAGTATTCTTATGATTGTACTATACAATTGGCCTTTGGATTGTTGAGATATTAAAGACACAAGTTTCAAACATAATATACACTTTGCTTCCTGAAGTGTTTGAGGTAATGCAAATGATATATTCTTATGATTGTACATACAATCATCATTCCACTTAAGTTCATAGTCTCAATATGATATCCATTCAGACGAATGTCTTTGAAACTTAACAAGTTTCTTTGAGATTTAAGAGAGAACAATACCTTCAATTATTTTGGCATCATAAATTAGTGTTGACATTAGCATTGTCTTGCCAAATCCTTCAATTATTTTGGCATAAGAAAGTGTTGACATTATTTCTTAATTTTTAAGAAAAATATGCTTATTTTTATGCGTAGTATGCGCAAGACATAAATCTCCTCATTTGATTTTGGGTTCAGACATATTTGTGATCTATTTCAATATGAGAGAAAGTAAAATAAGATGAATAAATATGATAACACATTGAATGCAAAATACATATATAAACTTTATTGTAAACATGCTAGTATACATAGGAAAAGCAGATAATGTTCCTACATAACAACATGTTACTTTTTCCACAACTTTTATCTTAAACTCGGACCATAGCTTCATTCCTATGTTCATTTATTGTTCATGACCAATATCATCACTAATGGTATTGGTCATGTCGACATTGGCCATATCACTGAAATCAAAATGAAGATCTTCAGGATCATTTTCAAGGAAATTTGTTTCTACATTCTTTCCTTTTTGTGATCTCTCATAAAGATCAACTAGATGTTTGGCCGTTCGGCATGTGCGTGCCCAGTGGCCTGTCATGCCACACCTAAAACATGAACTTTCTTCATTGTTTGGACGCACATTTTGCCTACTCGAAGAGGTGTTTCTATCATCATCTCTGTTTCACTTCAGGTGGCGAGAGGAATTTGCATTATACGGATGATGATGATGGCGACGAAAGTTATTTCGTCCACGGCCTTGATTTCGACCACGACCCCGGCCTTGTCCATGATTTCCTTGGCCTCGACCACGACCACTACCACGCCCACGCTCTTGGCCTTCATCATTCATAGTCCCATTCGCTTCAGGGAATGGGGCTGAACCAGTTGGTCGAGATTCATGATTTTTCATTAGAATCTCATTATTCTGTTCAGCTACAAGGAGGCAAGAGATCAATTCAGAGTACCTTTTAAAACCCTTTTCTCGATATTGCTGCTGAAGGAGCATATTCGAGGCATGAAATGTGGAGAAAGTCTTCTCCAACATATTATATTCAGTGATGGTTTCCCCACATAATTTCAACTGTGAGGTTATTCTATACATCATTGAACTGTATTCATTGATGGTTTTAAAATCTTGTAGGCGGATATGAATCTAATCATAGTGTGCTTTTGGGAGAATGATCATTTTCAAATGGTCATATCTTTCGTTCAAACTCTCTCAAAAGACGAGTTGATCATTAACCGTGAGGTACTCCATCTTTAGGTCTTCGTGGACGTGGTGTCGTAGGAAAATCATGGCTTGAACCCGGTGTCGATTACTTATCCATTCATTATTACTTTGTTGGATAGTATTTTCGAGGCTTTTGGAGGCCAGGTGGGTTTCTGCATCTATTTTCCAAGACATATAGTTTTTCTCAGTTATGTCCAGCTTTTCAAATTCAAGCTTAGCAATGTTTGCCATTTGTGAAGAAAAACTATAAAAATGAAACATATATATTAATAAAATGATGACATGAAAATTTTATTCATACGATAATCAGTACATGTTAAAATGTATGTTGAAAGCTATTGTAACTGCTAACAGGACATACATGATACAAAGATAGATAATAAAAATCTCAAAATCGTTTGGAGGGAATTCAGCAACAAAAACCAATGCGGTGCACACAATAACAAGTATGATAATAATCATCAACATTGGAGAGAACATTTTGTAGAAGAAGATATGATATTGAGAGTTTGTAAGGAGATAGTAAAAATGTGAGTAATCTATTAAGATGTTGCCGTATATATGGAGGAAAAAAATGACCGTTTATGACCGTTAACTAACCGTTTATTACCGTTGGAGGAGAGAGATAAAAATCAGCAACTATAGCCGTTAACTAGCCGTTATAGGATAGGGGTAAAAATGTAAAAATTCTGATTTAATAGAATTGCATTTATATTATGAATAAATATAAAACTTATTAGGAGCAATAAATAAAATAACTCCGCATAAATATTTTTCCAGTTAACTTTATACAGCTATTATATAGCATACATATATATTCACGTCACGCTACTCAGCAAGCCTTTCTGTGGGTGTTTGTAAGTCAGTAATAAATATATATGTATATAAAGTTAGTCATATATAGAATTGAAATATATGTATATATATAAATATTCAGTTTATAGCTTGGGGTTATTTCCGCACAATCAACGAACATATATATTATACGTTAAATAATAAATTATTATTTCGTCATCTCACCATATATTATCGACGGTGGCTCGGCCAACCTTTTCTTAATAATGGTGATATACGATATATATTGAAGTAAAACAGAGACATAAAATAAAGAATATATCGGTAGAAAATTTTACCAATTGAGATTGTTAACAGTAGAACAATCATGCTGATAACGTGTTATAAAGTAACCACAAATTAGAACAATAAGTGTATGAGAGTAAGAGAGAGAGAGAGAGATTTATTCAGAGGATTCAGTTGTATGAATAGCATTTCACTCTTCGGTATTTATACCCGAAGGAGGGACGCAAATAAGAGAGCAATACAGAGGGGGATGAGTTTCTGCAATGCATCATTCAATGCAAATATGTTCACGTGCCTATAGGTAGGCTAGAAGACTTTCATAACATGAATCATATTTTTAAACCTTTTTTATTTAGTGTTTATTCAAACCCCGATTCATATAAGTTGACCCCTTTCTTATAAATGTATCTCCTACCCAATTTTAAAATTTTTGGAAACATTTTGTTTACCCCTCTTATTACCTAGTTTGCCCTTCTAATTTTTTTAAACTACTTTTTACACAAACCACCCTCCCTAACTCACCCTAAACCCCCACCTCCAACCAAAAACATGAACCCCCTTCCCCCATTACGCACACAAGGCAGAGAGAAAAAAAAAAGGGGAAAACCTCTACCTCCATCTCCTTTGAAGAAGGATTGAAGAGAAGCAGAGACTTACTCATCCATCAACTCCATCTCCTTGTTGATTTCGCAAAAAAATTGATAAAAGTATGTATAATTTCTTTTGAATGTTTACTTGTATTTTGTTGCAATGTAAGTGTTTAGGGTTGAGATATCTTTGTAGGATTACTTATTTTGTTGATTGTAAGTAGTTTTATGCCACAAAAAATAATTTGTGTATGAAATTTTGAAAAAAAACTGGCATGAATAACGGAACTAGACCACATTGTTCGAACCTGGTATGCCAAAATTTTCTTGGCTATTCGGTGTGGCCATACCAAAAATCCAAAATATTTTCGGCCCATGCCAGCCGAAAATATCTTGGCTGTTCAAAGTTCTCATACCGAAAATCCAAGATATGTTCGGATACCTACAGCTAAAAATTTCTTTGTTGTTCGGGCTCAAGCTGCCGATGAAATTTATGATTTCCGGCTTTTGATAGCCAAAAATGTTATGGAATTTCGGCATGTGAGGGCCGAATAGTGCTTTGTTTTTATATTTTTTTTAAATAGCAAATGTCAATGACCTCACATGTGATGAATGTCATGTACAAATAAGGTTTTTTAGATGAAGAAACCTGATGCATCAAGTAGGAAAGCGAAGGCTAACGCAGTGGCCCAGGCACGAGCAGAGGCTGAGGCACGTGCACAGACCGAGGCCGAGACACATACAGACTACATGGATGGTAATGATTATGATGAAGAGGTGGAACCAATTACTTTTCTATGTACTAGGGGTCCATTAGATGTAAGTGTTCTCCCTTTGTATCTGAAACACGTAGCTGCAATGATATGGAAAGGGCAAGAACGGATGTTGCTTAAGGTCAACAATCATAAGTAAAAGCTTTTAGATTGGAAAACAATAAGAAGCACATGTTCTCAACAATGGGCTGACTCACTGCGATCCACCCAACTCTCACAGTTAAAGCAAGTATCTTATCTCAACAGCGATAAAGTGTTGATCAATGCTTTTGTAGAGCGATGGCACCCATAGACGAATACCTTCCACATGCCCTTTGATAAGATGACGATAACACTTGATGGTATCTTTTGCCTTACTGGTCTTTCAATCGTCAGGAAATCAGTCTTTTTGGAAGGTCCCTCGGCGACTCTGGCATTTGAATCTACCTGTCATGAGATTTCTACGTATTTATGAGTGTCTCCTAACGAGGAATTAGAGGCAATTAATGGTGCAAGGGGGTCTGTGAAGTTAGAGTGGCTACGTCAGTGATTTACAACGGATGAGACGTCTGAGGATCCGAAAAAGATTATCTGCTGTGTTCGAGCTTATTTGTTGTACATGTTGGGTTGTACAGTTTTTGCTGATAAGAGTGGAACTCATGTTAGCACGACTTACTTGAGGTTCCTATCTGATTTGGATGTCGTACATACTATGAGTGCCCTGTTTCGCACCTTCCCCACTACTGAAAAGCGGGTGATTTCAAAACTTAAGCACATGGAATATGCTTGGCCTCGTTGTGAACTCAAAAATGTGTTACAGAGTCGCCACCTCTATTTTAAAGTTAAACAAATAAAAACCAAAAAATACCAAAAATATGGGTTTGGGGGCTAAGTTACGAGTTAGGAAGGGGTTATAGGTACCCAACTCGCCATTTTGATTTCACAATGAGTTTATCAATATGCTTGTTTTATTTTATACACTTTGGTTTAGAAAAATACATACATATATATATATATATATATAATGGCAAAGGTATATTTCTTCCTCCAAAATCACACTTTTAAATTTTTGACTTTTGAGTTACCATTCCACTCTTGCTCTCTCCCGTCTTCTCCATATTTTATATATCATCACCATCATCTCCTCTCTTTTAATAATGTTTAAACATTTATCTCTCTTTAAACAAAAAAATAGTAACTAAAACAAAAATAATAGTTCCGGAGTCAAGAAAACAAAAATATAAGAGATTAGTAAAATAAAAATAATTTATGGAACAAGCCACTATAAAAATATAAGTTACAGAATCAACAAAACAAAAATAATTTAATGCGGAGGTTAGTAAAATAAAATAATTTATGGAACAAAAGTTTTAAAAAAAATCTTATAAAAAAAGTAAAACAAAAATATGTTAGTAAAATAAAAAAATTTGATGGAACAAAAATAATAGTTACAGAGTCAATAAAACAAAAACAATTTAAACTGAGGTTACTAAAATAATTTCGTTATTTTTTTATTTTAGCATATTTTCTTATCATAAATTTATTTATTCATAAAATAAAAATATAATTTAATAAAAGTAATCATTCAAAATGAAGAACTTATTTGAGTTCAGATTTTATTTGTAAGGCGGAAAAAAATTCAAGTTTGTTCGAAGGAATTCATAGTTTTTGAATATTATAAAGTGTTAATGGTTGTCATATCATGAATTGACACTTAAAATTGGTATTCCAGTAATGCTATTGAGAAACATTGATCATGCTGCAGGTTGTGCAATGGAACAAGACTAAGTATCATAAGTCTTGGGGATCATATTATTGAAACAAAATTTTTGAAAGGAAGCAATGTTGGAGAAAAATGTTTTTATCCTAAAATTGTCATTAACTCCATCCGATGAAAGACTGTCTTTCATGTTCCAAAGAAGACAATTACCATTGCTGGCATCATATATAATAACAAGTAACAAGTGTCAAAGTCAATAATTACCTGTAGCCGTAGGTCTCTTTTTGAAGAAAATAGATGTTGATATGATGTGAAAATGAAAAACCAACTAATAAGATAACAAATGTTGTGTATAAGGAGTTTTTTTTTTTAATCTATAATGATTAGTGATTTACTTATGTGTAATTGTTAATAAATTGATTATTCTTATTTTATCCTTTAAGATTTTGTATCCTCTTTATTTTGTTTACGTATGATTTAGTTGACGTGCGTTTAACTCACGGATTAAAACAACTAGTTTATATATAATAAAACGGAAATAAATAAAAGTTACGTTACATTTTACTAAAGAAAGGAAAGCAACATTATAACTGAAATAATACAACGGAAGAATGATTACAACAATTTTATAAGCTATTTTAAGAATAAAATATCTATGCTAACAACAAACTTTATTTATATTACATACATAAGCAGGAAATAAATTTATTAAATAATAAGAAACATAACTATTTCTATATTTAAAGTATATGTAGAAAATAAACTAATTAAAATGTAATAAATTATAACTACTTTACATTAAAGTAAAGACATAAAAGAAACTAATTTAAACAGAAAGGAAATATAACTATCATTACATTAGAGTAAAAATATAAAAGAAACTAATTTAAACATAAATCAAATATAACTATTATTACATTAAAGTACGAACGGAAAGGAAGCTAATTAATTAGTAAGAAATATAACTATTTCTACATTAAAGTAAAATAGGAAATAAACTAATTAAATTGTAAGAAAATATAATATTTTTACATTAAAGTAAAAACAGAAAATAAACTAATTAAATATATATTTTTAACTATTTTTATATTAAAGTATAAACAGAAAGGAAACTAATTAAATATCTATATTTAATTTATAGATTATAATAAATAACTACGGAGACATAACTTACCTCTTGGAATGTGAGTGTCTGAACCTGCTATATGCCTAGGCTTAAGCCCTCTAGGCAGTCTACATATGCTTCACTTGTCCTCTCAGGGAGAGAAAGTCTTTTTGTTGTTTGTTGTTGTTGAAATTTGGGTAGCGAGGCTGCTTGTATTTGTTGTTTTTCACGTCAATTTTTGGGCGGTGTAAATGTTGCATTTGTTGATTGTCGTGTCTGAAAATTGAACAGCATAACTGCTTGTATTTGTTGAAGAACGTTGATGTCATGTCTGAATTTCGGTGGCGAACGGCTGCGTTAATGGCTTTTTGCTGATGTCGTGCCTGAAACCAGGCGGCGCAACGACTGCATTGATGGTTTTTTGGAGCCGATGCTCAGGGCAAGAACCTAATCGAGTAACTGAGTTTTCATTTGGACGGTGGTTTATAAGTGTTTAGGGAGGATCAATCAACCTAAGGGTAGGGTTGTCAAATAGGGCAAAAGCCTACGGGCATGCCCGCCCCGCCTCCTAAAAGGGGCGGGTTGGGCTTATGTAATTGAGAACCGTTTGGATATGAGCCTCAGGGGTTTGCCCACACGGGCTGCGGGCTTTGGAGGATCGGGACAGGGCGGGGACGGGCAGCCCGTGCTTTCTGGCTTATATATAAGTTACTATAAGTCTATAAGTTATACTAATTCTTAAAAGTTATACTGAGCGACCCAATTGCCCAAGCCCTTTTCTCGTCTAACTTATTAGTTATTACTTAGGGGTTAGGTCATGGGTGAGGTTTCAAATCAATTGAGTCATTGACTCAATTCTCAATCTCTCTCAGTTTGCAACTTTCTTCCTCCACTTTCAGTCCGTCACCATCTCAGTCTCTTTCTCTCACGCGACTTTCTTCCTTCATCTCCAGTGATTGCACCGCCTCCCCGCCTTCGGCTCTGTGCCTCTGGCTCCTTGGTCCAGTGCCTCTCTTTTTCTTTCCCTTCTTCGGTGCTTCCAAAATCCAGATCTAGAATTCAGATCCCAGCACCTGAGATCTGGCATAGGCTGCAGTACAGCGACTCCTCCGGTCCTCAGTCCTCACCGTCACATCACACGTATCACCTTTTCTCTGTATAATCTTTTAGTTTCCTTCTAACACTTTGGACCTCCTGAAACTTAACGAAAATTTAGCATTTGTTAGTTCATTTATAATTTATAAATTATACCCTTTTTTAAGACATGTAAATTATGGGTACGAATATACATACTTATGGGGATCAGCAGCCCTAGCCTTTCCATATAAACATCTAGAAAGTGCTTCACATGTCAAGATGAAATAGATGGCCTGGATATTTCACGTTATTGGAGAAATTTTTATGTATATATCTTGAATATATATTTATATATAAATAGTTAGATTGTAACAAAAAAATTGTGTATTTTGTTCAATACATGCGTGAATATATGAATGATTCCCAATGTGTAGCCATTCTCCTAACGTGCACTATCAATAAGACAACCCACTTGTAAGGAGGTGGGAGCACACGGTTGGTTCGGAATTGCCCATGGACCGATTACAAGGGATGCAGGAACAACTTAATCCCCTTCGACCAGATGATATGAGTATTTAATGTGTATCTAAATATTTTGTATGGTCTCTAGCATGATTTAGCCGTTGGGGTTGTTATTGTTGTGTTCTTTCCGACACTTTGGTTGCTGATGGTATTGTTGCATGCCTGCATTGTTACGACACGCGAGTTGTGTTTTTACTTATTGTGTTTTAATCCATTTGTAGATTATTTGGATGTCGTATACACAACAGGTGTGATAACATTTTCCGTTTCACCAGACATCCTTATATCAAGGATGCATAGGGTCGGTTGACGTCACACCAACAATCTCCAACAAAGGTAACTTGTACCTATTTGTCTTGTATGTGTAATCAATTAATATGACTTTCGGAAAGGCACACAATAAATCAACACTTCCCCGATGAGCGAATAACAAATCCTTCACAGTGTTGGTCTTCTCGCACCACCCTTGATGATGGATATATCTACGCTTCTCCAACATAAACATAAGTTGTTGCATTTGTGATTGACCTTCACGCTCAATAACTCAATTCTTTAAACGTACATTGTAGATAGATCTCAATGTTGATCTATTATCTTTAAATTTCTCTTGCAACCACGTCAAAACATCTTTTAGTTTACTATTGGCGTTTGTCATATAAACCACATATTCCTCCTCAACCCTTGATAATCGACTGAAATATGAATAACCTTCTTTGAACGGTCCAAGTTTATGATTGTGAACACCACACTTCACAACCAATGACCATTATCCTACTGATACTTTTCTACCTCTTAAACTAAATGGACAATCAACCTTCTTAGATACTTTTCTACCCCTTAAACTAAATGGACAATCAACCTTCTTAGGTCCAGTTTATTTCCTATCTGTTGGTTTTGTTACATCGTCATCTTTCTCTTTAATTTCATCATCAACATTTTCTTATGATGGTGTCTCTTGTTTCTTGCGTATATTGTATTGACCAACACATTCATAAGTCAATAATACCCTAACCTTTCTCTTACCTACACCACTGTCTGATCTTCTAATTATTATGATCATGTCATGCTCATTCCCCCTAGCACGCACCCAATCAATCAACATTTGGGGGGATGAAAACATTTCATCGGTCGCAAACACATATGTGTAATCATTCACTACAAACGGAACTATTTCATTATGTTAAACAATCGCATCATTTTGAATATGATATAACTCATTATCGACTGGACCAACAACACTATAATTTGTAGACAACGTGTTTGAATTCTATTAACAAAAACAATAACATATAAAAAAACACAGATATCAATTAGGTAATTTAGGTTTGTTCGGCATTGGATAGCCGAAATTATTCTTGTTGTTCGGCCCCTACACACCGAACATATTAGTTATGTTCTGCCTTCATGGACCAAACATATTTAATATGTTCGGTGTGCAGGAGTCGAACAATAAGAACAATTTCGGCATTTGCATGACTGTTTTTTTTCTTTTTTTTTCTTTCTCTCTCATCTTATTTTTTGTAACCAAATATATATATGGCTATTTATGCGACTACTTTAATTATTAAATACTCCATCCGTTTCAGATAAATGTTCATATTTTCTATTTTGAGATGTCTCAACTACTCACTCTATTCTAAAATATATAATGTTTTAGGACTTTTCACACAGATTAAGAAAACATATTGTAAATACTAAAATGCCCCTATCCAAACATTAATGACGTGTCTTGATATTCTTACCCAAAGAGCCAAACACGAGTTACAGAGTTAATAAATATGAGTATAATTGAAAAAAAAAGTTCATTGAAAATTGCAATGTGTCATCTATTTTGAAACAAGAAACCTCTATCAAAACGTTATATATTTTGGGACGGAGGGAGTAATGTTTATAAAGACCTTTTGTGTACAAATTTTATACAATTTTTTCTAATATATCCCATAATTTAATACAATCATTACTGCACATCGTGGATGGAGAGTGAGTGTAATGTGTGCATAATTAATAAAAGAAAGTGTGTGCAGTGAGTATTATTGTCATAACATATTTTACAACCTATCATTAATTACAATTCTTAATCATTGCATTTTGTACATTAGAAACATTTATCCGGACAGAAGGAATACATATTAACCGTACATTTTCATAATATGATAATGTTTTATTAGAAAGGTGTGTTTTGAAGGCTTTGATGATTCTTTTGTTATAGTCAAAACAACTTTCATTGAATAACATTGCAGTTTATACTTCACATTTTCCCTCAATTTTGTTATGTTTAGAATAAAATGTTAAATTTACGAACTCTAACTCAGCTGGTACTACTAATTTCTCATAACGGAGAGGTCAAATGTTAAAGTCTCACTATATACACCTTGAATTTTACAACTCTTAATAGAGAGGTCGGGTGTTCAAGTCTCTTCATAGACACTGTTGTTGTTTAAGCCTTACCTAAAGACCCCGTTTACTCGTTTAGCTACTCACTTATCTTAACAGAGAGGTCGAGTGTTCAAGCCCTATCAGAGGCACCCTGGTACTTAACTACTCTCAATCAAGAGGTCGGGTGTTCAAAGTCTCATCAAAGATACCATTTGTTCGAGTCACACAAAAAGATATCATATGTATAATTGTAGCCTTTCAAGATATTTAAAATAATAAAAAAATTAAGGGTTGAGGTTCGGTCTATCTCCCCTCTAACATTTTTTTTAAATAATAAAAAATTAAAAAGATATATTAGAGACAAGATAAACCAGGGTTTGAATCGAGTACATACAAAACTAAGGTGTCGTTTGGTAGCCAGGGTTAAAAGCAGATATGATTAATAAGCCGAGTTGCCTAATGTTTGGTACGCAATAGGTGGTCGGAACTAATAACACGAGTTATTCGGATTAAGTCATTATTGCCTCACTATTAATACCAAGGAGGAGGGTAGTATTATTAGCGCCTTCACTAAAAAAAATTAGATTAACATTTGTAATCTCAAAATTACCCCCGATATACAAGTGAGGATTAATAGCGAGGGCACTAATAGTACTAAGAGTAATAATACTGTTTATCCTTATCTGACTACCAAACAAGCCCTAAGTATATTATATACGAACATGCAAAACAAAAACCAACAAAGTTTTCAGTTAATAAGTGAAGGGCTAATATCATTGAACTTAGATATGAATATCAACCTTAAATACAAATAAGTTATTTGATTCGAAAATCACGAACTACAAAAGATTTTTTAAATATATTTAGAAAAAATATAAAAACATGTTAATTTGACTTTTTGGGATGGAGGACCCGAGGAGTGCTAAATAATGATAAATTGTCAAATTTTATTTATTTTCCCTCCCTCACTTTTTTTATGATCAAATATTGACCTAAGTTTTTACCAATTTACAATACTTTTACACTATTGCTACAATTAGAGTCCAGATCTTCTGTACCACTTATGTGTATCATTGGTATACCATTTTTCATCCTCACCATTGTATCACAATCATTGCATCTCAACCAATGGTTGAGATGAAAAGTGGTACACTAATGGTACATACAAGTGGTACAGGAGATCTGAACTCCTACAATTAAGATAATCTTGATGAAGACTAAATATGTTTTGAAAAAAAAGATAATTTTACATTTCATCAAGACTTGGTTATAGTAATAATTGTAAAATTAATGGTAAACATAGCATTGTTGGTGTATCAAAATGACCAAAAAACCGAAAGCAATATTCACAAATTATCTGACACCATTTGACCTTCGTTCCTATCCCACCACTCCAAGATTCCCCCCCTTTTTTTTTGCCAAAATACAATTTTTCCCCAAGGTTGCCACCAAAATAACAATTTGCCATCCATACTAAGGTTTGTGCCACTCTGAAATTAATTAAGGTTGTAATTTGTCTAATCTAACCACCTTTCGTCTATTTTCATTTGAATGTTGATGTTAAATCGCACGTGGTCTTTCACGTGCATGCTATTTTCATTCTTTTCCATATGGGCTTAACCGGAGGGATGATGTCGCCACCACACTTGAGATATTTTTCACTATAACTACTGTGTCAAGATTGATGAGTCCCCTATTAAGTGCTTTATAGGGTTAAAATCAAACCACTCACATCATTCCTTTTTTTAATGGATAATTCGATGTCATCCAACACGAAGTCCTTTGATGCAGAGACGACGAAATCACCGAAATTTTCCTCAACATTGTCTTGTGGAGGCTTGATTTCAAACGATAAATCGTGATCTCGTACATTGCCAAAATCACCAAATGGAGCTAAACCTAAAACAAAACTTGGTAGGAAAAACAACAAATACCTAAAAATTGATTTCCTCCACGTGTATTGATCTTTTTTGGAGTACTTTTCTCCTACTATAAGTCTAATGATTCCAACGCTGAATGTCGATAATGAAGACGGGGAACTATCGTTGGATAGAAACTTGTGAGGCAACGACCGATAAAAAATGGACTCCCTCTATTTTGATATGGATGGTTGTGATATGACGAGAGTGTTACTTAGATCGAAGCCATAGATCAAATCAGTAAGAATAGAAAACAAATTTCATTCGAAATTGAACAAGGGACCTTAGGTTTGATTTTAGCCCTAGAAAGTAACTAATTATAGTCACCTATAACTTAGTTTTTTTCCTTTTTTTAATTTCCTTGTCAAAAAATAGCCCATATAAAAAAAGACGAAAATAACTTGTACATGAAAGATCACATGCATTTTATCAATAACCTGCATGTGAAAGACCAAATGGATTTTAACGTCAACTTTCAAACAATAATAAACATAAGATGTCAAATGAGACAAATGACAACCTTGAATAATAATCTGATCAAACTTTGTATTTGATGACAACTTGAAGAGATAATTGCAAAAAAAAACCTGACCTATTTTGTGTTTTGCAAAATTAACCTCGTGTATTGATTTTCACCAAATTGAACCTCCACCTATTTTTATTTTTGCAATTCAAACCTTCCGTTAAATTGGTGTTAATTTTTTTAACGTGATGATGAGTTGAAACGTGAACTTTCCAACCGATATTTCCGCTTTTTCATTGCAAATTAAACCCTATACATTTGTTTGTATTGCAAAAACAACCTTGGTCAAACCGTAGTTTATTTCCCGCTTTTTTTCATTGCAAATTAAACCCTATACATTTGTTTGTATTACAAAAACAACCTTGGTCAAACCGTAATTTATTTCCCACTTTTTTTCATTGCAAATTAAACCTTGTACATTTGTTTGTTTTTGCAAGATGAATCGTCTTCAATCCCGTCTTCAATCGTCCTTCATCCTCCACACCCAATCCCTTCGCCCAAACCCCCCATCTCATCTTCCCCAAACCCAGCTATTCTCCACCAACAACCCAAAGCCTCTTCATCATCATCGAACCGCCACTGCCTCCAAGTCGCCTATCTACCCACTCTTCTTTCATCTTCTTCGGTGAATCTCGCCATCAATCGGCTCCACCTATCAATCACCCACCCTCCATGGCTGGTGAATTATCACATCTCCCTCGCTCAAATCGTCGCCCAACCATCTTCATTGCCGAATCAATCCCTCAAAACACTCTGGTTAAGAAGATTCCAGCCAACAATCTCCACCATCTTCACCGGCCACACCTTCCTCTTTAATTGCTCCAACCGCCCTCTTCAGCCCCTTCGCCCATATCCCCATTCTACAGCGTCCACCTCCATTGATGAAGACCTTCTTCATTATTTTAACTTCCCAAACGACATCCACGGCCTCATTCTCGCGAATCTCCCCATTCTTCGCCAAATGAAATTCCCACCGCTTTACCCAGATATGCTTCATCCACGAGATTCGATCCCGACGACTTCAAAGGCCGTCGCCTCCTACCATAATCACGCCACCCCAAGGCCCTAAACCCGTTCATACCACCATGCCCGGCGAACCTCCTATCTCTACCGAACCATCGCTCATCCAATCCGGCGAATCAACCGCTAGCGACTCGGGCCCATCTCCATCCCTCCATCTCTCTTTCTTCTTCTTAAAAATCCCTGTAGTACATGGAATACATGAGTGACTGCTACTGTGGATTTTTTTTTGTGTTTTGTAGTGAAGTCTGGGTATAATACATGAGTGACTGCAAGGTTCATCTTGCAAAAAAAAAATGTTTAAGGTTCATTTTGCAATAGAAATGGCGGGAAATAAACTACGGTTTGACCAAGGTTGTTTTTGCAATACAAACAAATGTATAGGGTTTAATTTGCAATGAAAAAAAGCGGGAAATAAACAACGGTTTGACCAAAGTTGTTTTTGCAATACAAATAAATGTACAGAGTTTAATTTGCAATGAAAAAAGTGGGAAATATCGGTTGACGTCACCGCCAACCTAACTCATCATCACGTTAAAAAAATTAACACCACTTTAACGGAAGGTTTGAATTGCAAAAATAAAAATAAGTGGAGGTTCAATTTGGTGAAAATCAATACACGAGGTTAATTTTGCAAAACACAAAATAAGTCAGGGTTTTTTTTGCAATTATCTCCAACTTGAATTTGCTGATGACCTTGGTGTATTCCCCACCTCTCTTCGCCAGCTTGGAGGGTATCTTCGTCCTAGTATTTTACTTCGCTGCCCTAAGTCTACTATCTTCACTTTGCGCGAACATCACCCCCCCTCTCTCATTCGCAAATTCTCTCTGTCATTCATCTGATAAGTTTTAGTCCGGGTTAGGGGTTTGGTTTTCTTCCCGGCCGATTACCTGTTTACCGGTGGTTGAGTGATTGGTTGCTATGGGTGTTCCGGCATTTTACCGGTGGTTAGCGGAGAAGTATCCAATGGTGGTGGTGGACGTGATAGAGGAAGAACCAGTCGAAATTGACGGGGTTAAGATTCCGGTTGACACCAGTAAACCTAACCCTAACCAGATTGAGTACGACAATCTTTATCTGGACATGAATGGTATTATTCACCCCTGTTTCCATCCTGAAGACCGGGTACGCATTCCCCACTCTCTCTCTGAAATAATAGCGATTTTCCTTTTTTTTCATTTAGAAATATGAACAAAAGTAGGTTTAAGGCATTTATGAGAGGAATGAGGAAGTGAATGAATTGTAATACATGGGATTTAACAGTTATGAACATGCTCCTGTGATAAAAAAGTGCTGGTTTTAATGATTATTAAATATATTTGGAATAAAGTTTGATTATAATTCTATGGACTTGGGACGACCAAATCAGTTTATACCCCCATCCTTCCTGCCCCCAGGCCCCCATAAGAAGTCCTACCTTTGATTTTAGTTTGTGCCAAAAATAGGTCCTTATTTAAAACTTATGCTACAAATTCCATTAGTTTTCATTTTTTTCCGTCTTTTCGAAAACATGAGAGTACTTGTTCTTATAAAAGAGATATCATTTTTGTTTAATTTAAAAGAAATATATAGAAGTAAGACAAGATTATGAAGTTTGACTTTTCAGATGGGACTATTCTTTTTGTTAAATGTGTGTGAGTGGGAGGGGGGGGGGACCGATGGTTTTTGAGGAAAGCAATGTTTTGATGTAGTAAAACTGAGAAAATTGCAGGTGTTTGGGAAACCCGTGCTGCTTCTCAAGCCACTAGGCTCTGCTCCTTTTAATGGATAAAATGTATCTGAAAGGCGTCAAAGGAAAAGACGAGCAATTAAGATGAAAGGGTATATTAGTTTACGCTGAATTGTATTCTTCATAGTTCACATAGTTTTACGTTGGACTTCTCGAAAAAACATTTTCATTTGGACAACTCTAGTTGACTTGGGACGAAATTTGTTGTTAACCCCTTCCTGATATAACTTGGTGGATTGGGGTGTGGTTGGAGTTGAGAAGATGATATTGCATGTATGTGTTCGATTATATGCTAGCAACACCTAGATCCTAATGACCTTTTTTGGCGAAAAGATAGGATGGCATTGGGAGCCCGGTGGCGAACAAATTTAACAATAGTGCCGGGGCGCATCTTGTGGTGAACTATCTTCCATTAGGAATTAGAATCCCATGGCTCTTATTCAAGGGTGGATGTGACTTAGTCGTGGTCCTTGCTGTTGTCACTGAAGCAATCTTATGCTATGCCTAAGTTCATGTCAGGCCAGGGTTGCGTTTTTTCACTGATGGTTGATGGTCCTGTCAGAGATTTGTCTGAAAGAGGAGTTTGGACAGTGGATTAATCAAAATCAATAGTCATGAACCCATAGTTGCAAAAGCTCATAGTAATCCTCTTCAAATTTCGTTAAAGGGGGAACCTAATTGAGCTTTGGAATCTCAATGGTGAACATACTATAAAAAGGAAACTTTCAAACAAGACAATTATTTTGGGACGGACGAAAAAAGAAAGTAAGACAATAATTTTGGGACGGAGGGAGTAATAAGGAAGGCAATTGGCCTGAAATTTTGTGTATTAGAACTATTGAACTCTGACCCCTTATCACCCCTTATCTTGCGGAGAACAGTACGATGAGAAGTATGATATCATCAAAGTAGTGGGGATTGGTATTGACTGATCACAGAGAGGAAAATCCATTGTAATGAGCCTTTAATGTAGGCCAGTTAACAAGGTTTCTAGACATCCCTATCTTGGTAGAAGCTACTGCTACTTGCCAGCCTCGAAGCTTCCATGATGGCCACGGTGAACGGTTTTTCAGTGTTGGAGGTTGTAGTTACGTGGGTGCAACAGTAAAGCCCTTAATCACACACGGGGTTTTGTGGGGCAACAATTTCATCATATGAGGATATGCTGACATAATTTATATAAGTACATGCACTCTTTGAATTTTATCGGACATTTCCCAAGGGATTTAAAGTATCAAGTACCATCTTTTTCATATGCCTAGTTATTTGAATCCCACACACTCTAAAGAGCCTAATTCAGCTGCCACACATAGGCAAGTTTGTAACCCAAGCAAGAACTCCAACGACTTGAAAAAATGAACCTAACCAGTGGATTTTGCGTTGGTCTCTACTCGCTAGTGGGTAGGTTAGTTCTACCAAAGTTTTATTCCCTTGAAATTGAAACCCTTAAGCAAGTTTTTTTGCTCACAGAAACCCTAGCTTGCTGTCTTTTCCCAATGAATGAAGTTACTATCCCAATGTCTTGCTCTATTGAAGGTGTTTGATGGGTGCAACAGCTAGGCCAGGTGGAGCATGAAAGTAAATTTAACTGTTAAACTAAGATGAATCAGGCCAGCCATTTGGGATGGTATTGTTGTTCAAGGTGCAGTAAAGACTAAAGGAGTGGAGGTGATCTGTAGCATCATGAGAAGAATGGCTGGGTACATGGATTTTGGAATCGTAGTGGTGTGTAGTTGGACTTCATGCGGAATTGCTTTTTTATTACTTGAGTAATGAGATGGATAACTGATTTTCCAGATTTCATTTCAGAGTTGAAATCAATGAACCTCCCTTTGGATGGTTGTTGATATACTTGGGTTTCAAAATGGTATGACTTCTTCATTCATGCAGATCAAGAAATTTATGGGTCGGGAAGTGAAGTGTCGGGATCGTGATTGTCTTGTGAATATATCTTCCAAGGCTCATTTTTGAGCACATGCCTTTAATTTTAGGTAGCGACGGAATGTGAAGGAGGAGATGCCTTCATGATTTGAGAATGTGTGTAAAGGACCTTGGTTGTTGAGATATTAGGTCACATCGTCACTTTGTTTCTGCATATACACATAAGCGACATAAAGACCTGGATTTGGAAAAAGGATGTTCGACATGAAGTGCGATATCTAGTGGTCTCCATTAAGTTAATGACTGGATTGTAAGCAAGACATGTGTGGTATTTATGAAAATGAACACCCAAGGAAGGAAGTATTAAATGGGGAAGTGGGTAGAAATCATGAGATTAGTTGGACACATGTCTAGCTTTATGCTTAGAGATGGAGATTGGAATACAAATTGTTCTGATAAGGTGGCTATTTCGGACATGTGGTTTATTGATATTTGCTGAATTAATATTGACGATGAAACTTTCATAGCACACCAGTATATTTGAAGGACAATTTATGTTTTGATCAGTGAATTGGTCAAGGCAGTTGGTTGTTTGATGGCATAATCTGTTCTATAGGTCAAATGTAGATATTTATATCCAAGGTTGAAATCAGTCGCACTTGCCAGAAAGATGTTGGGATTAGTCACTCTATCAGCAGAGTTTGAGGAATGAAAAAATGCTTTATGAGGACTGGTTACAGAGGTAATTTGATTCATAATACCATAAGAATGAGCGGCACGATCTTGGAATGGTTCCTTGGAGTCTTATGCTTCACAAGGCGACATGTAGTGAAGCCTACTATAGGCAGCTAGCGACTTTTGACCTGCATTCATTGTAGCTAGGAGATGCATGTATGAGATAGAAAAACTTAGAGAATTGGACCACATGAAATATTCTAGGCCTTTTAAAGATTTCAAATATGGACCCGATAACGTAGTTTGATGCATACATGAGACTTGGAGTTGTGTATGCATTACGATGACTAGAATTAGCCTTTCACAATTCTGGAATTTGTAGACACATAATCAGACCCTAAAACTATGAAAACACTAAAGTAACAAGTGCTAGGTTTTCAGATATTAGACATTCCCACGTTTAACTTTTGTGGGATATGTTCTTGTTCTTATCTTCCTTACGGTATTTGGTGTTGGGGCATTTGGAGGCGTGTAGCTAACGGATCTTAGCGTGTGGGTTGGACTCCTGTGTTTCATTCAGAATTTTCTCTTTCTTGTTTCTTTTTCCTCTTTTTTTTTTTTTTTCGATAAGTAAATATAATATTAACTCAACGCCAAATCAAGTGACGCGTCCTTGTACACAGCGAGTATACAAGACCAAAAGAAATATATCTGCTAACTATCCATAATATTAACAAAAGAATCCCCTGAACACGACACCACATTAGCATGCCAAAAATTAAGAAGCTGATGCACTTCTTTCTTTAGCCGGTCGAAGTCTATCTCCACATTGTCAAACACCCTATGATTCCTCTCCTTCCAAACGCTCCACCAAATTGCCAAAGGAATAGACTTTCATCTACTGTTTTTATTTATTTACTTATACTAGTGAAAGAGCCCCAACGATGAAGCAGTTGAAGAGAAGAGCTAGGCATCACCCAAGAAATACCCGCTGCAAGTAAGAAAGAGTCCCATAAGTCCCTGGCAACTGGGCAATGCAGAAGCAGATGATTAAATGTCTCCTCCTTTTTACACATGAAACACCAATTAACATAAACCCTCCCTTGAGCTCTCAGATTGTCCCCGGTCAAAATTGCCTCCCTCGAAGCTTCCCAAACAAAGAACATCACTCTTTTTCCTTGCACTTGCTTTTCGTGAACTCCTGCTGGTACTCTAGTTTGAGCATTCTTTCTCCATGCAACAAGAAATTTGCTTTTATCCAAAAAAGCAAAAAAACAAAGAGAACACAGCGATTAATACTTGCCAAACACTAAGTCATAGTTTAAAAAGGCGAGCGCCTTTTGCGCGAGAGGCGAGAGGAGGCAAGGGGTTGTCGCCTGAAAAGAGTGAGGCCAGGCAACAAGCGCCTTTTTGGTCCTTTTGCGCCGTTTTCCCGCCTTTTTGCGCCTATGCCTGTGAATGAAGATGATGAAGATTGTGGAGATAATGATGAGATAAATGCTGTGGATTTTTAGTTTGTTGTTGTTAGTTGTTAATTATTACATTTCATGACTTTAGTTCTCTTTCGCATGTCTTTATTTTCGTTTGCTTTAATGACTATTTATTTTCTTGTTTGGAATTTAAGTTAAGTTCATCTAATGCTTTGGAATTTCAACTATGAATGATGAAATTTGTGTTATTAATATTATGTTGTTAACTTAGTTTCATCACTCATGACATGTTTTATTGAGATTTGTTAAGTTAGATATGTATTTATTAATTTTCCTTAATATTTGTTCGGTGAGTGCCTTTTTGCGCCTCGCCTCTCGCCTCAAATTTTGACCTCTCGTCCGCCTCTCGCCTTCTGCTTTTTTCAACTATGAACTAAGTAGAGGATCACATCGGAAATAGTTGAATCTGTCTGCTTAAGTGGTTGCTTCTGCACATTATGTTTGTGTTTCATGTTATAATTATTTACAATAGCTCATTCTGTCCGTTTATCCATCCATGCAGCCTTCTCCTACCTCTTTCAATGAGGTGTTTCAATGCATGTTTGACTACATAGATAGGCTTTTTGTGATGGTCCGACCTCGGAAGCTGCTATACATGGCTATTGGTGGGTAGCAAGCCTGGAAAGTTTCTGTATTTTTAAGTATATAGTGCATTGTCAACCTTTGATTATCTGAACCTCATGCAGATGGTGTTGCCCCAAGGGCAAAAATGAATCAGCAACGGTCTAGACGTTTTAGGGCAGCCAAGGATGCAGCAGATGCGGTATGTACCTCTTTTGTGTCCATGACACATCTACTTGAACGTCAAATTAGCTGGTTGAAATCGTGTAACCCCTCTTTTAGGCTGCCGAGGAAGAAAAATTGCGGGAGGAGTTCGAGAAAGAAGGCAGAAAGCTTCCTCCCAAACAGGAATCACAAACTTGCGACTCTAATGTTATCACTCCAGGAACTCAATTTATGGCTGTTTTGTCAGTTGCTCTGCAGTATTACATCCATAATAGATTAAACAATGATCCTGGATGGAAACCTATAAAGGTATATATATATATATATATATATTTTTTTTTTTTTCTTTTGATAGGTAAGTATGGCCCTTTGTTATGGGGATTGGAACCGAGGACCTCAAGGTCTTTGCCTTGAGTGCCTTTGTCATCTCTCCCACCCTTTGGGGTAAGTATCTTGATGAGTTCTTATGCAGTTCTCTTTGACTCAGCCCAGTTTTCAGATATTCAGTTTATAAATTGTTGGGCTTGTTCATATGTTAGTGGATTGATAAATGGTCTAGTGCCTTGACACGTGATGGTCATTCATTTCTTTTGAAGGTTATTCTTTCGGATGCTAATGTTCCTGGTGAAGGGGAACATAAAGTCATGTCCTATATTCGTCTTCAAAGGAATCGTCCTGGCTTTGATCCAAATACTCGCCATTGTCTGTATGGCTTGGTATTGTCTCTTCATCAAGTCACCTGTTGTTTTATCTACTTGAAATATTTCTCCACTTTTAGTTTGTTGATTGTTAGTTGATGGCTAATGACAGGATGCAGATTTGATCATGTTGGCTTTGGCCACCCATGAAGTTCATTTTTCAATACTTAGAGAGGTATGTATCTTATTACCTTTTGTATTCCTTTAAGAGTGGAAACCATAACATGTTCCTTACACTTTATGTGAGTAGGAAGAAAGAAGGAATCTGTTTTCAATTTCAGAGAGGAATTTGGAATAATTGTGATAATTTTTATCCTTAATCATTCCTCATCCAGCTTTCTTTTTCTTTTTGTATCAATGAATGAAATATTACAGATCAGAACAATTGGTTACTCAAAAGTTTTATCTGCAATTACCTCCGTGCATGTGTTCATGTCACTGTGTTTTCTGTATTTTTCCAAGACTTCATATAATTTTGCCTCTTCAACAAATTATTTCCCCATTTTACCTCGTGGTGTGCAAATAGAGGGGTTACATACTCATTTTTATGTAGGGAAAAAATTGTTTACCGCTCATGTGACTGCTCTTTCTCAATCTCAGAATTGAACTGATTTATAGTTTTAACTTTTCAATCTAAGTCTAATTATATTTGGTCCTTACTTGGCATTAGTTTTATTCTGTTGTTGTTTAAATATATTTCAAGGCTATAAGTCATGTCCTAAATACACATATTTAACCTTCCTATTATTTTATTTTAAATGACTTTGTCCATGGCATTTATTATTGGGCGCTTCAAGAAATGGTTCTAGCTCTGGCATTTATTTATTGGAAATTAGTTTGTGGAATGCATTTACTTGTGACTAATTTAATCGATATGCCATAGAGTAGATTGTGGTTTTCATCTTATCTTCAGATTCAAGACCCACTGTTTTGCTCCTTAAATTTACTTTCTAGGTTGTATTTATTCCTGGGCAACAAGACAAATGCTTCCTCTGTGGTCAAATGGGTCATTTAGCAGCAAATTGTGAAGGAAAGGCAAAGAGAAAAGCAGGTGAGTTTGATGAGAAAGGAGCTGGTGATGCTGTGGCTAAGAAGCCATACCAGGTTAGCGTTGACCTTAATCTCATGAATGCTCGGAATGTGTTCTGTGTCTGTGTGTTTACAAGTTAGTTTCAATCACTTTCCATGATTGTTTATTTGTTTTTCATGCCCATGTTTTGTGTTTTGCAGTTTCTCAACATTTGGACCCTTAGAGAGTACTTGGAGTATGAGATGAGAATTCCCAATCCTCCTTGCGAGATTGATTTTGAGCGTATAGTAGACGACTTTATCTTCATGTGCTTCTTTGTCGGAAATGATTTTCTACCACATATGCCCACGTTGGAAATACGCGAGGTGTGTTTGGAGATTCTCTTTCCCTAAAGACTTGTGGAGTATTTGAAATTTGTGCGTATGTTCTCAAAATTCATATTTATCCACAAGCCAAATTGTTCATTGCACTTTGGTTTTTCAACCATAATCTAAAAACTGCTAACCATGAGTCATAAGGTTTCAACTTATCATGAGGACAAGTCTTTTAGGGAAATTATATAAATTGTTAATAGCATGGCAGTTGACAATGGATGTCTTTTAATTGTTGAGATGTTGAAAGATATAGAAAGGGAACAATAGTTTGTTTGGATATGTTTTTTATATGCTTAAAGAATGCATATGATCGAGTGCTCAGTATTTTTGTGAGTATTATAGAGAAAAAGAGTTGCATTGAGATATACTGATGTAATCAGGACATTTTTCATGAAGCCATGACTGGCTAGAACTGTAGGTTTAGAATTCAAAGGATTGGTGTTAAGTCCTTGTTTTGTCGTTATGTTGTATTGATCAAACATAGACAAAAAAAATTGTGATGCATGGTTTTTTTTTTGATAAGTATTATATACCAAAGCGTCTAATCAGGAGACGCGTCCTTTTTACAAACTATAAGCATACACAAACGGACTAATCTATAGAAAGACTATTAACAAAATCGATACAAGAAATGTTTGAATGTTGGAAGAATTAGTGTCCTCAACCCCCCAAAAAAACAACGTACAAACTAACTCATCCTTTAACTTGTCCACCGTCCTCTCCTCATCCTCAAACACCCTCTTATTCCTTTCCCTCCAAATGATCCACCAAATACCCAGAGGAACTGCGTGCCAAAAGCTATTCCTTCTTCTCCGCTTGTACAAAGACCAACTCAAAAGGAGATCTTTAACGGATCCCGGCATCACCCAAGCAACAGAGAACAGACCAAGCATTGAATTCCAAAGCATAGACACAATACGGCAGTGCAGCAACTAGTGATTCACACTTTCTTCACATCCTTTGCACATGAAACACCAATTCACATAGATCACTTGACGTCTCTGCAAATTATCTCCTGTAAGGATGGCTTCACTAGCAGCTTCCCATGCAAAAAACATAACTCTACTCGGAGCTTTCACTCTCCAAATACTCCACCAAGGGAACACAATCTTCTCTCTGTTTGAAAGAATATGATAATAGGATCTAACATAAAAAATCCTCCACCTCGAGCCCACCCACACCACCCTATCCTCCCGTTGCCCCACCGAGTGAGAGTATAACTTAGCAAAAAACTGAACACAAGAGTCCATCACCCAATCTTGAAGATCTCTCCGATATATGGGACTCCAAGAAACTTTCCCTTCCTCTATATTCAAAATCGAATTAACTAAGCAATCTTTCTCACTTGCTAAATTAAACAAAGCTGGGAAATGTCTCCAAAGCTCCCGGTCATCACACCATTTATCCTTCCAGAATCTAACTTTGGATCCATTGCCAACCTCAAAAGAGATGTGTCTCTCAAATTGAGCCCAACCCTTCCTGACTCCTTTCCAAACCTCCACTCCATAGCTGGTAGAAACATCTTTCAGAAACCACAAATGCTCACCCTCACCATTCAAGCTCACCACCACTCTCCTCCACCAAGCATTCCTATCCACCACAAATCTCCAAAGCCACTTCCCCAAAAGAGCCAAATTAAAAAACTTCAGATTTTTGATCCCCAAGCCTCCATTTCTCACTCTATCACAAACTTTCTCCCATCTAACCAAATGAAACTTTTGCACCTCCATAGACCCATCCTACAGAAAATCTCTCTCCAATTTTTCGAGTCTGTTGTGAACCGAAACTGAAAGCACAAAAAGAGACCTAAAATAAGTGGGAAGGCTAGAGAGAGTATTTTTCGCTAGAGTTAGCCTTTCCCCCTTTGAAAGATACTGTTTTTTCCAGTCTACCAATCTCCGTTCGAACCTCTCGATGATCGAGATGTACATCTCTTTACGTTTGTGCTCGACTCCTAAAGGTAACCCAAGATACACTTTCGGAAGGCTCCCAACCTTAGCAACCAAAAAAATTGGCCAAGGAAATCAAATTAGTCACCACGCCAACCGGAATAATCTCACTCTTAGCGATATTAATTCTCAATCCCGAAACCGCTTGAAAGAAAAGGAGCACGAGCCGCACATAACCTAACTGATCAGTGTTAGCCCCACAAAAAACAAGCGTGTCATCTTTAAATAAAAGATGGGACACTATCACTTCCTCTCCACTACCTCTACCCACACTAAACCCTTTCAAAAATCCACCCCTCACAACTTTATTCAACATCTTGCTCAAAGCCTCCATCACAATGATGAATAAAAAAGGAGAAAGAGGATCTCCTTGCCTCACCCCTCGAACTAGGAAAAAATCCGGCAGGCTCACCATTCACCAACACCGAAAATCTAACTGCGAGATGCAAAAAAGAATCCACTTCCGCCACTTAAGACTGAACCCCATCCTCTCCAACAAATATAAAAGAAAATCCCAGTTGACATTGACATGATCATAAGCCTTCACAATGTCTAAATTACAGATCAAACCTGGATCTCCACTTTTAAGTCTAGCCCCCACAACCTCATTGGCTATAAAAGAAGCATCCACAATTTGACGATCCCCCACAAAAGCATGTTGGTTCACTGAAATAATTTTGCTCATTACCTTCCTTAATCACAAAGATAACACCTTAGCAATTAATTTGTAAACTCCACCCACTAGACTGATAGGTCTAAAGTCGCTCAAATCCTTTGCCCCTTTCTTTTTTGGAATTAAAGTTATGAAGGAAGCATTTAGACTTCTCTCTAAGCACAAGTTCTCATGAAAATAGTGAAACACCCTCATCAAATCCTCCTTGTTCTCCCAACAATGCTGGAAGAAGGCCATAGAGAAACCATCAGGACCCGGCGCTTTATCACCCCTTAAACCACGAAGGGCTGCCACAACCTCCTCTTCGGAAAAAGGAAGCTCCAGAAAATTGCTGTCATCTACATCAAGACAAGGAAAAGATGTCCTTAATTCATGGTTTTTTAATGACTAGGGGTGGCAATTCGTGTTATCGTGTCGTATTCGTGCCTCATTATCGTGTTTTAATATTATCTATCTTATTTGATCATAAATACAACAATAAATATTAATTTGAATATATTAACAATTTCGTGTCTTTCGTGTCGTGTTTCGTGTTGTGTCGTGAAGGCTTATCGTGCCATTTGTCTCTGTAATCGTGTTTTATAATCGTGTCTTATTGGTTCGTGCTAACGTGTCGTGCCAGGCATTGCCACCCCTATTAATGACGTTCTCTTTATCAAAGAGACATTTGGAGAGCTTAAAGCAAAACTAGATAGTGGGGGTGAAGCAAGAGGGTTTAAAATAATTAGGCGTTAATCAGAGGACCTGGAATATAGTTTTAGGAGCAGAAGGGTTACTAATTGCAACACAGTTAAGTTATGGCCTAGACATTGAGGATCTGCTCCTCTTGAGAAGATTTTTGTAGAAAGAATCGAATGTACAAGCAAGATGAGCGAGAAGTCCACTGAAGGAAAGAGGGAACCCCCCCTCCCCCCCCAAAAAAAAAAAAGAAAAAGAAAAAGAAAAAGGAAGAGAAAACGAGAAGGAAAGCAGAACAAGATAAAATAAGAGATAAGCATACTGGAGATCACCATCCCATTAGAAGCACCCTGAGCCAACCCCCTCGAGGAGGAGAGATAGACTACTCTATCCTTGTTATCAAAAAAAGAAGAAGAAGATAGACTACTCTATCCAAAGAAGAACAACATACAAAGGAGTTTGTATTGATAAATTGTTGTTCCACTGTGTTACTGACTTTGACTCAATATTTGATATTTGTCCCAATAACTTAGATTTGGGAGTAGAATTCGTTTCTCATCTCCCCTTCTGTCCAAGGCTATGATTTGAAGGAAGAAATCGTTTCTCATCCCATGACGTACTTGTCCACGTGTGGAGATACGGAATTGGGCTTCTAGAAAGGCGATAAGATTTTGCGTCATGGAAGGCCAACCATTTCCATATTGCTTCACAGGTTGTATCAAATAAAGATATGTTTGGAAAAGATTGTATGAAAGTAAATATTGAAGCTTTTAGAAGTACTTACGTTTATCTGTTTTATATATCTGTTTGGACATTATATATATATATATAGGGCCGTGTCCTCGTGTCTTGTATTTTCGAGGTCGCGGCGTACGACACCGTGTGTCTATGTTAACACTTAACCCTTGTGTTAGTGTCCACAATTCATTGGTCTAAAGCGAAATTTTTGGTTAAACCAACACTCACTTGTATCATTCTTTCAATATTGTTAGTCTTGGTTTTCACATGCCACAGCCATTTTTCTTGATAATGAAATCATCAGTTTTCCTACTTTGGGCACTCATTGGTCTACATTATACATGTGTAAATCATTTGAATTGATAATCTTTCTAACTCCACCTGGGATCACTTTCACTCACTCAAACATGTAAATTGTCAAATTTTTGTTTTGTGGTTTTACCACAAATCCATCTTATCTTTCTCATTTGAATTACACGCATGTTATGGCACTTAATCTTTGAAAGGTGGCATCCGATTGAATCAATCAGCAACTTAGAATATTATGGCACTTAATCTTGAGTTCATATAAAATTACTGTACTTCTGCCGTATAAGATAGTCTTCTTATGCCCTTTGAAGAAACTTAAGATTCTTTCTGCTGCCTTTTTATTTTTTTAGTCATTTATAATGCCTTTTATACAGGGTGCTATTAATTTACTGTTGGCTGTATACAAGAAGGAGTTCAGGGCTTTGGGTGGGTATTTGACTGATGCTAGCAAGGTATGCTATTGACTATCTGGGTTCTAAGTTTTATGAAGATATTTGGCTTCAGTTTGAATACTCAAGGGTGGCTCTTATTCTCTGCATCTGCCTTGTCATTTCTCAGCCAGATCTCAGCAAAGTGGAGCAATTTATCCAGGCAGTGGGAACATACGAGGACAAAATATTTCTGAAAAGAGCTCGATTGCATCAGGTTTGTTATTTGTTTTTTCATTATTGACACAATTATCTTTATAGTTTAGTTGTTTAATGTCCTTCAACTGTCTTTTGAACCATGTGGTAATATTTATGATAAACCTTCCTTGATGTGAATCTCCATCTCATTGGGGTGCATTTGGTAGGAGCCATCTGTGGCAACATTTGCCATATCTATCTGCTCTTGCTGTTTTTCTTGTATATTGAAGGTGTTTCATTCATTTTTAAGTTTTCTTCATTATCTGCCTAATATTCTGCTGATATACTCCAAATTGCCCTTGTCCATTTCATCAAAGCACAAATTGACTTTACAAGAATGCACAAATTGTTTTTTTGAAATAGATGCAACTCGGGATATCCTTTTACGAGATTGTATTTTTGGTTATAAATGGCTTTTAGCTGATTTCCTTTTACTACTAAATCAGTTCTTGTGATGAATAAAGAGTTCAAAAAATCTTTTTCACTACATCTAAATCTGTTGTCATGCTTTCATTTACTGCTCGAGAACGCTCATACTTGTATATCTCATGGTTCTCACCAGAGCAAAAGAATGAAAATCGGAAGATATAACTGATCTGTCTTGACTGGTACTTGGTCTCTCTAAAAGAGGTAACTAATTATTACTCCCTCTGTTCCAAATTAAAGGATGGAGGGAGAAATTTTTTTGATACCCATTTATCATTATGCTGATTCTGCTCTTTGTTGAGGCTGATATACTCAACTGGCAAGAATACATTTATTGGTGATCTGATATAATACCACATATCATAGTTGCTCACTAACTGTTCATTCTGAAAGCTGAAATTCGAGTTCTTATCATTCATGTTTTAATGCTGTTGTTCAGAGACAAGCTGAAAGAATTAAGCGTGAAAAAGGTCAAACAAAAAGAGGAGATGATGCCGAACCACAAATGAGACCCGAGTTGTTGGTTCCCGTTGGTCGGTTTCAGGGATCCCGTCTTGCGTCAGGCCCTTCACCGTCACCATATCAACAGAAAGGAGCCAATCATTCTTCAGAAATCTCGACCTCTGTTACTTCGAGTCCATTGAATCTTGACATTCAGAGGAAGCAGTCTGTGCAATCAGCTAGCAAACAAACCCGTCCCCAGAAAGCTGCACGATTTTCTACTGGAGCTACTATTGGTGCTGCTATTGTTGAAGCTGAGAGAAATCTTGAAACAGATGTACGTTGTCCTAGGTCAGGAAACATGCATGCAATTTTAATCAGCAAAATTTGTTGGGCTAATTTTATTAGACCAGTCTTTTGCCCTTGTTTTGGTAGTAAACGTGCTATGAATTCTTTAATATGACATTATTACTTTTTGCCGAACATAATAATCAGTTTTTAAAAATCATTTCTATTTGTTGACAAACTCTTTTTCGTTACATCTTACAATGCAGCTTGATTGGGTGTTATTTGTTACTCTTTTCTTTGCTTTGATTTTGCAGGAACTTGACAACAAAGAAGAATTGAAAATAAAGTTGAAGGGCATACTTCGTGAAAAATCTGACGCTTTTAACTCTAAGAATCCCGAGGAAGACAAGGTTCATGCATAAATCTCATCCTCTTGTCCTTTCATGCTCTAGTTTTTATGTGTTTGCAGTGGCATTTAAATGTTTTGTTTTTCCTACTTTATATTTGGGAAAAACTACTTTGATTTCTTTGTATGCGAAATAAATGGCAATATATGCATGTGGAAGAAGAACTTTAGGTGATAAGATGTTAGTTATGCTTTTAGTAGCAAGTAAATATAAATGTTTTCTGCTGTGGGTCGGGCAAAACTGCTATGATCATTTGATAATGAGAACAAGTAGACAGCAGGAATCTGAAAATGAAAGCTCAATGTTTATTGGACGTTTCATGCTGTTAGTTTTTGAGGCTATGGAAGCGCCTGGGAGACGTAGGATTGTCTTGGTTAGAGAAACTACTTGATTTGATCAGTCAAAGACAATGCCCATGAGAGGAGGAGAGCATTACAGTCTAATTTCCAAAAGATAAATGGAGATATTCAAAGTTTTACAATTCATGTTAAATGTGTGATGCAATGAACTTTAGGATTGAGTTGTGAACAACATAATCGTAGGAGGTCAACAATGGAAGCCATTAAGGAGATTGATGAAAGATGAAAGGTTATAACCAATGTCTTTGTAAATTAATTTCTATGAGTCCTAGAGTGACCAGGGTGCCTTGAAGCCTTGGTGGTTTACTTTCCTTGCTTCGATCCCATTTCCTTTCACAAGATCTATCTCAAGTGGTAAAGGAGCTATCCCTAGAAAGGTAACATGAACATTTCTAAGTACAAGATCTCCATCACTACCATTATCTCTTTTTATGATAAGTAATTAGAGTATATATATATATATATATATTTATAAATATAAAGGGCGTCAAAATAGGTAACACGTCCTGTTTACAAATAGAGTATACAACCATGGCCTCCTACATCCATACATAACTGTTATCCACAAGCTCTGCAAAGGGGTTAACCCCTGTGAGACCAAATCGTGACACCAAAAATACAAAAGCTTGATTGTTTGCTCTTTAAGTCTCCCAAACACCCTAGAATTTCGCTCCCTCCAAATAACTCAGAAAATTGTTGCTGGCACAACCACCCCCACCCAAAAACTACTCATCCTCTTTCGTTTGTAGAAAGACCAGCTCGTCAACATCTCTTTGATAGAAAGAGGGTTCACCCTAGCCACCTGGAATAAATTAAGAATGTAATCCCAAATTTCCTTGGCCATTAGACAGTGTAAAAGTTGGTGATTTACACTTTCTTCCTCCCTTTTACACATGAAACACCTATTTACATAGATCATCCTTCTCCTCAAATTGTCTCCTGTAAGTATGGCTTCATTTGCGGCTTCCCACATAAAAAAGCCCACCCTAAATGGAGCTTTAGCCTTCCAAACACTTCCCCAAGGAAAAATTTGTCGACATCCTTTGGTAGAAGGACTTAACTGAGAATTTCCTACTCTTTTCTCCTGCCCATGCCATAGAATCTTCGTCATTCCTTTTCACCTTCTGATTATACAGCAGCTCAAAAAATTGCCAAAGTATATCTACTTCCCAATCTTGAGCATTCCTTCTAACTGAACGGACGGTCTCTTCCTTATCAACTGCCAAGCTATACATAGAATGAAAAATTCTCTGCAGCTCTCTCTCACCACACCACGAATCACTCCAAAATCTAACTGAGTCCCCATTTCCGATTTCAAAAGAAATAAACCTCTTCAGCACGTCCCACCATTTCCTAATGCCTTTCCAAACTCCAACACTATAAGAAGACCGGACCTCACTGTGATTGTCATCCCCAAATTTACCAACAACTACCTTCTTCCATAGAGACTCTCTCACACGAGTATCGCCAAAGCCATTTCCCCATAAGAGCAATATTAAAAACCTTGAGATTCTTAACCCCAAGCCCTCCATTTCTCGTATTGGAACATTCCGTCTCACACTTGATCAAATGAATTTTTTTCGCTTTTTTTTTTCAAAGTTACAAACCAAAAGAATATAGCCCAATCACTGTCCATAATATTAACAAAAGAATCTCCAACATCCAACTCCAACTCCAAACCTAAAAACGATTAGTTTGTTCTACTTCCTTTTTAAGCCTATCAACCTCATTTGCCACACTAAAAAAAATCCTTCGATTCCTCTCCTTCCAAACATTCCACCATATTGCCAGTAGAATGGTGTCCCATCCTCTAAAACCCTTCCTGCTCTTTAATAAGGACCAACCTCGGAGTGGGGCATAACCCAAGAGACTCTTGCCATAATAAAAATATAATTCCAAATCTCCCTCACTACTGGGCAGTATAAAAGAAGATGATTAACCGTCTCCTCATCCTTTCTTGAGTTGCTGTATAAGCAAAAGGTGGATAAGGATTCTGAAAATACCGTCGTGTGAAATGGGAAGAAAGATAAGTCCTTTTCAGTCAAGTCCATGTACCAACTTCTGGTGACTACTGACAGGCACTTTCCGTGGAAGAGCGTGTGGAAGTCAAGGGTTCCCTCTAGAGTGGGGTTTTTATGCGCGAAGCCGCGCTCGAAGCCATCTTAATTGGAGAAAATTTGAGGAGGCGAAAGAAAATCTATACTACCTGGTGTTATATGTGCATGAGGGATGAAGAAAGTGTGAATCACCTTCTGATTCATTGCACTTTGCAAGGGAGATTTGGAGCTATGTGCTGATTCTTTTCCGGGTTACTTGGGTGATGCCTAACTCGATTAAGGAGCTCCTTTTGTGCTGGACCCTCTATAAACATAGAAGAAAAAATAGTTTCTGGGATGCTGTCCCCCTGTCAATTTGTTGGTCCATTTGGAAAGAAGGAATCTTAGAGCTTTCGAGAACAGGGAAAAGAACTTGGAAGAGATTAAAGATATCACAGGGGTCTAATCCCTTTGTAGAATTTGTGGATAATATTTTTGGTAGCTAGTGGGGGTCTGGATGTATATTCCCTTTGTACATAGGACGCCTCACCTTTTTGAAGCTGTTATTTATAAATCTAACTTATAAAAAAAAAAGATTATCCCCAGTCAATAGAGAGTCAATAGAGCCTCACGCGAGGCCTCCCAAGCAAAAAAAGCCACTCTACAAGGCACCTTCGTTTTCCATTGAATCTTCCATGAAAAAGAGCTATTAGCCTCACTATTCAGGAAAGAATAATATGATTTCACTGTGAAGGTCCTGTTTTTAGTACAACCCCAAACAACCCTATCATCGTGCAACCCTCTTCTCTTGGTAGAGTACAACATGTCAAACAACTGGCTAATATCTTCCATCTCCCAACCTCGAAAGATATAAGATGTTTAAAAGTAGTCCATCCCTTCAAGATACCTTTCCAAACACTCATCCCATGCGATGTTAACACTGCCCTTGGAAACCACACATGGTTCAGTTCTCCGTATCTTCCCGCCAAAATTCTCCTCCACAAAGCCTCTCTTTCCACAAGGAACCTCTACAACCATTTTACCAACAAAGCATAATTGAACTTCCTTAAATCTTTGACTCCTAGACCCCCATTTCTCATGCTTCTACTCACCTCTTTCCAATTCACAAGATGATACTTCGGATCCTCCAAATCCCCCTCCCATAGAAAATCTCTCTCCAACTTTTCTAATCTCTTCACTACTGAGATTGGAGCTGGAAAAAGTGACAAAAAATAAGTGGGGAGATTTGATAAGGTACTCTTAATCAAAGTCAACCTACCTCCCTTCGACAAGTATTGACGCTTCCAACTAGGGGTGTACAACCAAACCATCGAACCGGTTTGGTTCGGTTTTCGTCCAAGACGGTTCGTTTTTGGTTTTCAAAATTCAGAAACCAGCCGGTTCGGTTCATGGTTTATGTTTCCAAATCGAACCATGTTTTATTTGATTATTTATTATATATAATATATATGTATTTTCGGCATTTATATACTAAATAATCATGTTCTTACCAAATTCAATGGATTCAAATGATATATTGACTTATATTTCATTGTTTGTTAATGTTTGATGTTTGTAAGATATGTTTGATTTTTTGTTTATTAATGTTCGATGTTAAATTACTGATTAAAATTTTATTTGTCTAATTTTAATGTTTTCTAAGATGATTAATTTGATTTTCTATCAAACCACCAAACCGAACCAAACCAAACCAAACCAAACGGAGTGGTTCGGTTTGAGATTTTTGAAACTGATGAGGCGTGGTTCGGTTCACGGTTTTGGCCTAAACCGAACTAAACTGAACCACGTACACCCCTACTTCCAACCCGCCAATCTCCTTTCAAACCTTTCAATTACCGGATTCCACAAGGAGACTCTTAAATGTCGCTCAAAGCGGTAGGCCCATGATGATCGAAAACTAGCAGCTTTACGACCAAAAAAAGTGAACAAATCCTCCAGATTATCCACCTCACCCACTAGGATAATTTCACATTTTTTTTATCTTCAGGCCCGACACTGCTTGAAAGAAAAAATGCACCAAACGGAGATACCCCAACTGGTCCCTCCTTGCCTTGCAAAAGACCAGGGTGCAAACATTAAATGCGATATAGAAAGAGTTTGGTCCGCTATTCTTGCCTTAAACCCATTGATGAAACCTCCCATCACTGCCTTGTTGAAAAGGCGACTTAAGGCCTCCATAATCATAATAAAAAAGAAAAGGGGAAATAGGATCCCCTTGACAAAGACCTCTCAAGCTCGCAAAGAACCCTGCAGGCTCTCCATTTACCAAAATAGAGAACCTGACCGTGGAGATGCAAAATAAAATCCACTTCCTCCACTTCTCCCCAAAGCCCATCCCTTTCACAACATACATCAGGAAGGTCCATTCTACAAGATCGTAGGCTTTTTCGATGTCTAATTTGCATAGCAAACCCGGAGCTCCACTCTTAACCCTAGCATCAATCATCTCATTTGCTATAAGAGCTGCATCTAAAATCTGACGACCCCCCACAAAAGCATGTTGAGACTCTGAAACCACCTTTCCAATAACCTTCCGAAGGCGCGAGGAAAGCACGTTTGCTAAAATCTTGTAGATCCCCCAACTAGGCTGTTGGGTCTGAAGTCTTTCAGATCATCTGCGCCTTTTTTCTTCGGAATCAAGGCTAAGAATGAAGCATTAAGACTCCTCTCATAATCTTCTTCCGCAAAGAAGGAATAGAAGAACTCCATGATGTCTGGCCGAACCACCTCCCAGCACTGTTTAAAAAATGCCAGGGAAAACCCATCAGGACCTGGGGCTTTAACTCCCTTGAATCTCTCTAAAGCTGCAACAACTTCCTCTTCAGAAAACGGCTGCTCCAACGCTAACACATCCTCCTGCGATACAGAATTAAATGTAGCCCCATCTAGATCCAAACCCAAATCATCTCCCGCCGAGTAGAGCTCTTGGTAATACTGCACTATCCCCTTCCTTAATAATATTTTGATCATCCACGACATTTCCATCCAATTTTAGTTTCTTGATCAGGTTGAAACTTCTATGAGCACTTGCCATACAATGAAAAAAATTGGTGTTCTTATCCCCTTCCCGCAACCATTGAATCCGGGATGTCTGCCTCCATGAAATTTCTTCACTAATCTTTTTATTTTGATAAGTAAAAGTATATATAAATCACAATGTCAAAACAGGTGACGCGTCCTTGTACATTTTGTAGTATACAAGACAAAAGAATTACTAAGTAATAGTCAACTACCGAACACCACAATACATCCTTTTTAATTTGAGCAACATGAGACTCCAGATTCTCGAACACCCTTTGGTTCCTCTCCTTCCAAATGGTCCACCAAATTGCCAAAGGTGTAGAATCCCACCAAAAATTCCATTTTCTGCGTTTATGTAAAGACAACCCTCGAAGAAGCTCAACGACCGATCTAGGCATCACCCACGAGACACTTGCTAGGAGAGAAAAAACCAGCTCCATATCTCCCTTGCCACCGGGCAGTGCATTAACCAGATCGTTAACAGTCTCCTCATCTTGTTTACACATGAAGCCCTATTAATGTAGATCTTTCCGTGGACTCTTAAATTATCGCCTGTTAAGATAGCTTCCTGAGCAGCTTCCCAAACAAAAAAAGCAACACTGCAAGGGAATTTAGCTTTCCAAATTTCTTTCCATGGAAAAAGATTGTTCTCATCTTCATTTAGTGTAGCGTAAAACGACTTGACCGAGAATCTTTTATCCTTAGAATCATCCTAGACAACTTTGTCTTCACTGGATCCTTGCATCTTAAAAGCATACAGAACCTCCAAAAGTTGAACCCCTTCCTCAAGCTCCAAGTCTTGGAGATCTCTACGAAATACCAGATTCCACAAATCTAGCCCATTTGATGTTGTAAGAATGGAACCCACCATTTCTCCCCGATTGATCACTACATTGTATACATTGGGAAACCTGTGTTGAAGTTTCATTTCCCCACACCAAATATCCTGCCAAAATCTGTCTTGATTCCCATTTCCTGCCACAAAAGAGATGAAGCGATTGAAGACATCCCATCCTTTCATGATACCTTTCCAAACGCTTGAACCATGAGTAGATAACACGTTCTTGGGGAACCAAACCTGACTACCTTCTCCATATTTCTCAATAACTACTTTCCTCCAAAGCGCTTCTTTGTCAACTAAATACTTCCATAACCATTTTTCCCAACAAAGCACCATTGAATTTCCTCAGGTATTTTATGCCCTAGCCACCCTTTCGCAAATTGGAGCACACTGACCCCCATCCCACTAAATGATATTTTCACTCCTCTGTACCCCCTTCCCATAAGAAAATAAGAAATCCCTTTCCAATTTCTCTATTCTCTTGACCACTGAAACAGGAACCACGAAAAGGGATAAATAGTATGTAGGGAGGTTAGAGAAGGCACTCTTGATCAAGGTCAACCTCCCACCTTTAGATAGAAACTTTAGATAGAAAATTCCTCTTCCCGACTGCCAATCTTTTCTCAAACCTTTCGATAACTGTGTTCCACATAAAAAGCTGACCGAGTCCCCCTTACCGTTGTCAAAAGAAATAAATCTCTTCGGCACATCCCACCATTTCCTAATGCCTTTCCAAACTCCCACACCATTAGAAAAGTGAACGGTACTCTCCATCGTTCCGAAGTAGCTTGCGTGAGTGCGATGTTCAACCTAGGGTTTGAGCTGCCGTAGGAGGTAAGTTGTGTTTGAGGGTAACTGTCTAGGCAGAGAGCTTCGCCCAGACCAGACGACTAGATCTGTCCTTTCGCCGTGTCAGAAAGTCGCCGGAAAGCTCTCACGCTCCGGCGCGTAGCTGGAAATTTTTTGCTGGTTTGCTCTCGAACTGTCACAGATTGGGTCGCCTGGAGGTCCTGAGTACTGCTTGGTGGTTGGGTTTCCTGTTTGATTAGGTTAAAGCTTCCAATCCTTGGTGTTGTGATGGGTGATTAAACTGTGTTTCAGTGCGGTAGGTTAAGGACCATGTGAGCTCTAGGTAGAGCAGAGGAGTAGAGGTAGTCCGCCCGATATTGTGCTCTCGACAAGATACTGCAAAGTAGCTTATTCAATCTGGTGGTCCATGAGAGATCCCGAGGACAGGACTATTTTTCAAGCAGGCAGAAAAACATTCGACGTTTTGAAGAATCTGGAGGAGAATGGTGTTGTCTTCCAGATAGTGGAGAGATTAAGAGGACGACCGTTCCACATTTTCCTGTCTCTTCACGAACTCAAATGGGTATGCAAATGTCTGCGCAGCTTGTCTCGTATTCAAGGGGTTTTCTGGAAAAAATTGCAAGCTCGCGGTAGGGAAGTGACGGTGGCTAAGGAAGTTAATGCCTTACGATGGTTCATGAAGGTTTCTGCGAGGGGTGTAGGGAAATCGTTGAGGATCTGTATCCCAGTTTTTGACACTGTTTCTAGATGGGTTGTGCCAGGCTGCCAGCGGAGAAAATGCTTAGATTTTTGAGTAGTTCGCTGAAGGAGAGTTGAGACAAGTTCCATCATTCGCCCGCAGGAGAGACGAGGCAATCCTACAAGGAGGCGGTGCAAATCAAGTCTTGGTCGAATACAAGTCTACTCACCTTTCGTAGTAAAAATCTCGCGGTTGCAGATTTTGAGGTGGAGGAAAAGTCATGCGAGGTGAATCGGAGATTTCTTGAGACATGCCTGGTGGGATCTGTGGGCAATACAGGGAGTTCTGGACTCCTCACTAAGGATTTTCAGGATTGGGTCAATTGAAGCTGGAGAATAGTTGGAGGAGTGAGGGTAGTAGAAATGAACGGGAACCACTTCTTGATTGAATTCCTGTCGAAGGAGGAAGCCACTCGTATTCTGGAGTCGAAACAGTGGAATGTTAATCAGGAAATTTTGCATCTCGAGCGTTGGAGTGAAGAAGGCAGCTGTTTCAGAGTTGACAGTAGGCCAAATGTTGTATGGGTTAGAGTCTCAGGGTTACCGCTGCACTTGTGGGGAGATGCTGTGTTCCCGGAAATCGGTAGGTCGTGTGGGGGTTTTATTTCGACCGACGAAGCTACAGAGAAGAGGCAGAATTTGAGATGGGCTAGAATACAAGTACGATATTCAGATAATATTCCGGCCTGTGTTCGCATTGGAGTAGGGTGTAGCAAATTCAAAATTCCAGTCTGGGTGGAGACTGCAGCTTACCATACTTCGAGGGGGAATTACGATAGTGGAGCAGTAGGGGGGATGAAGAAGGCGAGTGGTGTTCACACTCGTAGGGGAGAAGCTCAAGTCCAAGGGTTTTGGAAAGTCAAAAATCGCAGCATTGGCAGGGACAGCACGTGCTCTGGTCGGAACTCAAAGTTTGAATTAGGTCGTAGCTCAAACGGCGTCGCAGGGGAAAGAGACGGGAGGAAGGGGAAAGAGGTTGACGCAGATGCCTTAGGCGCAATTTCCTGGGCTAAAGACAAGGGATAGGTGTCGACAGTGGGGCACGCATCTGGGAGCAGCACATCTGAAAGCCCTATTCAGTCTAGGGGCAATTTAGTTAATGAAGATCAAGTTTTTAACCTGGGTAAGCTTGGAGGGATTGCTGGTGGGCTCAAGGCTGATCCAGTAGATGTAGTTGGACCTTCTAATTTTGGGTTGGGCCAAGTGGCTGATGACCCGATTGCTGTTGAAAACCTTGATCGTGGAGTGGGCTGTTTGAGTGGGCCTTATCCTTCTTTTTTTGTTTTAGAGGAGGAAATACAATTAGGAAAGGCTGGAGGTTTGGACCACATGGAGACGAGTAAGGAAGTTGAGTCAGAGGCGCTTCGCAGATCGCAGGGTGAAGACAGGGAGTTTATGACTGGTGCTTCTGCGATGGGAGTTAACGGCATTGGGGAGGTTAGCGGGTGCTTCATGGGACCCTTTGACTTAGACCCAGAGTCGACTATTCTGAGGTCGAATTCTAAGTGGCAGGGCTTAAGTGTGAAGGGGAATGTTGTCGAGTCAATTGCGAGGAGTCTCTTCCCCAGCCTACGACGCATTCTCATACAGAGGAACCGAAGGATTTTTTGGAGTGGATCAGTGATAGAAGTCTGCGTCAAGGGTTTGCGAGATCGAATGAGTTTGAAGACAGAGGTTTCGATGGGGAGACTACAGTGTCGATGAATACAGTGATTACCCATAACAATTCTGGTAAGACTACACCAGAGTTTGAAGCAGAAAATCCGAGTAATGAGAATGATTTTTGTTTGCCTTGCGACCGGTCAGAAGATTCTGTAAATAAGGAGAATAATACACCAGTGTGCTGTACCCCTCTTGCAGTAACCTAAAGAATTGTGCGAGATGGCCTATCTCACGGACAGAGAAACAGATGACGATATTTCGGTTTGGGTTCAACGGAGAGCAAAGAGCTTTGGGAAAATTCTGGGTGCGTCGGGCACAGATTTTGAGGATAAAATTGTGGATTTACTGCTCGACATAGAGAAGAAATGGAGATCGTCTGGGGAAGGCAGCAGCAAGAGTTTAAACAAATCGCGGGAAAAAGGCAAGAGGGAGCTTAAGCAACTATGCTGTAGCCTAAACTTTGAGATGTTAAACGGGCAAGAAGGAGAGGGGAGGAGGAAAAAAATTGGTTGCTATGCATCTTAAAATTTTATCTTGGAATGTGCGGGGATTAAATGATTTAAGTAAGAGAAACTTGATTAAAGGTTTATTGAGAAAGTGGAAGTCGCATCTAGTTTGTTTCCAAGAAACCAAAATGGATTATTAACAGTGTCTGGGGAACGAGATGGGTGGAATGGGAACATTTAGGGGTTGTAGGGGCAGCGGGGGGTGTTCTGGTTATGTGGGATAGTAGAGTGCTATCAAAGGTGGATTCTCTTATAGGCGTTTTCTCAGTTTCTTGTTTGTTGAAAAATGTGGAAAATGACAGAGTGGGTATTCACAGGAGTAAATGGGCCTTGTAATGGTTCTGATCGGAGACATTTATGGGATGAGTTAAAGGCTTCAAAATCTAAATGGGATGTTCCGTGGTGTTTTGGTGGAGATTTCAATGTAGTGAGGTTTCCGCATGAGTGCTCTGGCTCATGAGCCTTTTCTAAGGAGATGATGGAGTTCAACGATTTCATTAATCATATGGAGTTGGTGGATCTCGCTTTAGGTGGAGGAGAATTTACTTGGTTCAGGGATGGAGACCGTCAACAATTTTCAAGAATTGATAGATTTCTAATTTCAGGGGATTGGGAGGAAAGCTTCAGTGGTGCGATTCAGTCTTGTTTGCCTAGAGTCTCCTCGGATCATGTTCCATTGCTGCTAGAATGTGGTGGTTTTGCCAAAGGGAAATCTCCGTTCCGATTTGAGAATACGTGGTTAAGAGAAGAGGGGTTCAAGGATTGGGTGATGAATAGATGGAATTCTTACATGGTGGTTGGTGATCCGATCTTCAAGTTGGCTAGGAAATTGAAGTTATTAAAGGAAGATTTAAAAGTGTGGAATAGGGACGTCTATGGAGCGGTGGACATCAAAATTAAGGCTATATCGGAGGAGATCAGTAGGTTGGATGAAAAGCGAGCCACCGGATTTGGCTGAGGATTCCCAGGATAGAGCTAAAAGCAGAGTTAACGCGCTTACTCATCAATGAAGAGATCAGCTGGAAACAAAAATCATGGGTTCAGTGGCTCAAAGAAGGTGATAACAATACAGAGTTCTTCCATAGAATGGCTAGTATTCGAGGAGTGGCTAAGCGAATTCAGAAAATCAAGATAGATGGTGTAGAGCTGGAAGAGAGGGAAGAGATTAAGCGTGGTATATCGGGTTTCTACCCGTGGCTTTACGAGGATTGTGGGTCTTGGAGACCTAATTTGGACGGGGTCATTTTTGGAAGATTAGAGGAGGCAGATTCAGTTTCTTTGGAGCGTCCTTTCACCGAGGAGGAGGTGGTGGCTGAGTTAAGGCTAATGAGTGGTGATAAAGCTCCTAACCCGGATGGATTTTCTATGGCCTTTTTCCAGCATTGTTGGGTGGTGGTCAAGGGGGACATTATGGAGGTTTTTCAGTTTTTCTACACCAATTCGCATTTCGAGAAGAGCCTTAATGCCGCTTTCATTTCTCTGATTCCGAAGAAGAAAGGCGCGACGGATTTGAAGGACTATAGACCCATCAGTCTAGTCTGGGGTATTTACAAGCTTATAGCGAGGGTCCTTTCCCAGAGGTTGAAGAAGGTGATAGGTAAGATTGTCTCGGAGTCTCAGCATGCTTTTGTTAAGGAGAGGCAAATCCTGGATGCATCACTTCTAGCTAATGAGGTTGTGGACGACAGACTGAAAAAAGGTGGTTCGGGTCTATTGTGTAAGTTGTATATATGACCATGTCAACTGGGACTTTGTGATCTATATGATGGATAGAATGGGGTTTGGGGATAAATGGAGGTGGATCCGCTTTTGCATCTCTTCGGTTCGCTTTTCTGTTTTGGTCAACGGGGAACCTTCTGGATTTTTTCATAGTTCGAGGGGCCTACGCCAGAGTGATCCATTATCCCCATTTTGTTTATTCTTGTGATGGAGGCTTTGAGTAAACTATTGGAAAAGGCAGTCTAGGGGGGATTTATCAGCAGTTTTAAGGTGGGAAGGGGAGGTGAGTCGGAGTTAGAGGTATCTCATTTGCTCTTTGCGGATGACACTTTGGTTTTTTGTGGGGCAGAGAAGGCTCAACTGGGTTACCTTCGTATGGTGTTACTGTTTTTTCAAGTAGTTTCGGGGCTCAGAGGAAATATCCTCAAGAGTGAGATTATTCCAATAGGTGTGGTGAATGACATTGGGAGCTTAGCCGGCCTTTTTGGGTGCAAGACCACGACTCTCCCTTCCTCATACCTTGGACTTCCCATTGGTGCTTCGGTCAGAAGCAAAGCTATGTGGGTTCCGGTTGTCGAGCGGTTCGAGCACCGTTTGGCGGGTTGGAAGAAACAATTGCTTTTCAAGGGGGGCAGGTTGGTACTAGTCAAGAACACTCTTTCAAATTTACCGACCTATTTCCTTTATCTGTTTGTGATGCATGCCTCTATCCGGAATAGACTCGAAAAATTGGAAAAGATTTTTTATGGGAAGGTCGGTAGAGGAGCGGAAATTCCATTTAGTTAAATGGGATAAGGTTTATACTAGAATGCAAGAGGGAGGGTTGGGGGTTAGGAATCTTGAAGTGTTTAATGAGGCATTGCTGGGAAAGTGGTTGTGGAGGTATCTCACGGAAAGGGAGGCATTGTGGAGGAGATTGGTGGTGAGTAAGCATGGTTTGGGGGATCATGCGTGGTTTCCTGCGGAGGCTGTTTTGCCTTTTGGGGTGGGGGTGTGGAAGGGCATTAGAAAAGGGTGGAGATCCTTTGAGAGGTTTCTTGCCTTTGAGGTGGGAAGTGGAGAGACTGTTAGGTTTTGGGAAGATAGATGGTGTGGAGAGAGGAAGCTGAAGGTGGATTTTCCAGCGCTGTTTGAAGTCACTAGGGATAAGAGCTGTTCGATTAGCTCGGTGTTGTCAAGGGAGGATGGTAGACCTACTTGGAGTCCAGTTTTCAGGAGAAATTTTCATGATTGGGAGGTGGAGCCGCTGCTGCGATTTCTTGAGTTGTTACAGGCTCAGAAGATTGATGGGGTAGAAGATAGAGTGATCTGGAAGGCAGCTAAGGGTCAGGTATTCACGGTTAAATCTAATTACTTGAGGCTGTTGAATTGTGAGCGGAATTTTTTTCCTTGGAAAGCGGTGTGGAAATCTGTAGCGCCCAAGAGAGTGGCCTTTTTTGTATGGGAAGTTATGCACGAAGCTATCCTAACGGTAGATAATCTTCAGAAGCGGAATATTTCTTTAGTGAACATGTGTTTCATGTGCAAGGCGAGCGAGGAGAGCGTGAACCATCTGCTTCTTCATTGTCCGGTCGCTTCAGATCTGTGGAGTTTGTGTTGAATCTTTTTAAAGTGCCTTGGGTGATGCCGAGATCAGTTTCTCAGCTGTTGAGGTGTTGGTCTGTTCAGCGTAGAAACAGGTGCATTGGGATTTGGGAGGCTGCCCCTTCGGTAGTTTGTTGGGTGATCTGGAGGGAGAGAAATCAACGGGTTTTCGACAACGAGGAAAAGTCTATTCCGGTCTTGAAGAATTCTTTGCTTCACACTCTATTCTCTGGGTGTGTAGAGGCTGTGAACTATCCAGCGGCTTTGAAAATGTCTTTTGTAGAGTTTGTAAATAACATTTCTAGTGGGTAGAAGCTCTTGAGCTTTGTATACTTCTAGTGTACTAAGGACGCGTCACCTTTTTTGACGCTCATATTTATATACTCTTTACTAATAAAAAAAAACTGTGTTCCACATAACTGTACTCTTGAACGGCGCTCCTAGAGGAAGTCCTTGATATTTCGTAGGGAGTCTAGCTATCTTACATCCAAAAACAGAAGCCAGATTCTCCGCGTTTTCTACCCCCTCCCCCACAGCAATAATCTCACACTTTGAGATATTAATCTTGAGACCTGTCACAGCTTGAAAAAATAAGAAAACCAACAGGAGATATCCCAACTGAGTTCTGCTAGCATCACAAAAAACCAAAGTTTCATCTGCAAAATGTAAGTGTGAAATTGCAATGCTTGGAGAAGGAACTCTGCTAACTTCAAATCCCTGAATGTACCCTCTTACCACTCCTGCCACTGCTTTATCTACAAGACAGCTCAAAGCTTCCATAATCAAGATGAAGAGGAAGGGAGAAAGAGGGTCCCATCGGAAAAAAAACCGGCTGGTTCCTGTTCACCAAGACTGAAAACCTCACCGTAGATATGCAAAAATAAATCCAGTTCCTCCACTTCTCCCCAAAGCCCATTCTCTTTAAGATATAAATCAGAAAATCCCATCTCACGTGATCGTACGCCTTTTCTATATCAAGCTTACATAGAACACCCGGAACCCCACTCCGCACCCTGGAGTCAACCAACTCATTTGCTATCAAAGCTGCATCTAATATTTGGCGATCACCCACGAAAGAATTCCCTTCTAACGGCAAGTCCATCAGATCCATTTGGTTGATAAAATCATTAAAATCAGACATCCCTTGTGTGATTGTTTTAAAAGATATATGTTGTAGATTATATATTTTCTCAATTTCTTACAGTTTTTCTTCCCTATTGCTTATGCTGTTCATATTTTCATTATCCACTTTCATTAGGTCAAACTAGGAGAGCCGGGGTGGAAAGAGAGGTATTATGAAGAAAAATTTTCTGCAAGAACTCCCGAGGAGCGAGACGCCATAAGGAGAGATGTTGTAAGTTTTCTAACTTAGCTGCTCAATGTCTCAAATATTTACTGTTAGATGGCTTCAGTTGAGGCTCTGCTTTGGAGGACTGCTTGCCCTCCTAGAGTATATTTCTTTCTCTCTTCCTGTGAAGGTGATTGAGGGATGTATAATAGATCATGGAAGTTTTGTATCGATTTGGCTGAAATCATTGTAGTCGTTCTGGTCTAGTCTAGATGCAACTTTTCAAAATGACATATTTGAGTTGGGTTCTGGTCACATTATGATCCCAAAAGACTCCTTTTTTCTCTTATTTCCTAGGTCTTTTAGTGACCAGAACGATCCCAAGCTCCTAGAAAGAAGGCATTATAAGAAGGGGCTTACACCTAGATCCCTAAACCATCACACTTTATTGTTGCATTAGGTCTTTCAGTGTTTATCATTGTGATTTAATCAACGACTCTGTACTTTGACTACCTATAGGAACTTACCAAGCCGATACTAGTGATGTAAGAGCCCATTTACTAGTAAACAAGAGCATCAGGCATAGATATGGTAATGAAGAATATTCACACCAGGAACTTACTTCATACCTTACTTGTCATTCATGAACAATATGTATGGAAATTGGAAAGTGAAACTATTACCATTAATGTACTCAGAATGGTTATTGAACTTTACTGTGTGGTTCTTGGAGGTTAATGATGTCATAGGAAATCTTAATTGGTGTTTAATACTTCCTCTATTTCGGGCAAAGAGTCCCCGTTTTTGAAAGTCAAAACTTTTTAAGAAAATGACAATTAGAAATAAAATTACACTTTTATGCCTTAATTTTTGAAAGTGGACTCTTTAAGTGAAACATCCCAAAATGGAATAGTGGACTCTTTGCCCGGAACGGAGGGAGTTTCTCACACAGCTTCTATTGTAGGCACTTTGGCATATGATTATGTTGTAGATCACTAGCTGAAAATTTTCAAATGCTCCTTCCCAACTATGATACATTGACTTATTTCGTTTAAATGTTGATAGGTTCTAAAATACACAGAAGGGCTATGTTGGGTCATGCACTATTACTATGAAGGTGTTTGTTCCTGGCAGTGGTAATTCTTTCCCTTATTTACTGCAATCATCAGCTTCGTCTACCATATTCATGTTTTACAATACTCTGGAGTTTTCTTGGGACATCACAATTTAGATGATTGTTTCCTATAACTGGGACGAAGTATGTGCGTTTCCATCTGCAGTTTGTTTTGCATACATAAATATTACCTTCTAATCCCTTCGTTTTCAAATAATCGTCCACTTTGACTTGGCACGCCGTTTAAGAAAAAATAACTGACTGGATTATAAATATTGGTGTAATGTGTGGTTACCTTTAATGCCCTTGAACATGTGGTCATAGAAAAAATATGTAAAAAAGTAAGGGTAAAGTGGTAAAAGTGTTTTCCTAAAAAGGAAAGTTTTGAAAGAGGACAATTATTTTGGAATGGACAAAAAAGGAAAGGAGGACAATTATTTGAAAACGGAGGGAGTACTTTTTTTCTGCTCAGATTGCTTAAGATCATAGAATGTGTTAAAATGCTTCATGTTTTGGATATCTTGCACATGTTTTTGATGTCGGTGCTGGAATTTTCTTATACAGGTTTTATCCTTACCATTATGCACCATTTGCTTCTGATCTCAAGGATCTTGGAGAGTTGGATATTAGCTTTGAACTCGGTTCTCCATTCAAGCCATTTAATCAGCTACTGGGGGTTTTTCCAGCTGCCAGGTTGCACTAGCCATTTTTCGTTTTCTTTTGAATTTTTATGACGGTAGTTTCTAACTAGATTTATTAGCAGTTCCCATGCACTTCCTGAGCAATATAGGAAATTAATGACGGATCCGAACTCTCCTATCATTGATTTTTATCCAACTGGTACGATTTATGCTGTGGGACAAAAAGAGAAGAATTTTGCAGTTCAAATTTATGTTTTCTCGTATTTACTCTTGTACTGTTTCAGATTTTGAAGTGGACATGAATGGCAAGCGATTTGCATGGCAGGTAAGCTACACTTCTTAACATTGTGGTTTTGCCTCATGCATTAGACAGTTTATGGGTTATTACTATTGTACATAAGGTAAATTTAATTTCTCTTCCGCTCATGTTTGCAGGGTATAGCCAAGTTGCCTTTCATTGATGAAGCCCGTCTTCTCGAAGAAGTGTCGATAATTGAACATACTCTAACGGTATATTGAGCTTCGGGTTCAGAGACATAATTTATGTATAGGTTCTTGTTCATATGATTTGCCTCTATGGCTTACGGCGTTGTATTCTTTTCTGCAGGAGGAAGAAGCACAGAGAAACAGTACGATGTGCGACATGCTTTTCATTGCTCTGTCTCACACTCTATCTCCTTACATATTTTCTCTCGACGATCGTTGTAAACAGTTGACAGACAAAGAACGAGTTGAAGTAAAGGAGCAAATTGATCCAGGTGCCAGGTTTGTGTGGCAATCTTTTTCCTTTTTTTTTTTTACCAATTTCGTGATTGTAAAAACAAATCATTAGATATCATCATTATTCTCTTTTGGTAATACTGAAGGGCTAACTAACTGCTGTCAGTAACGAGGAAGATCTTGCGGGTCCATTTATTACTGATCCAAGGGAGTAGGGTGTTTATTGAATTTTAAATCTTGTTTCCTCGTGGAAGTTTAGAAATATCTCCTGGCTGTAGCAACTTGAATCCTGATAATTTCATGCTGACCATAAGTCCTTCAGATCTGTTTTCAACTCGTCTCTGATTTACTTTAGGGCTTAATGCAGTGGTGGGATGAATGGTTTTTTATCTCTCTGCACTGGAGATCCCTGCCCTCCAATTTTCAGGTCGCCCGTCGAGGGGTTGGAGGACATTATGGACAACCAAGTCATGTAAGCTTCAAACTACAGAGCATATATGATATTAGTCTAAGCTAATTTATCCTGCGTATGGGCTTTAGAAATTTGTTTATATTTGACTTTGTATCTTTTTGGTGTTTCAGATGTGCTATATATAGACTACCTGATGGTCACAAACATATAGCTCGGCCACCTGCTGGCGTTAAACTACCAAAGAAGGTATATAGGATCAATTACACGTGATTCTTCAGTTTTATGCATGATATTCTTTATTGTAGCTTACTCATTCATTTTCTTCATTTATCTCAAAGCTTAGGGGGCCTAGTTATATTGGATATTTGTCCTCAGTTTGTAGCTTTTCACATAACTTATGCACTCGTGTAGGCTGGCCTTTGCTTAGTATTTTGGCCGACCAAATTAGAAAAGAGCCAACGAGTTACCCCTTTTTCTTAACAGCATTGTGCTTTCCTGGATTGAAAACATTGCTAGTGGTTTTCCTGCTTTTTAAGCGCTACTCGAGGGAATCTCGATGTCCGTTTATATACTTCTTTTTTTTGGCCAGTTAAGAAACTAGTAGCCACACATTTAGTAGTAGTAACTACAGGTGCAGTTGTGATCATTATGGTTAATACTAATATTTGGATAAAGAATGAAGGATAGAATTTCGAGAATGGCAATTTCCTAGATTTTGAGCCTGCCACCCCCCAAAACAACCAAAATGTTGGTACATGAATTTGGAAAACTGCCAACTAGACCTAGCTCGGCCGAATTGGAGAAAACAGAAGCCAACACGAGCCTTTGGTTGGTTTCATTTTTAAAAAGGTGAGGAGCCGAATATTCAGTTCTTTGGTTTCGAATTTACAGATGTCTTGACCGAATAAACTTGAATCTAGAGCATGTATCTCTATGTTAGCCCTCTACTAACCTGGGTACAATCACTAACTTATCAGCCTGCCTAGCTATTTTTCCTTCTTCTTTCTCCCTCCATACTTTATCTCTGACCACTTCCTGGCTTTCCAACCACCAACCCACCGGCTATGATTTGGGGGGCATGACAAATTACGTAAAAGTAGATGCCCCTAATGCACAAGTTCCAAGACACCAGGTGTCCACGTGTAGGCACACGGAATTAGGGTTTCTAGAAAGGCAATAGGATTTTGCTTTTATGGAATGTCAACTAAATTTCCAAAATGCTTTAAAGGTTTTCTGTTTACATCAAATCAAGATACTTTCAGAGAAGATTATTTGAAAGTAATTATTGGAGCTTTTAGAAGTACTTATTTTCATCTATGTTTGGTATATCTATACTCGTGTTTGTATTTCGGAGGTCACCGTGTCCATCACCACGAGTCTATGTTGACACTTGGAACTTGTGTCGGTGTCAACATCCAGAAATTACAGCCGATGCTGTCCAACGCCACCATCATCATCATTAGTGGCGGACTCAGAGATTTTTTACATGGGGTGTAGTACAGATTGCCAGAAAGTACATCTATCACAGAAGTTCAATAAAACTTTAAAAAGTTTGAAAAATATAAGAAGATATTGGTCCATTGAAAAATTGTTTACAAAAATGAAAAAATGTCAGATTTTTCGCATGGGGTGTAGTACAGATTGCCAGAAAGTAACAATGTTAGCGAAATTGAGAAACTATTAAAAGAAAAAAAAAGAAAAAGAAAAAGGGAGCTAAAGTTAAAGGTATAAAGAATATTTATCCGAATAACATGGATCGTGGTGGTTGGGCCATTTAATATCTTTCATCCAGCTTCTTTCCCTTGGGGGAACAATTGAGGGAGGAAAGACACTATCCACGACTTTGGGTTCACTAGATAATACTTCACGGCATGTGTATGATCCTTCACCCTGGCAACAGATTAGAAGCCATTAGTGCCCTCCTCGATTGAAACTTTCAGGTTGCTCAAGGTCATTGCTGAAGATGCAATGGAGCCTATGGAGCTTGTTCTGCTGATTCTACTATTTGGGATTGGGTTATTTGTTATTAACAATGTTTGATTTTGAGTCGGTCTCCTAATGATGTAGGATGTGAATGTGAACCCATCCTACAAGTCTGCATAAGTGCAGGGGTACGAAGAAGACGGAAGCTGGGGGGGTGGCTAATCGTGTGAAGCTAAGGCATTTGTAGTGACTTTTAAAATCATTCTTTGTGATACGTTACTACAAGAGTGAGGATCCATGTGAAAGCTAACCGTTGCATTACCTGGATCAGAGTGTTTTTTGAATGACAGCAGATTTGAGGATAAAGTAGAGTTTTGATCTTTTTCATTGTCTGCACCGATGCCCTATGGATATTTATATGGTTTAGTAAGTTTGTTGCTCCCTCCCTCCCTCTCCAGTTCATACTTTCTTGTATTTCTATGGGGACTTTACAGAAGGGGACTTTACGGAAGTATTATGATCCCAGGTATTTATAGGGTTTAGTAAGTTTGCTGCTCTCTCTCTCCCTCTCCATCCCTCTCCTGTTTGTACTTTCTTGTATTTCTGCTTCTCGACACTGAGCAGAATCTCTATCAGGATTCACTATAGTCTGTGGCTTTCTTGTGTTTTATTTGGGTGTTAAGTCGAGTTAAATTGATATTTTACTACATAGATTTTCTGGTCACTATAAGGACATTAAGTACAAGAAGCAATAGATGGGGAAGTTGTAGTTTGTTTATTTGGTGATAGTTGAAGATGTTTGGCGAGTGTCATCAAATTGGTTTTCTTACACGTCTTGAATTTATGTTTTTTTTATCCTCCAATCTCCATGCATCCGTTTATTATACAAAATAGGAACTTTTAAATATATAAGGAAAGAAGGACCGGTTAATTGGTACAGTGGGTGGAGGCGTGGAGTATATAAGAAGTACTTTGTGGTGGAAAGCTGATACGTGCACTAAATAATTTACATGCTTGAAACATCCTCTGTCCATCCCCAGATTAATATCTGCACGACTGCACTGCACTGCACTTAAGCAAAAGCACCTATTGTTAGAAATTTACCTTTTGTTAAGAAAATTCACACTTTTTTTTTGATAGGCAAGTGTGACCCCTTGTTGGTATGGAGATTGGAACCAAGGACCTTAGGGTATGTTTGGATACCCCAATTCCATAGCTTGGAATTGGAATTGGGGCTTCCAAAACCAATTCTATTGTTTGGGAACATAATTAAAATTTAGAATTGGAATTGTGTTGAAATTCTAAATCACTCAATTCCATAAAACTAATTCCATCATAAATCCTAATAATTTAAATTCTAAATTTTGATCAATTATTATTATTACATAATAAAAAATCACATTCTTTTTACCACCATCAAAACAATTTTCCACCACCACCACCACTTGTGCCACCTCCGGCCACCGCCTCCAGCCACTGTCACCGCGGCCGGCAACCACCCACCACCACTGTTAACCACCACCACCATATACTATTTATTTTCTAAAGTGTAAAATTTTTATACTTTTGTTGTTAGCAAGGTTTGAACCTTTGCCATTCATAATAACTTACAACTATAGACCACTAGACTAAACTAATTACTTGACATTTTATTGAACTCTTATTTTAAGTATAATGTAGAATTACAATTGAATTCCACACATTATCCAAACAATAGAAATACTATGATTTTGAAAGCAAATTCTAAGTTATTTAAATTCTATAGAATTTGAATATTTATTGAATTCAAAATCAATGCATCCAAACGGACCCTTAATGTCTTTGGGTGAGTACCCTTGCCATCTCTCCCACCCCTTGGGGTAAAAAATTCACACTTGAAGAATCAGTTTGAACTGCAGGTGATACTAGGTTTAGGGTGAAGTAAAAACTAAAAGATGACACTCGTTTTGACAAAGGTGAAAAGGAGGTTACTTTTTCACACAATCCGCATCTTGCGGATTTATGTTTTATCATCTGCACTCCACCCACAATTGGACAAAACCAATCCAATCCAATCTAGTGGGTTGGTTCAGATTTAATTATGGATAAAGCCTATCATATTGGCCACCTTTTATTGTTGTATTTTTTAGGCCAATTTGAATTAAAATTTAAGAATTTCTTCAACCTTTGTACATTAAAATATTAACTATCCATAAAATTATTTAATTAAGACTTTCTAGTCAATTACGTAAATTTGCAAGCAAAACGAAAACAAAAGTTTTTATCAGAAATTCCAAGAGTTTATTTGTATTGGGTTTGGATTGAACGAATTCTAAACTAGTAAGTTCACCACCCAATCTGCACTTTGCAGCTTTCTTTTCGTTGAATCCATTATGCGTCCACTCAATATTTTATTCTCCCGAACCGCAAGGTTCGAATTGAATCGGGCAGCTTTGCGGATTGGGCAGATCCTGTACACCCCTACATATAAGTGTATTTAGACATACCAGCCTTGCCTATATTTTAACTGTTAGCTCTTGTTTTGGCATATGTAGTATGGAAGACTTCTTGATGTCTCTTTTCCGTTATCTTAAACTTTCATCTGCTTTCAGCTTTTTGTCCCTGCAATACATTCCGCTTGAATAGGGTTTGCCATATATTGCTGCATCAACTAAAAATACCTCTTGTATTCACTGAGCTTCTGTTGTCTTTGACAGATAGTCACTGTGGGGGATTTACAACCAGCTCCTGCTTTATGGCATGAGGATTCTGGGAGGAAGCCTTGGGAAAATGGAAGGTATGGTGTAATTAGGCGTTTTCATCTTCCATTAGGTATTTACTGAAGTAGCTCTTTTATGTGGTCATGTATATGATATTTCTTATTAACTATTTTGCTCTGGGCCTCTCCTTTCAGGCACAATAACAATCATAATAACCCTCAGAGACATAATATTAGCCATGATAAAAATCCTCATGGAGCTATGTCCGGGCGGCAGCTGGGTGATGCTGCACATCGGCTTGTGGTTAATAGCTTACAAGTAAAGACAGAGAGGAATGGTTATGGTCATCAAGCATATGATCCACGGCCACCCTATGCCTCAACACATGGCCCTCCCCGTCCATCCTTCCAAAGTAATAGACCCTATAATCAGGACCACAATAGAGTGGCTCAACCTCCCCAAACCAGTTATCACGGACCCTCAAACTTCGCTTCCTTACAAAGCAGCTATGACCAGAGCTTTGCTCCTTCAAATAATCCTGCGCCTTACAGTAGATCTCATCCACAGACTGGACACATGCATGGATACTATCAGGCAGGAGTGCCTCAGAATGGACACGCCTATACTCCGACTGGGGCCCTTAATGCGGGCCCACGCCCCCAATATCCAGCTGGCGGTCATTACTACCCACAACAGGGGGACGGTGGATTCAATGGAACCAGGAGCTACCCTTACCAACAACCACAGAGTGGAACTTGGGTTCCGCGGGAAAGTTATGGAGGTGGCAGGGGGTATGTTCGTCCTCAACAAGCTGGTGGCAACCAATTTGCAGCCTTGAATAGGGGTGGAGCTAGTAGGCGGCCACCACCACCTGGTCATCAACATTAAAGGTAGGTTTTAATCTGAGCCTCGAGATGTTGTATTATATCTTGTTTTCAAGTTTGATAGGCCCTTCACCGTCTTTCCTTTTAGATTATCATTACCATCAGCATTATCATTAAGCTTTTCATTTATTTTTTCTTTTTGTATTTCCTAACCTGTAGATTTAGTAACAGTTTTATTTCATTGATGGTGGTTATTGTATTGTATTTTCACATCATTATACCCAAAAGAGATGCAAAATTTTGAAGAAAAATAGTTTGAAGACAGTTTGTTGAATTGAATTCTCGTTGTTGCATTAATCAATTTGTGGACTCCCCTCCCTCCCTCTCTCATAATTGGCTACATTCCCTTGGCATTTGTATCTTTTTCTTGGTATCGATGTTTATTTGGTTTTGATCTTCATGTACAAGCAGTGATTTCATTGTTATCATTATTAATCTTGAGGGCAGCTGTTGTATTGCGACCTTCACGTGATTTTGGTCCTCGGAATGAGGCGGCGGACGTATTCAGAGTTTGCACTTTAAGCTTTTGAATTTGGGCACTGAATTCACGGATTGTGCAATGTTTCACCTATCTTGAATCTTGATGTTGGTAGATGTAATTACAGGAGAACGGCCTCTGCGACTGCGAGCGGGATATGACTAAGAGTAAGTACAACGGAGGTTTTTATGGTAATCTAAATGGGTTCTTCACTGCCAATGGTGATTTTTAAAAAATCACAACCAAATCAAGAGGTGATTTTTTTTCAAAAGAATCAACAGATGAACCTTTGGCATTAGCAAATCGTAACAACAGTCCCTCATGTGACGGTATCGATTTGAGCCACAGCCCATCAAAACGGCGTCGTTTTGATGGGCCAAATTTGAAAAAAAAAGCTTCAGCCGACAAGCCCACAGATCTGCTTTCCAAGTGTCACGAAACTGGTGGTTGGACAGCTTTTTTGATTATCTGTTGTTCAAGGGCAGTTTGGGCATTTAAAAAAGTTTTTTTTTTCTTCATAAAAAAACAATACACATTTTTATCTATAAATAGAGACTTGGTTTGCCTCATTTGGATACCAAATGAATTTTTTGGCAAAATTTGAATTTATTTACAAGTTTTCTCTCTCTTCTCTTTCTCCAAATTTTATTTTTTAAAAATAATATCAAATTATAATAAATATTATTCAAATTATAATAAATAAATATTATTTTAATAATGACTATTTATATAATTATAAATTAATTATTTATGCAATATGAAATTTATTTGTTAGTATAAATTGAAAGAATATATTAAATTAATAGAGATAAAGATGATAGGGTAGATAAAGTTGTTGAAGATAAAGATAATGGGATATGTAAATGTATTGGATTTTGTGCCACCATTGGAAGAGTTTTTTTATTTTAAATCAAATGGGTATCTAATGGATTAATTTATTGGTTTTTAATGAGTTGAGTTTGATTTTGAATTTGATTTTTCATAAACCGTTACCTGCTCTAAGGACTAAGGAGGGGAGAGAGGTAATAGGATTGAGTGAGGCCGGCGCCGGTCTCTCCCACCTCTTAGGCCTTAGCTAGCCTATATTTCACTCTATTTCTCCAACCATTGTTAATAGGTGCGGTTGTCGCCTTAACTTTATATCCGTTTCAGTTTTTTGACTTTCTTTTCTTAACTATCACTACTAGTTACTACGCCTACTAATTTTACTAATTGATTATTTTTGCCCGTTTCCACAACTAAATAATAAGCATTTTCAATATTTTGTAGAGAATTGTTCTTTTCATTCTAATATGAGTGTTTCTTATTTTCTTTTAGGACGTTTTAAAAAAATAAATGTTCCCTTTTCGTTTTTAGAAAGATTATTTAGGGTCTGGTTTGTATTCATTTTGAGTTCAATAAATATTTAAATTCTATAGAATTTAAATAGCGTGTAATTTCCTTTTAAAATCTAGCAATCTTATGGTTTGAATAATGTGTGGAATTGTAATTCTACATTATATTTAAAATAAAACTTTCATAATATGTCAAGTATCTAGTCTATTGGTAGGGGTTGTTATTGATTATGAATGACAAAGGTTCAAATATTGTTAGCAATAAAATTATAAAAAAATATATTTTAAGAAATAAATAGCATATAGTGGTGGTGGTTAACGATGGTGCGGTGTCGATGGTTGGAGGTGGTGATTGGAAGTTGTGGTGGTGGTAAAAGGAATGGAGGTTGTTATTGTGTAAAATAATGGACCCAAATTTATAATATAAAATTGTAAGATTTGGTATACAATTAGTTTTATAGAATTGAGATATTTGGATTTCCGACTCAATTCAATTCCAAATTTTATTAGTGTTTCCAAATAATGAAATTATTTTTGGAGACCCCATTTCTGTTTCAAGCTATGTAATTTTGGGTATTTAAACCTATCCTTGAGTAAATTGTGTAAAACACATTTATTAACTGAGATGAAAAAAAAAAGTAGATGAAAAGAGGGGTAGGGCAAAATGGATATTCCCTTGGTCCAAAAATAAGTTTTGTCTATTACACTTTGAGATGTTTCAAACGAATCTTTTTGTTTTTAGAAAGATTTTAAAAGTCATTTAACAAAACTATTCTTATTAATTTTGAGATACAGATGAAATAAAATGAATCCATTGATATGACAAAGGATATTAAATTTCATATAAACTTAATAAAGAAGGGTTATTAATTATGAGACAAAGGGTGTACTTGATTCATACTTGGTTGGATAAGGCCATAAGGGTTCAGTCAGTCAGCTACACGTGTGGGTTAGTTAGGTAGTCAAATCTACATGATCCAACAGCTAGCTTTGGACCAACCTGTCTTGCTTTTCCACATAAAGGTAAACATCTCCTCAACAAATTTAACAATTCAAACTCTCCTTTTGCCCTATAAATAGTCACAAATCAACGCTTCTGTTTGTTTTATTATTTTAATAGAAATTGTTGGTCGGTCTCCTTTCTCAAGTTTATAATCTATTCGGTCCAATTTTTTTTTCAATCGTTAAAATACATTTTTGTGAAATCATTCTTAAAAATGACTGCATAAGAGAAATAATGGCTTGAATTCACAGGGATGAAAAAGAAGAGAGTTGGTAGGTCCGGTGATGAAGAGCACTTATGTGTTTCAGCTTAGATTCAATTAATTCATTACCCTAACTTCCCATTCTATCGATCTTCAATTTTAGCAGTGTCTTCTTCTTCTTTTGAAAGTCTGGTTCATTATGATTTTGTAGTGCGATGCGAAATTATATTAGGTAATTAAAAATAATGTCTCGCGGTGCAAAAATTAATGCAACGCAATGTAAAATTGAATTATATAATTAAAATTGATATATCGTAGTGTAAAATTATTATAATATGATGCATTTAAGTGAGTGATCCGTAGCGCACCTCAAGCTATTCAAAATATCGTAGTGTAATGATTACAAACTTGTTTGATAAAGTGAACCGGTTTAAATCTACACCTTTATTTGATAAAGTTGGCCTGAAAGAGCAATTGAATTTGGGCCTAACTTTTTCACTTGGTCACTCCAATTGTTAATCAATGTCTTTGTTGCAGTGACTAGTGAGCAGTGACTAGTGAGATGATGCATAATTGATATTTCCTTTGTCTCATATAAATATTCATATTTTTTTATTTTGAAATATCACAATTAATATTTTAAAAGATTTTTGATATACCATTTTTCTACTATTTTTCCTAAAGACATTCTTCCCGTTTTCACTTCTTTCATTCCTGGGGCTGGGGACGCAGAGATCAGAACTATCTACACATAAAAAACCCTTGAATCTTGCCTATTTCATTTCATTGGCCAATTCATAACTGAGTATTTGATCAATTTGTCACAACCAGTAATGACAAAAAACAAGAAGGAATGCAAAACGGAAATCCATCGAACAAGTTGGCGCTTAGGATTGAAGCTCTTAAGCCATTCACTTTTGACTGTTTTTACGGTTTTTTTTAAAATTTTTATATGATTGAAATTTAACCAATGTTAACTAAACATTAAATTAATAATTAAGTAAAAAATAAAATATATTAATACCATATTATTAAATGTATTATTTTAAATACTCATCAGACCTATATCATTACTCAATTTTTTATCCTCAACTCTAGTCTCTACCTCCTTTTTCGTTTTTAGTTTTTTACCAACCACCAACCGGTCAAACTAAAAGCCACTTTTCTGAGTTATAAGAGCATCCTCAAAATACCATCTTCTTAGCCTCTGCGTTTTTCTTCTTTCCATTTAAGAATATATCTCCCATTCTAATCTTCTTATACATCTTCTTAGTTGCGGCACATCATTAACTTTACACTTCAATCTTATTTTTATATTTCTCAAACAAATCAATAATTAAATTATAAATAATGACATTAATTAATTTATAAATAATACTATTACTCACAATTTAAATAATTTTATATTTTAATTCATAAATTATCAATAAAATACATATATTACATGACGATTAAAATAACATAAATAGAAAATTACATAAAACGTTAAAATTGAAAAAAAATACATAATCATAAAGTTACATAAAAGATAAATACTTAAAAATTACATAAAAACAAAAAAACTTAAAATTAAAATTACGGTTCAATAATTAAAATTACATAAAAACGTCAAGTAACGACGCCATATATGCTCAACCAAATTGGATCGAAGTTCATGATGGGTGTTTCTATCTCGGAATTTCGTTGCATATATTCTTCAAATGCTTGTGTTGGCCCATGATTTACTTGTGGAGAGTCATATACGGTATCATCGGCCCATTCGTAATGTGATCACCCTCGGCCTCCAATCATGTTATGTAAAATAATGCATGTGAGCATTATTTCTTTCAAGTTATCTCTATACCAAAACCACTAGGACCTTTGATAATTGCCCATCTTGATTGGAGTACTCCAAATGCTCGTTCGACATCTTTTCTTGACCTCTTGCATGTCTTTGAATTTCTTTCGCTTAGCATCAACGAAAAACTCTTAACAAAAGTAGCCAATCGGATAAATTCCATCGGTTAGGTAGTATCCTTTTGTATCTTGTTTGCCATTCACTTCAAAATTGCGGTGGTGCATTTCCTTCAATGCGTTATTGAACAAAGGTGATTCATATAACACATTCGGATCATTACGAGAACTGCGACCCCAAAAAATGCATGCCATATCCATAAATCTTGAAAGCACAATTGTGAGCTTCCCATGACCTCTTGCATATTGACCTTGCCGGGACAATTTTTCCATTCCGGTGCATACAATCAAGACTTCAACATACGGAAAGCCATGCCTTTGCTCGTGCATTTGAAGTAGGCGTTGAGTATCATTAGCATTTGGTCTTCTCAAGTATTGACCTCCGAATAATTCAATGATACATCGACGAAGTTGAACATGCACTCGATGGCGGTTGTTTACGCTAATCGGAGGTACTCGTCGAGATGACCGGCGGAACTCCATAAGCCAATTGACGGACATTGCATTTTTGAAGTGGTGAGAGACCTACCTTTCCTCTTGCATCGGACCTGCATCGAAAATAACTTGAATGATTCTCCAATGCATTAACTATCTGAATGAATAAGTTTCGATGCATTCGGAGCGTCGCGAAATATATGATCGGGATACAATGAGATGAGAAGTAGTCATTGACAAGTTGAGTATTTCTTTCGATCTATATACCTCCTCTTTTCCTTTGGCGGCGCCTCTGTTGTTGGCTCTCTCGTTTCTTCTATTTGTTGTTGTAATGCAATTATCTCCAAATATAATTTTTCACCTTCGACATGTTGGAGTCGTTGGATTCTTCGGTATTGCTTGTGTTAGAGCTATTGGTAGAAGAAGAGGAAGAATTAGACATCTTTAGTCGTATGTTGATGATTTGTAGGTATTGGTAGAAGAATATGACACCCCCATCTATATACTTCAACAACGGCTACTTTTTTTATACTTTTACAGGCTACTTTTACAACGGCTACTTTAAAACGCTACTTTTAAACGGCTACTTTAAGCGACTATTTTAAAAACATTAATAATTAAAAGTTACATAAAAACATTAATAAATAATAGTAACATAAAAACATTAATAATTAAAAGTAACATAAAAACATTAATAATTACAAGTAACATAAAAACATTAATAATTAAAAATTACATAAAAACATTAATAATTAGTTACTAATTAAAGTTAAATAAAAAAATTAAATAAAAGACAAATAAAATTTAAGACTAAAATTTAATACACAATTAAAATCCCAAAATTTAATACCAAAATTTAAGTACAAAATTTAATACACAAATTAAATCCCAAACCCCCACCCACCAACCCCGGGCACAAAATTCGTAAAGTCAAGTTGCCTTTTATTAAAAAAAAAAAAAATTAATTAATCAAACAACCTGCAAAAAAGCGGGCCCCACCATTTCCGCCTCTCACTCGCCCGCCTGCGCCACACACAGGCCGTGCGTGGCGTCCACCTTCACTGGCGTGTCTTCTTCCTCCCAACTTGCTGGCTTCCAATTTTGGAAGAAAATTTCTCTCTCCTCCATGTCAGCTTCCTTGGCAAATGAAGAAGAGTCACCAACGCAATTCAGCAACTTCCAAATTGGAAGATGGTATAAGAAGGCAGCAATGGAGCTGCTCTAAGTGACAAGTTTGAACTAAATTGTAGCAGAGAAAACGGCACCCGCTTCTCTTCTCTTTATCTTTTATTCATGTAACTCCACCCAAAAACACTTTATTTTATTAGTATTTATTTACAAGACTTTTCGAGCTACTTTACACATTTATTTATTTATATTTGGTTTCACATGTTTGAATTTGCTGAGTTAGAGCATTGATTCGTTAATTAGTGAATTTAAAACTAGAGAAAATAAAATAAAATAAAATAATCTAAATTTCTCCTAACTTTTGTGGAAATACAATATAGATATTGCCAATACAGTTGATTTATTAATTTATTATTTTTTTGTTTTCTTTTTTCAGCTAAGATAATTAATTAAGATTAATTGACCGGGTTTCGGGTTCGCTGGCATGGAATTTAATAATATAATCAAAAGTAACTAACTCAATGACCATCATTCTTTTTTGTTTAAATATAAACATTACACCATCATGAAGTCACACCTTACGTATCTAACTTCAATTTACATTTTATTCATCTATCTATCTACTTCTTTCTTACAATTTATTGTCTAAATTTAACACAAAAAAATAACAATTCTTCTTTTACTTTTGAATATATTCTTGAATTTATGATATATATATATATATATATATATATATATATATATATATATATATATATATATATATATATATATATATATATATATATAATTTAGGATATTAGACCTCATCAAACTTTTAACATACACACACACATAACATCATTAAGAACTGGGAATACTTTATTACCAACTTTTATACTGATGTGGCAAAAATACAGCTTGAGCCGTCCGTGTGATGAGTTTGATATCTGAGCTTGATCTGTTTCCTTGAATCTGATTAAGATCACGAAAACGCCTTAGTGGATGTGCAATGCTTGGCCTCGCGAAACCACTCTGGTGTGAGAGTAATTGTCATGTGAGAAGTCAAAAGAGACTTCGACAGAGGTTCGAGCTCAAGAAAAAGTGGGTACCTTTTTTGTGGTTTATGGAGGGGTTTTTATAGGCCACAATGTCATAAAATCCGTCTAGGATTTACTGCATTAGTTATCTTTTAGGATTAGGAGAGAATCCCTAGATTTTAGGTGTGATAGGCGGCTGACCGCGAGATTGTAGGAACATAATAGGCAAGTGTCCTGCTCGAATAAGGAAACCCTTGACCTGTCTTAGAGAACAAGTTTCTGAGTTTCCCTGCTCGATGCTTGCCCGGGCGAGCAAGGCTCTGCCTGGCTATATGATATGGATCTGGTGAAGACAAGTACGGGTCCCGGGCATGGCCCCTGGTCGGGCAGGCAAGGCATATGTCTGACAAGGCTTGGGCGGGATATGTCTGATTCTCTGCCTGATGCAAGCATAGTCCCCCCCGGCTTGGCCCCTGGTCGGGCAGGCATGACCTGTGTTCGACCAGGCTTTACGGGGGTTGTAGTGCTCTGCTCGGTACCTCACAAGCTCTGCCCGCTAGGTTGGTAGGTCCTATGCTAATTGAGCCCGTGACTGATACGTGGTGGTCGCTCGTAACTGGATTTGGGTCGGACACATCAGTGGCCCCTAGCTCCTTGTCTGATGAGTATTCATGCTCGGAGCAGGGAGCGCTTATGCTCGGCGTTGTTGTTTTTTTGTATCGGGCTTCAACACTTGTGAAATTCCTAAGTGGATTGTGACTTGACTAGGAGGCATACTAGTAGAATATTCTGGAACTTTGGTGGGCAGACAGTTGGAGCGTGCTGAGGAAGCTTTGCAGTTGGAGAATGTCAGAGAGAGTAGGTGTAGGGGCGCGTAAGCCGTCAGTGAGTGGAGCGACGTGATGGGAGCGCAACTTACGAAGCGACGCATTAAATTTGTGTGCGCATGTGTGACGCCAGCCGTCCTTGCATGTGCCGTTTCAGCGTCCCTTTTTCCCCCCAAAAACTTCATGCCCCCGTCTATAAAAACCAAGCCACTCCGCCCTTTCCCTCTTTTAGTGCTCTTGAGGAATTTTTAGAGAGAGAATTATTGCTTCTTGTTGCTGCCATAACAAAGAGTTTCCAGATTCCAATGCCGTTGCCCATCAATTCCGGCTGTCGTTTTGCTCACAGAATCCGAAGTCTTTCCTTGTTTCCATTTCGATCGAGCTTGTGCAGAAGAAGGAATTTAACCCAATCTTGACAATGAGTTTTCTTGCTTTTTTTGGTTTTGTCCTTCGTTTTTTGGGTTTCTAGGTTTCTCATTCATCTTCAAACCTTTTCTGGGTAGAATTCATAAGGTTGAATCAGACCGTAGGTAGAGATCGAGGAAAATCACCCAAAGTGTCTTGCTTGCTAGGCGGGCATGGCCGCTTGGTGTACCTAGACTTAGGGTTTTTCCCTTTCTAAATTGTTCTTTGCTTCGAGCAGAGTCTATTTCTTCGATCTCCATGTAGATGTCTCACGAAGAGTATTCGAACAATGATAGAGAGACTTTTAGCTATGGCGGACAGAATGACCTGTTGAGCAATGAAGAGACTCCCCCATTTGGACCGGAGTCCGATAGTGCCGCGAGTCTATGGCTAGGGAAGCTGTTGTCGCGTGTGTCCGCGTGCCTATCATCACACTTATATATTCTTCCAGTGGTTGTGTCCCATCTGATGGTGAGGTTGAGCAAGGCCGTTTGGCCGCTAGCGGGCAAGGCCCAACACAGTTGCCCAAAAGAGTGGAACCCATGTTTGAAGAGGGCGTTGACGAGGAAACGTTGCTCGACTTCGAACAAGGGGTTGCTGTCAATAAGGCCTCAAACTGAGGGAAGGCAAGCTCTGATATCCTGTTGGCCCGGAGAGGGAGAAATTTTGCTCGTGCAAGAAATGAAGCTACCACCTCGACTCCGGTGCCTGACTGGATGTCAAAGGCTGATGAGACCCTGCACGTTGCGCACTGGGCCTCTTTAGATACCCCGGATAAGCTCACTGCGTGGTTTACTTCTTTGGGCGTGGACCCCCAAAATTACCGGGTAGAGAAGGTTGTGCTAGTGGATGAGGAGTATCCTCGCGAGTAGAACGTAAAACTGTTGTTTTTGTCGACTTCTTCCGGGTGGGATTGCGTCTGCCTTTAGATCCCTTCTTCCTTCGGTTCCTCAAGGAGTTTGGCCCGATGCTCGGCGATCTCATGCTGAATATTGTCCGGGCACTGATGGCATATATCATGGCATGCCGCTTGCTGCGTATAAAGTCGACCTTGAAGTTATTCCATAGTTTGTTCATTCTTAGTGCCAATATTTTTGGCCGAGTTGGACTCCAGTCAAACTCCAATTTTTTGAGGATTTTGGATGATATCCCGGGCAAGGTCGAGTCCTGGGACAAAAGAGGAGTTTTGATTGAGTCATGGGTAGGCTGGCCGATAATGCCCATGAGCGAGGTCGTGGTAGCTTTACTACTAGTGATACTAGCCGCTTAGCTACTATCCGGGCTGCTCTGGGCATTATGGTGGAGGGGGATAAACGAGTTAGACAGGAAAGCTTGTTCGACTGGAAGGAGTTGGTTTATAACCCCAAGAACTTACACCTGACCGGAGTGCTTCGAACTGCGGTACCCGGGATCGAACCACTGTGCACTTTTGAGCCCGAGGAAGCACATATCTACTAGGGCGGTTATCACGGGAAGAACTTCTGAGCTGACTATCTTGAATGCATAAGACTCGGGCATGATTGTACTCCTGCCTACTCGACCGCCCCCGGTCGATATTTCACTTTACTTGCCATTTTACTTCTTGCCTTTGTAATTGTTGTATTAACTCTTTTCTTTTTTGTGCAGTCATGATGACCCTCATGCAACTCCAAAATCTCGAGGCAGATGAGAGTAAGAAAGTAGTCGCTCTAGCGAGCAAACCACCTCAGGCTGTCCTTACTGTCCCCTTCGGCCTTCCGTCCAAAAAACCTGCGACGGCGAAGAAGACTGCTGAGCTTCGTCCTCCCACTCGGTCATTTGCAGGTGTGACTGATGCTGCTGATGTCGTTGCCAAGGCTGCCAAGACAGTGGGCAAAAGAAAACGGAGCTCTCCTCCCCCCACTGATCGGTCTACTCGCTCCTGTGGCACGGGCTCTAAGCTTGTTTTTGCCATACCTTCTCCCCACGAAAGACTCTTCGAAGCCGTGGCTGCTCCCCGGCTTTGAAATGCCGACCACAGTTAGTGCCGCCCGGGCTATTGTGAGCGGGCTCTCTGAGGGCCCTAACTTGGGGCACATCGACTTGACCGCTCGTGGGATCTCTGCAGGGCTAGTGGGCAAGGGCATTGCGAAGCGGCTCTTGCAGAAGGATGTGACACATGACCGGGATACCGCCGGTCACATCTTGCTCGAACATATCGAGCTCAACTTGGGCGAGGTATACTCGTGATATTTTTGTGTTGATAATTTGTGCTCGCTGATCTATTTTGACTGCTTCTTATGATTACTTTGCAAATCACCTCTACATGCACTAATCTTTATGACCGCTATACTAAAGAGAGGGATGCCTGCAAAAAAGTTGAGTCTGAGAAGAATGAGCTACTGAGCTCGGTAAAGTGCAAGGGCAAGCATGTCGCCACTCTGGATAAGTCGCTGAAGGAGAGCGAAGCTTTGGTCAAGAGGCTTGAAGCAGATAAACTGCCATTGGCCGAGGAAAAGACTGCCTTGGTGGCTCAGTAGAAGAAATCTCAAGCCACCGAGGACGTCTTGGTCTTGCAGCGAACACAGCTTCAAGCAAAGCTGGATGCGTTGAAGGCCCAGACAGCCAAGAATGCATCAGCCATGACCTCGTTTTTCAAGCAGTTGACGACGGTGAAAGAGAAGGCCGTGGAAGACTTTGTTGCCTTTCCAGCCTATGCCTCCCGTGTGAACAAAGAGATTTTCCCATACTATGTCGTGGGCGCCAAACCATATCTTGCGCATGCTCGCTGGTACTGGTGCAGTTAAGATGCCACCCATAGCAGACTGGGCTTTGCTCGATCCTTATTGCCCGAAATCTCGGAGTTTGTATCACTTGGTGCCTTATACTCAGGGCGAGCTGGAGGCCCATGTTCGGGATGATGCTGACGACGGGCTGGAGCCATGGATTCCTCCTATCCCGTTGGTTGTCAATGTATGTAGCCCGATTGAGGCGAAGAGGACGGAGAGGTAGGCCCGGGTAGACGAGGCCGATGCCTAACTGCAAGTGGAACTGAAGGTTACTCCTAATATTGAAGCTGCTGCTGCTTCAACCCTAGATCCCCTGGACATAGTTTAGTTTACTTGCTTTCTGTTCGGCCTATGTGCCAATATATAATATCTTTTGATTTCCACTTGTAATTCTTCTGATTTTCAATGGAAAATTTATTTTGCTTGATAATTGTTTCTTTACTTGCATTTTTCATGCACTTGATTAGTATTAGCATGCCTGTATGGGCTATTTCAATGAGCATAACTAGCTTAAAACGACCAGAATTATTCAAGCATGCAAACTTGTGCAAGAATGACTTAAAAATAATAAGGCTAATTTAGCTGACATATTACTTTAAGTCTGAGTGTCCGAGAAAGCGTTCTTACCCGGACTGAGTGCTTGGTTTTGGCCAAGGCTTTGAGCGGGCTTAGCTGAGCATCATGAAGACTACCTAGCGGGCATGGCCCAACTCTGAGCGACGACCAGTTAACCGGGCTTGGCCCTGTCCAACGTTTGTACGTCGAAGTTGTTGCTAGTATATCAGCTGGATATAGAGATATATGAGGTGCTATAGGAATCTGAGGTAGTTAGCCGCTACCTTGTGGGCATGGCCTCTACCGACTTGCGGGCTTCCTAGTACATGAATCGGGAAAGGCCCTATCTTGCTCGCTGAGAGGACAAGATATGTTCACTGATACTCGGGTATAGTAGAAGGTTGACCAAGCATGACCCTACCTGCTCGGCTTGCGAGCAGATTTTGTCAAGTAATTCGAAAGCAGTTCATACACGATAAGCAAGAATATATTAATAATTTTAATGAAATAAACAAAAATATATTATACATGATAAGCAAAATGATAATGACCCTCAACAGGGTTGATTACCCGCTCATACATTTAGATGGCCTGCGCGAGGGGATGCTCGACCTTGCGCGCAGTGATCACTGCTGGTGAAGGCAAGTTGACTTCATCTTTTTTTTGGAGATTTTGACTTCCTTCTTCTCGCTAGTTCACAACCCATTAAATATGAGGGGATTGGTCACCTTTTCTTCTATTGGGCTGTACACGCTGATTGTCTTCGACATTGCCCGGTCCTTTGTCCTTCTTGAAGTGATCCAGTTTGCCCGTGTTGATCAACTCTGAATCTCTCGCTTCAACACATTACAACTCTCTGTATCATGACCGTGATCGTAGTGGTAATCACAGTACTTGGAGTTGTCCCTGGTGTGAGCGAACTCAGGGTTAAGCGTGTATGGGATAGACATGACATCTCTGACCTGGAACATGATGTCTTCCCGAGTCATGTTTAGGGGGAGTAAACTGTGGCTCTTTGAATCTCTGCCCGGGAGTGGAGATTCGATTCCGATCTCTACGTGGGCGGTTGTTGTCCTTCGGGATCTGTTCAGCTGGCGTGGCCGAGCTGTCCTGAGTCTTGTCTTTTCTTTTGGGGTTGTCATTCTTAGTATTTTCTGTCGAGTAGAATAAGTATGAATTAGCCAGCAATTATACTTTTGAGGCGCTGGGGTTCATTGTCAGTATGGTTTTCAATGGCCCCGACCTCATGCTGTTTACATAGCAGAAAGTGATCTCTCGATCGCTAGTCGTTGTTACTTACTTGAGCATCTCCTCGAATCGTTTGAGATAGCTGCTGTAGGACTTGTGGTCGCCTTGTTTGATTTTGTCCAGGTCAAACCTGTTCTTGGGCATGGGTCATGTAGTGCCGAATTCTTCCCAAAAACTTTTCCTGAGGTCTTCCCAGCTACTAATCGATCCGCGAGGAACTATCCCTAGCCATGCTTGTTCCTTGCATTGGAGAGTGCCCTAAAAAGCTCTCATCTTAAGCGCCTCGATATCTATGACCATTCAGATCTGTGCCTCGAATGATCTGAGTCAATCGTTTGCCCGCTTCTTCCTGAAGTACTTTTCGAACTGCGGGAAGATAATTCCTTGCGCGGGTGGCGCGTTTTTAATCTCCGGGATGAAAGGGCTTCCTTCTAGCGGCTTTGTGGCTCCGAAACCGGGCTTAGCCATGGTTAACTCGACCATTTTATTGGCCATCTCTTTCTTAATGGCTTCCATTTCTTCGGCCAATCGCTTCTCGGCATCGATTACGAGTCTGGAAGAGGTGTTGTGCGATGAGCCCTTTGAGTGGATATTCACTGATCGCTGACTCTGCCTTCTTGTAGATTTCGTTGACCGCATAGAGGGTGCCGCCCTTGTTTCCTTAAAAAAAAAGTGGGATCACAATAAACTTCAACCTGCTGTTCGGCTTGAGCTCTGTGTCTTGGTCGGTGCTCCTCTGCATCAGCGTACTCACGAGCTCTGCGGTGATTATCCCTCTCTACGCGGGCATGATGCTCTTTTCTATGGTGATGATGATGACAGGACGGATTTTGGCAGCTGTACCTACTCTTTGCCTGATCATCTATCCTTTGCTTAAGATTCTCCCGATCCGAGGGTACGCGAACGATAGAGGGAATTCGTTTGCTCGGAGCGGGCAGTTGTTGAGAGGCCTGACCATCGCCAACAGGTGCGGGATTGCTGGGAGCAGGCAAGGCTACCCTGACCATTCTCTCGTTGACGGTTTAGCTGAACCTTGAGGTTTTGAGCACGATCCGGCTGCTCGTTGATTACTTCGCGAGCATCTCGTTGACTCGCTTGATTCTGACTGGTGTGTCGGGACAGTTGTTCCTCAACTTAAGGAACGTCCTCGCCATGAGTTGCATGCCAAGCAGCCATCCTCTGATTCCTTGTCTGCACTCCCTGATAGGGTGCCTTCGGTGGTAGATCATCAGGCAATGGGTTGTTTCTAACCAAATGGCTTCCAACCTGGTGATTGCTAGTGGTGGCGTGATGCTTGCTACCCTTACCAACAATTGCACTAACACTACTTATCAGAAGACTCATCGAAAAAAACTTTGAGAGAGCTTAAAAGCTTCGTTTCCCGGCAACGGAACCAAACTGATATGGCAAAAATACAGTTTGAGCTGTCGGTGCGATGGGTTGGATATTTGGGCTTGATCTGATTTCTTAAACATGATTAAAATCACGAAAACACTTTAGTGGATGTGCAAGGCTTGGCCTCCCGAAACCACTCCGACGTGAGAGTAAGTGTCGTGTGAGAAGTCAACAGAGATTTTGATAAAAGGTTCGAGGCTCAAGAAAGAGGGTGTACTTTGTTTGTGGTTTATGGAGGGGTATTTTTAGGCCCCCAATGTCATAGAATTCGTCTAGGATTTACTGCATTAGTTATCTTGTAGGATTATGAGAGAATCTCTAGATTTTAGGTGTGATATGCGGCTGGCCGCGAGATTGTAGAACATAATAGGTAAGTGTCCTGCTCGGATAAAGAAACCCTTGACTTGTTTTGGAGAGTAAGTCTCTGAGTTTCCCTACTCGATACTTGCTCGGGCGAGCAAGGCTCTGCTTGGTTATATGATATGGATCTGGTGAAGACAAGTTGGGGTCCCGGGCATGGCCTTTAGCCGGGCAGGCAAAGCCTATGTCCGACCAGGCTTGGGCGGGATATGTTTGATTCTCTGCTTGATGCAAGCGTAGTCCCCGAGCTTGGCCCCTGGTCGAGCAGGCATGGCCTGAGCTCGACCAGGCTTTACGAGGGTTGTAGTACTATGCTCGGTACCTCACTAGCTCTGACCGCTATCGCATTCTCAACAGGTAAGTTATTAACAATTTGGTAGTAGTGAAGTAATTATTATTTGAAAAAAATTGCATTTTCAACAATGTAAGCTTGAGGCGGAAGGGAGTGAAAGTCGGCCTTCATTTCATCATCATATACCTCACTCTGATCAACGCGGTTGGTTAATTGGTAATTATACTTGTCTTGTTTAATTGTAGCCATTCACACTCGTTTACTTAAACTCATGCTTGAAAAGAAAAGTGTTAATTTTGTCCCTAATCTAATTGAACTAAAAATAAATAAATACTCCCCCATTTTAGGAAAAAAATTCACTATACTAATTTTTTTTTTATGTTTTATGTAAATAATCTTCAAAATATTTCAGCTTTATCATCCATATTTGATAGTAACATATTGAGTATGTCAAAATATTTTTTATATATAGAAAAAAAAGAATGTTGTAATATGTTGGACTTGCTATATAGTACTCTCTCCGTTTCAGGTAAAGAGTCATTATACTATTTTAAAATATTTCACTCTAAAAGTCTACTTTAAAAATTATGCTTACAATTTCTAAAATATTTCATATTTACTCTCCACTTGTGTTGTAAATATATTATTTGTGCTTAACTATTTTTATAATTATGACTAACTTTAATGACATTAATATTTCACTTAAAAATTAAACGTTTTAAATGAAGACTCTTTAAGTAGAACAAATGGATGAATTATAAGTTTATATAGCATTGCGGATTATATATAATATTTTAGGTTTCCCATTAAATCCCTAATATAATTGAGCGTATACAGGGTCATAGAAAGCGGCATCCAAATTCCAAACATAAAAGGACAGTGTTAAAAGTGTATACTCCCCAATGCTTCACTTTAAGACTCTAAAAGTCCAAAATGTATCTTCATTCTGTTTCGGGCAAAGAGTCTATTATTTCATTTTGAGATATTTTACTTAAAGAGTCTATTTTAAGAAATTAAGACATTAAAATATCATTTTATTACTAATGAGCTACTAAAAGTATCATTTTCTTAAAAATATTTGATTTTCAAACGAGAACTTTTTATTCGAAACGGATGGAATATATATTGGTGATGAACTGGTAGTCTGCCAGTCTGCCAGTCTTCCACCTTCTAACCAGCAATGCATCATCTCGTTGATATGTAAATGAGAATACAATAATATTACTTCAAATTCAATACTCTTTTTAATTAATTTATTTGACAGTGTGGGGATTTTAAATATCCTTTCTTTAACCTTGCAAAATAAGTTAAAAAGTAACCATTACCATTACCATTAGTATTGGAGTCGGAGATCAGAAGATGTGGTATTTTCTTAACCAAAACATCACCCACTAATATATCATTAATTTGGAATAAATATATTGCAAGGAGTCAAAAGATTCGAAACCCACTATTTATGGAGAAAGATGAGCACATATCAAAACACTTCAAATCTATACTATTTCCAGATTTTCGTTCAAGGGAAGGGAAGGGCGGCGGAACTGAAGAAAAAGTAAATACCGCCACATACACAAAACCTATCTTCGATTTGTTGTTTTTATAAGAGCATCAATAATTGAAGATTAAAAGGGAGCAAAGTGAGATTCTTGGCAACATTGGGGGTGATTAGAAGATTTTATTTTTATTTTTAATTAATGGGTAGTTCAGTGGAGCAACCATTGTAGACTTGTAGTTGTAGATGCACTACTAACAACCGGTCCATCAAATCAAATGTGAATGGATCGAGTTTATATAACCCACCCGACCCGACACTTCTATCCACGTATACTTAGCTAGCAAAAAAAAAGTAGCTTTTTAATTTGGTCGGAATATTCTGTACTTAGGGTTAGCAGTTAGGACACAAAGGAGTGAAAGGACACCCACACCCTAATTAATTAAGCAAATTAAGGAGATATTAGCCCGCCGTTTGTTGCTTTTAAATGTTGTTAACACCCAACAAAGAATGTCGGCATCTTTTCCTTTATAGGTTTTATCCTCAACAAGTCATTATCATCAACTTTTGACCAAAATAAACTTCCCCCCTTTCATATCTCTTTACTTTTATTTTTATTTTTTATTTATTCATATACATTGTATACACACACCGACTTGACTTGACCCTTATTTTTATTATTATTTCATTTTCAAACTTTATTTATCTAGATAGCGCTAGTAGTATTATCACCACAACAGGGTTTTATTTTTTGCCCTTTAGGCTAAATAAATAGGACAACTTGAATAATTAAGCTGCTGCTATGGCGATGGAACCTCGAACCTGGAACCTAAGTAAGAGATCATATTATTACAAGTTCGAATTTCATAAAGACAAATGAATTTAAGGAGGAGGAAAGATCAGTTTCATTATCTAGCTTATAATTGTAGTTTTTTTTTAAAAAAAACTCCATAATAAAGTAAAATAAGTCTTCAAATAAACAAATACTGTAAAATATATTGACAAAAAACCAAAAAAGACACCAATTGTGTTCCGTGTTTTATTACTCCTAGTCCTAGTTGATATCAAATATCAAATATTCAGATAAGTGACAGTAGAGAGAGCAGTTTAGGGGTCTACGGAGACTATTTTTATAAACTCATGAAAAAGTTGAATTACTTCCATCTCCATTCAGAAACCTACAGCCTACACTACACATTCAGATCATTGACTCACGTCTCTAAATTTTGGATCAATAATTTATACCTATTTTATTTTACATTAACGTTGTTTTTACCATTATTTTTTCTATTATTGCTATAATTAAGTCTTAATAAAATACAAAATTATCTTTCACTAAAACATATTTCACCTTCACACGTAATAGTTGTCTAAGTAGATTTGTTTATTCTATCACCTTAGAAGTAATTGTACTGCTTACATGCACTTGTTTTCTGATAAACTCATATATATTTAATTTTCCCCACAAACCCATTCTTAGAAATTATTCACTTTACCGTATTTCTTATTAATCTTACCGTATTTTTATATACTCCATCAATTCCTAAATAATCTTGTTGTTTGACCCGACATGTCCTTTTAAAATAAAATTAACTGGCTTTATTATAAATATTGATAATACCAAAACACATTAAGAGTATAAACCTACAATTCAATATTGAATACAACTAAATGGTACATATAATTGTACCAAAAAATACTTTTTATTATGTGTAGTAGGCAATATAGTTCTAAAATAAAAAAAAGAGTAATGTTACATGCACGTAATAAGTGTAATATTTGAGCACAAAATTATATACTCAACATCTCTCTTACAATTATTTTACCTTTTCATTCTCAACATAATATTTAATTAGAGAGTACTTCATTAATGATAAGGAATATAAGTATGTTAAGCATAAAGACTCTATTTTGTTTCTTGAATATAGATTATGAATTAAAAAAAATAATGAAAATGAATTACAGATTAACTAGATGCTAAAAAAGTCTAATAATTATGCTATATATAAATTAAATTAATCATAATTACAAAATTATTTGAACTTAATTAATTGGAGTATGTTTATATCAATATAGAAGGTAAAATTGAAAAGGTTAAAATAATTGCAGGCACAATTTTTAAGGTGATCTCTTAATATGAAAGATCCAAATTTTGAATTATTTTGTCTAAAACAAAAGAAGTAAAAACAAAAACTATTACTATTTCCGTTCTGAGTCCACTATAATATTTTAAGGTGTTTCACTTAAAAAGTACACTTTCAAAAATTATGTTTACAATCTTCATAACATTTTAGCATTACTTTCCACATGCAATATGATTATGCTAAAACATAATTGTTAGTATTACCATTTACCAACTCTCATGCTGGTTACAATGGCGGATCCGAAAACATATTTTAAAGGGGTCACAAATTTTAACTATTTCAAAAAAATGTTTAGAAATCACAATTTTATTGTATAAAAAGCTTTAAAAAAATCATAATTTTAGGCAGAGTCCCCACCCAAAACAACGTTTTTGTAAGACATTTTTTTTAGTTGAACAAGGTGCTTTGTAGGGTGAGGTGGATCTACCCATGAATAGTTATATATATCTTAATAATTACTCTCTTCGTTCCAAGTAAAAAACTATTTTATTTTAGGATATTTCACTTAAAAAGTCAACTTTAAAAAAATATAAAAATGTCATTTTATTACTAATGAACTATTAAAAGTGTTATTTATTTAATAAATTTGACTTTTAAACGAGAACTTTTTAAAGATGTATTGTTTGAGTAATGAGTATAATTAGAAATCTGAGTCAAACTCGAACGCGAGTTCATTTGTTGGACTCAAATAAATGGATGGGCTTGATAGTTAGTGGGAGTCTAAATTTGTAATGGTTAAAGAGCTCCTTTTTGGTCGTCTGTGCGAATGGGACTGCAAGTCTGACATTAGTTGAGTTTGAAGTGGGGGCCAATGACAGACACGTGCACCCATGGATTACACAGTCATAACAGCACTCGGTCCAAACATCATGCAAGTGTGTAGGTCTATGATAAGTGGCCGGTGGCCCCGAGACCATCGGATTCCCATCACCTTGGAATGGAGAGTCAGATGATTTACTCGATTCCTTTTCCTTCCAATTTTCTAGTAATTTAACAATAAGATTTCAGATTTTTTGCCCATTGATTATGCACAGAAGTAAATCATTACAACAAAAAAAGTCTTAAATATTAAATTCACCACCGTACTTTGAAGTACTATTTATTACAATCACTATATCTTCTTTTTTTCCTTCAATTTCATCACTAGACTTTAACTTTATGGTCACATTAATCACTTCCATCAACGATTCTGAATGCAAAATATTACTCCAGTTTCAACACCACGATTAGTGATACTATGCCTCCGCTAAATTATGGTAATGTTTGCATCAATCTATCGTTTTTTTTTTCAAATTTAAATTTGATGTTTATTTATTTTTTAAATCATAAAACACGTAATTTGTAATATTTTAAAATTACTGTGAATTGTATGTTTTATGACTTTGAAGAAAACAAAAAAATATACGTTAAAATTACATTTTAAAAACAATCAATTTGACTCAAAAAAAAGTCGGTCATAACAATAATTTAAAAACGCATGAGTATCACTATTCACTTAGAGTTTTGATCTCTACCGGTGCTATGTGTATTGAGTCAAAAGTTTACATAAATCATACTATTTAGTACTATATACTTGTGATTTAATTAGTCATTTTATAAAAAAAATGTTAACACATACTTACGATGAAATGTTAAATGACCTCTTATATATATATATATTTCTATACACATTTTATACATCACAAATATTGTATATAGGGATACTTTAGAGTTTACAATTACTTTTTAATGTTTTTAATTTAAAATATTTGAGGGAAGTAGATGAAGTAAGTAAGTTGACCACAAAATTGAAATTGACTGAAATAAATATCAAACACATAACATAAGCTTCTCGCGCGAACCAAGTCTGCAAGGTATATACCACTAACAAGCAGTGCACCATTAACATGTTCAAGTCTTGTTTAGAGGCAATAGAATAGTGTAGTCTGTAGATGGAAAACTAACATCCAAAACTTAAGTTATCACTCCCACTTTAACACCGGATAATGCATCTTCTACTTTATACCAAAATATTACCACATGCAACTAAACATGTTATCATGACATGAATCTATGATTAACCATTTTTTAACCCTTCTTAATATGGGATTCAAAGTAATGATGCCACCTTCTATTTCTTCTATTCTTAAATTCCACTTTAAAGTTTAATGCAATGCAATGCAAGTATAGAGAGACAGAGAGAGGAGGGGGGAGAGGGTTCTGACTTCTGACTTCTGAGTCTGAGAGTAGGAGTGGATTGGTATTTTGGATATAAAAAGGGACCAATGACACCATCCTTTCATTCCCCCCTTTTTTTTTTTTTGCCTACTCTCTCTCTCTCTCCCCCACACACACATTCCTACAGAAAATTTACTCCAAGACCTTGCCCCTCTACAACACAACTACATCCAACCAACAAAGTAACATAACTCTCTCTCTCTCTCTCTCTCTCTCTCTCTCAATAGAAAGACATCCAATTCAAGTAAAAAAATAGAAGGTGAGTCCTTTCCTCTTATGGAAAACAATCACCAATACCAACCTACTGCTACTGCTACTGCTCTGCCAATTCAGATGATGAAATCACGATTCAATCGTATTTGTGTTTTCTGTGGTAGCAGCCCCGGCAAGAATCCTGTCTACCAACTTGCCGCCATCCAGCTTGGAAACCAACTGGTAACAATCTCTCTCTCTCACACACACACACACTCAGCCACACAAGATGTTCATGCAAACTTGTACAAGGTTGGGAGAGAAACAGAGAGCTCTGCTTCAAGGATTCTTCTCGAGTATGGAAACTATAGATATGGTAATTGGTAAGAGAACAAGAATTAACCACTTGAATAGTATTACAATAAATACATGAAAGATCATGCAAACTTGTGTCAATGGTGAAACACAGATCCAAAGTCCTCTGTTTACTTTCTTCATTCTGCTTCTTCCCATTTTTATTGGTTATTTTAATGAAATTTTCATTTTTAGGTGGGATGTGTGGGTTGGACAGATCAGTTGATGTAACCGAATTATGAAATATTATTGTTATACTAACTTGAGACAGAAATCTGAAGAAATATTTAAATAACATAAGATTAACGTGAAGTGCTTTGTTTATCATCCAATTGAGTTGAATTTCAAAGCTCAGATACGTGTAGATTTAAATTATTGCCTATTAAACTAAAAAGCTCAAATAAATAATTGCAGGTTGAGAGGAATATCGATTTGGTTTACGGTGGAGGCAGCATTGGCTTGATGGGTCTAGTCTCCCAAGCTGTTTATGATGGCGGTCGTCACGTATTAGGGTACAAGTTTCCCTCTCTCATTCTCATTAACGCATATATACACACACACACACACACATACATGTGTGTATGTGTGTGTGTTGACATCTACTAATATCTTTCTGTCCTTTTTGTTTGGGTGACAGGGTGATTCCTAAAACTCTGATGCCCAAAGAGGTATAGAATTCTTTGATCCTAAAGCTCGCTTTATGTATATTCTCTATAAGGGAGTTAGAATAAGCATATTCTATTTCCTTAGTTTTCACTAGATGTAGACTTGACAATGAACTTTCCATTATACAAGCTGATATTTCATCTTAGAAAGCTATGAAAAATAAAAAATAAAAAAAATCAACCATTTTCTTGTTTCTTCTGATTCTTAACTTTTACTCTTAACTGATTAGATTACAGGAGAACCTGTTGGAGAAGTAAGAGCAGTGTCAGATATGCATCAACGGAAAGCCGAAATGGCTCGTCAAGCAGATGCCTTTATAGCCTTGCCTGGTATACTCTTGTTTGTTACACCTCTTGTCTCAAAATGAGTGTTACTTGGAAGGGTTTCATCAATGACATGTATCCTTAATCTCGTGTGTGCGCAGGTGGCTATGGAACTCTCGAGGAACTGCTGGAAGTCATTACTTGGGCACAGCTGGGAATTCACGAGAAACCGGTAATTGTAATTTTCATTCTATTTCTTTTAATGACCTTGAGATCCTTGGTTCAAATCCTCATACCAACAAAGGGTCACTTACCTATAAAAAAAAATGAAACACTTCCGAGCTACAGGGATTTCAGGTGGGGGGTATAGGTGAAGGAAAATATGAAAATTTATTTGATTTTATATTTTCCTACAAAACATTTTTGGATTGTGGAACAAATAGATATGGGGGAGAAAGTATCTTATAATTACAAAATTATTGTCGTCCCTTCCCATAGTTTGGGATCCTTCTCTGTGACACACTCACACACACACACTCACTCACATTTAACATAGTTGTCTAAGCATGTCTTCTATCCTAAATATTTGTATTAAAAGGAACTCCACTTTGCACGGATACAGGTGGGATTGTTGAACGTGGATGGATACTACAACTCACTATTGTCTTTCATAGACAAGGCTGTTGATGAAGGCTTCATCACCCCCACTGCCCGCCACATTATTGTCTCTGCCCCAAATGCCTATGAACTCATGTCCAAGCTTGAGGTACAACACTAGGTTGCAAACACTTGTGTTTGTGTCTGTGTATACCTTTCTAGTTGCAAGTTGCACCACCACTTGTAATAGATCTCTAAATCATGCAGATGAACTGATCTAGACCATGTGTGTAGGACTATGTTCCAGAGCACGATGAGGTGGCACCTAAGTTAAGCTGGGAGATGGAGCAACAATTGGGTTACACTACAATATCCGACATTGCCCGTTGACCTAATCATGTCTATACTCAAATCACTCGAGGGTATTAATGACCATATTTAGGTTACAACAAAAACTTATCAATGAAACGTGCAACCATTGTAGATGTAAGCTCCAGGGAGTCGTACCAGTCCTTCTAACTCCAATGTTCTATATTATGTTAGGGAAAGATTAATTTTTTTTCCTGGGTCATCTGTTTTTTATCCGCACTTCTATTTTTGTGCATATGTTCTGCCCACTAGAAGTTGATCCGAGTAATAGGACCAGTAAGGTTGTCACCTCGGTGCCTCATGTGGTGTCGCTGATCATTATTCATGTATTGTATATTCAATTGTGGTTCTAAATTGACGTTTTTTTGGTTGTAATATGAAATTTGCTATTATTAGAGTAACATTAAATAGGGATTTGTAGAGACACAATTGATTTTAGTGGAATAGGCTGATATCTGTGTGTAAATAAGATTTATAATTAGTACAAATTTGTCTAGTACGTTTGTTTCAAAGAGATTCCCCCGGCTATTTTGTTTAGCCTTTTTTTAACAACAACAAACCTCAAAACAGGGGGTGTCCCATGCCTAGTTACACGGACCACTTTCCTAATAATATGGTCTACAAATATTCATTTCCCCAGAGAGCAACTACGTCAAGAGATGGTAATCTAGTTGGCTCTTGAGTTCGAATCTTCCTCTTAAACAATACCAGCACAATCTTTCTGTCGTGTTGCCAAATTTGCGCAACGTTAGGGGTCATAGATATGCCAGGAATAGTCAGGTGCTGAAGAAGCTCTCATTCCACAGAGAGAGAGAGAGAGAGAGAGAGAGACATAATTTGCACAACCCTTTCCTTTTTCTAGAATAGGGTAAATTGATGTAACGATTGAAAATCTTATTGGAACTAAAATTGGCAACTAGGTGGGGCAAATGGAGGTAAGGTCTTAAAGTTACTACGATGATTTATTACAAGACAATACAAAGGACGCCTGAGATTGAACAGAACAAGGGGGCCTAAGACAAAGTGTTCATGTATACAAAGTGAAATTTAGAAAGAATGAGTTCATGTTACACATGCCAAGGTCTAGAAACAGTTGAATGCCACTGTCACAGTCAGTGCTAGATAAGAGACAGAACATGGACATTGTACTAGGTAGTGCACATTTGGATGTGGAAAATAATACGAATGTCCTACATTGAAAGTACTACCACAACACTTGGCACATGCCAAATATGTGGCATTGGGTGCTTTGCTTAATGTAATTTGTGTTCTTATTATGAATGCGATCTCGATTTCTATAGAACATAATTTTGTTACTAAGATGCTTCCTCAAGTTATAGCTAGTCTCAACTTTATTGGGGGCAAGTGTTGTTCAATTGAGTGGGGGCAAGTGTTGTTCAATTGAGTGATCCCTTAAGTTTCATTTATACTCCGGGTGTCATTTTGGCTGGACTAGAAAATAAGTCAAGTTACTTGTGGTTGTCGGTACACTCATGATTGGCTCGTGGGCTCAACAAGTCTTAAGTTGAGGGCAAGGCCAAGGAGGTCATTTTATTGCACACAGCTCGAACTTGCTCGAAAAGCTATGAAGAATCCTAGCACTTCTTTACATGATCAAAATTTTATATCTCAACTTAGAATTGTTCGATAAGTCAAGATGGCTCGAGCTCAACTCAACTTGACTCGCCTCATACTAGGTAGGCTTGTGCTTGAAAAAAATTTAGGCTCGAGATATAATGAGCCCTACTGAACTTTGCTTGAATAAGCTTGGTAATCACAAGATTTCTAAAGTACATTTATTATTTTTATGATTTTAGTAAACCTCGAACTCAGCTCGTTTGAAAAGTATTTAAATTAAGCTTGAACATTAGTTACTTTTTTTTTTATAAGTAAAGTATTATATAAACAAGAGCGTCAAAACAGGTGACGCAGCCTATTTACATAAGGAGAACATACAAGAAACACCCGAACTACTCGGGGAGGAAGGAATTTGCTACTACTGCTATATAGGAAGTAGTATTCTGAGTCGAAACCACTAACTCAGGGCACCAAGAAAGAATGGTACGCAAACAGATGTCTTTAAGCTTCTCTAAAGACCCTTCCTCATTATCAAATAAGAGCCGGAGCTTGGACACTCAAAGTGCTGTTCATCTTGGCTTGACACTTTTACAACCCTAACCGGCTCCTCTTGACTCTTTTACAACCCTAACCAACTCGATAAAAAGCATTAATATGTTGACTCTGCTTGAAATTGGATCAAGTCCAAAGTTGCTAGAAATCAACTTTATAGATAATCGGAGACATTTCAAGGTGCATTTAATCAATGGTCAAACACTGTGCTCAACCTGGGCAGCTGGACACATCTCAATTCTAACACTAGAGATATGTGTTTCAACAACTATTTCAACACCTCTTTATTGATTTGACTAGGAGTGTGGTAGTATGCGTTAACATCTTTTCTGTTGTGGTCTTTCCATTTTGGGATTTGAAGATGATCTTGACATTGTCATGTGGGCACACTGTCCACTTTAATTTATCTATTGTTTTAGATGATAATGGGTACTTGCTTATCTTTTTTCAGCAAAGATATCACATCTATGGTGGGCTAAAAAGTTTTGTTGTTGGAACTTGCCAACATAGATAAGGGTCTGCTTGTATTTTACCTTTCTTTCTCACGTGCAATTGCCGGAGTACTTTTGGTAATTCTGTTTATAAGAAACCGTGTACTTTTGGTAATTCTGTTCATTGTGATTAGCACCCTGCATTATACACCAATGGGTAATCGTTATCTTATTACAGTCTACATTTAGTTGTTCACACTTCACTGCAAGAATTAACGGGTAATGATGGTTCTTACTAGATGAGGTGTCAGCTTTCTACATCTCTGTGGAGGGAATATCATTTGGTTTAGCTAAAGGGTCCTCGCCTTTGTATGGGTATGGAGCTTCCTCGACCCAGTCTTACCTATTCTAATTCTACCCAATCATTAACAGCTATACTAGATACTAGAGGAGATTTCTTTGTCAGTAACAAAAGAAAAGAAAATATTTGAGGCTTACTTAACAAATACAAATATAATGAAGTGAATGACATATTGAGTGATTCAACCTTACACAGCAAGCTATTTAGACAAAAATTAACAAAAATGAGAATAAAGCTTGCATACAGCTACATATAATACAAACAATATGTATAGAAATGACCTATATAGGCACCTTCAGGTGAAAGATTTAACCACTGAAGATGTTGTTACCAAACTAGAGAGAAGGCCAACAATGAACGCACTGTTGTATGTGCTTGGCTCACCTTGCATTGAATTGTTCCGTGAATCTACATACGTATCGTTTAAGAATGGCCCACCCACAAGCGCTCCAACTGCAACATTTGGGTTAGGATCAGTTGAATCGAGCCACTGCCAACCATCTTTGCAGCCAGTGGTTGCATCAGCTGGAATTGACGCTCCTCTATGGTGCACATATTCTGGGTAGTTGTCACCATATCCAACAAGATAGCTCATCTTCATGGGATTGTTGCCCAACACATAATCAGCCTAACATATAATTTTATTTGTATCAGAAAACGGAAATAGATGGTTTCAGAAGAACAATTAGATAAATAACGATTACCAGAATCTATCTTAACATTAGTGGCATACCTGTGACATGGCAAACTTGCGAAGATCCGAGGGTGAGAAGGAATTTCCATCGCAGGATAGCTTGGCCGTCCGGGATGTAAGCATGTAATCACTGTAAATGACGGCTAAAAATGCAGAAGCCACAGGATGCTGCAGTGCATTCCATTCACTGACCCATATTAGACCACCTGTGATGACAGTATTATGAGCAAATAGCTAAACTAAAAAGAGAATAAATTACTTAATATGGCATAAAGTTACTTCGTATATTTGACGCACGGATACTCTACGTATCTGGTACTGGTGCAGGTGCGCATGGGATACAGCTGGGTGCGTATGGGAGTTTCAAATGTATACCGATATTAGTGTTTGAAGTTTAAGTTTGAATATGTGACCAGTTCGCGGTGGATACGTGGCGGATATGAGGGGGGTGAAAACGAAGAAAAAAAATCCTTAAACTCTATGATAACTGTTGGTTTGATGAGTTGAACAGCTATAATGCCCAAAAGAATAGTAAGGAAAAAGACCTAGAAACGGGAATAAATAAAGCTTAAGCCCTGAAAATACACACTCCTGATACTACCCGCTCTGTCCCAAATAAGTGTCTTTTTAAGTTTCTTATGGAAATTAAGAACAATGACTTTAAGCAATTTTTCTAGCACATATACATGAATACGCAGTGAATATAACACTACAAGCACACAGGGAATTCGATCCTTGGTAAAGGTAAGTTAAGTAACTTCATTAAAAAGGGTGACTGATTTTGGGACAAGCTTTTTTTTTAATATAGGAGCATTCTAAAACAGAAGTATTATTTTGGCTGGTGGAGTCACACCTGCTCATAGTAACTAGTAAGGTATAGATTGACTAGTGACTTCTTTAATCAAAGAGGTTCATTCTATTTTGTTTTTTCTAGTGAGATTGGTCTTCTTTTATGTATTTATTCAGAAGTTGATCAAGGAATGTAAAGATGGAATCATACAAAACATATATATTACTAGCATATGTATGTGATATATAAAGGGAATTGAGGATATATATATATATATATATATATATATATATTAAGATTTGATGTCTTCTTCCCAAACAAAAATGAACATTCATTTTTTTATTTTCTTTTTTTGGTTTACCCAGGAACCAAACTTCTTCTGTTAGTCCTAACGCTTGACGCTTGACCACTGGGCATCCATTTTGGGACGGAGGTGTATATGTATGTGATAAATATACTGAGGCCTCTGCTTATGCTTTTTAGAGATAAATAGAGAAATATTATATCAAGAGAGAAAAAGAATGCACAAAGTGGATTACCATCTGTTCTGCTGGATGTGGCTGTGGGAGATTTTGGTAGGAGGCCGCACATTATAGCCTCAGCAGTTTTCCTATAACTCTGGAGGCCTCCTGAGTTCGAGTTGTCACCAAAGAAGCTTACCCTGGACAACAAAACCTGCATCAAATCCCAGTAGTAATTAGAATCCCATCACAAACACACACACACACACACACACACAGGAGATTATATTTTTGCATAGTTGAAGAAATTTATGAAACAAAAATATTGAAAATAATCTGATTATGAACTCATCCTTGGGTGAAAGATTGCACACTATATTCCCAGGGAAAAAAAGTCAACCAGTTCTTCCACGGCACCTCTTTTCTAAGTGGCTCTCTATTTTACATCAAGATCTTGAAGATGGCCAAAGAGCCAATCGGTCAATTTTGAAAAATAAGGTAGAGTGCTTCACTGAAGGAACAGAAAAATCACTCTCCCATTCCTTCCTAGGAAATGAGAAACATTAAAAAGGAGGGTGAAGCACAGCTACTGATTCCTTCCCATTGTTTTTCCAATTTTTTTCCTTTCCTTTCAAACACATGATGTTGCTCATACAAAAAAGCTGTGATTTTACTGCAGTTTAAAAGATGTATATGGAAGTCGAAATGCATTTTTAAAAAGTTTGACTTCCAAAATGTGACTCTTTTTGGGACATGGATAGTAAAAGAAGTTGGTTGATTAATGTCTTTCTGACCATACATGATTTAATTTCAGTTTCATGCATAAGGTGAATCACTTTCGCCTTTCAGTACGATATTTTCTAGGATTTGTGAGTCAGCTATAACTATTTAAGGGCTCACTCACCTGAATAAGATCACAAATATGAGCTGACAATTCAACACTAATGCTAAAATTTGAATCAAACTGAGATGTACTTAGTATACAACTCAACATTACCTGAGTCCCAGGAAGCTTGTCATCCCAGCTGAACCAAGTCGGACTTCCCCACTTAGCATGGAGTTTCCCCATTTCCCCAGTTACATAACTATGATATGTTTTATCACCCGTTGCATGATAGAGCCAAGTAGCTGCCCACAAAAGCTCATCACCATAACCTGTTGAATTGTAAAATGTTGCCACTTCAGGAATGTTGATGCTGTAAACACCTCTATGCTTGTTGGCAAAATCGAACAATTGTTGAGCATGCTTAAGAAGCAAGCTTGAATAAGTGGAATCTGTTGACTTAAACACCAGTGAAGCAGATGCCATGGCTGCTGCTGTTTCAGCTGCTACGTCTGAGCCCGGGGTAGAAGTATTGACCTGTATAAGAGGTCTTTTCTCTGTCATCTCTTCTGGCCGATCCCAACATCCATGGTCTTTGTCGGGATCACCCACCTGCCCAAAAATTGGATAAATATCAGACCAAGTAACTCTCTTATGCAAAAGCTATCATATTAATTTACTTATTTATTTCTGGTTTTTAATTTAGTTTGAAAGGCCAAAAGATTTCTTAAGAGATACATTACAAAGGTTGTGAGTAATCATTATATCAAAAACAAAAAGAGCATCATATAGTTTGAACTTCTAAAGAGCTTCTAAAAGGGCATTCAAATAGAAACGGGTCTCTAATGGAATAGAGGAAGCATTGAATAGACTTAGATCCTCCCGTTGCTTCTCATGCAATTTCCCAGTGAGCAAAACAAAATCCACAAGTCTCGTGTTCATTTTGTACCATGAATATAAAGCCAAGAAGAATGTAAAAGAAGGCCAGAGTTTTTTTAAATAATTGGTATAACAAGTGTATATATAAAAATATGGTAAACTGAGACTTCTGAAATCTTGAACTCATGAAGCCATGAGGCCCATGACAAAGTCTCAATTTTTCCCAAACTTCAACAACATGACATGTTACTTGGGCTCCATTTGTTTCACTGAAAATGAATTTGAAAAATGTTTCTGAATTTCTGGTGTTTGATAGTTTCAGGATAATGAGTCAATTATAACACACATTCTTCTAAGGAAAACGACTCAAGGATTTGAGCTCTGTAAGCCATTTTCCAGAAAACTAAGCATTCTGCCACTTGCGTCTCTAATTACCTCCACTGAAAGCTGAAAATTAGAGCACATTCTCTGAAGGGTGAGCATATATTTATATACGAGTTGAAGATTAGAGTAACCTGAATGTAGAGCACATTGTCTGAAGGGTGAGCATTGATAAGGTAGTCAGTGATCCATTTTAGGGATTCTTGAGCTGGTTGCAATTGATCCACTGCCTTCATCTGATCCCCATACTCAAGGATGGCCCATGACAGTACCGTGGCTGTAACAGCCATTGGAAATCCAAACTTCATATGATCTCCAGCATCATACATTCCCTTTGAAAGATCCAGCTTTGCTTCCTTCCCATCATCAAGACTGGAATCCCCCCTCCATGGTATCTTATTATTCACCAACTTACCAGCTGCAAGAAAAAAAAAAAAAAGCATTTTCACCACACCACAATAAGACTCTAGAAATTACAAATCAAGATAAACAACATTGCCATCCAAACAAGTACCCCATTTACTAATAGTTCCTGTCTTAACTTACAAGTTACATTGCCACTATCTATTCCCCTCATTTTGAATGCAATTAGTGCCCATCATTACTACATTTCCATAACAATGTCACGACCACAAATAGCTTCATATATAAAATTAATAGCTAAATTATCCCCAAGGATACAATTTCAAACATCCTTATTCAGTAGGGAAAATCACATGTTAGCCAAACCCAATACAGAATGACTACCAACATTTACAAAATAAAAAAGCAATGGTCATAAATAAAATGTTGAAATATGCTGGCCAGAAAGACACATTATTTGCATTGATAAACCAAATCAATCAAAACATACACAAACACATGAAATTAGCAGTCCACTCAAATTGAGCTTCGTGCATTGACCTAATTGATTATCCAATAAAAAATTATCCATTTTATTCCCTATACAATGCAATAACCAATCAATGTCGATAAATAGTATGAAGAATGAAAAATAGTTTACAAATAGTATCAATAATTGCAGATCTGGTTTTTATAAAGAGTACATTGGGGAAAGGGAGGGAAGTTACATTTTTGGACATCGAAGAACTGCAAAGCGACCTTGAGAGCATCGGCGTATTTCTTGTTAACAGCGCCAGGAGGACCGGGAACAGGTTCTGGTCCGGAATGCTCGTTTTTCTTCTTAATTGTAAAGAAAACTGCGACTCCGATCACCGCCACAATGATCAACACAATGAACCAGCCGCACCATCCTCCTTTGGATTTCCGACCCTCCCTCATTTCTCAGTTCTTACCTTAAATTTTATTTTAATAGATATCCAATTAAACTCTGAGATCCGGTCGTTTAAGCTTCAGAAAGCAATGCAAGAGCTGAGGGGGGTTGCTGTAACTAATTTTCTAGCTCATTAATGCAAAATGAAGAAAGAATTTCAATTCTTTTTTAGAGGGAATGGATTATCACAAAGAAGCTAAACATGGAGGTTGAGGGGGGCCAATGTGGTTGAGATTGGCCCTCAAAGAACCTAAAGAAAGCTTCTTCGTGCCTCCGAGAACCCACGGAAGCTTGTCTGTCTCTGTGTGTGTTTTGGTTAGATTTGGGGGAATGGGGGGCAGGTGAAGAAGGGAGGCACCGACAATGGCGGTGAATCTTTTTTGGGATTTTAAATTCAGGTATTTTAGTTTTTTTTTTAATCTGCATTTCCGATAATACCGTTTATGATTTTCTTGTACGTATAAGGGTGGAAGTTTGCGGCTAGATTTGATCGTGTTGACATGCGCCAAATATTTATCAAACTCTTGTGGGAGTAATTCTACTACAAAACCGTCAAATCTATATATACGTATACATAATGACAAAGGTAAATTTATACCTCTAAAAACTCATTTTTAAATTATTGATTTTTAAGTCATCAATTTATTCTCTCTCTCCTATTTTTTCCATATTTTCTCTCTTTCTCTCTCCCGTCTCCTCCTTATTTTCTCTCTCATCACCATCATCTCCTCTCTTTTAATTATGTTTAAACATTTTTCTCTCTTTAAACATAAAAAATAGTAACTAAAACAAAAATAATAGTTCTGAAGTCAAGAAAACAAAAATATAAGAGGAGGTTAGTAAAATAAATAATAATTTATGGAACAAATTACTATAAAAATAAAAGTTACAGAATAAACAAAACAAAAATAATTTAATGCGGAGGTTAGTAAAATAAAAATAATTTACGTAACAAAAGTTTAAAATAAATTCTTAAAAATATATGTGTAAAACAAAAATACGTTAGTAAAATAAAAATATTTGATAGAACAAAAATAATAATTACGGAATCAATAAAACAAAAACAATTTAAACTGAGGTTACTAAAATAATAAAAATAATTTATGGAACAAAAGTTTAAACAAATTCTTAAAAATAGTTATGTAAAACAAAAATACATTAGTAAAATAAAATTATGTGATGAAACAAAAATAATAGTTACGGAGTTAATAAAACAAAAATAATTTAAACTGAGGTTAGTAAAATTATAAAAATAATTTAAGGAACAAAAGTTTAAAGTAAATTCTTAAAAATAGTTATGTAAAATTTTAAAAAAAAATGTTAGTAAAATAAAATACTTGATGAAACAAAAATAATAGTTACAGAGTCAATAAAACAAAAAATTAATTAATTGAGGTTAGTAAAATAATAAAAATAAATGTTTTTCGTAAAACTAATTCTTAAAAATAAAAGAAAAATAATAGTTACGAAGTCAATAAAACAAAAGATATAAAGGAAATTAGTAAAATCAAAATAATTTTCGGAATAAAAATAATACTATAGTTAATGGTAAAAATAATTTGGTTATTTTGATTTTAGCTTATTTTTTTATCAGAAATTCATTTATTCGTAAAATAAAAATATAATTTAATAAAAGTAATCATTCAAAATGAAGAACTTATTTGAGTTCAGATTCTATTTGCAGGACAGAAAAAATTCAAGTTTGTCCGAAGACATCATTGTACAGACTTTTTAAATAGTATAAAGTGTTCGGAGTTACCAGTCCATGGATTGACACTTAAATTGATGTTTTAGTAATGCTATTAAGAAACATTTACTATACTGCAGGTTTGTGCAATGGAACAAGACTAATCATCATAAATCTTGGGGATCACATTATTGAAATATTTTTTTTAAAATGAAGCAATATTGGAGAAAAAGTTTTTATCTAAAGATTGTCATTAACTTCATCCGATGAAGACCATAAGGGGTGGCTCAATGATAGGGTTGAGACTTTACAAAATGTGAGGTCTTAGGTTCGATCACTTCTCATGCTCCTTTAGGGGAAATGTCTACTAAAAAAAAAAAAAAAACTTTATTTGATGTAAGACTGACTTTTAAGTTCCAGAGAAGACAATTTATATTGCTGGTATCATATGCAATGATAATTAACAAATAACAAGTGTCAAAATCAATAATTGCACGTAGGTCTCTTTTTCAAGAAATCAGTATTTAGCCATGAGGCAGTTATATAGCAGTTTCTAGAGTAAAAAAATGTTTTGATTTGAAGATGTTGTATGCGGTGAAAATGGAAACTAACTAATAAAACAACAATTGTTGTGTATAAAGAAATTTTTTAGAATCTATAATGATTAGTGATATACTGATGTGTATTTGTTAATAAACCAATTCTTCTTATTTTATTCTTTAAGATTTTTTAATCTTTTTTATTTTATTAAGGTACGATTTAATTGGAAAAAAAGAATGACATGCGTTTAACGCACGAGTTTAAAAAATTAGTAAATATTAATTTATAAGACGGAGTTTCAGTCATTCACAATTTAATACACCAACATACGTTAGATCAAATAAAAATGATCCGTCTTAAAAAAAAATATCCATAAGATTGTCGTTCAATTCTTCATGATTGATTGGTCATTGGATGGCATTGATGATGGCATTGATGTAGGGTGTGAACTGTGAAGCTGACGGCCTAACAAAGGATATAGACCATTCATCTAAAAAACCGCTTTCTAATACTCTTGCTGTAATGTAACTGAAAAATGAATCGTTATTGAAACTCTATTACTTATACAAAACTACGTAAAATAAGTACATCCTCCTTTGGCTGGTATTTTTGTTACTTCTTTTGCTTCAATCAAAATGTTTATCTTTGAAAAATCTAAAATTTACTTGATTAATATATCAGGATGTTTGAAATTAATCATAATTACAAACATATTTTGGTGTACGCAAAGTTGTTTATATCACATACGAAGCGTATAGTTGAAAAGTTATGAATATGATTTTTTTTTTGCTTCCTAAAAATTGATTCTTTTTTTTATGAAATTGGGGGAGAGAGAACTATTTTTCTTAAAAGGACTTTTGTGTTGCTATAAGTTTTGTTAGTCATTTCACCGATTATCATATCATCGAATACATTTACATCGACATAAATCATAATGTTAACACCAAGGATAGTCATATTTATTTATTAGTAAAATTGCTTTAAAATCAAATGGCTTCGTCACAAAGTACAAGCCAACTATTTATTTTTAATTTTGCAAAGCATGTAATGTTGCTCGAAAAATTAATATAGATGGTTTGACAAGTGGATCGGAAAAACTCAAGCAACGAACAATCAATAGAAAATGAATAAGGTGCAAAACTAGGGGCTAAAGGGACCCGACGTGGTACCTCTTACGTGGCAAAATACGACCGTGACAACGTGGTTATCATGGTCCCACGACCAAGCTACAGACAAAATGGTCAAATAAACCTCAACATCGCCGAAGAAGACCATGGTTGGCAAAATGCATGGGCGAGAAACATCCATACTCGACCAAATGGTCGGGAATATCCATGCTTTGCAACACCGACGAGCAGCCAAACAGGTGGTGCAACTTCATTGGGAAGACTATGACGTGTTATGTGTAAGCAGGAATGGCACTAGCATAGGCCCACTAGTCAACAGCTTAGGGCACCCAATTTTTTACACAAAAATATGCTCACTAATCTCATTTTTTAGCTTAATATACATAAATCATAATTTGCTATGGATGATTAATTTGTTAATTAATCAATAGTTTAGTTTTAGATTTTGTTTACTCTTTCCGTCCCAAAATTATTTTCATACTTTTTTTTGTATTTCCAAAAAAAATCCAGTTTGAAAGTTTTTTTTAAGACCACTTTCATCATTCAACTCTTAATTTTTCTTCATACTTTAATTATTAACCACATACATATGGGCTTTAAATAAAATTACGCATCATACTAATATTAATAATCAAGTCAATAGTTTTTCCTTAATCTGTGTATCGGATCAAACATGACAAAATTTTGTATTGTTTATTGATTTCATTTTCGGTGCTTAATGTTTTATTAGCTTTTAAAAGAACTTAAAAACATGGATTTGAGAAGAAAAAAAAAACAATTGATTTAGGTCTCAAACTAAAGTTTTTAATATTGGTAAATAATATTACGAGATAGAGCTCGTTGTAATAATATCAACTCTGTCATATATATCGTTAGATTAAATTTTAGTCAGATCCCTAATTTTAGACAAATGATGTGGAATGTATATGTCAACATCTTCAAAGAGTAAAACAATAAATTTTGGTCTTGAAAATAAATCCCTGAATTCTGGCAATCTTCCTCCACCGTTGTATCCTTGTTAGACCCGACGGGGTCTAGCCCATGTTTTGTGACCTACGGGTTTAACTTAGAATAAACTAATTATTGGTTATGAACCTTAATTAATTATATTGGCCAAATAACATTATGTGCTTATATAATTTGGTCATCTAATGTACTTAAAGTAAATTAAATCTTAATAGGCCCAATAAATCTCTACACCTTGATGGACGGTGGGAGATTGATTACACTTTAGGGTTAGGTTCCACCTTCTATCTATTTAAAGTCTTTTGAGGATTAGAGTTTCTTACGTTCTTTTACCCTAACAGTTGCCTCCACAAAAAATACATACATTCCATTGCATGTGAAATAGATAAGGGGGTGAAAACCTAAACCCACTTGAATTGAAGACTCTCGCCGTGAGACATTCTGGTGATCCATCTGATTCAATTACTCTACTAATGGCGCAATCGGTGGTTCTGTGATGTCTTCAATTTACGCTCATAGGTATGCTTTATGTGAAAAAACATGATCCTATTCTTGAGTATATATTGTACAAGTCTTATGTAAATTAATGTTCTAACATTGTGGTATCAGAGCCATGTTAATTTTACATAATCATAATGCACGGTAAGGTTACCGATTACCAAACATGAACTTGTTAATTTTATCTTGCTCATATCGAAGAACAATTTATGGGTTCTTCAAAGGCACTGACTACAACTCTTATCACAAAGATGGTCACGCTTAAGTATGATGGTGTGAGTGGTGTACGTGAGCACATTATGAAGATGAGTGACATGGCTGCTCAATTTAAAGCAATGGACATGGAAATCTCGAAGGTTTTCACTCACTTCATTATGACTTCTCTTACAGTAGCGCTAGCTTTGGCCAATTTAAGGTCAACTATAATTCGCTGAAAGTGAAATGGAAGATGAGTGAGCTAATGAGCATGTGTGTTCAAGAAGAAGAAAGACTTAAATCCGAGAGGATTGAAAGTGCCCATATCATCACATCTGAACCATCTAAGGGAAAAGGAAAGACTTATGCCAAAAGTAACAAGAAATGGAAGAAGAGTATTTCTACCACTAAAACAGACAAGGCAAACTCTTCTACTGCAAAAGGCCTTGGCAACATCAAGTGTCGCTTTTGTAGAGAGAAAGGGCATATGAGGAGGGATTGCCCTAAGTTTCGTGAGTGGCTCGAGAAGAAAGGTAGTTCACTAATTAATGTTTGTTATGAATCTTTTACGATTAATGTTCCTTTAAACACATGGTGGATTGATACTGGTACAATTGTGCATGTTACTAATTCATTACAGGGATTCCTTTCCGTGAAGAAACTAAATAAAGGAGATCGACACGTAATAGTAGGAAATGGAGAGAAAGCTCAAGTTGAAGCTGTTGGAACTCTCTGTTTAGTCTTGGAGAGTGGTTTCAATTTGGATTTAGTTGATACTGTTTATGTTCCCAGGATGACTAGAAACCCTTATTTCTCGCTTTCTAAACTTGACGCTTATGGTTTTTCGTTTAAGTTTGAGAATAAAGGCTTTCTCTTTTCTTTTTACTCACGAAGTTGTCGGCCTCGATTTGTTAGAGGGAAACCTTTACAAATTTATGTTTAGATCCTTCGTTTTCTGAATCCTTAGAATCGATGAATGTAAATGATATAGTTGTTCCAACTGGTATTAAGAGAAAACTAAAGGATGATAATTCCTCTAGATTGTGGCATGAACGTTTAGGCCATATATCTAGGAGAAGAATGGAGTGACTCATAAAGGAATGAGTTCTTCATCCTTTAGATTTCTCAGATTTTGGCACATGTGTTGAATGCATTAAAGGAAAATTGTAAAAGGTATTAAACGTGGAGCTACCCGGAGTACTGGACATTTAAAAATTATTCACACTGATATTTGTGAACCTTTTACTACTCCGGGTATTGGAGGACATAAGTACTTCATTACCTTTATTGACGACTTTTCACGATATGGCTATGTCTACCTCATTCATGATAAATCCGAGGCCCTAGATGTATTTAAGTTCTACAAAGCTGAGGTTGAAAATCAACTTGACCTTAAAATTAAAATTGTAAGATCCGATAGAGGAGGAGAATATTATGGAAAATTCTTTGATTTGGGTCAACACCCTGGACCTTTTGCCTTGTTTTTGAAAGAAAATGGTATCATTGGTGAATATGCAATGTCCGGGTACACCAACAAGAAATGGTGTTGCGAGAAAGACGTAATCGTACCCTCATGGACATGGTACGGCATGATATGTCGCTTCTACTCTACCCGAGTCTTTATGGGTTGAGGCTCTCAAAACAAATTGCATATACTCAATAGAGTTCCAAGTAAGTTCGTGCCTAAAACGCTCTTACTTACATTATGGACACAAAAGAAACCTAGTTTGGGTTATTTGCATGTATAGGGCTGTCATGCAGAGGCTAAAATTTTCAACCCACATATTAAGAAACTCAATCCTAAAACCATAAGTTGTTACTTTATAGGCTATCCTGAACGATCAAAGGGTTTTCGTTTTCCGGCCCATCTCATACCACTAGAATTGTTGAAAACAAGGTATGGTATGCAGAATTTTAGAAGCTACCGCTGGTTATAGTGGGAGTACACCAAGAAAAATAAATATAGAGGAAATTCAAGAACATGTTTCTATTCCTGCTCCTCAAAAACGTTGTAGCACCAAGACCTTTCCGATGAGGATCAAATCTTAGATCCGATTGAGAATGTTGATGCACTCGAGATTGTACCTAATGTTGAACCCCACATTAATGAGCCTAATGAACCTCCTGCTAATGAACAACCTCTTCGAAGGTCAGAGAGGGCTAGAAAACCAAACAGATCTGATGATTTTGTATACCTTGAAGAGGTTGACTATGATCTTGGCATTGGAAATGATCCTAAGTTCTTCAAAGAAGCCCTTAAAAGTGACCATTCAACTCAGTGGCTTAATGCCATGAATGATGAGTTAGAATCAATGAAGAAAAATGATGTCTGGGATCTCGTTGAATTGCCTGAAGGAGCCAAAGTTGTAGGCTGTAAATGGGTTTATAAAACTAAGCTTGACTCTAAAGGCAATGTTGAACGATATAAAGCTAGACTGGTTGCTAAAGGGTTCACTCAAAGGGAAGGCATAGATTATTTTGAAACCTTTTCACCGGTGTCAAAAAGGATTCTTTTCAGATAGTCATGGCCCTTGTAGCTCATTACGATTTAGAGTTACATCATATGGATGTTAAAACCGCATTCCTTCATGGTGACTTGTTTCCTAAAGTCTTTATGAGACAACCTCAAGGTTTTGAGGTTGAAGGCAAGGAACACATGGTATGTGAGTTAAAGAAATCAATTTATGGTCTAAAACAAGCCTCAAGACAATGGTACTTGAAATTTCATGATGTGATTAGTAAATTCGGATTTATTGAGAATGTTGTGGATTAATGTATATACCTAAAGGTTAGTGGGAGCAAATTTATCATCCTAGTCCTGTATGTTGATGATATTTTGCTTGCAAGTAGTGATAAAGACATGTTACATGAGACCAAATCTTTTCTTTCAAAGAATTTTGATATGAAAGATCTTGGTGAAGCATCTTACGTCTTAGGCATTGAGATTCACCGTGATAGGTCTCAGGGTATTTTGGGCTTATCTCAAAAAGCCTATATTGATAAAGTACTCAAAAAGTTCAACATGCACGCTTGTTCTCCTAGTGTTGCCCCTGTTGTTAAGGGTGACAAATTCAGTCTCCTACAATGTCCTATGAACCAACTTGAGCTTGATGCAATGGAGCACATTCCCTATGCTTCAGCTTGGGAGTATAATGTATGCTCAAGTTTGTACTCGCCGCATTTAGCGTACGCACCGGTATGCTTGGACGTTATCGATAAACCTGTGAATGGGTCACTCGGAAAGCAACCAAGAAAGTAATGCGCTACTTACAAGGTACCAAAGACATTATGCTTACCTACGTAAAAAACGTATAGCCTTGAAGTTATGCCTATTCTCGATTCTCGATTATGCTTGGATGCAACGATACCAAGAAATCCACATCGTTACATATTCATGCTTTGGCCGGAGGACCGCTTTCATGGAAGAGTTTCAAGCAATCATTAACGGCTTCTTCCACTATGGAGGCGCAATTTGCAAAGATGCTATGAGGCTACTTGTCACGGTGTTTGGTTGAAGAATTTCATTACAGACTTAGAGTGGTTGATATCATATCTAGACCACTTTTGATATATTGTGATAATCAAGTTTTCTTTTCCAAGAACAACAAGTCAAGCGGTGTTACAAAACACATCGATATCAAGTATCTTGTTGTGAGGGAAAGAGTCCATGATCAAGTAGTATCTATTCAGCACATTAGTACATCCGCTATGCTAGCGGATCCCATGACGAAAGGCTTACCACCTAATCTTTTTCGAAAACATGTTGCTAGCATGGGTTTGGTAGAAAGTTTTTCCCTTTAGATAATTGGTTACTGCTATAAAACTATTTTTTAAGTGATCACTTTATGTTTTCTTGATTTTGGACATCATGACTAACGGTTAGTTACTTCTTGTTTAAAGTGCACATTTGAGGTTTATGAAACTAACACTTAAGTTGAACCTCATGAACATGGTTGTATCGTTATTTTTTATGAAACCATTAGATATTTGTTCATGCTATTAAGGTATTTGACTGTCATGTTTTATTAAGATATTGTGATTATAACCGAAGGATGGTTGTGTGACAATAATGGACACATATACCGCTGATTTGATTATAGTATTTTGTAGAATATGACCTAACTTAAGAGATGATAGTTCGTTCTTATTAAACCAAACTTATGAGGTTATTCTAAGTATAACCTTGGTCAAGTGGGAGAATGTTAGACCCGACGGGGTCTAGCCCATGTTTTGTGACCTACGGGTTTAACTTAGAATAAACTAATTATTGGTTATGAACCTTAATTAATTATATTTGCCAAATAACATTATGGGCTTATATAATTTGGTCATCTAATATACTTAAAGTATATTAAATCTTAATAGGCCCAATAAATCTTTACACCTTGATGGACGGTGGGAGATTGATTACACTTTAGAGTTAGGTTCCACCTTCTATCTATTTAAAGTCTTCTGGGGATTAGGGTTTCTTACGTTATTTTACCCCTAACAGCTTGCCTCCACAAAAATACATAATGCTCCATTGCATGTGAAATAGATAAGGGGTGAAAACCTAAACCCACTTGAATTGAAGACTCTCGCCGCATTACCCATCGGATTCAATTACTCCGTACTAATGGCGTCAATTGGTTCCGGTATGTCTTCAATTTACGTTCATTATGCTTATGTGAAAAACCTGATCCTATTCTTGATTATGTGTACAAGTCTTATGTAAATTAATGTTCTAACAATCCTCTCTTTCGTCCTCCGTTTTACATTTTCTTCTTCTTATTTCTTTTTGTCTTACAAAATTTAACTTTGTAATTTTCAAGGTTATATTCATTACACTTCAATTTCCCCATCCACTTCACCCACCATAGACAAAAATTACTTATATTCTATTGCTATCGCTAGTCATTTTTCACAAAGTTTATACCGATTCAAACAGTCTTAGCAGCCATACTTAAGTAGTAGCCTTGTTAGCCTTCTTAGCAACTTAAGCAGTAGCCTTCTTAGCCTTCTTAGCAACAGGGGACTTGATCGACTTTGGTTGTTTTACCTTCGTTGGAGTCACCTTCTTCGCCTTCTTTGTTGGCTTTGGTACAGGTTTACAAACTTAGATCTTTTCGTCAAGATCCACCCTTGGTTGGTTCTCTCTTTCTTTCACTACAAAGTTCGACGTCGCTATCATGTGCATCAATGAGTGCCTCTGTTGTAGTTCTTTCAAGATATTACAAAGTTTAATTTTGTAAGAAAATTTTGTTAGATAGAACAAAATAAGAAAGAAACATGAAACGGAGGAAAATAAGAGGATACAGGCGGTGGAGGAAGATTGCTAGGGGTTTTATTTTCAACACCGATAATTTCTGTTTTACCCTTTCAAAGAGGTGACATGTACATTCCATATAATTTGCCAAAAAATTATAGATTTGACTAAAACTTGATCATAAGGTATATATGATAGAGCTGATATTATTACCACGAGCTCAAGCTCGTAATATCAGGGATCTTTAATATTTTTAACATGTATATGGTTGGGGTCCTGTGTTTTGAGTTCGCCTAGAACCCTTAAAATCATAAGGCTGGCACTGTGTGTAAGTCGCGATCCGTTTCACTAACTCACCTTGTGACAGGAAAAGTATGAAAGGCAGAGTACGTCCACCAACAGATTAGTTTGGTCTCCATGATTGGCCTCCTCTCTTGGCTTGATCCCCAAGCCAAAACGTGCACACTTTCCAACCCAAAAAACGGGTTACGCTCTATCTCAGACTTAACAAACACACACACACACACACAAACTCTATTCACATTACACCTACGAGGCTACGCCTAAGCTCTGATAAAAATAATAGGAAAAGTAGCAAAATTTCCCATTAAACAAACTTTTAAATCCATATTTTTTTATAAAAATATTACATATCCACAAAGTACGATTGGTAAAATTTATTTACTAGCTCTAAATTATATTTATTCAAAACAAATTATATCTTAACATGAGAACTATTCTCTCGTTAACAAAATTTTATTTGTTATAATAAGTGTTAAGAAACTTCTACCTTTTAAATATTAAGAAACTTCTACCTTTTCTTTCTTTAGCAAAGCAGCAACATTTCTCCATCATTCATTTCTCTCCGACGAAGTAGCAATTATCCAAATCTACTTATATATTTATCTATATGAGTTTCTCCAAAAAACTTTATTAAATAAAAAGGATGAGGAGTGGATATGGATTTTAAGTTTGGTAGGGTGTGGATATGGATATGAGCTAAGGAAGGCAAATCCGATCGAGATAGTCAAATCGGAAAGGTTATTCTGATCTTCTCATTCTTCTAGCTATAACAACAGCCATAGACTGTCTTCGAATTGTAATGGAATGGGAGAAGTCAATTGCCGAACTACTGTTGCCAATGTCTTTTCTTTATATGTTTGTTCGAGCGTCGAACAAACATATAAAACAACAAAACACGTGCAAAGCCCCCACTAATAATAAGTTAATAAAATCATCTGATAAAACATAGTCACTCATGTGATTAATATAAACACCACAACCAACCAATTAGTGTAATATAATACACATGCACGAAGTTAAACTCCTGCATCAAAAGATAGTACAAGACCAGTTGTAAGACCCCGAACCTTCGTGTATTTGACTTTCTCGTTTTGCTTGTCGTTTAACCGTGACCTCACTTACTAAACTTGAGGAAAGAACCTTGATTTGTGTAGGTAGGCTATCTAGAAGTCAATACCTTAATTCCATATGTTCCATAGACTTTAACTAGTTAAAGTTACAAGTCGTATACCGACGCTGTTCGTTACTTGACTCGGTTGAGAGTTTTCTCGCGTAGTGTGAGAACCTAAACCCCTTTACATGTATAACATCATTATAGCTTGTTTATTGTATGTCTTAACATGCTAGAGACTTCGTTTCATTCATTTCATGCTTGCATTAAGTTGGTTAGGATCATAGAAGAGTGATTTCCTTCCATGCGTTGCATGCTTTGTTGTTGATGTTTCGAGTGTTTATCTTAGCATGTTAGCACCTAAATAAGTCTCATTGGAGTCTTAGTACCTTGCATATAAGATTTATAATGTTCAACTTGATCATAGTATGCTTGGTTGAAAGTTTGGAAGCTTAGTTGCATCGTTTGAGTCTTAGGGTTTCTCGTGTTTGCCTTCGTTGCTTGTATTGTTTGTGCTTTCAACTTGCGAGAAGTTCATTTAAGTTCTAGACCAAGTGTACTAGTATTTATCATGCTTGCACAATCAATGTTCATAGATTTGTTGCATTTGGAAATAAGATGACCAACATATTACTTCACAGATTCAGTCTTGTTTTTGGGCGAACTTCGGGAAAATTCTGGTACCAATCTACTAAAGATAATTTTCTAAATATTTACTATGTTTTACCTTAATATGTTAGGATACTCCCTATAAAATTTGGTAATTTTCCAAGGTGTCTAAGTACCTCATTTATGTATTGACGTACGGCTATGCCAGAATTCTATTTTCAGGAAATCAGCTTCAGTACTTGATTTTATTGTAACTTTATTTTGATGAATATAAGTCCAAATTGAGTAATTTAAAATTCTAAAATATAGTTTAATGAGTCTAATTTCATAAAAATAAAAAATCACTTCATTTGGAGTTGTTACCGATTTATGGTTGATTTTACAAGATCGAATGTCCAGTAACAACAATCTGGAAATTGGTCCCTGAATTCACACTTACGGGATTTTTGGTTGGTTTTGGTTGATGACCACCATGCCCTTGCCCCTTGGACGTCTTGAGTGACTCAAGCCACTCTTGTTGACCTTAGTCAAGCCTCCCTAGACCCTTGGATCAACCCTTATCAATGGCCATCATTCCTTAGCCAATAAGAAGCAAGATAACCCCCTTCACATGGATAGTGGTCTTCTTGGAAGGTATAAAACCATTTCTTCAGCCATTCAGCCATTAGAGGTCACCAAAGCTTCAGAGATTCAGAGACTAACCTCCATTTTCGTCCTTGGAGAGAACCCTAACTTGGGTGGCCATTTGCCGAGAGTTCCGGTGATCCGATCGGCGATCCGAGATTGTCGAATCGAAGGCCTTGCCCTCCTCTTCAACAATCCTTGGTTTATTCTTCCTTCTAACCATTATTCATAGGCTTAAGGTATGTTTGCAATTCCCAGAAATTTCATGTTAAATATTATGACATGCCCCCTTCATTAATGTTGTTCTAATCATGCTTATGATGATTTCTAGTGAAGTAGAATCCTCCAATTCAATCTATGAAATGTGTATAGGATTTTATGATTTATATATAAAGTTATGATTTTGACTTTGTGCAAAGCATGAATGTTGTTCCATATGTGCCTAGGATCAACTCTTGTGAAAGAATATGTTTCAATTGTAGGTTTAGCAAAATCGGCAATTCTAGGGTTTGAAACTCGGGATTTGGTTTATGGCTAGTCTAAGGTCATGAACGGCTTAGTTATTAAGTTCTAAATGAACGGAGAACATAGAAAAGAGCAATGTGAAGCATATAGTATCAATGCTCCACTTGGTTGAATTTTAGAAATGACTCACCGGAGTTGAGATTAGGGAGTTATTGAACAATACCGACTCCACATTCGATCCCTACGACGTTTGTAGTTCGTTAGACTAATGTATTAGTTTACGTGACTTTGGGATGAATTGAAATGCATGTTTGATATGTGTGCTTATAAGACTCAATCGAGTTCTTATGCGGTTTATATGATTGTATGAAAGAAATGCATAATTGAGAGGATTTGGATTGGGACTATCTTTAGTACTCTATACATGGAGTCTACTTGTATAAGTCGCTAGGATGACCATGTTGTTATCTAAGACTCACCGGTATGGTTTGACCTTACGGGTTATTACCGCTCTAGTGTTGCTTAAGTCTTGGACTACTATCGACTTTTGTGTTATTGAATGAGTTACTACTCTAGGAGGAGTTTTGTAAATGGCTTCATGATCCTAGACTAACGGAGTAGTCTTGGATAGTACACAATGGACTAATGGTTAAGTTGTGACTCTGCTGAATTTCATAAGTGAATATGGAATACTGTGTATATTTTATATTATGACTAAATGCATGCATGATTCCCTACCTTGTCAAGAATTGATTCTTCTACGTGTTTCTATGATATGACTTATGAGTATATTGAATATATTTGCCTTCGTGTCTGATCTGTTCTACAGTTAATGAATTGTGATGAACTTGGATTCTACTATTAAGTGGAATTATGAATCAAATTGAACTAAGCTTGATTTCACAATAATCAACTTAGGCTTCCCTTATATAATTGACTTGGGACTTTGAACTAAGATTCCTAAATGGAACGAGAACCTTGTTATGCCTCAAACGAGAACATAGAAAAGAGTCTTGGAACACATATAGTGTTCAAACTCTATTTGGTTGGAATTGTAGTAAAGACTCAACGGAGTCGAGTTAAGGAACAATTGAACCTTACGAGGATCGTGGTGAGATCCTATGATAATTATATTCCATTTGACTAGATTACTGGCTTTTGGGACTTGAATCGAATAGAGTGAACAACTTGACACTTATGATTTAGAGACTCAAATGAGCTCCTATTGTGATTTTGTGATTATTGTAACAATGTGTATAATCGTATGAGTTTAGTAGATCATTATATCTACTTGAGAATTAGCAAGTAAACATCTACTTGTGCATTACATATAAGTCCAACTGGCATTACTTGAGTTTTCATGATGATGGTGGGACGATGCATTGTCTTCACGAATTATGGGATTCGTGGTTGCAATGTATCGCCGTACCGGATTCGGTTTTCACACACCCCCCCACTGCTAGCTACAGTGGGGAAGTAGCCCCCTATGTCGTAACCAATTGAGTACATTGGCTAGTGCTATTTTCCTGAGTAGAAAGCTCAGACCCGAGAAGAGAGCTCGCTACTTTGATACCTGAACACGGGTATCACTGGCACGATGTGATTAACAGTTGTGATTGCAGAAGCAATACGACGAAAGTGATTTGGTATCTTCTCTATCCTTTATGTGGCTTACTATGGGCACTTATGTGATAACAAAGTGTTAGTGAACATGAGATCTTAGTGACCATGTTTGTGTTGGTTGATGTTATATGGAAGACTTGAAATGTGTATATACATACGCACCCTTATATATGACTAATATATGAGAGAATTGATATGTATATATAGAGATATACATACTGATATAGGTGTATATATATAAAAATGCACCCTTACACGTGGTAATAATGTGAATAGCTTGATTTGTATATATAATGATATGTATACTTGCATATGATGTTTTGTGGGAACTACCTTCTAATTCATTTGATTTGTGTTTGAACAGGGAATTACACCCTGGTTCATTTGGACGGTTTAGTAAGTAAGAAGAAATGAATATCTTGTGGAGTATCGAAACGATACGACACCTCTTCACGGGTTTTTTCTGTCATTTATAAAATGACACCACGATTATGTTTATGTTACATAATTATATGTTGCATATATATTGTAGTAGCGTACTGGGTCATTATGACTCATCCCGTACTTGTTTCTAGTTGCGAATGGCGATAAGCTGCGAGGTCGAGTAGATCGTGATCAGTAGCGGCGCAAATGGGTCGATAGATCGAGATTAGATCGTGTGGTTCGTGTTTGTAGCAGCCGACCTTCCCGAGTAGCAGCTTGTGGAGTCATGTTCCTTTATAGCATTATCATTGATGTCATGTACTTTGTTATTCTTGTGAGATTGACTTTTTGTAAAGTTATTTAGACTTTACGGTCGGGTAGAATACTTGAGTTTTTGTATTGGTTCTTTCTTGGGCCGACGTATTGTGTCGTGCCTAGTCCGTGGTTTTCGTATTTATTTCAGTTGTCTCCCGGGCACGCAGTAGCTTTGGGGAATATCCTTATTCTAATTTTTATAGTTGTTGTTTGACCCCGGTATGCTTTAGTCGTTGGGTATTTGTTATATCAGGTTGGTTCTTTGTTGAAGCCGGCTGAGTGCCGATGGTTTAATTAGCGTCGCAATGTTGCGGCACGCGAAGTTTTGTTTTTCCTCCTTTGAGAGATAATGTCTCTCTTGGTTTCATTGTCGTTGGTTTCGAGCTTCGTAGCTTAGGACTTCTTTTCTTATATTGCTTCCGCTGATTCGATTTTTTGAAATACCGTATTTTAGTGCGGCTTTATTTTCATGTTTAGAGCATGTTTGCTCGAATGTTCGACTTGCACTATTGTTTAACAAGTGCTTGTCCTTTTCTTACGTTGTTCTAGCGGCACGACCTTGGGATTTCGTGTTGGAATTCGGGTCGGGTCGTTACACTAGTAACATCAAAGTACAAAAGTAGAGCTTAATTAAACCATCGGCCATGAGTGCCGATGGTTTAATTAGCGTCTGCAATGTTGCGGCACGCGAGTTTTGTTTTTCCTCCTTTGAGAGATAATGTCTCTCTTGGTTTCATTGTCGTTGGTTTCGAGCTTCGTAGCTTGGGATTTCTTTTCTTTTATTGCTTCCGCTGATTCGATTTTTTGAAATACCGTATTTTAGTGCGGCTTTATTTTCATGTTTAGAGCATGTTTGCTCGAATGTTCGACTTGCACTACTGTTTAACAAGTGCTTGTCCTTTTCTTACGTTGTTCCAGCGGCACGACCTTGGGATTTCGTGTTGGAATCCGGGTCGGGTCGTTACACCAGTAACATCAAAGTACCAAAAGTAGAGCTTATATAACTCTACATAACAGCAACCCATCCTCACACTATACAAATACAAACTCCTACGGAGCTGCATAACAAAAGACAACTTGTTATAGCAGTACATATACTTGCACACATCACGTTGATCATGTTATAATGCACATTGACTCAACGTAATTAAACACATAATTAGGATATACAACTGTAGGCGAGCTTTTCGTCTCGGCTTGTATCTCAAATACCATAGCTATGTTGCTGCCGCAGTACACACGCTGATACATGTCTGATCACATGTTGAACCATGTATGAACCCAATAGTATCCAGAACTAATGACCTTGAGACTTAACCAGGAGTCTCATTACCCCGAGTTTTACCCAAGTGTTTAGCCTTCTATTTGTCATGTGAATTTCTCTAACAAGGCTACATCCTTGTCACGGTCAATAACAAGGGAGAGGTCCATGCAACGACCTGTAGCGATCACGAGATTTAACTCTCATAAAGACTACCGTCGTCCCATTGTCGACACAACCACATATGTCAGTTGGACTCAATGCGAGGCACAAGTAGATGTTTACTTGCTAATAAATACAACCGTCGAGTCTCAAAGTAGGGGAGCTCAACACACGTAACAAGTATGATTATTTGCCTGTAAATAAACACTTAAGCATTTATTTGCTTACACACAAATACCAAGGTATGTAATATTTTACATTTATTAAACTACACCAAAGTATTCCTTATTATCGTAGGAATCGAGCACGTCACTCGTTATATTTTATTGTCCCTAAATCGACTCCGTTGAGTTATTTGTTTAATATTTATAAATTTCGGGCATCACCGCGATTTGCATGATTCATCCCAACACAATCTCACTGACGTGTTACTCGGCATAATAATGGTTTAAAATCATTTAATACATTATCCAGTTAAAATTAATAATAATTCGTAACTAAATTATTTATACTCCATATTCAAAACAAATCACATGTGAGTAACCCACAGTTCATGTATGCAATTATTACATACAAAGGGAAGGTGATAGTAACTTATCTCTACCGAAAAATATCGATGAAAACACAAAATATTCATGTGTAAATGTAGCCCTCAATAAATAGAACACACATGCGGAGTCGGAATTAAAAACGGATAATATTTCGTTAATAATTTAAGCTTGAAAGCTAAACCCTCGTTATATATCTCGTGGAGGTGCTCGGTAGAATAAAGGAGAAAACGAAAGAGAGAAGGAACAAAATAAAAAGAGAATATCTCACTCAAATTAACTAAAGAGACGGAGGCCGATACCCAACCAACCGCCCAAGGTAAAACCAAAACAACGAAAAAGAATGAAAACTATGACAGTTGTTTATCATATTTGAAGATCTAATTAGTCTTCCAGCTGAAAACCAATACTAGGAGTCATATATGGTCATCACAAAATGTCCAATATCTATATGGTTAATTATTTTGAGGTGTCAACCTCATTGGTGGGTCAATGGTCAACCAATTTGATCACAAATTAAATCTAATTAAATATTAAATCATCATTATTAATTAGTTAAGGTTAAAATAAAATATATTTTAACAATATAAAAAGAAACATGTAATGTACAATACACTTTGGGTCAATCCAGCCGAAAATATATATTTTCTAGCTTTAACGTGTCATTTTCTATTCCAACGCTATAAATCATAACTAAAATAATCAAAGTCCAATATGGACTTTAAATACGTCACACATCAAGCCCAACATATCTTGAGCTCAAATGGACTCTCGTAGGGCAATTACCCAAGTCTACAACATAACACACATAAACATATTAAATATAACGCGTAGCACGCAATTAATCATGCTAATGCACAATTAATAAAATATACAATTCCCGGGTGTTACATAATATATAGTGGTTATAGTGGTGAGCAATTAGATCGTACATATATAATATTTTTCCAACCCTTTCAAACCACAACAACAGGTCTTCCGTTTGCGTTTGACAGAAATGTGACGAAAAGTACGAAGTTTGATGAAACTTACAAACTTTTAGGATGGAATTTGATAAAGAGAGTACAAAGGGTACCAAAAAATAAAAGGTTGGTAAAGTTAGGGTACCAAAAGTGATATTAACCATTTCTAATCCATACACCTAAGTTCTACTTGCACAACCCATCTTCATTTCAAACTCGATCTAAATTTTAAATACAATCCCCTATAATTCCTTATTTTAGCCTTCACATTCATGTCTCCCTTCTCTCTCTCTCTCTTCATCTCCTTTATTTTCTTTCTTCTTCCAAGCTCCGTCCCATGAATGACATCCTCCCCCTCCTCCTAGCTAAATTTATCTCTATGTTGTCTTCCACCCCCCTTTTACATACATATGTGTCGGAGGTTCATGAATGACATCCTCATTCTCCTAAATTTCTTAAGCTTCCTCGACTTCCAACTCCAAGCTCCTTGCAAGTTAAATTCTCAAGCGAGAAAAAAAAGGCCAAAAAAACTTCAAAAAATTATGAAATGTGGTGTTCGGATCTGGTTCATCAAACATCACAAGTATTATTTAGTGTTTAGCCATCATGTGTGTCGAGCATTACTGACAATGTTTGGCTAGCCTAAACCGAACGTCATTCAATGTATTTAGTTCTAAAGGTTATTTAGTCTTTTCTATTAATGATACTAGTTGTTTGGCTCGCGGATACAATGTGAGATATATATATATTTTTGTAATAATAATATAACTTTTGGACATTATAATTAGATTGTTAATCTCTTCTATGGTTATAATTTTTTTTTCTATTGTTATTAATATTAAACGATTTTTTTACCTAAATACTTTTAAAATTAATATAAGTTTCTAGCTAACGCGAGATACATATTTTGTATTAATAATAATATTTTTTTTTTGATATAAAGAATTTTAAAATTAACATTTAACTTGATAATAATATTATAAGTCATTTTGTTAAAAAAATTAAAATCATAATTCATTTTTAAACAATGTGAGATACTTATTTTATATTTTTATTGGTAATGAAAGTTTATGTTTTTTATCCAAAAACTTTAAAACTAACACCATATTCTAACCATGTGGTATACATATTTTCTATTAGTAATAATAGTAGTAGATAAAAGACTTTTTAGCCAACATTAATTTCAAAACAATGTAGATATATATTTTATATTGGTAATAACAAAAGAAGTCTTTATCTAATGACTTTTATAACCAATACTCGTTTCTAAATAATGTGAGATACATCATCTAAAAACTTTTTAAACCAATATCATGTTTATAACCAATGTGAAATAATTCTCTTATATTACTAATAATTGTAAACTTTTAAAATCAACATCACTCTCTAACCAATGTGTAATATATATCCTCATTTGGTAATAATAGTAGAAGTCTTTTATTTAAAAAAAAAATTATAATCAACATCTCTTCCTAAATAATATGGGATACATCTCTTCTATTATATTGATGATAAAAGTAAAAGTCTTTTATCTATAGACTTTTAAAACCAACATCATTTTTTAACAAATGTAGGATATCTCTTCTATTAGTAATAATAGTAAAAGTCTTTTATCTAAAATTAAAATCAACATAACTTTCTAACCAATGTGAGATATACATATTCTATTGATAATAATGGTAGAAGTCGTATATTTAAAGACTTTAAAAACAAACATTACCCTCTACCAAATGTATGATACATCTATTCTATTGGTAATAATAGTATTTTTATAACCAACATTAATTTATAACCAATGTGTGATACATCTTTTCTATTGATAATAATAATATAATACTTTATAACTAATGTGAAATATTTGCATCTACTCTATTTGTAACAAAAAGTCTTTAATCTAAAGACTTTTTAAACTAACATTTATTTTTAAACAATGTGAGATACATATCTTTTATTGGTAATAAGAGTAAAAATATTTACTATAAGACTTTTAAAACTAACATCTTTTTGTAAACAATGCAAGATACACATTTTTCATATTCTAACAATATGAAATACTTCTTTTATATTTCTATTGGTAATAAAAGTTTAAGACTTTTATCTAAATACTTTTAAAACAAACATCTCTTTCTAACCATGTGGTATACATCTTTTCTATTGGTAATAATAGTATTTTTAAAACCAACATTAATTTCTAACAAATGTGAGATACATTTTCTGTGGTAATAATAATAGTCTTTTATATTAAAAAAAATTGAAATCAACATCTCTTTCTAAATAATGTGGGATACATCTCTTCTATTGGTTATAACATAAAAATTATAATAGTAGTAGTATTTTATCTTAAATTGCTTTGAAACCAACATTTCTTTGTAAATAATGTGTGATGCATCTCTTGTATTGATAATAACATACAAATTCGTTTATCTATGAATTTTATAACCAATATATGTTTCTAAATAATGTGGATCTCTTTGTAACCAATGTGATGTATATTATCTAAAAATATTTTAAATCAATATCACTTTCTTAACTAATGTGAAATACATATTTTTTCTACTGGTATTAAGTCTTTTATAAAAAAAGACTTTTAATACCTATATCACTCTCTAATCAATGTGTAATACATTTCATTATTTGGTAATAGTAATAGAAGTTTTTTATCTTAAAAAATATCTAAAACAAACATCTCTTTCTATATAATGAGATATATCTCCTTTCTTCTCTTTTATTAATTATAAAAGTATAAGTCTTTTTATTTAAAAACTTTTAAAATCAACATCACTTTTTAACCAAAATAAGATTTATCTCTTTTATTGGTAATAATAGTAATCTAAAACCAACATCAATTTATAACAAATGTGTGATATATATCTTCTATTGCTAATAATAGTAAGCCTTTTATATAATTTAAAATAATTAAAAATCAATATCATTTTTTAACCAATGTGAAATATACATCTTCTATTGGTTATAAATTGATAATAATGGTAGAAGTCTTTTATCAAAAAAAAAACTTTGAAAAACAACATCACTTTCTAACCAATGTATAATACATCTTTTCAATTAGTAATTAATAATAATATTTTTAATACAAACATCGATTTCTAACCAATGTGTGATACATCTCTTTTATTGATAATAATAGTAGAATATTTTGTAACCATGTGAGATACATCTCTTGTAAAAGTGAAAATCTTTAGTCTAAAGACTTTAAAATCTAACATTTTATTTTTAAACAATGTGCTATACATCTCTTTTATTGGTAATAATATAAAATAATTTAAACTCAACATCATTTTCTAACCAATGTGAAATATACATCTTCTATTGATAATAATGGTAATTTTTTTATCAAATCAATATATATATATATATATATATATATATTTGTAGTTAGATGGAAAGGAGTGTATAAATTAAGAGCATTACGAATGCTAATGTGAAAGAAATTAAATGTCACCTATGATTTATATTGTTTTTAAAAGAAAAATCTCTTTCGATGCAAATGTGGATGAAGGATGTGAATATGACATGTTAACCAAATTTGTTCACATTATGGATAACAATGTCAAATTTTTACATTCTACTCGAGGGTATGAATATATCTTAGTCAACATTTATCTTTTTAAAAACTCTTACTCCCTCTGTTAAAAAATATATGATGTTTTGGGGCTTTTCACACAAACCAAAGAAACATATTGTAAGGTATCTTAATATTCTTACCCAAAGAACCAAACACGAGTTACGAAGTCAATAAATATGAGTATAACTGGAAAAAAAAATGAAAAAAATTCCTTGAAAATTACGAAGTGTCATCTATTTTGGAACAAAAAAACTCTTCCAAAATGTCATATATTTTGGGACGAAGGGAGTATATTGGTTGTTTTCTTTTCTATTATTTTTTTTATTAAATTTCATTTTTGTAGTGAAATGCATGTCATATAAGGTCAAATTTACATTTGCATTAGGATGGTCTATTTTAATTGAACGTGAATAGAGAGAATAACTATCACATATAATTGAGAGTCTTAATTACCTACTACTAAATAGAATCAAATTCTCGATTACATCTATACATATATAAAAGGAGAGGTGCGATTTTCGGAAAGTTCCCGCCAAAATACTCTTTCCAATAATGACAACACTTATACATTGTTTATGTGTCATTAATGTATTAGGAAATGAAACGAATTTGTAATCAAAATTAATTAGATAAATAAATATGAAAACTTTTGATATTCTCTCTTTGACTTGAGACAATTGTCAACTATATATACCAAACTATTTTAACCTCATTCACATCCGACAATATGAAAAATAGTTATGATTTTTTTAACTATATTGAAATTTCAATGAGCTAATAAATAATTATTTATTTCAATTGTTGAATTTAATAATCGTTTATCAATTGAATGATAAATGAATAAATTATCAAAACAATTATATGAATTATCATTGAAGATTAATTTCTTCAGCCATAATTGGACGCCTAAGGGAGTTAGACAATTCCTTAGCTTTTCTCTTCTCGAGCAATTTTCAAAGATAAAACCACTATAAATTTGTTACAATTTTGTTTGTTCAACATCATTGCTAAAAACAACTGAGGATAACACACCAATATAGAAGAAATCTATATAAAATGTCTCCTCTCTCATCTTGCTTAGAGACATCAACTAGACCAAGGGTAAGCTCAGATAACTCAACGGTTTTTCGTGCAAAATGTATATTTTACAAAGTAAATGTATCTTTCCAACGATCATGGAACTACAATAAACTGAAAACAGTTATATATGCGAAATTATTAAATTCTCAGAGTACCTTTGTAATCAATAAATAACTTAAACATATGCATTGTCTAGGATTAAAGATGTAGGGAATAAATTACGATAATTTAATAAACTTCATGTTCAAGTATATGTGCTAAATTTAATACAATTTAATGATCTTCAAACTGATACAGATTTATTAGTAACCAATATATATTTATATTTATTTATTAATATGCACTGTGACTACAAATTTCTCAATTTTGGTTTTATCAAATCAGATTAATTAATATTTATAAATAAAATCTAATTAAATCAAAGAAATTTGAAATGTAGAGACGAAAAACAAATAAATTAGTGACTATAAAGAGGGAAATTTTGAAGTGAACAACTACATTAGATACAAGTGATTTAAAATAGATATATTTTAATTATAAAAATGTTTAAAAAATAGATCTTCAAAATACAAATCTAAAAATTTGAAATCTATATTTTTTTCTATACTCAAAATATAAAAAAATCTGGGTATAACGTTAAATTATGAAAATATAAAAAAGTCTTGACTTATTTAAACCATATTTTAAAAAATAATTAGGAAAAGAAGCATAAATACTTGGATCTTATTATAAGTCATTTTTTTCCAGTTCACAAAGTAAAATTAAGCTCTAAGATTAAAAAAATCAAAATACAAAGTTGAATACTTTATTAAAAAAATTTAATGCACCTTGCTACGAAATGGTTTGATCTGATTCTATTTTGGTTGGGGAAAGTTGGCGGATGAATTTTTGAAACGAAGGGTTTGAAGAGATGAAGAGTCATTGTCTCATGTTTACCGGAGGAATTTCCTAGGTTTAATGCTATAAAAATAAGAAATGTGACCTTTTAGATGATTTAATTGAGTAAGAGTGAGGCGATGTGTATATATGTTAGAGTGAGTGGGGGTGAGATTTTTAGGTTAGAGAGTGAGAAGCTCTTTATCTATATGACAACTGCTTAGGATTTTTTTTTGGGTCAGATTTGTTATAATTGGAGTAATATTTGTTGTTCATTAAAGTACTAATAATTTGGATGACATCAATTGAGAAATTTGGGTAACGTGAAATTTTGAGTATTTTTAGTTTTTTTTGTTGTTGTTTGTTTTATGGAGAAATTCGGGTCCATTCACTATGTAAAATTTTCAACCGCTACAGTTTTTTATGTTTTTTTTTAAATTAAAAATGACACTTCTATAGCGAAAAGACTACGACTCTTAATGAACTAAAGGCGCGCTACGGATCATTTAATCAATTCATCAATTTAAATCACATAATCTAATTTATGCATCTGGCCTTAAATCATAATATATCAAACCTTCATCTATCTTCTTGCATGTACACAATCAACATATGATTCAAAATCGATGCATCGAGTTTCAAAAAGGGTATTTAAAAACGAACAAAATTCTATTTAGACATTTCATCAAACAGTATATGCACAGTAGCACAAACACAAAAGTAAATTTATTTTGAATCATACACACAAACACAAAATAAAGAAGAAGAAGAGCCAAGTATGAATAAGGAAGAGAATGTGAGGACATAAAATGTTTTTTTATATGTTTATATTTTCAATAACCAACGTTTTTTTTATAACTACAACATTAGTTCGAAATATCGGAAACTATTATCTCTATCAAATTTTGTCATTTAGAGGCACATATCTATTATCAATTGTTGACTTAACGAATGACAAAGATGGTTGAATTTCATCAAATCCTCCCTTTCTGAATAATGAAATACATCTAAATAAATTTATAATTACCTTTTCAAATTTATGTGATCTATCTTTAATTTTACTTTTTATTAATTTTTTTTATTTTTTCATATTAAACTTTTTAATTATATATTCTTCAATTTTAATAAAGTTTATAATTTTATACTAATATACAAATCATGCAAAGCATCACTATTATGCTCTAAATTTGGGGTGTTAATACTTAATAGCAGACATAAAAGAGGGTTACAGAATTTAAAAAAGGAGGAGGAATAATGGTTTAGTTTGCCCTTTGTTTTAAAACCAACCTGGAGGAGGCCGCTGCATTCCACGCCGCCTGCGTTTGCTCTCTTAACTGCCAGCGACTTCCCGGTAGCATCTCCAATCAGGTACAACCCTCTAAATATCACAATTTATTTCTTTGTTTTCCTTCCTGCTCTACGAATGCCTTCATCTTGTGTATGTATGTTTACCAATTTCCACTAATAGCGTAAATTAATTTATTTATTTTTTGATTGGTAAGTGTGACATGGGGATTGGAATTAAGGACCTCAAGGTCAAAGACCTGAGTGCCCTTGCTATCTCTCACACCCCTTGGATTCATAAATTAATTATATCTGTAAAAATATATGCATGTCATTTTGATAGTATTAATTTTCCTCCCCAATGAATTCGAAATCATTCTTCTGTATCTATCCTGTCTACTCTATTTGGGGTTCATTACTATTTGATCATTGTGGGAGGAAATACTATGAGCAAAAGTGCTTGTCCCTGCGGAAAGGTTATGAATTTATCAAAACTATAAACTTGATAGTATAAGGATTTTCCATTTGAAGGTTCTATTTAAGGCTTTTTATTGTTCTTGTGATTTCCATAACCACCTGCTTTGACCAGTGCTGAAACTTCTAATTACTTGTGCGGTTCTAATAACGTAGTCCCTATTTTCTTATCAAAGAAAATAAAATAACATAGTCCCTATTAGTAAAAATAAATTTACAGTCAGTGTATCAAAATTTTACTCGGTATGTAAACTTTGTTTGTCTTCAATATTTTTACCATGTGCTTGCTACCATCATGTAATCTGGTAAAGGTAAATTGGAACAATCATTGAGTCGCTTAATTTTTAAAACTGAGACTCTTTTGTTGGAACGCTCCAAAAAATGAATAGGGCGCGGCTTAGTGGTAGGATGCTTCACTTACACCAAATAGGTTGTGGGTTCAAGTCACCGTAGGGGTAAGTGGGGAACCACTATTAATTCTCCTTTTAAAAAAAATAAAAAATATATATTGTGTCCCTAAAATCTCCTTTCACCCCTTAAATTTACATCATTGTGGAAATGACTGCTTTGTGGGGGATTTAGTAGTTTTCAAGGAGTCTTCTGATAGTGACAGGTAAGTGTAGGAAGTTAGAGTAAGGGATCAGTTATTCTGAGATTACGTTAACAAGAAGATCTAGGAGGGAGGACCAGTTTTCTTTATTTTAGTCCCATTCTCTCGATTTTGGGTTGGGTTTGCTGGAACTGTTGCTGAGATTTATCTTAAGTGACAACCACTTGGTTTAAAGATGGATGATGTACAAGCAAACTTACAAACACCGTCATACATGATAATGCATACGTAGGCATGTGTAGGTTTTATGAGGTTACATGACCAATGCTTACATTTTTTATATCATGAAGTTGCCAGATCTGTCATATCAGACTCGACCAATTTTATTTCAAGTTATTTTTCCCTAGAATTGTTCTGTCTACTTTAGGTGATTATATCAGTCCAACCAGTAGCTTTATCATTTTCGACTGAGAGACTTGGAAAGGTTAGTTCTAGATGTGCTTCTGACATTAGTTATTTTTTTTCTTTTCACATTTAATTGTAATCATTCTATTGAACAGAAGATCAGGGGCAAAACCACATATAGTATAAGGGTGTTAAAATAATTTTGTAAAAACTGAATTCTACTACCATAATTTTGTTAAAATTTCTAAATAATTAGAGTATTTTTCATATTTTTGGGATACTTTGCCTCTCCCCATGAGAAGAAAAATTTACAAAATTTAGTAATTTTGCCACCCTCCGCCCCACCACCACCCCATTGAGATTATTATGGAGACACAGTTGATTGGACCATCTTTGTTTCTGTATAACTATCATCTTTTTACTTCCTCTCTCCCCAAATGATTTACTCCCTCCGTCCCAAAATTATTGTCCTTTCCTTTTTCGTTAATTCCAAAATAATTGTCTTTGTTTGAAACTTTCCTTTTTAAAACAACACTTTTATCACTTTACCTTTACTTTTTCATCATACTTTAATTATGTGTCATGTACACATGGGCTTTAAAAGAAACTACACATCAAATCAATATTAATAATCAAGTAAATTGTTTTTTTCTTAATCCATGTGTCGGGTCAAACCAGACAATAATTTTGAGACAGAGGTAGTATTATTTATTGTTTTTATAAATTTCCCTTCATATCTCCAAATTTTGTATTTACCACTATGGTGATAGGAGTGAATATCATTATCATCCTCCCTTCCTGCATGTCAGATTCGTTTTGTTTCTCAGTTATTATTAATATCTTGTAGAGTTCCAATTGTGAATTTCACTTGTAATGATATGAGATAGAAAAAAGAGAAACATAGTATTGAACAATTATGACCTGGATAACATATTGACATCTTTGATAATTGATATATGAAATCAGGACGAGCTTTCACCTTCATCTTTTTTTGTTTTTTTATTTTTTTTCCCGGGGGGGTGGGGGGAGAGATGTGGGCAGGGTGGGGTTTTAAGTATGGGTGGGTAGAAGGGTGCATTAGGATTTTTGCCAGGGTGATATGATTTCAGTTCTTGATAATATTCAGTGTTCATTATGTGATAGTTTCATATCTTGATCAAGCAGTTGAACCTGCCATACACCAGTTCTGCAAGAGGATTTGTGTATATTTTCCAGAGTGACTTTTAACGGAGACAGTTAGTTCTATTTGCACGTGCTCATTTACCTATTGTTGGTAATATAATTAATTGTCATTACCTTTTTGGTGCCCCATCCTTTGGGGTGTGTGTGTGTGGTGGGGACTGGGGGGAGGGTCGGTTGGCCTAGATAATTTTGTCGACCATCTATTTCATTATAGACCTTGGTCCTTGATACATCTGATAGTGTTTACTCGATCAATTAATGAAAAGAAAAATACTGAACAGTATATTTTTTGTTTAATAGTAATTTGCATATGCCCCCGCTGATAAGTTCAATAGATGATAAGTTCCATTAATAATGGCCCAAGCAGTGAATAATCTGGTTTGTGTTCGCACATATCTTTTTTGTTTGATTTCTTAAATTCCTAGTAGTTCTGCTTATGAACCACATATTCAATCGTCTATGGTAGACAAGTAAGTGCAGCTTAGTGGTAAGACGCTTCATCCATACCTAATAGGTCGTGGGTTCGAGTCATCCAGGGGGTAAGTGGGGAACCACTAATGATCCTCTTTAAAAGAAAAAAAAAATCGTCTATGGTAAGTGTTTGAAATCTTCTTATGGAGGGAGCAGGTTTGAGGTACAATTTACGCTCTATGTTATTAAGAATCATAGACCTAACGGATAATCAGGCCAATGGACCAGGGAGTTTTATATCGTTCACACTTGCAGTCTGGAGACATAGATTTGACGTGTGTAGTGGTTAATACTTGATGTACTATTATTGTGAATGTGATGTTCTGAAATGAAGAAGGGGACATGGATGGGGCTCCGATTGATTTTATGAGGGCTTACTACCTTTTGCTTTGTGTGAAGTACTTGAGACGCGAATACTCTATAACGCTTGACCTAATGGCTGTTCCTATTTTTATTCTTGTAAATTATGAAATCTATCAATTGTCAGCTTCTTGCTTCTTTATTTTAGATGTGGGGTGTGGTTGACTTGATATACATCTTACGGAAACTGCAGATGGATAGTGAAGCTAATGAACACCCCAAGCAAGAACGTCTCAGAACAAGATGGACAGCATCTCTTGATAAGATATTTGCAGACCTTGTCGTTCAGCAGGTTCAATCAGGGACCAGGCGAAACAATGTTTTTGACAAGAAAACATGGAACCACATTCGCGATGAATTTAATAAACAGACAGATCTTAGCTTTAACAACAATCAATTGAGGAAACACTTGGATGTTCTTCGCACACGATACTACAATATGAAGTCTGCCTCTGATTTAAATGACTTCGCCATGGATGATTCATTTTGCATTGGGTTTGATTTATGGGAGGACAAGGTGCATATTTACCTTCCTGATATTTGTTCAAAAGTCAAAACTTTCATTATCAGAAAAAACTTGTCCATCTGTTATGAATGAGAATTTCTTTCCTTTTGAACAGTAGTAAAACATTGAGAGTTAGCCTCAAATTTTGTTTTTCTAACATTACTCATGTTACTATTGGTTAATTTTGTATTTGTAGAAGCCGGAAACACCCAAAATGAAAGACTGTCCTATTTACGAGCAGCTATGCACAATTTTCGCCGACTCAGGGGCTGATGGAAAATATGCCCAATCAAGCCACTATGAAGAATTGGACAGGAACGTTGGAGCAAATTCCGGGGAGTTGATATCATTTCCGGAAAGTGAAACTCCACGTGCTAAAACACCCTCGTCAAAATCCGTGCAAGAAACTCCTCCTTTGGCAGAAAATATGTGCAAGAATAGAAGAGACAGAAAGAGAAAGCGAACACCTGAGACAGGGTCTTGTTTAGATGAAAGCAATAGGGATGAAGAAATAAATGAGGCCATGGCAGAAGCCATGTTAGAGATGGTTGCTGCGTCAAAGTTGCATGCAGTTGCAATGCCTAATCGGAGCAATGAAAAGTTCACCATAACGAACTGCATTAAAGTGTTAGATGAGATAGAAGGACTTGATGATTGTGTCTACTATGCTGCTTTGGATCTTTTCGAGGATCCTAATTTAAGGGAGATGTTTGTTTCTCTGAAAGGTGATGAGATACGGTTGACATGGTTGGAGGGCAAGTGTGGTGGTACTGTCACCTTGTAGTATGAGAATCCCAGGCATGGGCTAATGGTTTTTATTTTTATTTATTTATTTATTTTATTCTCTAATCCATCATCGTTTAGCTACCAAAGTCGTGTTAGACTGGTTGGTAACTTGCGATGCTACTGGTGATGTATACAATGTTTTGGTCAACAAAGTTAAAAAGAGGATGATGGTTTTAGAAAGGGCAGGAAGAATCAGTTTAGTTGTCTAGTATAGAGTTGAGTGGGTGCTAGAGCCTAGACAGACTATCTAGCATTTACATGTATAACACATTTCAATGTCTGCGGAGAAGAGGCTTTCAGCATACTCTTTTTGAGCACATATGAGTGCAACAGTGTAATCCATCTGAGACACTCCATTCCACGACAATGAAACATTATGGGATGAGATCTCAAGTTCCAACTAAGGAATCAAAACGTGAGAAGTTTGATGTCTAAAAAATACTACTCCCAGATGACAGAATGCATGAGAGTCGCAAGTTTTATCCCCAAACAGCAGTGGATTAACAGGAAAATCCGAAAAAGAAAAGAATGCAGCTTTGAGTTAAAAGCATAATCATCATAAATAAGGAGGTACAGCTCTTTTCACGATCTCGCAACTTAAGCTACGAGAAGTTGAGAACAAGCATTCTAAAAATTGCTGACATATCCATGTATACAAGTACATTGGTATATATGGGTACAAAAATTTACTGATATCTGCAAGAAACCATATGTATTTTTAATTAGTATTTTCTTCAACGCTGTAGAAACCAAGCATTTCTTCTTCTATCGGGTGGGTTTCCCCTGCTATGACAAGGCAATGTAGAGGTTGACCAAAGTCAACTGTTAGTAGTTGCTTCATAGAACCTGCAACCACCAATTGATCTTCACTTCCCAGTCGCGCCAAACCAACACAAATTGTATCTTCATTGTAAGCTGCCAAAGGAAACAAGGAATTCAATATTTTCCAAGACAGCAAACACTCGTAAAAGATTCTACATAGAACATGGTAAGTTCCAAAATAACTTGAAATCATGATGCAATATGTGCCTAAAAGAAAGAAACAACTGATTGCAGTGATAAGGTTTCGGACTATGACAAGAAGAGAGACAGATGGAAGAAACAACCAGAGATACAATGGGAAGAACAATTCTAGTTCCAATTCCAACCTACCCTAAAAAATGAGTTGCAAGTGATGGTAATACGAGGGTACAGCTGATCATTTTGAACGCCAGTCTTTGTATCTAATTAGAGCTCTCGATGGGCCCTAACTCATGGGACCTCCCGCACCCACTTTGCATGTAGTCCCATCCCCAGTGGGACCTCCTCAACCAACCTTAAAGGACTGACCCCTAACGAACATGCCCATCATCATAGCTCACATGTTCTCCCACACTCGGAATGAACTTGACCGCAAAGCTGGGCACTGACATACAACTTGATGCAGGATCGTCGCACGTGACTCTCCCAAAAGCTATGCTGGGTCAGCACAACCAACCTTTTGAAGTCCAGACTTCATGTCTCATCTAAACTCTACATGTGTCCTACCTTGTGGGACCACAAGTCAAACCAGTCCCAGCGAGACCTCCTGCATACACCTGAATCACCCTTACTGTCCCCTGTGGGAAAATGAATTGTTACTAAATATGTGCACCTTTTTTCATTTTCCCAAATACAATGAAACATGTTTCACAAATGGGATGAGGCGGGACACTGGGCCAGGGGCTGAGGGTTCACCTTGCATAAAGGACTGGAGAAAGGGGAAAAAGCTCTGCATACCCACCACAATTTTTTTTTTTTGGTTAAGTATACCCACCACAATTTTGGAAAAGAGACATACAAGATGCTGGACTATAAAGTCCGCACAATAGAAACAGCAGTCCATTATGATGATAACAGTAGTTTCAATTGCTAATGAGCTTAAGGAAATTAGTTTCAATTGCTATTAAGATGTATAGAGAATTCATAGCCGAATGTCTCCAGCGTACACATGGCATAACTAAAGCCAATGTGGATGCTGTATCAGGGTGTTGGTTAGATCAGAGTTCAAGGTTGCCTAGTATATTGCAGTTTAAAGAACATTTGAAAAGGGTGGAACAAGCAGTTATGTTTCTTCAACACTTCTTGGTAGACTAAGGGTCTCTTTGATTTAGCTGAAATTGATGACCGATGGCTTGTAGCTGATGACTTATGATGACCAATGACAAATGAGTGATGACTTATAGGCGATGACTTGCGGCTAATGGGCGATGAGAAAATGAATTGGAGTAGTTTGTGTTTCGAGGTGATGATGAGCTATAAAGTTAGTGTATTAACTAACAATTAGCTAACAATCTTGGGACATGAAAGGAATGAAATGAATTTTAGTTTGCAAATAAGGGTGATCTTGGAGTATAGAAAGTTTCATTAAAGAGGAGGCCTCCATACTTTTGGGAAATAGAAATTCAGCACAATGCGTAGACTTATGGCCTTAAATGTGTTTTAAATGCCTTGTACATTACTTGTAACTTATCATCACATAAGTGAAATCAAACACTTAAACAACAACTTATGGTAAGTAATTAGCTATAAATGCATCCCAAAAAGCCAAATCAAATAGGCCTAAGGCATACACTAATGACTGCGTCACCAAATCCTAATGCCTAAGTATTACTCTTAGCCTCCATTCCTTGCAACTTCAATTCACCGACTTCGCCGACTTTTTCAACTATCCTCTTGTAAGAAATTGAACAAGAGCTCATTGGCAATATAAATCCACAAATTTCTCAGAGGGAATTAGAAAAATGGGGCAGCGGGGAGAAAGAACGGATATTCGCATCTAACAGGATTACAAAAAATATAAAGAAATGATGGTGTCTCACTCACTGGTATTTATCAAGAAATCTCACTTGGTTTTCAAAGATTTATGCACATATCTCTTCTGGAAGAAACCTGATCTTATTTGTAATAGAACTGTATATTTATTTTAGAAAACTTTAACAGAGTTAGCCTCCCCTTGAAGTCGTAGTTAATAGACTCACAAAGGATGGTACTACTGTGTTAACTTTCTTGACAAAATTCTCTTAGAAGTAGACACACACCATCCAAATATTCTTGGTTCATGTTCTAGTGAGGATCTCTAAGCTCATTTTGCACTGTGCACCACATATGTCACGGGTAAGCAACATGACCAGATTGTTATTAAATGCCTTAAGAAATTAATACACAATCCAAGCTATCAAACTATTCAAGGAAAGCAACCGAGAACAAAGCATTTTTTACACAAAGCTAGTAAAATGATTGGAAGTGATATGTTCACAGAATCAAATTGGATGATAGTTTGCTAATACCAAGGAAAGTGAGGTGGCAGGAGGGAAAAGCTGATGAACCTACCAGATGTTCCGCGCCCCTGTTCGACCTCTAAAAGCTGCTCAATTGCTGTTTTTATAGTCATATATCTAGGCGGCTCATACAGCTTTCTCCCTCTGAAAACATAATGAAAGGCAAGCATGTTTATGAAACTTAATGGAGAAGAGTTGGTGACAAAATGCCATCAAATAAGCAAATGAACCTGGATACAAATTCCATTTAAAGAAGATGCAATCTAACCTGGCCAAAGATTCCAAAGTGGGTTCCTTCACACGTATATCTGCATGTTAAAGATATCAGCAGTGAGTTTCCTAAGATAACTAGAAAGCCCCACATGAATCGTTATACATCTCAAAAGAAAAAGCTTTTCCTTGAAATAAAGGAAGCTGTAAATGCCAATGAACAGGAAATGGGACATCTTCCGACCAAATCGCATCAGACAAATATATAATGAACTTACTGGAAACCACCAAGAGTGCAGTTTTCCATGGGTACAAATATAGTTATTGTAGGACTAATACGTAAAACAAAATAACAATGTTCATAAAATATATTTATGCAGGATGAGTGGGGCTGGCCCCCACAAAGTTTTTGCCAAAGAAATAAAAAGGATTAATTTACATATGCAATTTTTTATTGTATATGGGGGCAACATGTAATAAAACAATAGCATGGATCTTTAGGTTTCACCAGTATAAGTGACTGAGAGCCACAGCCTACAGAGAGCCATATCAGCGCAGAAGCATGATAGAGTTCATGCAAGTATTCTTGTGTTTCAACAGCTATAACTTTTGTTTACAATTACAGAGTATGGCATTCCAGCCAAATACTCTATATCATGGAGAGGAGGATGAGAAATGCTACTACAACTTCATGAAACTTTGCTAATTTAGTGCACTGCTATCCAACATAAAAAGCAAGGGCTAACATCTTAACACTTGAATGTTTATCAAAGCACGATCACCTTAACCAGAAAAAATAGTTACACATTACCTAACAAGCACAGAGTGTGTAGCCCAAGCGCTCGATTTCTTTGAATCTTCTCATAGAAACTGTCAGGCCTCCATGTCTCGGTAAAGAATGGTAATGAAACAGTCTCTCCATAACGGTAGAGTTGTAGACCACAAACTCCAATTGCATTCATCACTGATGCATTGTGTACAACCTTAACATCTACCCCCAACTTCTTTGCTCGGACAACAAGATCAGTGTGTGTCGTGGCTCTGTTTTTGATACAATGATATCAATGGAAAAGGAATATAGCAATCAGTAAAGTAGAATATCAAGGCATAGCTAAAGTCGTAAGAAATGTACAAGAGCAACCATAACGCACATTTACTATTTTAGATTATCTAAGCTTTCTTTTTCAACCCTAAATATTATGCTCTAATGTTCTTTAACATAGAATATCAGCCCATGTTACTGTTATGGGCCCTTGAATACAAGCTTAAACAGCTAAAAGAACTAAACCATTTTCCTAGATCTATTACAACCCTAAAAACCTGTCAAATGAATCACTCCTTTAGCCCTCAGGTTTCCCAATCATCCATCTTAAACCCCATAGGCGCTGATGTCCATTGTCCAGCATAAGAGAATCCATCGTTACTTTTTACCACACCCCGAACAAAGCGTCCCCTTTCCATATAAAGCATTTATGCACAGTACACTTGTTAGGTTAGATAGATAGATAGATAGCAACATAACCTTCAACGCAATGTAAGGCCAAAAACTGGTTTGAATAGAGACTCCTCTATGGGGTTTGAGTTGTGTTTTACTCCCTCCGTCCCTAAATTATCGTCCTAGTTGACCCGGCGCATGGATTAAGAAAAAACAATTCACTTGATTATTTATATTGGTTTAATGTGTAGTTTCCTTTAAAGCCCATGTGTTGTGGCTCATAATTAAAGTATGGTGAAAAGGTAAGGGTAAAGTGGTAAAGTGATGTTCTAAAAAGGTAAGTTTCAAACTGAATAATTATTTTGGGACGAACGAAAAAAGAAGGAGGACGATAATTTAGGGATGGAGGGAGTAATAATTAATAGGTGTTCTACTGAACATTACAATCAAATTTCCATTTCATCAGAACCATTTTGAATATACTTGAAAAGTCCCATTTAATAAGTCAAAAGTTTTTAATATTGTTCTGTTACTTTTATATTCCCCTCAACTTGCACTAAAAGAATATATTTTTTGTATGACACGAAAAAGAAAAAAAATGTTTTCAGAATGAATTTAAAAAATTGAATTTTATAGCTTACATTTTAGAAAGCAACTTTTTTGGGGGGTAGGGGGGTAGAAAGGAGTGTATGACTACTCTTTATCATTTTACTAAAGCAAGAGTCCCCATTTTCCCTCCGATCAACTTCCACATCATGCAACTTGACTGATTTTTCAGAATTTTTTTTATAATGATATGACCCTTCTATTTTATGGGTGGACACTGGCATTGTGGTGTAGATAGGGTATAGAATGGCAACCAAAATAGTAAGGGTGTTGATTAGCAAAAACTAAAGTCAATTCTGGTTCCTTCCGTAACCAGATCATAATAACACGTCAACATAGAAGAGATATATAGCAAGAAGGATCACTAAACAGCATCAAACACATACACACTTACTGAACCAATCAAAAGGTAGCTAAGTGCAGATGTAAGAAAAATACATTACCCAAAAGGATCACCAACAACAAGGAAAGCCACGTCTGCATTACGAGCTTCCAACAGCATGTCATCAGATTTTTCCTCCACCATTTCCCTGTCAGCAACTGTAAATGGTTTCCCATATAGTTTCTCCTAAAAAACACTTAAAATCAATCACCCCTCCAATTTCTCTTTTCTTGAATCAGCACTTAATTTATTGGTTTCAAAATAGGATATGGTATGAAAGTGGACAATCTATTCTCTTCTAGACTAATTTTTTTCTTCCAAAAATTGCTCTAAGAGAATGCGTAATACATACTCCCAAAGTTTTCTTTTACAGGATGGTACTATTTTTGTTACAACCAAGGATGTAATCCTGAACCTGAAGTATAATAAAATACAGCTTTGTTTTTTGTTTTTCTAGTTTGACTTTTTAACTTTCTTAGGATTGTATATCTATTCCACAACATTCGTCAATAAATCAATAAAGTAATAAAAAGGGTTTGAGATATTTGAACAAACAATAAATTAAGTAATCAAAGAAAAGGCAAAGGCAAAGAGAGGCATTCAAACGCTTTATGTGAATAACTCGTACTATGGATTAGTAATCCACCACATCTGGAAGGTGTCATCTGAGGGTAAAAAGGGGGCCAAGACAAGGGTATCCAATTTCTTCTTAGTAAAAAAAAGTAGGTGTGGGTGGACTTTGTCTTGTGGCTGAAGACATTATTTCCCAGTTCCCATCACCTTTTTTCATTGCTCTATCTCTTGTAAAGAAAGTCACTTTGCTTCCATGATCTGGATAAGATTAAGTGAGTAAAAACGGGCATGCAAAAGTAGATTTTGCAGTACATTATTGTAAAGGAAGTCTTTGCACCCTTGGTTTGAATACTAAGCTTGACTGCAACTACTTCCTGTGTATGGCTAAAGAACCACAAGGAAATTTAAGATGATTCAGACTTTATAGAGGCTTTGGCCAAAGAGATGGAGGCATTGATTGAACCTATCCAAGGAATCAACTTTACAAATTTGCAACTAAAAAAGTTTTTCTGATGATTCTGTTAAAGCACCTGGGTTTATACTCATGGTAATTGATTCATTGCTTCATAACCCCAATGAAACTTTAACAGACTTGTTTGATTTATGTTTAATTTACGAATTCATGATTAGAAAATCAGAAATTCAAGAATTACAACTAAAACTGATGTAGAAAGTAGGTATTATGGTAGGAAACAATGGTCATTCCATTCCATCTCAAATCAGTACAAATTTCAAAACAAAGACAGTTCAAAATAGCATGGAAAGTAATAAACGAGCACAAAAAGAGTAGGACGAGGGGAAGAAACGGTATACCAGATTGGAAAGGCCATCAGAGGAGAGACCAAAGGAGAGGAGAGAAGTGTAAGCCTCCATGTATAATTTCTCGCATTTCTTCACTGCTTCCAATCCTCTTAGCGTTATGTCACTCTCATCCCCCAATCCCAATCCTATTATGTACAGCATCCTCACCTTTTCTCTCTCTTGATTGTAATTTCAAAAACCCTAATTTTTCAGTATCGAAAATAAACTTCCAGGTTTCTTCACTACTATATCTGTTCTGTTATGGCGCGCCAACGGTTTCCATTGACATGGCTACATGGGGCGGGGACCATACTAAACCCTAAACCCTCAATTAAACATATTTTATAAAATACTTTATCCAAGTTAATATACAACTTGTCGATATGTCCGAGTGGTTAAGGAGACAGACTTGAAATCTGTTGGGCTTCGCCCGCGCAGGTTCGAACCCTGCTGTCGACGTTTTTTTGGGTATGTTTGGTAATTTTTTTTTCTATTTGGTACTTTGTTTTGTTTTCTGTTCCCATTTAGGAATCATCAGCAGTGCCTAAATGGATTTATGTTTAATTGATAAGTGATACTTACCCGTTTTTGGTAAAGAGTTTATTATTTCATTTTGAAATGTTTTATTTAAATAGTCCACTTTCAAAAATTAAGAAATATAAGTGTCATTTTATTACTAATGGATTACTAAAAATATCACTTTAAAAAAATTAACTTTAAAACATGAAAATGAATGGAATATCTATTATCTAGGGTCGTGAAACATAAAGTTTAAAACAAACAAGAAAAAATTGGTTCCAAAAGTAAATTTTTCATCTCAAAAGTCTGTCATGGATTTCAATTTTTGTATCAAATTCAAGCCTCCACGCATCAACCAAAACTATAACCCTTGTAGCATTTTAGTGTGTGTGTGTGTAAATTAAGAACACACCGTTACTTTTGTATATAGCCCTTGCTAAGAATACACATTTACTCTGGACGGTAATAGGTCTGACAATTACAATTCAAAACTCGTTAACCCACTAAATCCAACTTGGAAATTACTTGAACCAACCTGACAAGTTTTTTTTTTTTTTGTCGAAATGGATTACCCGTTTCGACCAAAAACGGGTCGGGTTAGAGCGGACCGGACCTGCTGCCCATTTCAACCCTTCAATATTTTGCTACATAAGAGGATCACCAATATAACCGTGGATTTGGTCCTACATAGCCGTAGGTAATTCACATATTCAATCATATGTGTCATCTTTTTCTCTTTTCATTCACATTCAATCAAAATTGATCTCTCCTATGCAAATGTGAATGTAATCTTATGTGTCATGCATTCAACCACTAAAATAATATTTGACAAAAAAAATAACAACCAATAGAAAAAGTTTTTAAAAAAGAATAATGATGACTAAGATGTATCTACACCCTCAAGTAGAATGTAAAAACTTCACATTGTTATCCAAATTTGGTTGCCACATCATATTCACATTTGAATTGGAGAGGTTTTTTATTTCAAGAAGGATGTTAATCTTAGGCATCAAATTTCATTCACATCCATATTAGCATTAGAGATGCTCAAAATGTATGGGTTTTTTTGCGAAAAATGTGAAATAAAACGAGTCAGCCTATTTTGACCCAACTCATCTCAACCTATTTAATATTTGGGTTATAATGGGTCACGACATATTTCGACTCATTACTCATTTTGACTAGACCCACCCAATCGTCAACCCTAGACGGTAATATAGTTTTTTTTTCTTTTTTTTTTCTTCTATTTATGAGTTCCTCTTAATTATTTGCCAGTTCTAATAGTTTTTTTTTTTTGTTTTGGGGGTTTAGTTATATGATTTTTAGAACTAAAGACTAATATATATATATATATATATATATATATAATGGATGAAACCGAAATTGTACACGCGGGACACAATCGAGACATAAGGAATTAAGGATATTTGTATCACTTTTTGATTTACATCGGAAGGAATGAATAGTGATATCAGCTTATCCCCCAACAAGAAGGAAAAACTAAATGCGTACAAAATACAACCAATGCTGTTTTGATTGGGGGAAATAAAAGTAAATGAAAAAAAATAATTTATTAAATTATTTTTTGTGCCCGACTCTTGTACAACAAATGAGGTAATTTGTCTCTGATGCTGCTTCAAAAACTTTAAAGAGTCTAGTCATCATCTTTGAATTCCCTGCTCAACCAAGAACACACTTTAATTAGTAATTGGTCCCACACTTGAATTAATGGGCCTGAAATGTGTGTAGCAAAATTGATTCCCAAAAAGAAAAGAAGAGGAAAATCTTGACTACTTCATTGCTCATTGCATCACTTAGATAAACACCATGATAATAATCCCATACCTGCGATCAAGGTATCGAGGTTGAATTCCACTGCCTTGACATGTGGTGCAAGTCAGAGAACCAGCACCATCACAATTTATGCATCGTGACACTTCTTTCTCTTCCCCTCCAAGCTCTACTGTAACGCTACCACTTCCCGTGCAGAATCTGCATACCTCTGGAGAAAATTTGCTATAATTAAGATGACTGCAGCATTGTTAAAAATGCTAAATTTGATGGCTCAACATAACCATATCCATGATTGGAAATATTTTCAATGCTTAGCAAACAACTTCATGTTAAAACCCAATTGACTCTTTTTGGTTTAAAATGATGGTATGTTCTTGTATATCTAAATAAGTCTTTAGCTTAGTTGATGCCTAATCAAACTGGACCGAAGCTCATTCTTCTGCGAGCCATCTTCAGAGCAAAATTGAAATCACTTCCCTCCAGCCATTCCCTTGGCTTCTGAGACCAGTATAAATATTGGAGTGCAATACCAGTGCCTTTTGATTGGTTAAACAACCAATTAGCAGCTTCGCAACTTGAATCTCTTTTTCAGCTAATCGTACTATTATCCATTCAGTCACTTCAACACATCACTAGAATTCGATGCACTCAGCTTGGCTTCTTCTTTCTTTATGCGATTAGTGTTATAAGTTCAAGCAACATTTGTACAGGAGGAACTCAAAATAATACACTTTTGATTCAAGCATGTGCAGTTACTTGGTCAAGATAAAGTGGATTATGTAGCCACCAATGAAAACCCAACGAAGACGCTATGTTCATGAGTTTTGACAGAGTTATAATGAATTTTCTTTGGGGAGTGGAAGGGAAGAATTTGTTCAAGCTAAGTACTTTCCCAGCTCGCTCCAGAGACTTTCAAAATATAGAATGAGCCATAGCTGGCATTGTACTCTCAACTTCTCAAGGGCCGTGCTTATTCATTAAGGGATAGAAGTGGTACAGGCGCTAGCCACTTCGGCCTTGTTTAGGAATGATAACAGCAACATAGTAGGCCCTCTGCAGCACATGATATATTTAAGCCTTTTTCCCTTCATGAGGAAACAGGGACTTGACACCAGATTTCTGTACGACAATGGCATTTGCATCAGATTTCCTATCAAACTTCGTCCTGGGAATATCATATTATGTAAATAGACTTCCATGCATTCCTTCTCAGCCCAAGATGAGTTGATTTGGAGCCATGGAATTGCAATCGTTACCATTTCTCCTGCTTATAGAATCCTGACCCGAAATGGTCCACCCTAACTCCACCAGTTTTGGGCAAAGGTGTGGGAGGGCAGTCAGCTGAATTATTTCCTACATAATACCAGTAATAGACCTTGCAGTCACTATCAAGCCATACTGAAACTACCATACATGCGGTTGGAAACTGTCCATGGACCAGAGTTGTCCAGGGAAAGATCCTTTTCCTTAGCCTGAGACCGGAGCTTCCATCTCTAATTCTTAATCCAATATTGGATTCTGTTTAAATTTCTAATGGTAACACAATTTGGGTGTCGAAGCTTTCCTGGAGCTTGCTCTTCCCTTTCATCTTCAGGTACATTTGGTTGAATCATAACAAATAGAGTTCTGGATACAGTCATCTTCAATGTCATCAATCATATCCACTAGAAAGCTCAAAGTTTGTACTGACCTCCGGTTTGTTCCCACAATGTCGAATTTAAAATTAAAATCTGATGGACTCCACCCTTTCTGATTGGTTGATTCTTATGTCAGATGTACAATGTGGAGCATGGCCTCACCATTCTATTAGCCACATCACACAAAAGCAGCCATGCACTTATACTTCCATATCTTGTCACTCAAGTCAACTCAGCATTTGTTCCAGTTACTTGGAGTCGGCTAGATAAATCTTTTTTCTCCACTTTATTTGGTCCAAAACATGATCATTGGTCAAAACACACTCAGGTCATATGATCCTACAGAAGTTAGCTATATCAAAATCACTGCTTAGCAAGTGGAACTTAGAGAGGTTCAGAGAAATCCAACATCTAACATTAGAATATCAAGGTTGCCATTATTGCAACCTTGAACATCAGCACACCTACAAGCATGAAAGAGTGACGTTGCCAATGAAGCAAGATCTTCATATATTGTGAGCTTGATTGGCATATGTTTCTCCATCTTACAATTTCATTACACACTTAAAGAGAGCCTATACTTGCTAAATTTACACTCCACTAACCTCTTTTTCTTATTTCTTCTTTTTGGCCAAAGCAAGGAGGGAGATAAAGGGATGGACGCTTTTGTAGGCTTGCAGTTTATAAGTTTTGTCTATATTAGCCTCTGCCATTACCATAAAGGATGGTTCTTTAGTCAATTTGATTGCATCTTGTTCTCTACTGTAATTTAGTTTAAGAAAGGACAAACTTGAGTGTTTTAAGTGATCAAAGGTAACCTTGCTGCAACGGATGTCTGGTGAAGAAAAAATAACATGCCATTGCAGAAAACATGTCTCTCTATGTGCAGAATTGAAATTACGGAAACAAGTACGAGGCTAGGTTGCGTAATAAATTATAGGCCGGCCTTTGAATGAATAAGAATCAGCTGAAATATCAAGTTGGAAAGAAGTCTTAATTGAAGTAAGCACCAGAAACAATAATGAAGGAGATAACAACACTTTCTTAAGTAATCAGTCAGTGGTGCCTCGCAACCATCACTTAACAAATTAGAGCAATGCTGCCCTTGCAGAAAAACTGGGACCAAAGAAAAAAAAAGAATGCATTAAAGTGTTGTACTGTACGACAATCAGTGAACTGGTAGGATCATGTACAGTGCTTTAATACTTTTGTTCTCTGTATTTTATGTATGTTTAGCATTTTGCAAACAATTTATGCCCAGTCATGACAACCACACCTTAATATTTTTCTCCCATTACCAGTTTATTTTATTTTAGAAGAAGAATTTTTGATAGTCAGAGTATGCTTGTTTACTACATGGATTTTGTGACCAAAAATAAAACGAACAGCAAAAAATTATGTGTAAACATTCAAGAAGGTTGTTTGATATTATGCAAAAGAAAACAAGGTAATATAAATTTTGTAATTTTATCCTTCAGCTTTTATATGGGATTCTAATGGTAACCAGAAGATGCACAACGTAATTCCAATTCACTTTCACTTCCTTTCCCTTGAACTCCATGAACCAAAGATAGCACTTAGACCAGTTCGAAGTGTGTTTCCATTAATTTCCTCAAATTATCAGGAAACAGAGTTTCTTGTTTCCTACCAATATAATCTGTGAACAAACCAAGCTGTTCCAAAGATGGATCTCAAGTTTTATATTGATCATAAATGCAAGTCACTCATGGTTCAGAATAACTTACACAAGTTTGAATTGTCACAGGAAGATTTAGTTTCTTAAAGTCTGTGTACCAAAAGTAACAATCATTTACGGTCAGAGGTAATACATGACCAAACAATTACGAAAGATAGAGGCACACTTACGTGCACCAGATCCACTGCAGGGGAAGCATGGTTGGGTATTCTCTCGTTTGGCCTGCAACACACAGTCTATAATTATCAAAAGTTGATAAGTCCAAGGTTGGTTAATTATCTAATTTAGTAAGGAGTCAAGCTGACTTGTTACTCAGCTCAAACCTGTTAAAGCTAAAGTTATGAAGTCAAATATGCATATTCCTGGAGTATCACACAAGTCAATTACTCCACAATAAGCAAGTACGCTCAGGTCAACTCAAATAAGCTCCAGTGCTTCACTGTCACAAATTACATACTCCCCCATTTCAAAAAAAAAAATGTTGCATTTCCATATTTACTTGGGTTTTTTTAAATATTACTCCCTTCGTTACTGGTAAAAAATCTCTGTTTGAAAGTAACTTTTTAATAACATAACACTTTTAGTAGCTCATTAATAATAAAATAACACTTTTATACCATTATTTTTTTTAGTAGACTTTTTGCCCGGAACAGGAGTAGTATTTCCAAACGAGTCATGCCAAAAAAAAGTACAATTTGTAACTCTTTGGGGACAGTTATGGAGGTTAGCCAGCATAACTCGAGTCAGTTAGCAAATGAATATGAACTTGTGCCAAGCTCGAGCTAAATTTAGGAATTAACATCTGGTTATTAAAGGCTTCGGAGTCCAATATAAACAATTCTAGGACCAAACCACTTTTAATGTCAATTGGTTTTAATGTCAAGTAGACTTACCGCATTGTCTATTTGAGATTCATAGAAAATCGGGATCCCTATCCCAATCGCAACGCTGGCAAGCCCTACCGATATTGTAAGTACCTGCAAATTCAAGATCAAATTTAATATAGTAGGATATAAAAATAATCAAAATTAATTTAGAAATCAAAAAGTATACTTCATCCGTCCCAAATCGTGTCTTCTTCCGAAACTTTAATCTTAAAGTGAGTTGTTTTTTTCTTCTTCTAATAAGTTACTAAAATTACAATATAAAGTGAATTCCAATGAATGAGTAGATGATAGTACCGTGTTTTGATCAAAATCAGCTCTAATACAACGATGAGAGGCAGGTAACAGCTGATTTCTACCGAATTTGTAAGAGAGAGACGATGAAGAAGAGGCAGAAGCAGAGAGCTTGAGTGAGGAATGCAGGAACGAAGAGTGAAGGTGCGGTAGCCAAGTTGCGGTTGACATTTCGGTGCCAATCCAATACGGAGACGGAGCTCTCACATTTTCAAAAAGTGGAGAGAGACCGAAAGCCACCAGTTTGGGAAGTGGGAGGAATTTGGATTATGTGGGACCACACAAAATCTAAACCAGGGAGTTTTTACTTTTTACTACTCTCCACTGAGTCACATGATAAGTTTTGAGGTTTTCTACTTTAACTTGGTACGCAGTAAAAGTAACGCAATTGTGTTAAAACTTGGTTAGAGTGATTTACCTTCATTGTGATTTTACCGTTCGATAGTCTCGTCTTCTCCACCTAATTTTTGTTTATCAAAAAAAATATGATAAGTTGATAACTCATTGAGCAAGAGCAAATCAGTATAATTTAAATGATAATAAAAATTTATTTTGTCATTCTCCTTTAAAAAGTTCTGTTTAATTTTTTTAATAATTAGTAAATACTCATTTCCCTATATCCGAACATTTTATCTTTACTAGTTATTGAGCTCGTGTTTCCACGCACAAGTACAATCTATATTATAAAAGAATTCATAGTCTAACTGTCGGACCTAATCGAATTTTGCTAAATACAAATAACGGTTCAGATTGATTCGTAAGTATGTGAGTTACGAATGAACCCTTCGGTTATGAGATATGTTTGAATTACTCTTCTATAATTATATATAAAATATTCAGTTGTGAATTTTGTTTTAATTACCCCGTCAGTTATGAATTTTGTTTATCCCGACCATTCATTGAATTGATCGCATACCGACACCATACCTATGGCACGTACACTAGTATAAATTAAAAATCAACAATTACATACTTCTATTGATTTGAATGATATACACTGATGAATCAAGTATATAAAGTATAAATTATATTTCAAAAAGTAATAGATGTAAACAAATAAAGCAAACAAATTCACATATAAAGTAGAAATCATGCTTTTCGTTGTTGTGAGCGGCAGCGGCCGAAACTCTATCTTTGGGGTTATGGCTCGGTTTTGATCATATTGGAGTTTTGTCTACGGAGAAAATATTGAAATAAATTTACGATATTATTTTATAGAAGTTAAAATTAACATTATTTATAAATGGATATTGGTTATAAAAGTTTTTAGATAAAATAATTTTTATATTAATGACCAAAAGTCATGATGCATCCAGAATAATCCAAGGACGCACTGGACTTCTTAAACTGTATATCTGGCTTTCAACTTATCAAAAATCTTCAAGGCTCAACCCGGTAAAACAAGCAACAATGATAAACTAGGCAGGAGCTCTCCCTGCGAAAGCCCTCCGGCGTGAGAATTAGCTTACCAATCAACTGAGTAAACAAATTGACAGAGTTTTGCCTTATATAAATCACGTGCCTCCCTCCTTTGTTTCGAGGGGTTTTTATAGCCTATGCCGGAGACCGAATAACTTCTCATTAAATGTAATGGCGTGCATAGCGGGTGCATTAACTATCATGTTTATCACAACGGCCTGACCATGAATGTGGAGGCGGGTTTCTCGGAGGTAACTGCCAACGTTCTTGATGTCCGTTATTTTATATACTTGAACATGGTGAGTCTGCTCGCTGAAAGCTTGACCGCTGGGTGCTGAGCCCCATCTCCCTATTTATTTGCCTGCTGAGTGAGCCCCCAGCTCGCTATACACGATTTGGTACTTAGCCCCCAAATCTTAAACATACATCTTTAATGACCAAAGCTTGGACGCTGCCCGTTGTGCAATCGACTTGGATCTTGACACACACGTGCTCTGCTTGTGACTGAAGGCAATGTGTCAAGCACGTGACTTATGTTTGGGCCTATTGGGACAGGCAGTTCAGTAGCCCCCTACTCCTTGTCTGGTGAGCATTTATGCTCGTAGCGAGAAGAAGTATCTTGAATTCCCCAGGTCTGATCATCCTTAAGATGAACCTTTTCATGAATTCACCAAGGATTGTTCTCAGCCAGATATTATGAGTGGATGTCATTATGAGTGGATGCCAGCCCAAAGGATTTTTGAAGGGTCGAGCCGTCACTAGCCGTCTTATTCCCTCAAGTGGGCTCCTTCCCCAAGGGATCATTAAATGATGTGCTTCAGTTTCCGTGCCCTAATGATGACAGAAACTCTTGGTAAGGCCCCAACCGGCGGTTTCTCTATATAAAAACCCAAGCCCCTTTCCATTTTAAAATTTCCCCACATTTGTGTAAGATCAAAACTAGAAAAACATCTCATCTTTGCATTCAGACGCGCGAACGAGATTCTCAAGATCTTCTTCAAGCTATTCCTTCTACGTTTAACAGGTATTTCTTAAATCTTCAATATTAATCCTTGTCGTGATTTCATTTCTTCGCTGCTTAGAACCCACATTTTAGGATTCGATAACGCCGTTTGAGTACATAATGAATTCTATGACGATCTGAATAACCAATCTGTCATAAACTAGGGCTTCTGATACCCATCTCTTCTCTATCCATCTTGCTTCTTCTATTTTCAACAATAAGCACATCACGATCCTGGGCAATTCACAAACTTATCCAACTCCACACGGGAGGAATCGAGGAATACCTGACCAGTGCCCTGTTCACCGGTCTTAGGATAAGCCCTTGCCTTGGGTTTTTACTTATCTGCTCTTGCCTGTCCACCCGAGCAGGGTTTAATGTGTATTCCTCGATTCATGTAGGATGTCTTCTGGCGACAAGACCAATTATGAAGTCGAAGGACGCAATTACGACCATGGAGCTTCTACTGAAAGCGAGGAAAACTCTGAAACTGAATCAACTAGCTCCGAAGAGACTGAGCTAGAGGAGGTCCCCCCGAGCCTTAGAAACCCCCACACTCATATAATGGAAATGCTTGAGGTTGAACAAACAAACTTGGAGGAGAAACGATCAGCAGAAGAAAACCAATATCTCTAAAGGCAAACATACCGCAACCAATACCCCTGCCCAACTTAAATGAGAAGATTTGACCTGCGAAGATGATGTCTCCGCCTGGTTCTACTCATCGGGTAAAGGCCTTCGATCTAAACATCGAGGAAAAATGGCATAACTTTCAGGGAGATCGAATAGTATTTTATTTTGATTTTTTTCTGGTCGGCTTAAGGCTCCCTTTAGATCCCTTATTTGCTGAATTCCTGCTTTTGAATAATGCCTTACCCTGCGACCTCACCCTCACAACCGTAAGATTCATGGTCGCCTATACCGTTGCTTGCCGGCTGCTCGGGTTTGAACCCAACATGGCCTTATTTAGAAAATTCTTTCTGTTTTCCTTGGATAAGAAGAGTGGCCGCATTACTGGCCGATCCAACCCTAACTACTTCAAACTTTTATCTGACGGCCCCAACAAAGTTGATTCTTGGGATGGAAAGGCTTTGCTCGTTGAATCGCGGGTCGGGTGGCCTTTTGCTCCATACTTAGAAGATTTAGAAATTGCCAAGTACGACAGAAATGCATTTCGAGCAGGAGAACCCCAGCTCGCCAAAAACTTTAGAAAGCTGCTCTGGGTAAAAGAAGGCAAAGGTGGCCAAGACTGGGTATTAGACTGGGTGGCCCTTATGTCTGACCTTCCCCTGCTCCGACTGGCTGGTATACTTAAGTGGCCGGTAGAAGGTGTAGAACCTAGGATAACCATTGATGCTGAGGTACCCCACCCTTATTGAGGAAATTGCCACGGTGGGAGATTCCCTAGCGAATGCCCAGATTGCGAGCAAACTGGAGTCAATTGCACCCCCGCTTTTTCACTGAATGGTTTGCATACTAATTTTTCCATCTTGCTTTCCCTTGTTTCTTAATTCAATCTCCAAATGTTCAAAATTCTTTATAATTCCTTTTGCAGATATGAGGCAATTGGAAGATTCCAACCGGTTCTTCCAAGCTATGAAGAGGGGAGCCACAAGGAGAAACACCCATATGGCCACCCTAGAGCCTGCTCGCCTTCCCACCATTCCTGCTACAAACACAGGACGTGGATCTAACCAAGTGTCTGACCCTAGCCGGGCTGCCACTCTACCCCTACTGCTACTGCCATTGTTACTCCTCATGCTTCCAATCCAACTGCTCCTGCCACGCAATAATCAAAGCAATCTACCCCTGAACTTCCTACTGACAGAAGAACCAGATCGCGAACAGAACAGGGTGATCAGGCTGAAACATCAAGCTCACAAGCACCCTTATGGCAAAGGGACAACTTTGAAATGCCAGAAACTCGAGAGCTCGCTGCCTAGGTAATTGCTGAAGTGGCCAATGTACTCGACCTAGCCAACCTCAATACTAACAGACGGGGCGGGCACGCGGCCACTGTTGGACTTGGCATGGTGAAGAGGCTCCGTCATATTGGCATCCGGAAAAAAAGCGTCGACCACCCCAGCTCGGTCCTTATTGGGGAAATAGGAATGTGCATGACTGAGGTAACTAGTTTCCTTACTGTCAAGATAATGAACAAATGTTATGTGCTCTGTTTTCCTTACTTTGTATCTTTCAGGTGACCACCAAAACTGAACTCTTATATGACCGGCTGCTAGAAAACCTCAAATCCTCCAGCTCGCTGTCCTCGGAGAAAAATCAACTTGAAGAGCAAGTCAACTCCCTCCGAGTTGAGCTTAAAGGGAGCGAAGAAGCCGTGACTGCAAAAGTTACCAAGCTCTCCAAGCTAGAGGAAGAGAAGAAGACCTTGGAAGCTCATCTTAACTTTTCCAAGAAGTCTGAGGAGACCGCCCTCAAAAGTATTAGCCAGGTGAGGAAGGAACTCAAGGAGGCCCTTAACCAATCGCAACGAGCTGAGGAAGTGGTAGTCGAGAAGGAGAATAAACTGAGGGAAGAACTGTCCCAGCCCAGTGAAGAACAGAGGCAAGAAATCATCACCAATTACAAAAACTCTGAAGACTTCCAGGCCAGCGTCGAAGAGGAAGCTTACCCCTTCTTCCTTCAAGGAGTGCACCACGTCTTAAGGCAACTGGCGTGCAGCGGGATGGACATACAACTTTTTGAATGGGGAACTAACACCCTTCTCACGCCCCGGGACATGCCTTGGTGCCTTTTACTGAAGATGAGCTGACTTCTTTGGCCGAATCAGATGCACGAAAAGGGCTCACTGTTTGGACCCCTCCACAAATTGCCGAAATGACCATTATAGACCTAATGACCCAGATCTGGATGGCTAAATCACAGGAGGCTTCAACCTTGGCTGCACATTCCGCTGGGGATGACGGGGACGTGATCGTAATTGAAGAAACTACCGCAAATGAAGTGGCCGACCCCGTCCCAAGCATCGATCAAATCGTTCCCGCTGACCCTTAAATTTCTTCTGGCCTGCGAGCCAAAGCTGAACTTTTCTTTGTTGTTTCCTTGCAAAACAATTTATATTATCCTCGGGCCTGTAATATCTAACATTTGTGCTTTTAACATCAATGCTCGTATTTTTGTCTATACTTGTATTCTCGTAGATGTTTCAACTATTTTAAAAACACATCTTTTAAATAGAGCAAGCTCATTCCAGACTTGTTGAGATAAAAAATGTGAAGCTTTCGAACAACAACCCCTTCACCCGAGCTGAGATAACTCGTACTTATGAAGAAGCATAATCGAAACGACTGGCTCGAACACCAACCCTTTTTCACTAGCAAAGATACCCCATACTTGTGAAAAAGAGAATAATCGAGATAACTTTGGACCACACTCGAGCACCAACTTTCACACCGGGTAGGAAAGCTCACCTACCCGCCAAAAGTATAATCGAGTTTGCACTAAATGTCGTAAGCGAGATAATCAAAATATGAAGACCAATATATGCTCATTCATTTTATCCCAACTTACAAGACATGAGAAAAAGATAAACAGCTTGCACACTACCGATCAACGATAATATTTCTTCAAGTGATCTGCATGCTATGGGTGCTTAAGTTCGATGCCTTCCTCTGTTCGCAACATATAGGTCCCCTCCTTGACAATTCTGACTACCTGAAAATGACCTTCCCAATTAGGAGAAAGCTTCCCTCATTCTGCTCGATGGTCTGTTGCTTCAATTTTACGGAGAACCCACTCACCCACAGCAAATGACCGACCACGAACCCTTTTATCGTGGTGAGCCTTTGCTTGCTGTTTATAATTGGCCATTCGCATTTTAGATTCCAACTGTTTCTCCTCCACCAAATCAAGATCGGCTGCCCAAGCTACAATGTTGGACTCTGTATCATAATGAGATACTCTATGATTGGGCAAATACATCTCCACCGGTGCCATGGCCTCAAATCCATAAGCCAAAGACAAAGTTGTCTCACCTGTGCGCCCTCTGACCGTTGTTCTAACCGCCCACAAAGCTGATGACAACTCATCCACCCATCTTCCTACCTTATCTTTAAGATTTCTCTTAAGGGCGTGCAGGACTTGCTTATTGGCAGCCTCAGCTTGTCCATTACCTTGAGGATATGCTACAGATGACTGCCAATGCTTCACACGCATCTGTTCGCATGCTTTTGTGAATTTCTCCGAAAAATGTGTCCCGTGATCGGAAACTATAGCCCGAGGTACCCCCAAAACGGCACCATATATGCTCGTACACAAAGTCGATCACATTAATCTCGCTGATGGTTGCTAAAGGCTTAGCTTCAACCCACTTTGTGAAGTAATCAACAGTCACCACCGCATACTTAAACTTTGAGCGGTTAGGATATCTGGCTTTCACCCAGGAGACCCGGGTTCGATTCCCGGCAATGGAACCAACTGATGCGTCCAGAATAATCCAAGAACGCACTGGGCTTCTTAAACTGGATATCTGGCTTTCAACTTATCAAAAATCTTCAAGGCCCAACCCTGTAAAACAAGCAACAACGGTAAACTAGACAGGGGCTCTCCCTGCGAAAGCCCTCCGGCGTGAGAATTAGCTTACCAATCAACTGAGTAAACAAATTGACAGAGTTTTTCCTTATAGAAATCACGTACCTCCCTCATTTGTTTCGAGGGGTTTTTATAGCCTATGTCGGAGACCAAATAACTTCCCATTAAATGTAATGGTGTGCATGGCGGGTGCATTAACTGTCATGTTTATCACAACGGCCGGACCATAAATGTGGAGGCGGGTTTCTCGGAGGTAACTGCCCACGTTCTGGATGTCCATTACTTTATATACTTGAACATGGTGAGTCTGCTCGCTGAAAGCTTGACCGCTGGGTGTTGAGCCCCAGCTCGCTATTTATTTGCCCGCTGGGTGAGCTCCCAGCTCGCTATACACGATTTGGTACTTAGCCCCCAAATCTTAAACATACATCTTTAATGACCAAAGCTTGGACGTTGCCCGTTGTACAATCGACTTGGATCTTGACACACACGTGCTCTGCTTGTGACTGAAGGCAATGTGTCAAGCACGTGACTTATGTTTGGGCCTATTGGGCCATGCAGTTCAAGTCATTTATTTAAATATTTTTAAAACAAATATCAATTTTCAACAAATGTTTGTTACATCACTTTTCATGGTGATTATAGTAGAGATGCATCTTAGTGGAAAATTAGTGTTGTTATTGAAATAAATTATGCAACTTGATGCACGGATTTGTTTACGTGTCATTTGTATGTTGACAAATGTAATTGTGCAAATGTGTTCTACTCGGTGAGAGTATCGAAATGATAACTTGAGGTACGATTGTAGAAGTTTTTTATCTAAAAACTTTTAAAACCATTATCAATTTATTACCAATGTGAGATATATTTATTCTATAGATAATAATAGTAAAAATCTTTATTTAAAATCTTTTAAAACAAACATCACTTTCTAACGAATGTGAGATACATCCATTCTATCAATAATAATAGTAGAAATCTTTTATCTTTAAGACTTTTGAAATCAACATTACTTTCTATCTAATGTGAAATACATCTTTTATATTATTAGTAAAATAATTTTATCTTAAAAAAATTAAACTAAAATAATTTTCTAACCAATATGTGATACATTTATTCTATTTGTAATAATAATAGAAATATTTTTTTTTATTTTTTTTAAAGAAATGTCACTTTTCAAGCCAATGTGAAATGTATATCTTCTATCGGTCATAATAGTTGAGTCACTTATCTAAAAAAAGTATAATTCTTTGTAACCAACGAGAAATAAATCATTTTTATTGGCAAGATTTTGCCCAAGGACTTATAAAACTTGCATCAACTTCTAACAATTGTGAATATATATCTTCTTTTGTTAGTTTAGTAAAAGTCATTTATCTAAATATTTTTTAACAAATATTAATTTTCAACTAATATTTTTTACATCATTTTTATTGGTAATTATAGTAGAGATGCATCTTAGTGAAAACTTAGTGTTGTTAGTGAAAGAAATTGTGCAACTTAATGCATTAATTTCTTTATGTATCATTTGTTTGTTAGCAAAGGTAATTGTGCAAATATGTTCTACTCAGTCAAAGCATTGATATGATATATTTATTTGTCCAAATCAAATTTTTGATGAATAAAATATCAATGCTTAAAGTATAATACTTGTTGAAAAAAAATGTTTTTAATGAAAGAAATTGTGAAACTTGAGGCACGAATTTCTTTACGTGTCATTTGTTTGTTGACAAATGTAATTATGCAAATGTGTTCTACTCGGTGAGAACATCGAAATGATATATTTATTTGTCTAAATTGAGTTTTGGATGAATAAGATATCAATATTTAAAGTATAATACTTGTTAAAAAAAATTAGTGTTTTTAGTGAAAGAAATTAAACAACTTGAGGCACGAATTTTTTTACGTGTCATTTGTTTGTTAGCAAAAGTAATTGTGCAAATGTGTTCTACTCGATAAGAGTATCGAAATGATATATTTATTTGTCCAAATCGAGTTTTGGATGAATAAGATATCAATGCTTAAAGTATGGTGTTAGAAGTGAGTCATTAGAGTAAAGTACTCACTCAATGTCAATATAATAATATTATCTCACATTGGTTAAAAAATGATGTTGACAGTAAAAGTTTTTCTATATAAGATTTCCATTATTATTAACAATAGAAAGAGATTAATAGTAAATGATTAATATCACAATATCATATTAGCTATTATTAATTATTATTTTTAGCTAATGGCTAGAAAATAAAAAGTCTTAAGTCAAGTGATGTGGAGGCTTGAGGATTCAACAATATCAAAAGTTGGGTGATGTGTCACTACGAGAGTTATCATCACCAACTTTAATATACTATAATATGAATTTTCTTTTTTTCCCGTTAAAAAAAATGTCTTGTTTGTTAAAAAAAATAAGACAACATTTTACCATTTTACTCCAACTTTTTCTTCCTACCTTAATTATGAGTCACATGACAAGGACTTTAAAGTAAACTATACACTATGTTAATATTAATAATCAAGTCAATTGTTTTTCATTAATCCATATATTAGGTTAAACAAGACAATAATTTTGGAACGGATGGATAATATAAATTGTATTGAAGTTTGACATAATTTCAAAAATATTGTGGCCTAGTAAAGAGGCATAATTTGCTAAAGGGTAAATTAAAATTAACTCTCATCAACTATACGTCAAGTTCAAATTGTCCCCTATCAACTATCACAATTGCTTTATTACACATTCTATTAAGATATTGTCGTTTAAGTTGGCAGATAATGCTCGCTGAGACTCATTTGACCATTTTTATGTATTTCTTTTTTACTATAACATGTTTTTTTTTCAATTGACTATCATACACTTGATCATAGTAATTAATGCATCCATATGAGTAAGTTATAAATAACCTTTGCATCAGGTATAAAAAACAAACCTAAAGATGGGCACATCAGTTTCAGGTGGATATTTTTCGTCAAATTACTAAATGTGTGATTTTATTTTAGTGACGATAAAAACTATCAGGTCAAAATGGGTAATAGTTCGACACGCTTTAACCCGACCCAGACTTAACCCGTTTCGACCCAAAAATATTAACGAGTTTAGTTGATTAATTTTCGGATTGAGTTTAGCGGGTTAATTGGTTTTATATTGTAATAGTCAATACTATATATGACTAATACTTTTCTGACTCCGTTGTGGCACCGAATGCAATATTGTATATTAAACTATGTTACGAAACTTATATTCGGAACTTGATATTAGGGGAGTAAAGGGTTAGGACTTAAGACTACGCTGAGTCGTAGAGGGCATAAGGAGTAGAAGCTAATAAAAATTTAGAAATAATGGTATGGCCTTTCCATTGATATGATGAACGTATTTATAGGTTATACTTGCTACACAAGTGTTGGTCCACAATGATGCTCAAATAAGTTAAAGGGGGGGGTGAATAGCCTATGATGTCAGTTAAAAACTTTTCTTCTTTTACTTGTAAAGTATGAGTTTTAACGACATAGGCGGTTAACACGATGAGCATGTCTGCTGATAACACGAAACAACAGACTTGCTTTTAGCCGAGTAATGAACTCTGCTGGTGAACTGCCAGTAAATCAAAAGTTTGTTTGAAAGAGTTTAAGCAGCAGAAATACTAAGGCTTCAATTTAGAGAAGTCTTAAGTGGACTGTATACGAATATATGATTAGAACAACAACACACTTAATCATTCTTCCAAATGCAGGTTTAGGAAATCATTTGAGAATAGCTTTTCGAATGATAAATCAATTTATGAAAGCTCATAGAGAGGTAAAGACTGAAAGATAAATCATTTGAAAGAACATCTGAATTTATTCAAAGATAAATTACATAATACATCAACCTAGACTCTTTATGTAAAATTTCGGTCCTCGTCATTCCATGCCTTTATCTTTACTTAATCATTTATAGACAAATTCTTAAGTAAAGAAGGCAACAAAAGACGAGAGTGAGAAACCGATATGAGAAGACAATTTTCAAGGTCGTTTAGATAGAAGTTATCTGAACGAATGACTGTAGAGCACTCGATCTTCTATGATGATTAATTATTGCACAATCAACAACATTTGTAATGGAGTACAAATCTGAAGATATGAATGCAATATAAACAGACAGCTCTTCATTTTCCTTGGGTAACATCTAAAAATCTATCTTCAAATCAATCAAAAATCTTGACTTCTAACTTTAGGAATAAAGTCTCGAAACTCTGTTAGAAGCTGAGTTCTTTGAGGAAGGATGAAGAACTCAAATTAAGAAATGGGTTCTTGACTAAGACGCTGATCTTTGTCTACAGAAGTTTTTGATCTCTTATTTTTCGTCAATACTTTTCTTCTTAGCAATCCATAAAGAATGTTTTGCTAAGGTCTGAGTTTGCTCGCTGCAATCTTCTGTAAAAATCTGAGATGCGTTGGTGAAGACGATCTCTTTGAGGATCTCACAGTTCTTGACGAAGAGATTCTTGTTGCAGGTGTCTTTGATTCATAAATAAATCCATTCATCAATCACTCTTCTGTATCTTTGTATGTATATGTATCTTGTTTGAAGAAAAGGAAAGATTTCTTTTATAGACCGGGGAGTTTTTGATCATTGAGATCTGTTGATAGATTTTTGTATCCGTTGAAAGATTTATCTTGAGAACTGATGGATAAAGATGTAGTTCGATAGATCTTTAGCTGTTGGATAAAACACTTCATTCTTTAGATCTTCGAACTATTACCCTTTCATGCTGTATGATAAGTTGCTGAAGGATAAGTTTGATTCATTGATGCATTGTCAAGTGGTCTGTCCGATAAAGTAGATTTTTTTGACTTTTCCAAACCATGTGAGTAAGAGAGAGAGAGAAAGTCTTGCAGCATCAGGGATATCGATCAGGCTTCATAAAAGATTTGAGTGACTTTGAGGCTTGAACATTTTTGTCTTGTCTTGATCTACTGCAGTATTGTCTCTTTGTAGCACGTGCAGATCCAAGTCAGGCTGGTGAGATGTTCAATTCCGAGGAGTAAGTCTTTTGCAAGAGAGGACTTCTGGTTACTGGTTACTGTATGGACATTCAAACCATAGAAACTCTTCTGGTGGCGAGTCTTCAAGGTATTCTGTTACGCTCATGACAAGTCTGCTGGTGACGAGTCTTCAAGGTATTCTATTGCGCTCATGATAAGTTTGCTGGTGACGAGTCTTCTGAAGATCTTTGACGCTACAACAAGTCTGCTGGTGTTAGTGCATATGAATTGCTAGTCCGTTAGTCATCATTAAGAAGGTAGGACTAGATTATGACAACCTAACCTAAGACCTATGTGTTGTCAAACAAGATGCCACACTAACCGGTACGCAGACCTTTTAACCACTTGTTATGACACACAGTAATGGGAACAAGCAAATCAAAATATTCAGAATATGCAAAGTGATAAGTTATTTATCAAGGAGCGTATTCCAACAACAAGTTTAACCTAGATAATCTAAATACAAGAGGGATTAGGAAACCTAAATACAAGTAAATTAGGTAAGTATAAACTAAAGATAATTATAATTTATTACAAATATATTATATTCTCTTATATGCTATTTCAAGATGGATCACCGTTAGGAGAGACGAATTTTGAGAAGAATTTACTAATAGCGCGCAAGTTGACAATGTGAGGGAGTGGTTGGCGGCGAGCTGGTGAGAGTAAGGGATAGACCTGCCAAAACGGGCTTGCAGGACTGGTTTTCCCGCAGGCCTGAAAAGTCCGCTTTAGGCGGGGCGGGGCAGGAAAGTCCGCAAACATGGCGGTCCCTAAAACCCCTGGTCCAGCCCGCCCCGCGTAGGGCCGCAGGCAAAACGGGCAAGCCCACAAAAAATTGAATATTTTTTTATTTTTTTATCTTCTCCCTATCTTTCAATTCTCTTACTTTGCAAAAATACAAAACACAAAAAACCAACTCTAAAATTGAACTTGCTCTTCAGTACTTATCCATTATAATTTGCATTTTCACTTATCCAATGAGGTGGATCTAATAAATTAAAATAATTACCTTAATAGACCAAACTATACATATCCATACTTTTTTGTTCAAGTTGTTCATTGTAGTCTCCAAGTTAGGTTATGTAATGATGAGACCCAATCAAGGTGTGATTGGCAGCTTTGTGTTAAGGAAGAACGTGTGGGGTGGGGATGGACATGGTGGTTGATGAAGGTCGGATCTGGGGTTGTAGATGGAAAAGAGAGAGATGGGGACACTAGCCAGAGGCTACCGACATGTGAGTGCTGCTAGGGCTCGGGTTGGGGCGCCGAGAACTCATCTGGGCCAGATCTGGGAGATGGCGATCGGGTCAGGAAGGAAGACGGTGTTGGTGATGGAGATTCGTCGGAGAAGAGAGATAGAGAGACGAGAACCGGGGGCTATGATATTGATGAGAGATGATGGGAGAGAGATGAGAGATTCCCCGGAGAGAGAGATGAGACGAATGATGATGGGGAGAGGTTGTAAGAGACAAAAATGAGAAAAGAGAGATAGAGGGGGAAGATGACGGCTGTGAAATCTAGAGCCATGGAAAATGTGGAGCTTTGGGCCTTTGGCTAAAGTAGTTAAATAAAAATATGAAAAGGGAATAGGGTTTGATAGGACTTAGTACTATTAAATACAAAAAATATTAAATACTAATTAAGTGACGGGTAGCCCGTCCCCGCCCCGCCCCGCTCAAACCCGTAACCCGTGCGGGCAAAGCCCGTGACACCCACTCCTAAATGGTCCTCCATTTCATTGGTCCAACCCACCCCTTTTAGGTAGCGGGGCGGGCATGCCCGCGGGCTTTAGCCCAATTTGACGGCTCTAGTAAGGGATTGCGAGGAGACATTGGTGTGCTCAAGAAGCGAGCTGGTGAGAGTGTGGGTCTGCCAGTGAAACCTTGGTTTGCTCGAGAAGCGAGCTGTAGAGGGAGAGATCTTTGGAAAACTGGGTCTTCCAAGGAAGGAGAGCTTATGAGAGCCAGGCTGGAGAGGGAGGAGTCTTTGGCAAGCTAGCGAGAGCTGGGTTTAGCCGAGGAGTTATTGAGGTGCTCGAGGAGGGAGCTGTTGAGGGACAAACAAGTGATGAGAGAGGGGCCTCGGTGAGCTGGTGAGACCCGGGTTTGCCGAGGATGTCGAAGTTTCTCCAAGATCGAGCAGTTGAGGGAGAGCGATACGTGAAAGGGACCTCGGCAAGCTGGTGAGAGTCGGGTTGACCGAGGAGTCTGAGGTGCTCGAGGAGGGAGCTGCTGAGGGACAAACGAGTGATGAGAGAGGGGCCTCAATGAGCTGGTGAGAGCTGGATTTACCGATGATGTCGAAGTTGCTCGAAGAACGAGCAGTTGAGGGAGAACGATAAGTAAGAGGGGCCTCAGTGAGCTGGTGAGAGCCAGGTTGACCGAGGAGTCCATGAGGTGCTCGAAGAACGAGCTGTTGTGTGAGGACTTCAGCGAGCTGGTGAGAGATGGGTTTGTCGAGGAATCTGTGAAGTGCTCGAGGAACGAGCTGTGGAGGGAGGACTTCAGTGAGCTGGTTAAAGCTGGGTTTGCTGAAGAGTCCGTGAGGTACTTCGAGGAGCGAGCTGTTGAGGGAGGACTTCAGCGAGCTCGTGAGAGCCGGATTCGCTGAGGAGTTTGTGAGGTGCTCGAGGAGCGAGCCTGTTGAGGGAGGGCCTCGACGATCTGGTTAGAGCTGGGTTCGCCGAGGAATCCTTGGGATGCACGAGAGGAAAGCAGTGGAGGGAGGACATTGACAAGCTGGTGAGAGCTGGTTTTACTGAGGAGTTTGGAGTTTCTCGATAAGCGAGTTGGTTGAGGGAGGGATTCAGTGAGCTGGTTAAAGCTGGGTTTGCCGAGGAATCCTTGGGATTCTCGAGGATTGAGCAGTTGAAGGAAGGCGTCAGGTGGGAGGGGCCTCGGCGAGCTGGTGAGAGAGAGGTTGAATTCGGTGGAAGGAAGGTTGGTGGTGGTTGTGGTGGAATGAGGTTTAGGGTATGAGAAGTTTGGTTGTCGGTGGCTGGGAAAGGACGTCGACGAGTTGGTGAAAGCTTGGCTGGCCAATGTTTCCTTTAGACAAGTGGTGTGTGTAGCAATGGGTTGTCAAGGTAAGGGAGGGGTGGTGGCTGTGGAAGGAGGTTTGGTTTGGTGGAAGTTTGTTTGATAACGGTTGAGAAGGGACGTCAGCGAGCTGGTCAGAGCTTGGTTTGTCGATGTGGCCTTTATTTGCACGATGGGGGTGGAGAGGTCTCGACAGGCGGTGGGTATAGCCACAAGTTGTCGAGATAAGGGATGGATGGCGGCTGTGGTGAGGTTGGCAGCGGCTGTGGAAGAAGTTTGGTTTCGGTGAAAGTTTGGTTGGCAGTGGAGAGTTGTCGGATCTGAGATTGAGGTTGGTGTTCAGATCTGGGTTGGCAACGACTTTGGTGGGAGGAAGGTATATGGAGGCGGAGGGTTGGTTGTGGTGGGTGGAAGTTTAGGGTTGAGAAAGTTCTGGGTTTGCGGAAGATGGTGGTTGTAGGTTTTAAGAGCGAGACTCTGATACAATGTAGAAACTAATAAAAGATTATAAATAATGATATAGTCTTTCCATTAATATGATGAACATATTTATATGGTTACAATACTTGTTACACAAGTTTAACCTATATAGTCTAAATACACAACATTGCTAGCCTTACAATTACTTCTACAACTTTTTCTACAACTAAGCTTTGAAGAAGAGTAAAGTTGTCTTTGTTCAAAACATTTTTTCCAATTCAAGGTTTAGTTGTAAGGAAAGTTGTAGGGTTAGTGGTAAGGATAACATTTTCCCTAAATACAAGAGAGATTAGGAAACCTAAATACAAGTAAATTAGGAAAGTATAAACTACAGATAATTATAATATATTACAAATATATTATATTCTCTTATATAAGGTGCCCGAGGTATATTAGGACAAGGCCAATGGTTTTGCCAAATCAAACAATAAATCAAACACAACTCATTAAAAATCAATAAAGTAATCTATTTGACATTCGTTTGATTCAAAATAAAAAAAAATCCTTCCAACAGTGATAGTGGCGGCATAGACTCTAACCCTTTTACATACCTCACCATATTAATCTGAAGAAGAAAAACAAGAAGAAGAAGAAGAAGAAGAAGAAAAAGAAGAAGAGGAGGTATATTTCTTTGGGCGTGAGGGGTTTAGTTATATGTTTTTAGGTTTAGTAAAAAAGGAAAAGAGTCTACTTATCAGTTATAAGTTAGAAATGTATAAACATCTTTATAATTAAGAATATTTTTGTTATTAAGAGGAAAAGGAAAATTGGGGGTTAACATAGAGGAAGGGGGGCTAAGGCGACTTTTTTTAATACTCAACCAAGTGAAAATCAAACAACAATACACCCGTTTTTGGTTTTTATTGTTTGACCTTTTTGCAATTTATTTATTTTTCATAAAAAAGTATGCATTTCTATATATAAATAGAGATTGAGCTTACTTCGTTTGGAGACCAACCAATTTTTTTCAAAATTTGAAGTCGTTGGATGCGTTGAAAAGATTTTAAGATTTGTATTTGGAGTGCTATTGTTATCAAATTAATTTTTTTATTCATATTTAATGGATTGAATTGAATATATAATGGGGAGCAAATTTGACATCTTGCTGTACATGTTCCGACAAGTCGATCATTAATCCACGGTTGCTCTCCTCGTCCTCAACAGCGGAATCCTTTACGATTACTACCTCGATAATCAGACTCTATCTCTCTTTCCTTCTTCTTCGTCACCGGTCGACCTGTCTCTTCTTCACCACCGAGACCCTCTCGCCTGCTGTCCATATCGTCTTCACCACCGTAACCCTCTAGCCGTGCCCAGTGGCTCTGTTTTACAATCTCACTCAAGGTCTCACACAGACACAGACACACACAACACAACCCTTTCAACTGTACTTCCCCACCCCCCGCATCTCCAACCCTTTTCCGACCCAAAGCTCCAAGTCCTCTTTCAGTTCGGTATCCGATTTCCAATTTGCAAGTCATAACGCACTCTCACCTTGTGTCTCTGAGATGGCAGCTAACAACAGCCAAAGGTACGGGATCCCTTTTTACGGTGCTTCCTGGGTCCCTCCCAAAGCTCTCAGATCTCAATCGCTGGATGCCGTCGACGATGGTGTTGGTGCTGATGCTGCTGAAGTTACAACTGACGGATCTCCTCCGTCTATCGTATCCGAGGACTACGTTGTTCTTGCCGGAGGTGGTGGCGAAGGCCGCAGTGGAATTCCGAACGCTGTCCTCATCTCTCACTTCGATTTTTCCTCCAATTCCCTCTCCGATCAACCAGTGAGCTTCAATTCCTCGTACTTTTGTTATTTCATTCACACACACACATTCTCTGTATTAGCTGACCCCTAATAATTTGGGCAAATGTTGAGTTTGTTCAGTTTCTATTTGCCCAGCAGAATGAAATGTTAGAATTGATCAGATATTAATTAGGTCTTGTTGGTTTGCATATTGAAGGTTCATGTATATTCAGTGTTTCCCTCCGAATATAAATAGATTACAGAAAGGGAAAAATTGTGAGCTGATGAACCAATTTATTTGTGCTGATCAATGTTGAAAAGAAACTATATGTATCAAGGGTGGATAAGAAAAAAAATCATTTTTATGAGTATCATTCGGTACCCAGAGTTATTGGAACTCATGTCCTCTTAGGGAACTGTGTTTATATTCCATTTAATAAACTTATGGTGGTCGTTATAATAAACACTACTCCCTTCATTCCAATCAAAAAGTGCACCTTCAAAATTCAAAAAGTTTAATATTTAAGGGTTATAATAATATTATTGGATTTGGTCATAATTACAAATATGCTTGGGCATAGCCAAGATGCTTATACCGTTTGTGTAGGGTAAAGCTCAAAGGTTATTGTAGGCATAATTTTTGAAATAATATAATAGTAGACTCATTGCTTGGAATGGGAGGGAGTATAAGATTATAGTACACACTGTAGTAAATGATTATACTACACACTGTAGATTATAGGCGTAATTTTTTATACGGATCCCTAAAGAAAATGTCCCAACTTTGTCTCCCAACATGAGATGTCAAGTATGATTGATTGGTATTGTTGCTTACTTGATTTTTTCTAGTTCCAGTGATTCAGTGAATGCTTATATTGGATGGGAGATACCATAGATACTTGTGAAAATCATATGCTAAATACTAAAATAGAAAAAAAATTGGTGTAGTTATTCAACTTTTCAATTGGTAAAAGTGAGCAATAGGACAAGTAAGTGGTAAATGTGTTGCACCTAGCATATACATATGTAAATATGTGGAAACTCACTCAAATTATGTTGCCTTTTTATAGTTACTTTTTTACTACTCATATTGCTATCCATTCTTATCTATCGTAGGATTTCTTTTGCCAAGCTTTTATGATTACTTTTGACACGATAATTGTAATAAACTCGAATCTAGAATATGCCACTATATCCATCGCATGTTTAACCTGTTCAATAAAATTTGCAGATGAAGTTTTTATTTGATTATGGATTAAAGGCTTATGGCCATGAGATTACAATGAGAAATGATTCATTATTGTTTGTATTCCTCTTCCGCGTTTGCTTTTGGCATCCAAACTTGAGTGTTTTTTGGGATTTTATTGTTCCTATATGTGATCACGAATTCAATTGCGAAGTCTTTTTCTTAAGTTTGCTCAGGTATTATGAACTTTTAGTTTCTATAGAAGATACTTGGGACAACCCCAACCCAAAAAAGTTATCATGTTGGTGGACGTGAGAAGGATCTTACTTAAAACATGTGAAGTAAGCATATGAAGCAAAATGTTATTACTTCTGAAACAGAACTTCTATACGTTAATGCCAAATCAAGTTGTATTCATACACGATATTTTCATCTAGGCTTTTCTTCCGATCAAAAGTTTTTGGTCAGAATCCCTTTTAATTTACAACTCACTAATGATCTTACTTAAAACATGTGGACGTGAGAAGGATCTTACTTAAAACATGTGAAGTAAGCATATGAAGCATGAGAAGGATCTTACTTAAAACATGTGAAGTAAGCATATGAAGCAAAATGTTATTACTTCTGAAACAGAACTTCTATACGTTAATGCCAAATCAAGTTGTATTCATACACGATATTTTCATCTAGGCTTTTCTTCCGATCAAAAGTTTTTGGTCAGAATCCCTTTTAATTTACAACTCACTAATGATCTTACTTAAAACATGTGGACGTGAGAAGGATCTTACTTAAAACATGTGAAGTAAGCATATGAAGCAAACTGTTATTACTTCTGAAACAGAACTTCTATACGTTAATGCCAAATCAAGTCGTATTCATACACGATATTTTCATCTAGGCTTTTCTTCCGATTAAAAGTTTTTGGTCAGAATCCCTTTTAATTTACAACTCACTAATTTTTTTGATAGGTAAGTGTGGCCCCTAGTTGGTATGGGAATTGGAACCAAGAACCTCAAAGTCGCCTGTGTGCCCTTGCCAATATAATAGTCCCAACTACGTGGCTGGATACATGGATCCTTTTTTACTGTCAGAGCTGGACTTTCTGTTTAAATTTTTTTAACAATATTTCTCTTAATTATCGCTGCCATTTTCATTTTGATATTTCCCTCTCTCTAGAATTATTGTAGACCTATATCACTGCTTTTAACTTGTGTGTGAGCTATTTTCTCGTATTTTATTTCCTAGCGGAGCTACTTATTGACCCGCATCTGTGTTTCTCTTTTCTAGTTTTACCACACTTCCATCTTTTATCTTCTTTTTCTTCTTTTTGCTACATTTACTACCTGTTCTAACTTGATTGCTTGCGGAACTCATTAGATGTTAGACAACTTTGGCCTTTGTTTTGCGGCAAAATTGCAAAAAGAAAAAACTTCCACCATTAATTGTGTTGTAGCTTAACGTAAAATTCGATTTGAGAATTAACATCAGTGCCTTTGTGGATTCTCAAATTTTCATTCTGATCTTCATTTTCAGTTGCATAAACAACCATGATTTTCCAGATGTTGTATTGTGCAAGGCAATTAATGTAGGCAACTGTTATCTTTTATCCCATAGGAGAACTTTATTCTTGTTATTCAGTGTATTTTGGTATTCTAAGGTAGCTTGTTTAAGCTGCAGTTGTACCCGTTCAACTTTAATAAAATCTTTTTCTTAACTCTATTACCTTTATGTTTCCTTATTTAAGGTGCAAAGGCTTGGTACTGATGGTGATTTGCCTTATAGAATGGCTGTCCACCCTGGAGGAGGCGGTGTTGTATGTTCAATGCCAAATAGTTGCAGGTAATGCCTTCTCGCTTTCCTAGTGCCTCAAGGCACTCAAATATAGACTCAATTAGGTTACTCATAAAAACTACAACCATTTCGTAGGTTGCTTATAAGCATTGATTATCGCTTGTCCCGGTAAGGAGATAGGAGAGTATGCATTGTATGGGAATCAACTCATAGTTTCTACATTCACTACAACCATTTTCCTAGGTTTCTTACATACGTTACAATTGAGGGCTGCTGATAAGACTAGAATTGTATTTACATTTAGCCCCGACATATATTACTCTTTTTTTTTCTTCTTATTATTCCTATACTCTGTCTCAGTTGATGAATTTTTAGAAACTAGCTTCCTTTTTCTGTTGATTATTAATAATACTGGATCCCAAGGGGTGGGAGAGGTGGCAAGGGCACTCACGCAAAGACTTTGAGGTCCTTGTTCCAATCCCCATACCAAGGGCCCTACTTATCTATAAAAAATAAAACTGGTAGCTTGTAGTTACTAGTTTTTTGCAGGAAATCATGTGCCATTAATATTTATTGGGATGATTCCATGATCTGTATTTCAAAATTTGACTTAAACACAAATTCGATTGAAGGAAACTACTACACCGATGCTATACTAGTACAATGTTTAGCATATATTTTTTTGGTCTTTTCGAGTCTATGCTGATAATCGAACAACCCCTCTTGCTAGGAAGAAGAAAAATCTTAATCGTTATCCGTTTCTCCAGTGTAGGTGTCATGCCATACTTGATTTAGATGATTAGGCGATATGCAAGGATTAGCATCGGCGGTTCATCAGTTAGTTTTTTGCACAGTTTGACTAAAGAAGGCTATCCTAATCATGGTAAATGGTTGGAAAAATGCAATATCAACACTTTCTTCTTATCAAAAAAAAAAAAAAGGAAAAAGAAAAAGAAAATATCAATACTTTCTGCCTAATACCAAACAAAAGTGGAACAATGTGGTTTGAGTATTTGTTTTCTTATTGAACTTTATTAATATTCTTTCAGAATATTTATAGGTAATAGAATGATTATTTTGCTTTTCTTGTGTAGGCTGTTTGAGTGGGATGAAGTCACAAGCAATGATTCTCGGAGGATGAGTCTAATACCATCGGAGAGAGTTCTTGACCAATTGCAAGATGTTGGACAGCAATTAGCAATTACTTTCAGCGATGATGGTTCTATACTTGCTGTTGGTGGTGAGGTAGAGATCATCTTTCTTATGCTTTTGAGTTTTGATAATCTTAAATATTTTGTGCTGCATCTATTTTAGAAAGAACATATTGTTTTCAGAACGAGAGACTGACTGAATTACTGTCTAAAAGTTGGCTTCTTCTGTAGATTGGAGTGTTTCTATATTCATGGTTTTCATCTTGTTCAAGTTAAGGCACAGAATCATCTAGGGTAGAATGGAAAACACATCACCCCAATGTTGCATGTAACTTATCAATATGTATATGTGTATCGTGTATATTCTCCATGCTTATACTTCTGCACCTTCCTTTGAGTTTCAAAGGTATATATAACCACTTCTTTTGACATTATGATGAAGTAAAGAGTTTCATCTATGTTGCTTTGTGATGTTAACAAGGGTATATTACTTAGAATCCATATATTATAACTTACTTCAATTTTTCATCAGAGTGATGCTATGTTTACCAGACTTCTGGTTACTGAAAGTTCTCCAAATCATTTAATTGTTTGCATTTTGTATAGTCCCCACCACTAAGTGATGGGAGCTACAGATTCTGGCCAAACCATGTATTTCATAAGCTTTTGATCAGCAAAGTTGGGCAACCTTACACTGTGGTCTTTTTTATTATTACTAGTCTCATGCTCATGTGACGCATGAGCTAATGACTTGTTAAGAAAGTCCTATTTGATTTGATATACAGATTTAAAAAATATAATTGGCTCTATGATATATATTAATATGTGTTCTCTTTTGCAACAATGTCTATGTGAGAGTGAGAACTATCAATTAATTTAGAAAGAAATTAATGCTGTAAAATGGTAAAAGTAACATGCAGTCTGTTCCTGTAGATAGTGTCCCCTAAATATGCTAGGGGAACTTGCATTTGGAATGAACGAGGCGGCTCTAAATTAGGCGTTCTTAATCTATTTCATATGAATTGCACATTTGTGTGGTTCAGTTCCCTTCAATAAGATACTAATGAAATTAATATTCGTAGCTAATTTTCAAATTGTAAAGAATAATACTGTTTTTGATGATCCAATTATGGTGCAGTACAGGATGGCAAGCTGAGAGTGTTCAAGTGGCCTGGCATGGAAACAATTATTGACGAAGCCAACGTTCATACCTCTGTGAAAGATTTAGATTTCAGGTACATGCTAGTAGCTGCATTAGGTTACTTCGTGCTGAACTTAAAGATGAAGTCCTGAAGTCAGTAAGGATATGTTCATCAACAGTGTGCTAGTTCTCTGATGTAATTTGTACTATATTCTATGCTGCAGCCCTGATGGGAAATTCCTTGTCTCTGTGGGAAGTGGTGGCCCAGGTAGGGTTTGGGATGTTGCATCATCAAAACCCCTAGCTTCTTTATCGAAGCAAAATGTAAGTAATTATTTTGACAAAGCATATATTGGAAAATGTTCATTGTTTGAATTTGTTGGGATGCCAGAATTTTGGTTTTGGCTCAAATTTAAGGTTGATCAACTTGGACCTTAAGGTCAAAAGCTCAAGCTATGGAAACAGCCTATTTACTTTCATAGTAAGGCTGCCCACATTTAACCCTTCTCAAATTCCACAGTATCTAGTCAAGTCTTTATGTACCGGATTGTCCTTTTTGATCTTGACTCTTGGTCTTGGCTTTGCCGTTTCTGATGTGAACCATTCATGGAAGAAGCCGGAGGGTGTGCAAGAATTTGAGTTTCATAGGATGTAGTTAGGAACATATTTAGATTGAGTTTATTCTACGTAATTTACCAATTTCGTGTTTGTTAAAATAGATGGCATGTGTATATTTTTATTTTTAGTTAAGACAACACTTATTATGCTGTTTACACATTTTACATTGAGTTCCCTGGTGTGCTGCTCTCATGCCTGTGTCCTCTGAGCCAGCTTCTTTAACAATGATTATTGCTTTGAAAATGACAAAGAAAGATTCTTGTAGTTGAGACCAAGTAGTTGGGACAAGGCTCAATCCTAAGCTGTTCCCGGTGGTAGGCCTAGGGCTTCACAAAGTGTAAGTTCTTAGATTCGGTCCCCTCTCATGCCCCTTTAGGGCGATGAGGCCCCAGTTGAGCTGAGTTGAAAACTTAAATAATTTGACCGATATGGCGTGGCTGCCTAAAAATAGGTAACATCTTTATCACTGAATTGCATGAAGTAGACGTAATTATTTAGTGACAAACATAATGCTCCTACCACGTTTTATGTGGATATATGCAGCTCCATATTCTGTATGAAAGAAAAATAATTACTGTTCCAACCCATCATCATTGGTTATATGACTCCCAACATGCGTAATGCGTCATTCCAATCTCTTCTTAGTGCACCCTGCATTGATGCATTACCTAGACTTTCCCCATAAGTTTTTTGGGCACTTCAAGTTCTAGCTTAGTAGTCTTGTTATGCAGTATATGGTATGCATTCGAGCTCGAGTTTAGTTTTTACGTTGCAGCATGTTTTAAACTAACTTTATCTGTATGTCCTGTCCAGGATGAGGTATTTGGATTCTGCAGGTTCTCACAGACGGGCGATAACCGTCTGTTTCTCTATATCACCACAATGAGAGGTGCATGCTTACCATCGGACTCCCTCCTCTTAATTAACTTCTGATTGAGTGCTTTCTCGTACAGTACTATCTAACAAACTAACAATCATGGATGATGATGTACTTGCTTAGATAGAGGAGGAAGCATTATAAAGTGGAATACCTCATCCTGGGCAAGGATAAGCTCTAAGCACATAGTCCAAGACCCGATTTGTGCATTCAATGTTTCAGCTGATGGAAAGCTCCTTGCCATGTAAGAGTTCTTATTTATCCACCATTGTGATTCATTTATGTTTTTGCTTCAAGAAACCACATGTTGGTAGTTAGGTATTGAACTAGTTAGACCTCTCCCAAGTTGGGGTTTTTCGAGGTAAAATGCAGATGGAAGTTTGAACTGTAACTATTTCTTAAACACAAGAGAGGGGAATAGGGATGATTTGACAAGAGGTCAATAGCCTTACTTCTTTCTTTGTAAATTTTCAAAAGTGGCTATATATTATCTATTTGGAGCTGAGTGGAAACTGCCATCAAATCTGTGCATCACTCGATAGCTGCCTGCTCTTGATTAATTTAGAAGTTTGTTTGATAATATGAGCCACTTTTATGCAGTCTCTCTAGATTAATGTATAAGTTTTGCATCTATGAATGTTCACAAATTAGTTTCAGAGGTTTCATTTTCATCGCTCTGTGCATCTGATGCACGTGCTGTTCTCAGTTCTGGAAAAAGATAACATCTAAATATTTCTTATCATGATATAATATAACCATGATATATTATATCATGGTTATAAGAACATGATATAATATAACCATTTATTTAATGTCATGGGCTTCTCAATTAATTGTTTTCCCATTGTGATTGGTCAACTTGCAGAGGTACAATTCAAGGTGACATTCATATTTTAAATTCTACCAGTATGCATCTGCAGACTGTAGTTAAAAAAGCACATCTTGGCCTTGTAACAGCATTGATGTTCTCACACAATTCAAGGTTCCCTTGTCCCTTTTGATTAATACTTGCTCTACAGTATGCCTTTGCTTTCCAAATAATATCCCAGTAATGAATACTGTTTTGATTACAGGGCCTTGGTCTCTGCTTCGTTGGATGCAAGTGCAAGGGTGACATTGATTGTAGAAGAGAGTAAAAATGGTGAGTGCCTTGCATGACATTTCCATGCTCTGGGAAAATAGCCTGATAGGGAGTATCTGCAGCTATTGGGTTGGCAATGATTTTTCAGCTCATTCAGCTGACTAAGAGCTTGAGATATATCATGTCTTTAGCTTTTGTGTTAATAGATCTAGAGCGATAGATATCTGCTAGGGTTCAGTTGCCAACTGTATTTAATACCAAAAGAGGTTATGGTGGAGTGACTGTTAGGATGTTCCATTTAAAGAGTAATTTTTTGCTTGTCCAACCCTCCATATTCCAAAGTGTTGGTCTACCTCTTTAGGATGTTCCGTTTAAAGAGTCCCATTTTTAGGCCATTTCCATATATGCCCTCATATGTGAATAAGAACAAGTACTCTCAACATGGTTACCTTTGAGGTTAGTAATTTGTTTCTGAACTGCATAACTCTTTAAATATGGACCCTTGAGTATGGAGCAGGCATGTTTTTTCTTTCCTTTTTTATAGTTGTGTCTTTTGAAATGTGGGCGGGGTCTTCGATCAGAATGCTTCTTTGTTTGTGTCAACTTCTACTCTTTGTTACATTACCTGTATTTCCTTCCTTCTTTTTAAGGTTTAAATGGATGAATCTGAGGCGGGGTAAAAGCTTGCTGGTTAAATTATTCCTCAAATTATAATGTAATATGTGTTGGAGATGAACAAACTAGGTGAAGTTGCGGCTAATATAGTTTTTGGTTTGAATGTATGTGCAGGAGTGAAGTTGTGGATAATCCTGTTTGTCATGTTACTTGCAGCAGCTTTATATTATGGTAAAACTGCAAGACTGATCCCTTAATAGATGATCCATCCAGATTCAGATCCACTGGTTTGGTTTTCTATATTACATGTCACAAATATACCCATTGCATTCAGCTTGATTTAACTTGAAAACTTGTAATAACTTCACCTTGGACGAAAGTACAATAGCTAACACATGAGGGTGCTTCATTAATTAATTAGTACAATAGCTGCTTCATTAAACTCCAGTTATTTACTGTGAAAACTCAATTCCTTCATAACCATACATGAAAATAATTAATATTTTGCGTATCTTTAAGGTTTCAAATCCAATTATATTAATATTCATTGGGTCCGTTTGGATGTATTGATTTTGAATTTAATAAATATTCAAATTCTATAGAATTTAAGTAACTTATTTTTTGCTTTCAAAATCATAGTAATTTCATCATTTGGATAATGTGTGAAATTCAATTATCATTTTAAATTATACTTAAAATAAAAGTTCAATAATAAGTCAAAGTATTTAGTTTAGTCTAGTGGTATATGGTTGTTATTTATTATGAATGGCAAGAGTTCAAACATTGTTAACAATAAAATTATAAAAAAGTTACATTTAAAAAAAAATAGCATATAGTGGTGGTGGTTAACAATGGAGGTAGTTGGAGGTGGCGGTTGTCGGAAGTGGCAGCGGTGGTGAGGGTGACGAGGCAGTGGCTGGAGGTGGCACACGTGGTGATGGTAAAAGGAAGGTGAGTTGTTATTATGTAATAATTGATCAAAATTTAGAATTTAAATTATTAGGATTTAGGATGGAATTAGTTTTATGAAATTGAGTCATTTAGAATTCTAACTCAATTCCAATTCTAAATTTTAGTTATGTTCCCAAACAATGAAATTGGTTTTGGAGGTCCCAATTCTAATTCCAAGCTATAGAATTGGAGTATCCAAACATACCTTAAGAATTGTTAGAATATGTCTGCCGATGATCAATTTATTCCTTTTCATATTCTGAATATTTTAATTTACTTGTTTGTGTGTCATAACAGGTGATTGAGAGAGTTGCATACCGGTTAGTGTGGCAACTTGTTTGATATCACATATGTTTGAGACTAATAGAGTCTTTGTCTAGTCCTACTCTTTCTCAATGATCAACAAAATAGCGATTACAGTACACCAACACCAGCAGATCTGCAAGAGTGAAAAATCTTCTGAAAAGTCGTCACCAGCAGATTTGTTATAAGCGCAAAATATCTTGAAGATCCATCACCAATAGACATGCTATGGTTTGATTGTTCATACCGCAACTATGTCAATCAGCAGTCTTCTCTACTGGAAGACTTAACTTTTAAAAATGAACATCGTACCAGCACATTTAGTTCTTCAAATGCTACAAAGAGAAAATATTACAGATATTTAAAAATGACATTGTTGAAGCTTCAAAAGCCATTCAGTTCTTTGTCAGTGTACTATGCTTCAAACTTATTTTTCAAACACATCAATTCAGTCTGACGGACAACAGTTCAAGGATGTGCGGAACAAAATCTTAATCCGACAGTTCAAGATTCAAAGAACAAAATCTTTATCCAACGGTCTCCAAAGTCAACACTATTCAAAACGGATAGAAAATCTCTCAACGATCTAAAAACCCCTGTCTATAAAAGAAAACCCTCTTCATCCTTTCTCATTAGAAGCGTAAAAAAATACGGCTAGCAAGATGATGTGTTCGATAAGACTGTGAGATCTACAAAGGAAATCGTCTTTAATAATAATTCTCTTAGATCTTCACAAATGATTGCAGTGAAAGAACCCAAACTTTAGCAAAACACTTTTTGTGAATTGTTAGGAAGAGAAGAGAAAATGAGAAGAGAGAGATCATAAAATTACAAGACAGAGATCGATGTCTTGATCAAGAACTTACTTCTTGATTTGAGTTTTTCAACCTCCTTCAAAAATTCCAGTCTCTAACAAAGCTTTAAAAACTTTATTCTTAAACTAGAGATCAAACACTTCAGATCGATTTGAAGATAGATCTTAAAAGATGCCCAAGGAAGATGAAGGGTTGTCTGTCTGCATTGCATTCATATCTTCAGATTTATATTCCATTACAAATGTTGTTGATTGTGCAATCACCGATCATCATAGGGAGTCGAGTGCTCTGCTTCAGTTGTTCAGATATCTCTTATCTGAACGATCCTAAAAATTATCTTCTCATATCTATTCATCATTGTCGCCTCCTACTGCTATCTTTACTTAATAACTTCTTATATGAATAATTAAGTAAGGATTAATGTTTGAGATCATGAGGATATATAATGTACATAGAGTGTCTATGTTGATATATTCTGTAAGTTTGTCTTTAAATAAACTTTAGATATTCTTTCATATTATATTTTATTTAAAACTCAGGCTTAATTCATCTATAAGCTTTTATAAACTGATTTACCTTTTAGAAAGCTATTCTCCCATAACTTTCTAAATATGCATTTGGAAGAATGATTAAGTGTGCTGTTGTTCTAAATATATATTCGTATACAACAACTTAAGACTTCCTCTATAAATCTGAGTCTTACTATTTCCGCTGCTAAAATTCTTTATTCAGGCTTTCCTTTTATTAGCAGTCTGCCAGTAGAGTTTATTACTCTACTCCTAGCAAGTCTGTTGTTTCGTGTTACTAACAGACATGTTTGCTTTGTAGATTGCTGATGCCTTTAAAATCTGTCCTTTATGAATATCAAAAAAAGTTTTAAATTGACATCATAAGCTATTCACTTACCCTCTAACCTATTCGAACATTATTGTGGACCAACAAGAATATCTTTTTTATTCTCTGTATCAGCCAATCAAATATCATGAAATAAATGCACATAATCAATACTCCCTCCGTCCCTAAATTATCGTCATCCTTTCCTTTTTCGTCTGTCCCAAAATAATTGTCCACTTTGAAACTTACCTTTTTAGAACATAACTTTTACAACTTTACCCTTACTTTTTACCCTACTTTAATTATGGGCCACATACACATGGACTTTAAAGAAACTACACATTAAACTAATATTAATAATCCAGTCAAATAGGTTTTCTTAAACGGTGCGCCGGGTCAACCAGGACAATAAATTAGGGACGGAGGGAGTAATATTTATGACTTCAAATATTTAGAAGCCCCTTAGTAGAAAATAAAACAATTATAATAATTATTAATTATTTTTTATCCAAAGAGTTCACGTTTGAAAAATATAATAATTATAAAAATATTTAAGCATAATCAATATGTTTACAATTCAAATGGAGGGTAAATATAAAATGTTACTCCCTTCGTTTTCAAATTACCGTCATCTTTTCTTTTTTCGTCTGTTCTAAAATAGTAATTATTCTTTTTCAGAACTTTCTTTTTTAGGAAAATATTTTATCATTTTACCTTTACTTTTTCTTCATATTTTAATTTTGATCACATACTCTAGAGCATTAAAAGAAACTACATATTTCACCAATATTTATAATACAACTAATTAATTTTTCTTAAATAATATGTTGGGTCAAAAAAAAAATTTAAAAACGAAAGGAGTATTTAAATTGTAAGCATAATTCAAGAGAAGGGTTTTTGAAATGTAGAAGGGAATATAGACTAGTTAAAGAACACTTTACTCGACACTATATTTTTGTTTTGGTGTTCTGCTTCAGTTGATCTTAGTTCTAATTCTAGTCTCTCTTTTGATGATTTTGTAAATTCCTTCCATTTTGATTAGTACGTACTTCGTAGAGGTTGAGTATGAAACTGGTGTATAAAGGATGTGTCACATATTTTAATGTTTTTCGTATATAATAATCTTAATTATTAATTTTTTCAAGTATTTTTTTAGTAAAATATCCAAAAATAAAATAGTAAATTTTTTGTTTGAAACAAAAGTATTAAAATTTTAAAAACCTTGTCCCTCGATTTGTCAAGTCATGCAGGATAGGTTCTTTTAGCAAACTAGTTCATATATTGTAAAAATTTAGGTAAGACAGCGTTATGGTCATTTTTTATAAAACATATCATTTTTACCCGACATACGACGTGTTGGTAAGTTGAGTTGTGAGAGATTGAGGCTCTCTCTTACGAATTTAAGATCCGTAGACTTACTCTTCACATATTATGTTTGTTTTAAGAAATAATCTCATTTCTAATATTTAATTCCATTTTCATTCATTTCAAAAATGTAATGCCTATGTTATTTGTGATTAGCATTTTCAGTGTCAATTGTATGACTTTAGTAAAGTTACACTGCATTAAGTTTTTTTGTATAAATAGAATAAAATGTGTGAGTTGAAATTTGTAGTGGAAATAGAAGTTTGTAAAATGTACTGACCTGATATATGTGGTACAATACAAACACAAGAAAATATACAAATGTAAAAGAGTAATATTAAAAGAAATTAGTTTGTTAGTGCATCACCATTATTTGTTTTTTTTTTTTTTTGTTTTGTATTCTTAGCATTATTCTTAGTTAAGAATATCAAATAACAACAACGTGAGAGCTTTTTGAACTTTAATATTAAGAGGAGAGAAAGAAAAATTCTTAACTAAGAATTTTCAAAAAGAATCTTTTTAACTTTTTCCTATAAGAGGTTTTAGTGGGGGGTGCAAATGAAAATATTTTTTTATTGAGATGCATTGAATTTAATTTTTCCTATAAGAGGTTTTAGTGTAAAAAGATGTATAATCAATATGACGAGGGATATTAGTATTAGTATATATAACTTCTTTTATTGTCAATAGTAGAAGACGTATATTTAAAAACTTTCACAACTAACATTACTTCTAACAAATGTGGAATAAAACTCTTCAATGTGAGATATTACTTTTAATGACTCACTTTTAACATCATATTTTAAACCTTAGGGCTTGTTTGGTAGTCAGACAAGGATAAGCAGTATTATTAATCCCAGTACTATTAGTGCACTCGCTATTAATCCTCACTTGTATATCGGGGGTAGTTTTGAGATTACAAATGTTAATCCAATTTTTTTTTAGTAAGGGCGTTAATAATACTACCCTCTCCCTTGGTATTAATAGTGAGAGGATAATGACTTTATCCGGATAACTCGTGCTATTAGTCCCGACCAACTATTGCGTACCAAACATCAGGCAATTCGGATTATTAATCTTATATGGCTTTAATCCTGGCTACCAAAGGACACCTTAATATCTTATTAATCAAAACCTTGATTTGGACAAATAAATATATCATTTCGATGTTCTTGCCGAGTAGAACACATTTGCACAATTACTTTTGTCAACAAACAAATAACATGTAAAGAAATTTGTGCCTCAAGTTGCACAATTTCTTTCACTAAAAATACTAATTTTTTACTAAGTATTATACTTTAAGTCTTGATATCTTATTCATCCAAAACTCGATTTGGACAAATAAATATATCATTTCGGTGCTCTCATGAGTAAAACACATTTGCGCAATTACATTCGCCAACAAACAAATGACACGTAAAGAAATTCGTGCCTCAAGTTGCATAATTCTCTCACTAAAAACACTAATTTTTTTTTGACAAATATTATAGTTTAAGTCTTGATATCTTATTATCCAAAATTCGATTTGGATAAATAAATATATCATTTTGATGTTTTCACTGAGTATAACACATTTGCGCAATTACCTTCGCAAACAAACAAATGACACGTAAAGAAATTCGTGCCTCAAGTTGCACAATTCCTTTCACTAAAAACACTAATTTTTCAACAATAGAAGAGATGTTTCCCACATTGATTAGAAATTGATGTTGGTTTTTAAAATACTATTATTAAGTACCAATAGAAGAAATGCATCATTCATTGGTTGGAAAATGATGTTGATTTTCAAAGTCATTTGATTGATAAAAGACTTTTACCATTATTACCAATAGAAGATGTATATCTCACATTGGTTAGAAAATGATGTTGAGTTTAAATTATTTTATATTATTACCAATAAAAGAGATGTATAACACATTGTTTGAAAAGAAAATGTTAGATTTTAAAGTCTTTAGATTAAAGACTTTCACTTTTACAAGAGATGTATCCCACATGGTTATAAAACATTTTACTATTATTACCAATAGAAGAGATGTATCACACATTTATTAGAAATTGATGTTTGTATTAAAAATACAATTATTAATTACTAATTGAAAAGATGTATAATAAATTGGTTAGAAAGTGATGTTGGTTTTCAAAGTTTTTTTTGATAAAAGACTTCTACCATTATTACCTCACATTAGTTAAAAAATGATGTTTATTTTAAATTATTTTAGATTATATAAAAGACTTACTATTATTAGCAATAGAAGATATATATCACACATTTGTTATAAATTGATGTTGGTTTAAATTACTATTATTACCAATAAAAGAGATAAATCTTATATTGGTTAAAAAGTTATGTTGATTTTAAAAGTCTTTAAATAAAAAGACTTATACTTTTATCATTGAGATAAGAGAAGAGAAGTATCATATTATATAGAAAAAAATGTTGGTTTTGGATATATTTTTTTAGATAAAAAAACTTCTATTACTATTACTAAATGATGAGATGTATTACACATTTGTTAGAGAGTGATGTAGTTATTAAAAGTTTTTTTTTATAAAAAACTTAATACCAATAATATATATATATATATATATATATATATATATATATATATATATATATATATATATATTTCACATTAGTTAGGAAAGTGATATTGATTTAAAATGTTTTTAGATAATGTACATCGCGTTGGTTACAAAGAGATCCACATTATTTAAAAACATATATTGGTTATAAAATTCATAGATATATAAACGAATTTTTATGTTATTATCAATACAAGAGATGTATCACACATTGTTTACAAAGAGATGTTAGTTTCAAAACTATTTAGATAAAATACTACTACTATTATTATTTTTATGTTATAACCAATAGAAGAAATGTATCTCACATTGTTTAGAAAGAAATGTTGATTTCAAAAGTTTTTATATAAAAGACTATTATTATCACTATAGAAGAATGTATCTCACATTTGTTAGAAATTAATGTTGGTTTTAAAAATACTATTATTACCAATAGAAAAGATGTATACCACATGGTTAGAAAGAGATGTTAGTTTTAAAAGTCTTTAGATAAAAGTTTTAAACTTTTATTACCAATAGAAATAGAAAAGAAATATTTCACATTGTTAGAATATGAAAAAAAAAGTGTATCTTACATTGTTTAGAAAAAGATGTTTGTTTTAAAAGTCTAATAGTAAAGACTTTTACTCTTATTACCAATAAAAGATATATATCTCACATTGTTTAAAAATAAATGTTGGTTTAAAAAGTCTTTAGATTAAAGACTTTTTGTTACAAATAGAATAGATGCATGTATCTCACATTGGTTACAAAGTATTCAACTACTCCCTCCGTCCCTAAATTATCGTCTTTCTTTCATTTTTCGTTCGTCCCAAAATAATTGTCCAGTTTGAAACTTACCTTTTTAGAACATCACTTTTACCACTTTACCCTTACTTTTCACCATACTTTAATTATGGGCCATATACACATGGGCTTTAAAGGAAACTACACATTAAACCAATATAAATAATCAAGTCAATTGTTTTTTCTTAAACTATGCGCAGGGTCAACCAGGACGATTATTTAGGGATGGAGGGAGTATTATTATCAATAGAAAAGATGTATCACACATTGGTTATAAATTAATGTTGGTTTTAAAAATACTATTATTACCAAAAGAATATATTTATCATACATTTGATAGATGGTAATATTTGTTTTAAAAGTTTTTAGATATAAGACTTCTACCATTATTATCAATAGAATATGTATATCTCACATTGGTTAGAAAATGATGTTGATTTTAATTTTAGATAAAAGACTTTTACTATTATTACCAATAGAAGAGATATCCTACATTTGTTAAAAATGATGTTGGTTTTAAAAGTCTTTAGATAAGAGACTTTTACTTTTATCATTAATATAATAGAAGAGATGTATCTCACATTATTTAGGAAGAGATGTTGGTTATAAAATTTTTTAAATAAAAGACTTCTACAATTATCACCAAATGAGGATATGTATTACACATTGGTTAGAGAGTGATGCTGATTTTAAAAGTTTACAATTATTAGCAATAGAAGAGAAGTATTTCACATTGATTATAAAAGTGATATTGGTTTAAAAAGCTCTCATATTGGTTACAAAGAAATGTATCATATATTATTTAGAAATGAGTATTGGTTATAAAAGTCATTTGATAAAGACATCTTTTGTTATTACCAATAGAAAATGTGTATCCACATTGTTTAGAAATGAATGTTGGTTAAAAAGTCTTTTATCTACTATTATTATTAATAATAGAAAATATGTATACCACATGATTAAAATGTGGTGTTGGTTTTAAAATCTTTAGATAAAAAACTTAAACTTTAATTACGAATAAAAATATAAAATAAGTATCTCACATTATTTAAAAATGAATTATGATTTTACAAGTTTGGCAAAACACACCTTTGGGCCACTGTACTTTTCAAAAGATTGCAATTAGGCCACTGAGACGTCAAAATTTTCGGGATGACCACTGTACCAGACTTATCTTGCACGTTAGCCCCTTTTTTGGATGGACGTTAAGTCAGGTTAAATGTCTATTTTGCCCTTATCTTCATTATCATCACTCAGATCTGGGTTTACAAAGTCCCACACCTCTCCTCCATCGCCTCCTTCTTACCCGATTCCAAATCAGTCGGCGTCAATTCCTTGGCCATGGTGACATCCAAAACCCCCATTTTCTCCTCCATATTATGCACGGTAAAGCTACTGTAATGCTAAAACAATCCATCGAAAGCTAATTCCAGATCTGAGGTAAGACTTGAAGAAGAAGAATCTGCCTCTCCATACACGACGCCGTCGACAGTTCCTCTTGAGATTTAGATCTGGAACTTCTTCCGTCTGGGTATACTCGAGATTCGTGGAAAAAAATACCAAGAAATCAAACTGCAGATGAATTTCTCCAAAGATTTGGCGGAAATGACAGGCGAGAGGCTTGAACTGCCTGCTTTGATTCATGCTTTACCCACGGTGTCGTCGATTCTGTCTTGATGGATTCTGCGATCTAAATGGCCTTCATCTTCATCATCTTCGAACTTTCTCAAATCTAAATCTCACTTTCGTCCTGGGCTGCATTTTACAGTTGGGCGAATTGCGAAGGATTTTGATAATGTCGAAAAGTTAATTAGCTCCAATCCCATCATCATTTTGTCAAATGTCAATCTCTCTTTCCCTTCCCCTCACTACAGAACAGATTAACGGATCACTGGGTGTGATCTGGGTTTTAAAACTTTGTAAATCCATATCTGAGTTTTAAAACCCAGATATGGGTTACTTTGTCACAATGATGATGATGAAGACAAGGGCAAAATAGACATTTAACCTAACTTAACGTCCAAACTTAACGTCTATCCAAAAAAGGGGTTAACGTGCAAGATAAGTCTGGTACAGTGGCCATCCCGAAAATTTTGACGTCTCAGTGGCCTAATTGCAATGTTTTGAAAAGTACAGTGGGCCAAAGGTGTGTTTTGCCTAAAAGTTTTTAACAAAATGACTTTTAATATTATTATCAAGTTAAATGTTAATTTTAAAATTCTTTGGATAAAAAAAATTATTAGTATTATTAATACAAAATATATATCTCACGTTAGCTATAAACTTATATTAATTTTAAAAGTATTTAGGTAAAAAAATCGTTTAATAGTAGTAACAATAGAAAAAAAATAATAACCATGGAAGAGATTAACAATCTAATTAGTATTGACTTGAGACTTTTCATTTTCTAGCCATTAGCTAAAGGCAAAACCCCTCATTTGGCCACCCAACTTTTCAAAAACTTGCAAGGCGGCCACCGAAAGTTTCAAACTTGCAATGAGGCCACTGAACATTAGTTAGGCTGCAAGCGAGCCCATTTTCTGACGGACGTTAGACTCAATCGTTAAATTAAGGAGCAAAATAGGAAAAACAATATTGAAAAATGAAAATGTAAAATTAACGTCGATTAACTTGAGACAAACCCAGATGAAATTGGGGAAAAACTAAAATCGGGGATTTCATATATGTCTGAAAGACAGAGAGAGTTTGAATCGAAGACGGTGGGGTTGGCGTCATCGATGGAGGAGAAGGCGGAGTCGAGCTCGTTGCTATTGAGGGCCAGAACTACTGCTTTTGGCAACTTGTTTCAGTTATGGCGTGACTCAGTAACAATCGGAGATCGTATGGAAGGTCCGGTGGGCCACCGCCTGGTCGTAGGGATGGGGATGGGGATAGTTTGTGGGGAAGCAATCATAGATCTTATGGTGGATTTGAGAATGATCGGAGAGGTCCGCCATCTAGGGTTTCAGATTTTGATCACAGGGGCGATGAGTTTGATAATTGGGTAATGGCGAAGAAGTCTATGGCGTTTGATTCTAGACGACCTAGGTTTAGTTCAAGTGGATGAGGTGGTGGCGGCTATTGGTGGTGGAGGTTTTTCTAGGTCGATGAAATTGATAATTGGGCTCTTAACAAGAAGACATTGGCTCCAAACCAGATCTAGATCTTTAAGTTTTGGTTACGGTTTAAGGGATTGGCACTTTGAACGATCGTTGGGTTAGGGAGTGGGATTGCCGCGTGAAGGGGAGCAAGAAAGAAGGCGTTTGGTATTGGATCCTCCAGGGGGTGAGAGTGCTCGGTTGAGCTGTGGTGAAGACCAATAAGCCAAATCCGTTTGGGGTAGCGAGACCTAGGGAGGAGATACTGGCTGAGAAGGGTTTGGATTGGAAGAAAGTGGACTTGGACCTTGAGGCTAAGAAAAATACCAGCAGGCCGACTAGCTCACAGTCAAATAGCAGGCCTGGAAGTGCACTGTTACTAAGTCGAACATGATACTTGTCAATAACAAGGGGCAAAATAGATATTTTACATAATTTAACGGCCGTCCAAAAAATGGGCTCGCTTGCAGCCTAACTAATGTTCAGTGGCCCCATTGCAAGTTTTAAACTTTCGGTGGCCGCTTTGCAAGTTTTTGAAAAGTTGGGTGGCCAAATGGAGGGTTTTGCCTTAGCTAAGAATAATAATTAATAATAGTTAATATGATATTGTGATATTAATCATTTACTATTAATCTCTTTTATTGTTAATAATAGTGGAAATCTTATATAGAAAGACTTTTACTACCAACATTATTTCTTAACTAATGTGAGATAATATTATTATATTGGCATTGAGTGAGTACTTTACTCTAATGACTCACTTCTAACACCATACTTTAAGCATTGATATCTCATTCATCAAAAACTCGATTTGGACAAATAAATATATCAATTTGATACTCTCACAAAGTAGAAAATATTTACACAATTACCTTTGCCAACAAACAAATGACACGTAAAAAATTAGTGCCTCAAGTTGCATAATTTCTTTCACTAAAAACACTGATTTTTCAACAAGTATTAGGTGAGTACATTAACGATTTCTAAAATCAACATTAATTTATAACCATTGTAAGATGCATCTCTACTATAATTTCCAAGGCAAAACACACAAATGTGGCCACCCAACTTTGGACCTTATTGCAATTCGGCCACCGAAACTTTGGTTCATCTATTTTGGCCACCCTACTTTCGTTATGATGCAAGCCGCCCCGTTTTTTGGATGGACGTTAGATTTTTCCGTTAAGTTGGATTAAATATTTATTTTACCCTTGTAAATACAATTTTTTGTGATATTAAAATTTAAAGGGGTTTAACTGAAACAAAAAGTTACATATGCTATTTATATAAACTGAAGGGGTCAAAGTATGATTAAACATTAAAAATAAAACAAAAAATCAATTTGATTGTATTCTAGTTCTACACCAGCCGCCGCCGCCCACCCCCTCCCACCCATCTTCATCTTTCTCCTACTCTTTTTTCTTCCCCCGTCCTTCTCAGTCAGATCCAACATCGACATCTCCAACATCTTCCTCAAAATCTGTCTCATTGAAGAAGACAACGGGACTGGGGACGGTGAAGATCGATGCCGGAGACCGAAAGGTTGTGGAGAAGACTATTGGAAATGGTGGGATTCGAAGTACAACGAGTGTAGATGGCGGGGATGGAGATGGCGGGACTAGGAGAGTGTGGGTTTGCGAAGCCTACTGTCCTATTAGGGATGGTGAAGATCGATGCCGGAGACCGAAAGGTTGTGGCGAAGACGATTGGAGATGGTGGGATTCGAAGTGCGGCGAGTGTAGATAGCGGGGATGGAGACGATGGGGTTGTTACTTGAGGAATTTTTTGAGAAAGAGAGCGCTGGGCTAGATCGTCCGCCGTCCTCTAGATCATCCGGGCTAACTTATCAATGGCTATCTCGTGTGTTGAACAAATGTACCTCCCTTTTGCGTCGGGAAGTTTGAAAAGAAAGATGTGTGCACCGGCCACATCATCGACATATACCAATTGGAAATTACTAAGGAGATAATAGTGTGTGTGATGGTCTTCATCGCCTGCACAGATTAAAGAATCAAAGCTAGGCAATGAAAATGACTTCTAATCAAACAGTTGAACAAACCTTCCAATAGCATGACTCTTGCCGGATCTGCAACTGAGAAAGGGAGACGGTGGCTGATAGATGGCCGCGGCAGAAGAATACTCTCCGGCGAGCAGATCTGGGGCTAGATGTGAACTTGAAATAGGGGCGATGAAGATTACGGCTGGGAGATGTTGATGGGCCGGTGAAGGTGAAGCTTCGCCGGAGAAGAAGGAGGAATTCACCGGAAGTTTCTTGAGCAGGAATTCACGGATCAGGGATTTTTAAGTTTTATTTTGTATTACACTTTGACCCCTACTCTTTGTACAAATGGCATATGTGATTATTTTTTTCAGTTAGACACTTAGACACTTAGACCCCTTTGAGTTTAACTTAACGGCGAAATCTAACGGTCATCCAAAAAATGGGCTCGCTTGCAACATAACAAAAGTAGGGTGACCAAAATAGATGAACCAAAGTTTCGGTGGCCGAATTGCAATAAGATCCAAAGTTGGGTGGCCCATTTATGTGTTTTGCCTAATTTCCAATAAAAGTGATTTAACAAACATTGGTTGAAAATTGATGTTAGTGATTTATCAATAATATATATATATATATATATATTTCACATTTGTTAGAAAATTATGTTGGCTTTAAATTCCAACATTTAAATGATAATGCCTAAAATTTTAAAAATTATACTACTACTATTACCAAAAGAAGAAATGTATATCACATTTAAAAATTATAGTAGTATTATTACCAAAGAACCCATGCAGAGCACATGCTCTATAACTAGTAATATTATACAATGAAAAATATATTGTTAGTGGGTTAAGAAAAAAAATATAGGTACTAGTTAAACCCATTTAAGAAGTCGTGCAAGAATTTTGAACAATATGATGCTCTGAAATAATTTATACTAGATTTTCGTGCCCGTGCTTATGGCATTGTGTCAATATATCTGATTTTGTTAATTGAAACGCTAACGTTTAAATAGAAAGTGCGATTTTAAAAAATATTACAGTTAAGGGGTACATTACTTCAAGTGGTAGTCGAGGGGCACTATTCGAACTCAACCCATAGTTGAAGAGAGTTATTTGTAAGAAGTTATATGTAACTGACCTATGAATGTTTGATTTTGCGACGGAATCAACCCCCATGGCCAGATAGTCTCAGTCAATCAATTGAGCTCTATTGTGAGATTATATTAATATAAGGTTGATGTTTTGTAAGGGGTTATTGTTTAGAAGATTAATCTCATGGTGTGACTGTTCATAATATTAATTGTAGGGGGTGACTTTGTAACAGGGTGAGAGAAAATAGATAGTTAAAAGTGGATAATTACTCTCACACATGTGAATGTGAGAGTGAATCTCAACCATTAAATTTTTTAAGATTATTTAATCTCAACCTCTAAATAGCTTTAATCAATTGCATATGTGTGAGAATGAACTCTATTGTAACATGGACTAGATCTTCGTGCCCGTGCCTATGGCACGGTATTTCAATTAAAACGATAGTACTTAAATAGAAAATGTCTAGATCTTCATGTTCGTGCATATATCTGATTTTTTTTTTAAATGTTACAATTGAGGGGTGCTATTCGAACTCGACTCATAGTTGAAAGATATTATTTGTAAAGAGTTATATGTAATTAACTCATGACCGTTAGATCTTGTGACTGAAATCAATCCCTACCGCCAAACAGCCTCAGTCAATCAACTGAGATTAATGTTTTATAAGAGGTGATTGTTCAAAAGATTAATAATCGCAAGGTGTGACTTTATAATGTGGAGAGAAAATATAGGGAAAAGAAAAAGGATTGACTGCTCATAATATTAATTATAAGGGGCAACTTTGTAATAAGGAAAGAACAAATAGGGAGTTAGAAGTGGAGAACTAATCTCACATATGTGAATGTGAGAGTGAATCTCAACCGTTAAATCTTTTAAGATAATCTAATCTCAACCTTTAAATAACTTTAGTCAATTGCACATATGTGAGTATGAGCTCTATTGTATATTAGATTAGTACTCTTGCCCGTGCCAATGACACGACGCCAGTTTGTGAATTTATCAATAAATGAAGCAGATAATGTGGAAATGAATTAATATTTACTTATAATTTGTCTAAGTTAATTATGATAATAGTTAAAAAGAAAAAAAACAAATATTTCAAATTACAAAACTTACGATTTTTTTTTAAAATTTATTTGTATACGAAATTGCGGGTCGAAAAAAAATTAAATTGATTAAGTTAATTACGATAACAATTAAAAAGAAAAAAATTAAAATATAAATATTTAAAACTTAGACATAAATTAAATTGAGATTCGGTTTCAAAAAATAAATTGATTAAGTTAATTACGATAACAGTTAAAAAAAACAAATATTTCAAATTACAAAACTTACGATTTTTTTTTTTTTTTTGCATAAAATAGATTAATTAATTAAAATATCGAAAAGGAAAGGATGTGAGTTTGGTGGAAGAAGGATTAGCAGCCGCTAACCGTGAATAGTGGGGGGAGTTGGAGAGAGAGAGAGAGAGGGGTAGTTGCTTAACCGTCTTTCACACATGTGAATTTGGAGAGCGATAATGACCGTAAGATCTCAGTAAAGGAATCAATCTCAATTCTTAAATAATTTTAGTTAATTACACATATATAACTATAAACTGTATTATATTATAGATCGAAGATGACATTAGTAGAGAATGGAGTAGTGGACTTGTGGGGGAGTGTGAAAGTGACGGGGGAACAAGCAGTTATAATTAGGAAGCACATGATAGTGTAATCCCAAGAAATGGGACATTGAGGTTTGGGTTATAATGGACTTTTTCTTGGACGCTACCTTCAAATATCAAATTCATTCAATTCATCACTCAAACCAAATCAAACTAAACGTAGAATCCAAGGCTTGATTTACAAATTACAATCACCCTTATTTTACCACTTTCCTTTTATGGGTCCCACTCTCATCCCACGTATGTCTATCAAGGGATTAGTAAATTCGAATCCAATCTGAAATTTTATATCGTCGATCTGATAATCTGACGGATCAAATGTATTTCAATTCATATCTGAATATGTTATCAGTTAACATATCCGATTAAATATTCGATTCGATCCGAAATATAAATATATAAATACAAAACAATTAGAATATGAAATAGAAGAAGATCGAAAGACAACATTCATATATAAATGTATATACTATGCATATGTATAATAATAAATATGTTATTTTCGGATCAGATCCTTAACGGATCGAATATGACTAAATTCATATCTGATCCGTTAATAAATAAATTATCAGATTCAGGTTATTGAATCATTATTGTAATACCCCAATCCCACATCGGATAGATGTGAGACTTGTGTTTGATTTATAAGGTAATGCTACTATCAACATCATCCATCCACGGACTTTGGCCTGGGTAGGCCCGATGACCCAAGTGCGTCTCAGCTGTACACGTAATCTGGCCCGACTCTCAGTCGTTACAATTATACAAATCAATATTTGAAATTTCGGATCAGATACAGATTAAAATCCGATCCATTGACATGTATACTCCCACACACTTACTCTATTTTAGGCTTCCCTTTCTCTTTCTTCTTAACCAAGGCATAACTTCATTGCATTTGCTGCATAATAAAGCTAGTGGATATATTATACTTCATCCGTTTTCAAATTATTGCTTATCTTTCTTTTTTCATCCGTTCTTAAATAATTGCCCTTTTTCAAAAATTTTCATTTTAGGAAAACATTTTTATCATTATTTTTTCTACCTATTTTAATTATGACCACATACTTAAAGAGATTAAAAAAACCATACATTTCACAATATTTATAATTCAGTCAATTTAATTTTTCTTAAACGGTGTGCCGAGTTAACCCAAACAATATTTTAAAAACGGAGGGAGTATGTACATATATAGTTATTGGTATATCCTTTGATACTGATTTATTTTTACTACTCCCTCCGTCCCTAAATTATCGTCCTTCTTTTCTTTTTCGTCCGTTATAAAATAATTGTCCAATTTGAAATTTACTTTTTTTTTAAACATCACTTTTACCACTTTACCCTTACTTTTTTACCATATTTTAATTATGAGCTACATACATATAGACTTTAAAGAAAACTACACATTAAACCAATATAAATAATTAAGTTAATTATTTTTTCTTAATCTTTGCGTCGGATCAACTAGGACGATAATTTAGAGACGGAGAGAGTATTTTATTTTTAGCACATGAAGCATGTTACATGAGAAGAAGAACCACACTTTTACAATTACATTGGAGATTAAACCTTTGAGTCGATCAATCTTACCGTAAAATGAAATGGTCACACGTGGACAATAATGATATTTATAACTAATTAATCCTACCATTAAAAAGACATATGCCATAATGGGAATGAAGGTCCCGACTTGTTTCTTAGATCTAGACCCTACTAACTTTGGTCTGAGCCATTGATTTATTTTTGTAAAAGAATGCTTGTTTGCACTGGTTCAAACTTTAAAGGCAAAGTGCAAAAGATAATTAAATTAAGTAAAAACTTATGTTGGATGGTTTTACGGATCCTAAATTCGTAAGGCAGAGTCTCAAAAATAATACTCCCTCCGTCCCTAAATTATCCTCCTCCTTTCCTTTTTCGTCCGTCCAAAATAATTGTCCACTTTGAAACTTACCTTTTTAGAACATCACTTTTACCACTTTACCCTTACTTTTTCACTCTACTTTAATTATGGGCCACATATACATGGACATTAATGAAAACTACACATTAAACCAATATAAATAATCAAGTCAATTACTTTTTCTTAAACTGTGCGCCGGATCAAGCATGACAATTATTTAGGGACGGAGGGAGTAAAAAGAAAGTTGATAGAGCGGGTAACTCATCAACAAAGACAACGGGCTACCCAATAAAAAAAGCAGGTCAAAATGTGAGAAAAAATGAGCTAAAATAGGATTGAAACCCGCGGATCGACCCAGATCCACCTACAAAACTCGTAGATCGCACAAGGTAGGTGAGCCACGTGTCAGCTCGCTAAGGCTGACAATGCATTAATGAAATGTTTCTCATTTGCTCTGGTGCCCCTGCATTTTCAACGTTTGTTGTATAAAATTTTCTTCTTCCCAAGTCTTGCAATTTAATCCTATGACAGATCTGTTAGCCGTCCCTTAGTCTTATTTATCTTGGAATGCTTGACGGAGCTTAACAAAGTTTAATAAAATGCTCAGTGACTCATTTTAAATACAAAAGTGATATATTTAAAGGCAAAAGTGACACATTTTAATGTCAAAAGTGACTTTTTTTATGTGGAAAAAAAGAACATAATTTTCATTAAAATGCAAAGTAACACTTTAATTTAAGGCAAAGAGTGACACTTTTAGGGTCAAAAGTGACACTTCTAATGCTAAAAAGTAACACTTTAATGCAAAAAAAGTGACACTTCAAAATGTTAAAAAGTAACATTTTAAAACTAACAGTGACGATTTTTATTTATAAGACAAATTGACACTTTTAGGGCTAAAAGTGACATATTTAATATACTAAAACGTGACACTTTTAATGCTATAAAATGACACTTTTACCGTTTTACGTCAAAAAGTGACAGTTTTTATTTATCATCAAAGTGACACATTTGAGAATAAAAATTAATATATTTAAGGCCAAAAAGTAATACTTTTTAAAGAAGAAAAAATGTGATAATTTTCATTAAAAACTTCAGTGACACTTCTTCATTTATACACGTGAGGGGTGACGTTGTAATTTTCAAAAATTGAGAAGTTGCATTGAGATTACTAAATCTTAGCTCATTTAACATGAATAGATCCGTCTTACGAATTAAGATCCATAAGATCGTTCTAGATGAGACCTACTCTTATTTTTCGAGCAGGGTAATACCACAAAAACGGTAAAGCTCGTCAAATGTCATCCTTTGGCTTGTAATTTTAATGAAATTTGGTCCTTCCATCCATCCATATTATCCGTTAAATAGCTGTGTGACTAGCTAATGTTCAAAAAATAATGAAGTAGCATATTTTCTCCAATGAAACTTAAACAACAAACCCACCAAAAACCTTCAAATCAGTGTGCACGTTAGAAAGTAAATTCTGATTTGATAGGCATAAGCAAATGAAACATCAAACATAGATGCATGAGGAAGTCGTACTATATATAATATACTTACATCAAATCAAACTTTTAACTTCAACTTTAGTAAATTTACTTTTTCAACACAATAATAATAGGAGAAATTTCGACATCAACGGCTCTACTAGTACAAAGGGTAACATAAAATGTCAACTTAGGTGGGCATACTATGAGTATTATAGCCGTTACATACCAAAATCAAGATGTTTGTCGAAATTTAGTCAAACAAGTTGTGGGATGGCACAACTCATATAAACTAACTACTCCCTCGGTCCTGAATTATTGTTTTCATTCTTTTTTCATTCGTCTCAAAAATAATTATTCAATTTAAAACTTATCTTTTTAGAACATTATTTTTAATATTTTATACTTTTTTTTTCACCCTACTTTAATTATAGAACATATACACATGGGCTTTAAAGAAAACTACACATTAAACCAAAATAAATAATTAAGTCAATTATTTTTTCTTAAACTGTGCACCGGATCAATCAGAACGATTATTCAAGAACGGAGGGATTACTTTTTTTTTTAAATTTTATTTTAAAAACATGTATCTCCACTGTTTTTACTAAAAGTAAAGTAGTTAGGCAATTTTAGTGGTACATACACATTAAAGATTTAATATCTATAAACAACATTAAAAGTTCACACTAAAACATAATTAGTGTCAACAATAAAATTAGTAAATGTATACAAAAATCGTCACATGTCTATGAACATGATTTTTTTTTACATAATAGTGAGTTGCATGAGAAAACACTAGTTTATTTGAGAACGGCTCACTATTCAATATAAAGATTGGTTTCAAGTTGGGGGATGAAAGTTATTTCGTGATATATGTAATCTATGCTTTAGGTGCGTGTAATGTAGTTGTTTCATGATATATCATCGAATTTTTTTGGATTCTAAACCAAGTCTAATAACATAAATGATTTATTTATATATTAGTTTTTAACAAAGTCCAAATTCGATTAGATAAAAAATTTATTTAGGTATTATAAATATGTGTGTTATTGAGATTTTCTAATAAGAGTGAGATAATAATTTTCTGCCTTAAAAATAATAGTGTGCTCCATAATAGTTTATTCTACATTTGGTATCAGAGCTGCCGGTATTGTTAAAAATTTCTCTCTTTGCAAGCAGGTGCAGGAAACAAAAGGATTACGCAAAAATTGGGGATGACATATTTTACCTCCATTGACAGTATTGCATCTGACAACGGAAGCCACCGGCTCATTACAGATTGAAGCACAACTTTTGGGTCCTTATTATTCTGAAGCTCATGAGGAGGTATAGCCAAATTAAACGACTTAACCACTTTCTCAAGTACCCCTCTCCCAGCAAACTGCATACAGACAAGCTTTTGTAGCAATACGAGTTAGTTTCGTGGTCAAGATGGTTTGTAGCAAGGTATATATGAGTCTTAAGTTTGATGGAAAAATTAATTTTCCTGACTGGAGGCGTCGGATGTACAATTTTTTGGTTGTCTGTGATTTAGAAAAATACGTTGATGAAAAACTTGCCGAGAATACGACTAAAGGGGAGAAAATCAAGTCTGCTGAAGCATTTGATTATATTTTTAATGGAGTTGAAGATGATGTTCGGAAGAAGATTATTGGTTCTAAATCAGAACATAATGCGTTCGATGTTTTGACAAAGACGTACGGAGGTGATGATACAGTTAAGAGAAATTATTTACAAGTTTTGACAAAGAAATTTAAAAATATAAATATGGAGAAATCAGAGAAAGTTTCAGAGTATATCTTTTTTGTGAGTGATCTGTCTTCAGATATGAAGGCAAACGGAGATGATGTTTTGGATGAAAGAATTTATTCGAAAATTATTCGTTCGATGACGAAAGCTTTTTTGTGAGTGATCTGTCTTCAGATATGATAACTAAAGACTTGAAGACGTTAACGGTGGCAGAATTAGAATCTGTCCTTGTTAGTCATGAGTTACTATTTTGTGAAAGATCAGAGAAAGCAGAAGAAGCTGCTTTGCAAAGTCAAGTGAATTTGAAAAACGTGAAGGATGGATCAAAGGATAATAATGGATCAACTTAATGAAACCAAAACCATGGTTATAGAGGTCATGAGTACAACAACAGAGGTCATGGTTACAACAATAAAGATGGTCGAGGTAACAATAATGGAGGTGGTCGTGGCTACAACAACAGTGGTGGTCGTGGTTATAATAATGGCGGTGGACGAAGTTACAACAATAATGGTAATCGTGGTTACAATAATGGTGGTGGCCGTGGTTACAACAATCGAGGTAGAGACAACTACTATTCTGGTGGCTAGAGCTGTCAAGGTGGGTTGGCGGGGCGCGCCAACCCGCAACCCGCTATAACCCGCCATTTGGCGGGACGGGTGGGCCAACCCATCAAATGTGGCGGGCCGGGAAATTACCAACCCAACCCAACCCATCATGGGTTGTGGGTTAGGCGGACCAACCCACCAACTTTTTCCTAATTAATCTAAATAATAAAAATAATCATAAATAATACAAAAAAATGTCACAATTCATTAAAAAAATTATATTTTCTACTACTATATTTTTAATAGTGGTTTCTAACAATTTTCTCTAATATTAATAATATAAAATGAGAAAAAATAATAAGTAAGAAACTATTTTATCATTACTCTTTTTGTATGTTCTTATAATCATATTTCTATAAATATTGCGGTTAATATACCTTATTCTGATATTTTTAGTTGCTATAAGTGTCACTTTTTGAACGAATTCAAAATTATTTACTAATATTTCAGATATAAAAAATAATCTTACATTTTGAGCGAAAATGATTTAAACTAATTATTTCAAACTTATGAATTGGTTATTTGAATCTAGTATATGGCGGGTCAACCCGCCCCAACCCACCTCAACCCGCAACCCGTCGCGGCTCAATCCGTTTGACCCACCTCCTAATGGGTTCATATTTTTCCAACCCAACCTACCTTTTTAAGTGGCGGGGCGGGCCAACCCAACGGGCCTAACCCATTTTGACAGCTCTACTGGTGGCGGACAATGAGGAAATAATTATTGGCATGACAGATCAGGTGGAGGTAATCATTACGAATGTAACAATGCTAATTGTTGTTATAATTGTGGAAAATCAGGTCATAAAATCGTTGATTGCAGATATAGAAGGGAAAATAATGAAAATTATCATGTCAATAATTATGTTAAAAATAATGTTGAAAATTCGAAAACTTTGTTGTTAGTTAGTAGTAGTGAGAACTCAAGTGATAAAATTACATGGTATTTGGATTCGGGGTGTAGCAATCATATGTGTAGGAGTAAATAATTATTTTCAGATTTGGATGAGGTCTGTTAGATCTGAGGTAAAATTTGATAATAATGCGAAAGTACCGGTGATGAGAAAATGAATGATCTCAATTTAATTGAAAAATGGTTCTAAAATTTTTATCTCCGACGTTTACTATGTTTCAAATCTTCAAAAAAATTATTTAGTATGATGGAACTTTCAGAAAAGGGCTATGATATGAGAATTTTTAATGGAGTTTGTAGTATTGGTGATGAGCAGTGAGGACTAATAACAAAGGTAAAAATGTCTGCTAATCGCTTATTCCTTTTGACGTTTGATTGTGGAAATTTATCATGTTTTAGTTCTGTGATTCGTGATGATAATTGGTTGTTGCACATGCGTTTTGTGCACGTTAATTTTGGAAGTCTTAATTATCTTACTTGTAAACAAATGGTTAATGGATTACCTGTGATTTATGTTCCTAATGGAGTTTGTGAAACATGTGCTTTCGGCAAGAAACATAGAGATGCTTTTTCTATAGGCAAATCTTGGAGGACAAAGAGAATGTTGGAGTTGATTCATTCAGATTTATGTTCAGATGAAATTGCTTCTAATGGAGGTTGTAGGTATTTTGTCACATTTATTGATAATTTTAGTATAAAAACATGGGTGTATTTTTTTGAAAGAAAAATCAGATGCTTGTGATATGTTTAAGAAGGTTAAGTATTTTGTGAAGAAACAAAGTGTGAATAAAATTAAAGTTTTGAGAATCGATAGGGGCACCGAATATCTTATTTGTGACGATTTTCTTGATAAGTATGACATTGAACATCAGTTGACTGCTAGATATACTCCATAACAAAATGGTGTAATAGAAAGAAAAAATAGAACAACTATGAATATGGTTAGGTACATGTTGAGTTTCAATAAATTGCCAAAGAGTTTTTGGGTCGAAGCAGTTGCGTGTGCAATTTATGTTTTGAATAGGTGCTCAACAAAAAGTGTGCTTGATAGAACTTCAGAAGAGGTCTGGAGTGGTCGAAGACTTTTTATTGGACATATTAGAGTGTTTTGTTGTATTGCTTATTCTTATGTGCCTGATCATTTGAGAAAGAAACTTGATGACAAAAGTGAAAAATGTATTTTTATTGGGTATAGTGATGTGTTAAAAGCTTATAAATTGTTCAACCCAGTGACAAACAAGGTTATTGTTAGTAGATATGTGACTTTCGATGAGGTTGTTGTTTGGGATTAATCTTTTAAAGAAAAGGAAAATTCAAATTTTGATTCTCCAAATGTTTTTGTTCAAGATGAAGATGTTAATGTTTAAGGTGATGTTCCTACTCCTACAGTTGCACAGGAAGAAAGTTCTGGGCGTCCGCAGAGACATCGTAACTTACCAGTTAGGTTGCAAGATTATGTTGTGGGTAATGATAATGAGATATCTGATGAAGATATGATGAATTTTGCTTTATTTGCAGAGCAGATTGTGATCCTGTTAATTTTGATGAGACATCTTGTGAAAATCATTGTATTCAAGCAATGGATTATGAGATTCATGTGATTGAGAAGAATAATACATGAGAGCTTACTACTTTGCCAAGTAGTAAGAAGGCGATTAGTGTAAAGTGAGTTTATAAGACTAAGTACAAACCAAGTGGTGAAGTTGATCGTTACAAGACAAGGTTAGTTGCAAAAGGTTACAAGCAAAAGTCATGTATTGATTATTTTGAAGTATTTGCACCGGTTGCTAGATTTGATACTGCCCGTATGATTATTTCTCTAACTGCACCAAATAGTTGAAAAATTTATCAAATGGATGTTAAATCGGCTTTCTTGAATGACGTCATTGAAGAGGAGATATATGTTGAACAACCTACAGGGTATGTTCAAAGAGGCAATGAAGATAAAGTTTACAAGTTGAAAAGGGCTTTGTATGGTTTGAAGCAAGCTCCTAGAGCTTGCTACACTCGCATTGATTCTTATTTTGTGGAGAATGGTTTTCAAAGATGTCCGTATGAGCATACTTTATGTGTTAAATCGTTGCATCGTGATATTCTTATTGTTTGCTTGTACGTTGATGATTTGATTTTCACCGGCAGTAATTCAAGGTTGGTGACACAATTTAGGGAGGCTATGATAAATCAATTTGAAATGACAGATTTGGGGCTTATGTCTTACTTTCTTACAATTGAAGTTGCTCAAGTAGATGGTGGAATTTTTATTTCACAGAAAAAATATGTTAGTGATATTTTGAAGAAGTTTAAGATGGATAAGGCTAAATTCCAATTTTGACTCCACTTGAGGCGAAGTTGAAGTTAGTGAGTGATGGTAATGGTGGTTTCGTTGATCCTACTTATTTTAGAAGATTAGTTGGAAGTTTAAGATATTTAACTTCAATAAGGCTATATATTGTTTATGGTGTTGGATTAATTAGCAGGTTTATGGAATCTCCACGTCAATCTCATTTGCAAGCTGCAAAGTGAATTTTGCGTTATATCCAAGGTACGTGCAGTGATGACATTTTTTGTTCGAGTTCTAGTGATGGGAAGCTAGTTGGTTATACAGATAGCAATTGCGCTGGTGATAACGAGAATATGAAAAGTACTTCGGGTTATGCATTTTATCTTGGTTCAGGCATGTTTTCGTGGTCTTCAAAAAAACAATAGGTTGTCGCTCTCTCTACAGCTGAAGTAGAATACATGGCAGCAACGGGTAGTGATATTCGAGCAGTGTGGTTGCGTAGATTGCTCAATGTTCTACAATTTAAGCAAGATGGTCCAACGAACATTTTATGTGATAACAAGTCGGCGATTGCATTATCGAAGAATCTCGTTTTTCATGGTCGAAGCAAGCATATTGACATCAAGTTTCACTTCATTCGTGATTTGGTTCGAGATAAAGATATCGTAGTTGAGTATTGTCCGACTAAAGATCAAGTTGCAGATATTTTTACGAAACCATTGAAAGCCGTGCTATTTTGAAAGTTGAAGACTATATTGGGCATGATCAAGTTTGAAGACTGGGTTTAAGGGAGACAATATTGGATCCTAAACCAAGTCCAATAAATGATTTATTTATATATTAATTTTTAACCTAACCCAAATTCAATTAAATAAATGATTTATTTCGATACTATAAATATATGTTATTAAGATTTTCTAATAAGAATACGATAATAATTTTTTGCCTTAAAAATAAAAATGTGCTCCATAATAATTTATTCTACAATCTTTTTTTTTTTTTTTTAATTCTATAATTTATTCTACAATCTTTTCTCTTGCATAGCTCCTAAAATGGTCAGCTCAAGGTAAGTGTTGAATCACAAGTCACAACCCTTTTCTCCCCAAGAATCCACTCCTACAGATAGCAGACATGCTAGAAAATATTTAAATAGGCCATGGCCCCTGTATATTGTCAAACGCCTTAAAACAGTGCCGAAGGTGACAATGACCTAAAAGTAAAAGGTTTCTTAAAATAGTATAAAAAAAGTTAAGACCATTAAGCCTATCTAGTAAATATTCATTTTAAACGTTAAAAGCGTAGATTCATGCCTTCCACTTAAAAAGTTTATATTTGAAAAATCTAATTATTAAGGAGGTATATTAATATCATTAAAACTAATTATATTATAAAAATATTTAAGAACAAATAATGTGTAGTAAAAAATAAAGATGAAATTTTATATAAATTATAAACATAATTTTTAAAACCAGTATGATAGAGTGTTTATCTAGAAAGGAATGAGTAAATATCAATTACATGACTTCATTAGAAAACAAGTACTTTCTCTGGATTATTTTTCCAAAAATAAACACTTTTTTTTTTGGGGGAAGAGAAGGAGTAATAATATGATTTGGTTATTATGAAGGGCAAATTTGTAAGTTAAAGAGTTTAGTGGGGGCTACGTAAAATATGCTTTGCTCGTTATCGTTATATCCATTACCAAGCTGATAGAGATACCTTACTCTCAGTCTCAGTCTCTCAGATCAGCATTCAGCAACCGTGATGTCGCTTTAAAGCTTTTATCCCGAGACAATGATACTATCACTTGCCTGTCATATCTTACACCAATCACCTTTATTTACTGCACTAATCCATTCTTACTCTACTGCTTCCTTAACCAATTTCTTAACACAAACATTATCACTAATACTATCATTACAATTTTACCTTTACCCCTTGACGATTTACTTATGTTTCTTTTTGACGAACTCAAAGTTATAATTATAGTGATAAGTAACACTAGTTGTAAGGCTAGTATTATTGGTTCTTTATTTCTTTTAATCTCTTGATTAATTTTAATTCTAGGTACTTTAAGGGACACCACAAATGAATTGCTACACAGAGAGATCTAGTGGTGGTTTAGCTAGTGAACAAATCCATTGCATTTGCTTAAACAATTTCTAATTGCACCATTTTGAATCATTAACTGATTAAAGAAAAGCAAAGATAATTGATAAATCAATTTCAGTATTTCTTACATGTAATAATCATAATTAGATTGGTTTTACTTGTTAACGAAACCGTTGGAATTCTTAAACAATTACATTTCACAAGAATTTGTTATCTTCTTTTCTGTATAAATATATATTTCCTTCGTTTCGGACAAAGAGTCCACTATTTCATTTTGAAATGTTTCATTTAAATAGTGCATTTTCAAAAATTAAGGCACAAAAGTGTCATTTTATTACTAATGAACTACTAAAAGTTTCAAATTCTTAAAAAAATTGGCTTTTAAATGGGGACTTTAACCCTGAACGGATGGAGTAATTAGCTATCTTCAAATCTCTGATCCCCCTTGGCCATATTTCGAAATGGTACTAATAATATTAAGGATTAACATATTATTTGCTCCCTAAACTATCCATGAAATATACGTTTGGTCTCACTACTTTTTTCGGTATGCGTTCGTTTCTTGAACTCGGTTTTTGTTGTGAAATTCCCCCCCTCACGGGGTTACCGTCAGTTTTTCTGTCAAAATTTATTTGAAATCTCAAATTTTCCCTTACGTCTTAGGGCATCTTATGAACCTAGATCTCTCTCTCTCTCTCTTTCTCTCTCTCATCTCTCACAGTCAATCTCCCCAAATCCGCCATAGCCCTAGGTCACTTGAAAGAGTTCTGGATCAGGGGTGGGAATGAAGGGCAGAGTGGTTGATCGGACAGTGGAAGGAGTCAATTATCGCCTTTCCAGTAAAGACATGTCCAGACATTGGCAAAGTAATCCACCCAGAGAAGGACTAAGGGCCAGTCACAAAAGAAATTTTTTTTCTTCATTTCTGGCTTCAATTCGTGTGCTCCACCTTCTTGATTGTCGGGAAGTTCAGATTCTGCTCCTCAAGAAGAGAAGAAAGAGAAAAACCTATTTCGTGGAGGGAGGAAGAAGGAAGTCAAAAGGATCGCTTTCCTCCCCTCGCCAACTTCAAGCCCAGCTCACATCTCATCCGTCTCCGGCACTTCTCCACCATAGCCACCAGCCTTCTTCGATTTCTTTCTCCTCCGATAATTCTTCTTCTTCATCATCGACCCCAAATCCACCATAGCCCCCAGCGACTTCCCTCTTGTCCCAGCCAAAAAACCCTCGTCAGGGGTGACAATTTGTACTATCGTGTCGTGTTCGTGCCTCACTATCGTGTTTTCATGTTATATATCTAATTTGATCATAAATATAACAATAACTATTATTTTGAATATATTAACAATTTCGTACCTTTTGTGTCATGTTTCATGTCATGTCGTGTCATGCTGGTCTTATCGTGTCATTTGTCTCTGTAATCGTGTTTTATAATCGTGTCGTGCTGGTTCATGCTATCGTGTCGTGTCAGTCATTGCCACCTCGCGTCTACCATCGATCTTTCAAATTTGTCCGTCTTTCTTCCAACTCTTCGCCATGAATGGTCCAGCATCGATGCGCTCAGCTTAGACAAGTTCTACTTGCTCATTCAATGTTTCGTTAAATCAGTTTTTTTAACTACTTCGTAAGAATGATTGAGATTTGAATTTGACTGATACTTTGATGGGTATTTTCGAAAATACGACCTTTTTGTCTAATGATATGAAAGTTTTGGTTAATGGGGTAAGTTATAATATTGATGTTGTGTTTCTTGAGGAATTGAATGGGCTTTTTGTTTGGTTTGTACAAGCAGTTCTTGAAGTTGGAGAAGAAATTGAAAATTTCGGGGTTGTGATTGAGATTTTTATGGTTAAACCTGTAGATGATGATGAGGTGCGTGAGTTTTCAATCATTAACATTACTATTTACTAAGGGTAAATTTGGAATTTCAAATAAATTTTGACGAAAAAATTGACGGTAATGTCGTGAGGAGGAATCTGACAGCAAAAACCGAGTTCAAGGACTAAACGCATACTGAAAAAAATAGTGAGACTAAACGCATATTTCGTGGATAGTTGAGGGACCAAATAATATGTTAATCATAATATGAAATACTCCCTCCGTCCTTAAATTATCGTCCTAATTGATCCGGCACACGGATTAAGAAAAAAACAATTGACTTGATTATTTATATTGATTTAATGTGTAGTTTTCTTTAAAACTCATGTGTATATGACTCATAATTAAAGTATGATGAAAAAGTAAGGGTAAAGTGGTAAAAGTTATATTCTAAAAAAATAAGTTTCAAACTAGATAATTATTTTGAGATAAACGAAAAAAAAAAGAGGGTGATAGTTTAGGGATTACTATATGATGTCGAACATTAACTAGAAACTTGATTTATTGAAGTTCCACTCATTTCATCTTCCACGGTTACGTGGTAATACTAAATACTCCTTCCGTTCCTAAATTATCGTCCTCCTTTCCTTTTTCGTCCGTCTCAAAATAATTGTCCACTTTGAAATTTACCTTTTTAGAACATCACTTTTACCACTTTACCCTTACTTTTTCACTCTACTTTAATTATGAGCCACATATACATGGACATTAAAGGAAAATACACATTAGACCAATATAAATAATCAAGTCAATTATTTTTTCTTAAACTGTGTACCGGATCAACCCAGACGATTATTTAGGGACGGAGGGAGTAGTTTAAATTAAGCAGTATTTGTAAAGTATTTTCACTTTACAAAGTGTAGTGTTACTCCCCTATAAATGAGTGTTCACTTTGAAAAAGATATATGGTACTTATTATGTCCTAATTTTAAACTTCTAATTTTGTATGCGGACTTTAATGTACATTGGCTATTAAAATAGACAAAAGTTAACTTTCTTGATAAATAATTGACAACAATTTAGGAAATATAGTTTTAGAAGTATTTTATGTAAGAAGGATCATCTTGACTCGATTCATTAAGTGTTGGTAGGTAGAGTTGTGAAGCAGTAAAGCTTCGTCTTATAATTTAAAATCTGTAAGACGGTCTCACACGAGAACTATTCTAAATGATTTTAATGAAAAACAAAACATGAACATTCACGGACAAAGAAAATAGTAGTTTCAAATATTATTGGAACTTTTACTTTTATTTCCTTTTTAAAGATGTTTCACATTTATTTTAGTTATAGTAAAAAACAAAATAATTTTTTCAATTGCCGAAGAAAAATCAATTTCAAGTTTATTAGTATTGACGTTTATTCAACATATTAAGTGAGACATCGTACTTCTTATCTAAATTTTAGGTTTTGATTAAAACTGAACCCGATAGATAATGGCAGAAATGGCCAACCCCTCTTCATCTCCTAATTTTTGAATGAAATAAAATTGCACCCACAAAAATTGAAAAAGAAAAGAAAAAAAAAGAGTCAAGAATGTGAGGTCATTATATATATTTTTTAACTAGGTTGAATCTTGGGGTAGTAGTTTCGGTCCCTCATTGCAACTACCAGAAAAATCACGAGATGTGCCCGAATGATACAGAGTTTGAGAACATGTCAACTAATAACACATACAAGGTCCAACCTCAGAAGAAAACAAATTGCTTCAATCAAGTATCGAACCCACACTGCATACCTCCAGAATCTTATGTCCTCCTCCTTTTACCACTCGGCTATGCCCCGAGGGATAATATGAGGTCATTATGGGTAGGTTAACAGCGGGTGATGTAAACACTAAACACCGCTTGGTTATAAACTCTAAACAATGTACACGAAAAGTGTTTAATCAGATGACACGTCAGCCTTAGTTGATATCCTACATTACGCTTATATAAAATGCAAAAACAGTACAAAACTTTCATTAAATTACATTTAAGTCTATCTTTTCCCTTTAAATAAATTTCGAAACTCACCAAACAAAATCCAAACCGGAGAGTAAAATAAAGTAATTTCAAATCGCCACAATCTCTCCATCTCTCTCTCTCCCTCCGTCGATATCGCAACGGTTCGCCGTCGAATTACGACGGTGCGGCTTCTCCCTCCACCGACGTTTTCTCCGCAGCTTCTCAGTTTCAGCTTTCCAAACCACAGTATTCTCGCCTGTTATTACTGATTTCTGTTTACACTTTTATTTCCCATTTCTACAGTTTCACAAATATCAATACAAAGGTAATCCTCCGTAATTTCGTCATTTCCTTCTCTATTTGACGTTAGACCTTTCATTTTCGGACTATTTGAACGGCTCTTGCATTTTGATACCGTGTTGGATTTCTGTTTGTTTTGATTATTCTAGTTTCTAGGTTTGTGTTTTTTTGGGTTGTGTATTTGAAATTGATAATGTTGGAGTTTTGGTTAATTTCAATGGCATTCGTGACGCGTAAGATGCAATTTTAAAAAAATTAGGACCTCCTACGTTCGATCGAATATTTGATATTATTTTCCCTAATTTTTTGGCAATCACGAGAGAAGTTTCATAGATAGAATTGTTTAACTTTGTTTGGTTTGTTATTTGTTGAGTTTTCGTAGACTGGTAGCGGTCACTGGTCAGGTTGCCAGCTGATTAACCTGGATAAGGTTATCCCTCCGTTGTTCAACTTCGTTTTCAGAGATTAAACATGCATGGGGGGGGAAGACTAGGAAAACTATGGTTTACAACACATGTTTGTTAAGTGGTTGTTTGATTGCATAAGAACTTAATAGAGAAATGAGCTTGTGCTATTCAGTGAAAATATCTCTTAAATTTAAGGCTTTCTGACTATATGAGGAAGCATTAGAGCGGCGTGGGGGATTCAAAATTCTTCTCAATTTCATTCTAAAACAAAAAGGATAAAAAAAGGATGTCTCGGTGTACAAGGATCCTGTCTTATGGGGACTGGAAAGGATTGAGAACTGTGTAATGTACACAGTCTCACCCAGTAAGCTTTAAGTTATGAAAATGTAGGATATCAAAGGAAAAACTATATAAAATTCTTCATGCTTGGTGAAAAAGGATAAAAATGGATGTCTAGGTGTTCAAGTATCCTATCTTGAGGAATTGGTTAGGCTTGGAAACAGTGTAATGTACTCTCTGCCTCTCTGTCATGAAATGAAGTAGGATATGAAAGGGAAAATGTATGACGTTCTCGATATTTGGTCAAGGATTTTAAAGCCTGTGGAATTTCTTGACAGTTTGATTACAGTTGTTTACACTGTTCAAGCATTTGAGATAACAATTCTCTTCTTTTGTTTGTGCTAGGTTTATAAGATGATTGGATCATTCCTTACCAGAGGACTTGTGTATGTGGACCTACACTCTGTTTGATTATCATTTAGCTTCAATCTCTACATGTGGTTGAAATCAAATCTTTACTTCTCTGTCATGTAGGATGGTCTTTGGTTATGCTTATCCGGCCTATGAATGCTTTAAAATTGTGGAGAAGAATAAGCCTGATATTGAGCAACTTCGCTTTTGGTGCCAGTACTGGTATTGCACATTATTTTGTGTAAAATAAGAATCAAATTATAAACTCTGTACTTAAGAAGAAAATGTATATGATATTTCAGGATCTTAGTTGCTGTATTGACAGTTTGCGAGAGGATTGGCGACACATTTGTTTCATGGTATGGTTGCAAATTAGATAATACAAATAATGCTTTCACCATAAATTCATACTAGTTATTCATTTTGTCTTCCTTTGTGAAGGGTCCCAATGTACAGTGAAGCAAAGTTGGCATTTTACATATACTTGTGGTTCCCTAAAACCAAGGTATGATTCCACTTGATCAGCTATTGAAATGGGTAGGCTAGGCCTTTCGAATCTCTTTTAACCTGTTTCCCCCATCTTGGACCTTAATAGTTCAAAGAACTACAATACGGTTATGATTTCTTTTGGTTGGGGGTTCAAGTCAGTAGCCTTATGGTTGAACATGCGAATTCCCAATTCTTTTAATGTTATTTACCCAATTTCCTCACTTCAATTATTATAGGGAACGACGTACGTTTATGATTCCTTCTTTAGACCATACATTGCAAAGCATGAGACTGACATTGACCGTAACTTGTTGGAGCTGAGGACAAGGGCTGGGGATATTGCAGTTTTGTACTGGCAAAGAGCTGCGAGCTATGGTCAGACAAGAATTCTTGACATCCTTCAATATATTGCTTCACAATCAACACCTAAACCTCGTCCCACCCAGGTATAGACTGTATGGTATTATTTTCTTCCTATTCTTTTTACATAAACACAAACTAAATGAGGTATCTTAGTGGGCCAATATTTAAGACTGGACTGCAACCAAATTTGTGAATGTGGAATGAAATGATTATCTTAATGTCCACATGTATTATTTTTCACATGTGATGCTTACTTTAGACTTAGTTGTCTCATTTATGCATTTATACTACACATTTACTGACATGCTCATTTCTTGGGTGGACACTGAAACTTAGTTGTGCCCTATGGAAGAGAGTGCAGTTTAGGAATACATCACTGCACTTCACTTGATAATGTTCTGTGACGTTGAGTTAGTAAGATTAGAGATACTAAACTCCTTTGCTCTTGCTCAGAGTTTATAATAAAGAAAACTAAGAAGTGTTGAATCCTACTCCATTTCTATGCTCTACACTAGACAGGAACCAATTTTATTATCTTCCTTTTCCCAAATACATGCAAGCTCATGGAATTGGGTGATTATTTGCGAATTTAGAGTACATTGACAGGAACTTTGAATGATGTTGAAACTGTTGTTTATTGACGTATGCAGTTAACAAAGATGGGTACACAACATGATATTTGCATTTCTTATGCTTGCATACATTTACATACTTGTATATATCAACAATTTTATAAAGCTAAGCTGTAGTTGGTGTTGACAACAATCACAAGTTCTTGTGGTTGCTGCCAGCTACTAGTCCCTGTAAAGGTTAAACTCTCCCAGAAAGTAACTTCTTGAAAGAGCTTGAACTTTATTTTTCTATTATGCTCTACTATATACATGTGATAAAATTCTAGTTCCTGTAGTGTATGAATCTTAAGATGAATTGTTGAAAATGTAAATTTAAAAGTGATTTAACATGTATGGGATCTTATTTGAATTTTCAATTTTGGTGGATACTAGGAAACCTCTGCTGTGATGAAAATGTTTTATTATGAACTTCTTTTTCTTCAAATTTGATCGATTCTACATTTTGGGATGCAAACATATGCTTCTTTTGTGCTTTATATACATATTTTGTGATTGATGGGGAACATTAATTAAAGGACATATTTGTGCTGCCTCTGTTTTTGTTAGTCAATGCCATCAAATGGAATATATATAACACAAGCTTGTAGTATTTGTGCACGATCCTATTTTTCATATATACCAAGTATTTCACATTGCTATGATATTTGCTCTCTCTCTCTCTCTATATATATATATATATATATATATATGTACACACACACACACATGGTTTATTTTCATTAATAAATCAATTGCCAATTACTTGTATGAAAATTTGGAAATATTTCATTTGTGATATTGATATTATGTTACTGTAGTATATTTTAAGTTTTATGATTAGGATTAACACCAACTAACTGACTGGAAATAACAGCCGCAACAAGGTGCACAAGGTCCAAGAGTTCGCCAGCCTGCTGCAGCACCAAATCGCAAACCAGCTGCTTCTACTCAAGCTGAGACTGAAGAAGCCACTCCTGCTTCTAGTACATCTGCAGGTTCTCATCAAAAAGTTGTTACTGAAGAGGAAGTTCAGCTAAAAGTGCCTACCCCAGCTTCTTCTGCTACTGGTGCAAATGCACTGAAAGTAACTGCAGCACAAACCCTTCTCGAAACTGCTAAATCGTCAAGCTCAAATGACGCAGAAGCAATGCAAATAGAGACAGTGAGCTCTTCTTCAGTGACTGAGAATACAAACCCTCTTCCTCCGCAAGAGACAGTCATGGAAGAAGGGGTTCGAGTTACGCGTGGGAGGTTGAGGAAAACTCGTGCCACAGCCATTCAATAGGAGACAGCTTACATTCCTTCTCCACATAGTAGTCTGCAAAATGTGAGTATTTAGGTAGTAGGTTGACAGATTGGATATTGGATTATTGATGTTTATGTACATTTGGTATTTTTAATTCTATTTGTGCTTTATTTTGTCCGATATTCTTTTTACATACCCCTGACTGACTGAATTGGGCTCTCAATTTGATTTGGCTAATCATTATCAATCGTAATAAAGGTGTGGTTGAGGCCAATGGGTTAAGTAGTTTTATCCCTGCAGCCTGCAGGTAGTTTTATCCTTGGGCTTGGGGAGGAAGTTCTCCTCTAGGTTTTGTAAAAAGCTGCTTACTCTGGCAAACTTGGATTTGTCAGAGCAGAAGTAATACTGAACTATCTTGAATGGCAAGTTCTCCTCTAGGCCTACTTGATCCTAAGAAAATACTTTTGAACTGAATAGATTGCTCATCTTTCAAAAATAGAGTTGCATTCACATTATTGCAATTTTACTTGTTTTTATTTTCTAAAAACAATATTACTAGGTTTACAATTACTTTTACAGCTTCTACAACAAAGCTTTGATGAAGGGTAAATTTGTTTTTTTTTTTTTTTCCAAAACAACTTTACCTTTTCATCAAGACTTAGTTGTAGTAAAAATTGTAGAAATAGTTCTAAAAATTGCTCTAAAATGTGAACTAAGGCCATGTTGTGCTGCCTATTTTAAAATTTGAGAATAGGTCGGCATGAGATTGTGCAGAGATGTTAAATTGGGTTGGTCCTAACCCTATAGGGTTAGCCATATGGGGTTGTGAGCCTATAGGGTCGCGTGTTAAACTGGTCATTTAAACGGGCCACTCAAATCACAACCCTGACCCTAATCCTGTAGGGTACGGTTTAACAGGGTCAGCCCTATTAACACATGATGTCTTATTTAAATTTAAAAAATTGAAATTAAGTAACAAACATATTGACAGACAAGTGACAACGATTAACAATACGAATTAAAAACATGAAATCGAGTTTTCTTTTGAGAAAGTATCTTCTTTAACATCATTATCTTCTTCATCTACAATAATAAAATTGATATGCCCGGCCCAAACTGGGTCACGAGCAAGGCACGAGCTATCGTCACGTGCCGGTCACGAGCACAATGAATATGAGGCCCACAACTCTAGCGAGCAAAGTAATGGAAGCATCAAGCAGCGAGCAGTGTAACTCCCATCTAAACCTGGCCGGGCATAGGCCTTGTCTGTCCGACTGGGGGCCATGCCCGGGAACCACTATCACATCGAACAAGTGATCAGATTCATCCCACCCAAACCTGGTCGAGCATCGGCCTTGCTTGCCTAACCAGGGGCCACCCCTTGGATTTATGCTAAGTTCAGAAACAGTGCACATTGAACAGCCGGGCAGAGCCCTGCCTGCCCGGGTACATATCAAGCAGGAAGCGCCGGAGGCTTGCTCTCTAAGACAAGTCAAAGGTTTCCATATTTGAGCAGGGCACTTACCTTATCTGCTCTTACATCTACGCTGCCAGCCGCCTATCATGCCTAAAATCAAGGGATTATCTTCTTGATTGATTAGGTAACTATGGAAACTGAATCCTAGACAGATTCAACCACATTGGGGGCCTATAAATACCTCTCCATAAGCCATAAACAAGGTACGCACACTTTCTTGAGCCTGGGCACTCTGTCAAATTGCTTTCAGACCTACAAACGATACTTACTCTCACGCCGGAGGGGTTTCGCGAGGCCCTGCCTTGCATTTCCACTAAGGTTTTCTTGTGTTCTTAGCCAGGTTCAAGGAAGCCGATCCAAGGCCAGATATCCTACCCCACACACGGACGGCCCAAGCTGTGTTTTTGCTACATCGGTTTGGTTCCGTTGCCGGGAACGAAGTTCTAACACTTCTTTCAAGTTTTTTCGGTGTAAATCTTCAAAAACCTCTTCATTGCAATGGCGGGAATAGGTAGCAAGCATCATGCCACCGCCAGCAATCACCAGACTCGAAGCCATCAGGCCGGCACCAAGGATCTGCCACCAAAGGCACCCTAAGAGGTGCAAACGAGAAATCAGAAAGTGGCTGCTTGGCACGCGACTCATGGCAATGACGTGCCATACATGGAAGAACAGTTGTCCCAACACGCTAGCCAAAGCCATGCAAGCCAGCGTGACGCTAGGCAGGTCATCAATGAAAAGCGCGATGCACGCGCTGTAGATCTTCGAACGCAGTTGAATCGTCAAAGAGAGAATGGTCAGGACAGCCACGTGAGTCTACTCGGGCAAAACCACGACGACAAGCCGCCGCTCTGCAGATTCAAAGTGAGTACTACAACAAAATGTATGCACTTAACAATGGGTCGGGCCATGCCCCGGCTCGCAGATTTGGTGCCGCCTTCTCAAGAACTCCAAAGACTTTGTTGGCGACGGCCATGCCTCCCAACATTTGCCCGCTCCAAGCAAACGGATCCCCTCCGTCATTCACATACTGTCTGAAAGGGTTGAGGCAGTGAAACAAGCAGATGACCAGGTTGAGAGTAGATACAGCTGTCAGAATCTCTCCCACAGGCACCATCATCGCCCAGAACACTGTGCTCAGGAAGAAAGTCATGGCCACCGTAGGGCTCGTGAGGGCGCAGAAGCAGAGGCACAGCGGCCAAGATATAAAGCGCGTGTTGAGCAGGAAGCTTCTCATGAGCCCACCTTTTGTCCGCGGGTGCGTAGCGACCAATCAGACCCTGCTCGTTCCTCCAGACTCACGATAGACGCGGAGAGACGGCTGTCCGAGAGAATGGAAGCCATGAAAAGGGACATTGCCAAACAAATGGCCAACCTAGCTGTGGCCAAGCCCGGCAATGGGGCCACCAAACCGCCGGAAGGGCAGCCCGTTCACTCCAGAGATCGAGAATGCATCACCCGCGCAAGGAGTTATCTTCCCGCAATTCGAAAAATACTTCGGGAAGACGTGGGCAAGTGATTGGCTTAGATCATTCGAGGCACAGATCCGGATGGTCACTGATGTGGAAGCCCTGAAAATGCGGGCCTTTGAGGGAGCCCTCCAGGGTAAGGCACATGCTTGGTTGGGCAGAGTTCCCCGTGGATCGATTGATAGCTGAGCAACACTTCGGGAAAAGTTCTTGGAAGAATTCGGTACTACAGGTGTTGATACTTATTGTATTTAGATTTATATCTGCTCATACATTACACTAGTTTTATACGTCAGTGGCTAATCGGGCTGCGTATCGATTAGCGTGGCAACTGTGTATAGAACTTTGCCAAGTATAGCTTTTATAGGACTTCAACAGGTTCAGCGGAAGACCTCTTCTAAAGCTTCACATGAAGACCTGCTTCAACATACAAACGACAGACCTTGTTCACACTAGGCCAAATCATGATGTGTCCAGTCAAGCAAATCTTAATGGATCAATTTAAGTTTATTCCTATCAAGTTTGAATTTAAATTGAGACATTCCCTGACATCTCAGACCCGCCGAAAGCAGCTTTCCGAAAAGCAGGAAGACTTTTCACAGCCTGAACAGTGAAAGCAAAGCGCATCACCGTCAAGAACAACTCTCTCGAATCCGACATCCGATTGCCCAACTTTTGAAGATCTCGGTACTCATTCCACCTCGATATCTGTGAAGATGAAATTTCTGATTGACAGCCCCATGCATTTAATGCATTCAACCTAATAGAGCTGTTAAGTCTTCGTCTTCTCCAACGGGTCTCTAGAATGCTCTGCTATAAATGCTACCATTAAAGACTGAAGAAATAACATTGGACACTTGACGAATCGCTCTGAAAATATACAACAACTCTAAGTCTTATTACTCAGTGCATTCAAGAAATCCTTAACAAATCCAGAAGTCCTCGTTAATAACAAGAAGTTGTGCATCAACATTTATTGTTTTACTTCTTGTTGTTTTCATTCAACAGCTATTCTTCTGCACGAATTAAATATCCTGTTTCCACATATATTTAATTCCTTAACCCCCAAACACAAGTCAATATTTTGTACACGATCCATTAGGAATATTCTTTGTAATAGATCTAGTGGAAAACATAATGCACTATTTAAATCCAAGGTTGAGTGCCTTGGTGGTGGACATAGCATTCTTTATAGTGTGAATCATCCCAAAATACTTGTGTTAATTCCTTTTCTGCTTGTCTGCTTATTTAACTGCTTATTACATTATTTATCTTTACCCTTTACAGCAAACTTAAGTAACTTGTTAAGGTCTACCGGTAGTCCTTATCGGTAGACTTGAATCAGCTTCATTGAAAGACTTCCGCTACTTCAATCTTTTCAATAGATTGAAAGTACCTTTCAAAGAACTTACTTAAAAGTTTTTAAGTGTATAATAAGCTATTCAACCCCCCTTCTAGCTTATTATTGTGTCCGTTGGGACCCACAATTGGTATCAGAGCCTTACTCTTTGAAAACAAGTTTTTCCGAGATTAAACTCTTGAGAGATTCGATCCAATGGCACAAACACACTACATGCTGCCTACATCTAATGCGAACCACATCTCAATATTGGACGAAGGCCATTTCGATGTATGGAAGGATAAGGTAATACGTTTTATGAACTCTATTGACAACAGATTATGGAAGTGCGTTACTACATGACAACATGTACCAATGAAGGCCAACCTTCTAGCCTCCATCGCTGGGAATCCTGCAGAAGTTTCCAAAGAAGAATCAGAATGGACAGAGGACTACAGAAAACTGGTAGAGCTTGACAGTAAGGCAATCAATATCATCACCAGCTCTCTAGACACAAGCACATACCAACAAGTGATCCGATGTACAACTGCAAAAGAGATGTGGGAAGCTCTTGTGGAATATTTGGAAGGAGACCAAGACACAAGAGATAACAGAAAATACACATACATCCAGCAGTTTGACTCCTTCAAAAAGGATCCAAAGGAAACCTTGAGACAAGCATACGATCGCTTCAGTGAGGTAATAAATAGCTGCTTTTCTCTTGGTAAAACTTATGACAAAAAGGAAATGAACATGAGGTTTCTAGGCTCTCTAGGTAGCTTATGGCATGTTAAGACCACGGCTATGAAAGAATCCAAAAACTTAAACGAGATGACTCTCCGTAGTCTCTACGCAAGTTTGAAGGTTTATGAGCTCGAAGTAAATCAAGCTCTAGAGCAGGACAAACATTTCAGAACTGTGTCCTTGCCAGCCATGGTCCAAGAAGAAACCACTGTTGAAAACAAACCTTCCACTTCCTCCCGTGAAAACGATTTTCTCTCAGATGAACAATTTGCTATGTTTGTAAAACGTTTTCAAAAATTTGCAAAATATGGAAGGAAGAACACACACCAACAGCCTTTTAGAAAGACTGGTGAAAGCTCATCTAAGGAAGAGCTTATGTGTTACAACTGTAGACAACCTGGTCACTTTGTCTCCAAATGTCCAAAGCCAAAATTTGAAGCATACCGAAAACCCTCTTATAAAAAATTTCAAAAACAAAAAGGTATGTTGGCAGAAGACATAGAAGACAAACATGTTGCTACATGGTTTGAGACTGATTCAGAAGAGGAAGAGGATGATTGTGAGCAAGCTAACATATGCTTAATAGCTCATGACTCAGGTCCTACCTATGACTCTGAAAATGAAGTCGAAATCTCACCTAGTCCCTTGGATAAAAGTGAGATCAATAGTGACAGCTTCAGTAAGGAAAACTTCTCAAGGATAATCAAGATATGCTTGAAGAGTTCAACTCCTTTAGAGTAGCCTATGTAAAAATTGCCAAGAACTGTGATAACCTTACTGCTGAGAAATCTTTGATGGCAGCTGAGATTCAAACTCTCAATAGCTGTCAACAAGAAAGTATCAAGCTCAAAGGAGAAAACAAATTCCTTTGTGACAAAATTGAATGTTTAACTGAGCACATCAAAGGACTTGACCTAGAGAAAATTGCCTTGCAAAAGACAATTGACTCCTGGAACAGCTCCAAGGATGCCTTCGAAGAAATCCTTTCAAGCCAAAAATCTAGTAAAGATAAATCTGGCATAGGATATTCAGATGAGCCCAGTATGACATTCCCATCAGTCACAGAGAAAGGTGAATCCTCCGAGACTGCTAATGATATCTCTTTCTCTAAACAGACGTTCGGAAACAAAGGGAAACAAGGCCTTGGTTATTCAAGTGTTCCTTATGTTTACCCCAAAGCTCAGAAAGGGAAAGCCAAGATGACTGATTCAAATGAGAAACCTGAGAAAGTAACGGTAGAGAAACTAAAGTCTGCCGGCAACAAACAACTCGCTAAGGCAAAGACCGCCGGCGCGAGACCTACCAAATCTCTACCGGTGACTATCAAGTTTGTCTATGAAATGTGCAAGGTTTCTCCTGCACTGCTGAAAGTAAACTTAAAGGTATTCTACCAAATCCTCCTAAAAGGTAATCAACGCAAGCCAAAGCTAAGTCTGGTGGTAACCTACCTAGGAAGATTCAAAAGAAACCAATTAAGTCTACCGTCAACAAGCAAACTGAACCAAGAATGGATGTTAAGAAAAAGATATTCATAACCACTCCTCGCTAAGGACAGCAGCTTCTATGGAAGTTTCATTTATGTCATTCTTGCAATTGCCTAGCCATCGGCCCCTGCACGCCCCGCTAAGGTTCACTCCAAAATCTGAGAGACCTAGTTCTCTCAAGGTTAGGCAGGTATGGGTCCCAAAAGGTTGCTAATCCTTAGGACCCAAAAGAAAATAAAGGGGGCCTTGTTTCTTTAAATCTTTTTCAGGAATGCTTCATGGCTATAGATTCGAAAAACAAAGACATCCGTACCGACAAGGTCGCCAAGACACATGACAGAAACAGAAGTCTACTTACAAATATAGCTGAAGCCAAAGGACCCACTGTTATTTTCGGAGACAATGCAAGAGGAAAAACAATTGGATATGGCTCAATCACTAGAGGAAGTATTTCCATCAACAAAGTCTCTCTAGTGAGTGTCTTAAAGCACAATCTTCTGAGCATATCCCAATTCTGCGACAAAGGATTACTATGCCAATTCAACTCCAACCAAAGTGCCTCATCAAAGATCGTGAATCCCCGCTCTACAATCCGACCGGCAATAGACAAGGAAACGCCTATGTCGTGGACTTAAATCTTCTAGGGAGATTCTCAAGCCTTTGCCTAGTAGCTAACAACGTTCGTGACAACAATTGGCTATGGCACAAGCGCCTCGCCACCTCAACTTCAAACACCTCTCCAAGCTCTCCAAAAATGGGCTTGTCAAAAGTCTACCTACTGTGCCGACCATGACGTAGTTGTAAAACTTGTCAACTAGGAAAACTATCCAAGTCTTCCTTCAAAAGAAAGTCTGTCTTGTCAACAAACGAACGCGTCCTTCAACTTCTGCATATGGATCTCTTTGGACCAATCACTACAGTCAGTATTTCTGGAGACAAGTATACACTTGTAGTAGTTGACGACTACTCCAGGTTCACCTGGATTGAAACAATGACTTCAAAAGATAAGACGTATGATCTAGTCACCGCCCTTTTTAGAAGACGTCAAACTCAAAAGCTTGAAGACATTAGTGACATAAGATCAGACAACGGCACTGAATTCAAGAACAATGGTGTAGAAAGATACTGTGATGACCACGGGATCGGCCACAACTTCTTGAAACTCCTCAACAAAATGGTGTAGCCGAACGGAAGATCGTAACACGATTGAAGCATCAAGAACAATGCCGCGTAGCAAAACTTCCAAGTACTTGGCAAAAGCCGCCAACTCGCATGTTTTACCCAAAAGCAATGATCCCTGGTAAACAAGTTTCATAACAAAACTCCATATGAAATATGGAGAGGAAGAGCCCCAAACATAGGATTTCTTAAAATCTTCGGCTGTAAATGTTTTATTCTTCATAATGGAAAAGAATATAGAGGAAAATTTGATGCAAAATCAGACGAAGGAATTTTTCTGGGGTATTCCAAACATTCAAAAGCATTTCGCATTTTCAGTAAAACTCATTTAAAATTTTTAGAATCTGTGCATGTTTCTTTTGATGAATATTACTTGTTAGAGCCTAGAAAGGCTCCGAATGTTGCTAATGATTCTGATAATGATGAGACAGGTACAAATACAACATCTACTTCCACTCCTCTTCAGAATCCTGCAGCTGCAGACTCTTTCCCCGATCACAACCTGTCTGGCTAACCCTCACCCAGACGGACTTCACTCGCCGATGCCAATTCCAACTCTTACGTTGACCTGAACCCATCTCTTACGTCTTACCCCAAACACCTTCTTGCAGATCACTCATCCTTCTTGTTCACGATTTAAAATGAAAGTTTCAAGAACCTATCTCTTCTTAACTGCATTTTGGTGAATCTCCTCAACCTACTCCAGAATCCTTAAGGGAAGAACCCACCAGAAGTGATCTTCCTCCAACCATCATTGAAACAAGAGATCATCCGATTTCTCAAGTCATCGGAGATCTCAACACAGGAGTTCGTACAAGGAATAGAGTTCGAGAAGAGACTATGTTTGCATATGCATTCGTATTCGAACTCGAGCCAAAGAAGATTGATGAAGCTATTAGAGATCATAAGCTGATTGAAGCTATGCAAGAAGAAAGTGAACAGTGAACCAGCTTGAAAGATGCAAGGTGTGGAGCTTAGTTCAAAGGCCGATCGATCATCTAAAGTTATCGGCACCAAATGGGTTTTCGAAACAAAAGAGATGAAGATGGAAATGTCACCGAAACAAAGCTAGACCTGTTGCTCAAGGCTACCGGGGAAGAAGGCGGATTGACTTCGATGAAACATTTGCTCCTGTTGCTAGATTAGAGGCAATCAGACTTTTCTAGCCTATGCGTCGCTTCATGGACTTCAAAGTGTATCGATGGATGTGAAGAGTGCCTTCGAATGGTGATCTTCAAGAAACCAGCGGTATACGTTGAACAACCTCCGTGATTTGTCATTCAAGACAAACCGATCATGTCTACCGACTCAAGAAAGCTCTCTATATGGCCTAAAGCAAGCTCCCGTAGCTTGGTATGAAACTCTATCCAAGTTCTTAATAGAACAAGGATTCGTGAGAGGAAGGATAGACACTACTCTGCTCATCCTCGCCAACAAAGGTCATTCTCTTTCGGTACAAATCTATGTGGACGACATCATCTTTGGATCAACTAACCAAAAGCACATGCAAGAGATTCGAGAAGGCGATGCAAAGCAAGTTCGAGATGAGTATGATGGGAGAACTTACCTACTTTCAGATCTGCAGATTCAATGACTTCGACGGATTTTATCTTCATCACCAAACCAAATATGCAAAGGAACTAATCAAGAAATTTGGTCTTGATTCACTAAATGATTTGAGACTCCAATGTCTACCGACGCCATCTTGATAAAGATGAAAAGGGAAATCATAGGTTCACTTCTTTACCTTACCGCCAAGAGACCCGACATTATGTTTGTTGTTTGTGTTTGTGCAAGATTTCAGCGCATCCAAAGGAATCACATTTGCTTGTCGCCAAACGTATCATCGATATGTTTCAACAACAACAAATCTAGGCATCCGGTATTCCAAACGCAACAACTTCGATCTAGTTGATACTGATGCAGACATGCAAGATGCAAAGTGAGCGTAAGAAGCACCAGTGGGACTTGTCACCTTTGGAAATAGACTTGTCTCATGGTCATGCAAGAAACAAGGATCGCTGCAAACTCAACCACGAGGCGTATCATATTGTCGCCAGCACTGTTGCCTCAACTTCTATGGATGAAGCAACAACTAGTGGACTACAACATCAAGACTACAATTGTCCAATTATGTGTGACAACACATCAATTTCGCCTCCAAAAATCCAAAGGATGCACTCAAGACAAAACACATTGATATCCGTTATCACTTCCTCAAAGATCATGGAGAAAGGTAACATCGCCCGAATATGTTCCAACCGAGCATCAATTTACGACATTCTCACAAAGCCACCGGATGCCACTGTTTGCTTATTTAAGGAGAAATCTTGGTATGATTGATCCTATCGCTTAATTTCAAAGTTTTATTATTTTTCTTTCATACCTAAGACTTAGTTTTAGACCGACCTGAAGACGTAATTTCCCTTTAGCTTAAGACTTAAGGTTAGTATCTTTACTTAGTCTATTTTAGTTAAAGAGGTTTCTAAAGCAATAAAGGGGGCAAGGATAAAATTGGTACTTAGAAAATATCTAAAGTTCCCCGCTTACGTCTAAAAATTTCTTTTTAAATAGACTTTGAACCGCCTCTTTCCAAAACTTTACGAAACTTGGTTTCAAAAATATTTCTCTCTCTCTATTCAAACTTTCTCTCAGGCAACGCTTCTCTTTGTTCCCAAAATCTTCTGTTTCTTCTTCTATCATCGACAACAATGGCAAAATCATCAAAATCAAAGCGTGGCAATGAGGGGAAGATGCTTTGAACCGAGCGGCATTCCTCCAAGTTTGGATGTCAACCTTGGGATATCTCTTTTCATTACTCATGGCGTCATCGTAGCCAATGGACCAGAAACTCTATATACATGGGATGTCTGCGTTGACCTCAATCGATTACGTACTATATGGCCAGTCGAGGCATGCGGCATTTATGAATGCCTACAGGTTCTTCCCTCTTACGCCTCAGCGACAAAACTACATCATTTTCTGGTGAAGAGTTCTGAAGGATGGAGCTCAAAACAAAAAAGCTTCTGCGTGGATGGATTAGAGGCGTCATATCTCCATCACCGCCAAGACCATCTCCACCATTATTGGTGTGCATTTCGGTGGTGCCGCTTGAATCAACAATTCTTTGAGGGTCATGCACGGGAAGCAATGAGGGGAGTAATACCCCAGGGAACCCTGAGGAAGATCTTGAGAATCTCTTCCCAGTTGGGCGTCTCTTGCCTGAGCCACCTAATGGACAAAGGCTGCTATTCAAAAGTGGTGCACATGATATGTTCACGCCGGCGGCTTAATCTTAAAGTGTTGTCTATCTTGAGCCCGTCTCACTACGGCCATCATTTCAACAATTGACACGATGGGTGGCGAGTCAGAAACAACCCACTGTAAAGCCGTTCGTCAGTTGATCAACGCTCTACGAGACACGAGGGAAGTAAACTCTTTCACTTAAAGAGGATGAGCTTATAGTGGTGGCGAAGACAGCAGTACGGCCCGGCGTTCTTGACAAAGTCTGAATACGAGAAACAAGCGAAGGCTGCGAGAAAGGTCTTCCGCCCGTCTCCATTGACAAGGTTGCTAAGCGATGCCGATCATAGTCACTCGCTTCAACATGGAAGCATATGGCGGCTAGCCAAACTCTGAAGGCTACGCTAAATTTGATGACCAAGTTGCTACGATCTCTTCAGCGAAAGCCAAAGATGGCGTGAGGCGAGAACAACTCTTATGGG